>OU342457.1:7520000-8770000 GCA_910589355.1 Parapoynx stratiotata
TATGAAATAGAGGTGGAACAATCGCGCTGAACCAAATGATGTAATTTTGGAAAATTAGCTGGATCAGACTATGTATTACAATACACGTTACACAAATCATACCTGTTTCACTGTCTCGGTATTCTATTCCGTTAATAAGGACGGATGCACTATCTGGATATATCGGTAATGGCAGATGGTTTTTTGCACACAGCTCTTCCAAAATCTCGGATGGCTTCAAACTGTCTCGCCATTTGTATGGTCCTGTTCTGTGTGCGATGATTATCAATAATTAATTTTTGTATTTAGATGTTTATAACATATTTTTGATTTTTATGGTTATTAAAAATATTTAAAATGAACATTACAAGTTATATTCCTTAGCAAGACCAATGCTTGCCCTGTGTTTCGTGTAAATACGATCTTCCAAGTCTATAGAGGTGCTGCCTATTAGTTCATCAGGTTGTATTGTATCATAGTCATACAGAGCGATCTTTAATAAATAATCTTCCGGCAAAACGCAACGAAACTCATACATTCTGGAAAAGTTTATTAAAGATAATGATATCATACATCTTTACATTATATCTTTACATCGAAAAAGCTTTAGAATTTAATTTAAATCAATGTCATAGGCAGGTTTATTATTTTCAAACACAAGTCAGGATAATATTCTGAGTAATCAATTTGTCATCCCTCTCTCTCAATCAATACTGAATTAAACACGCTACGTCAAAAAACGAAACGAAACAGTACATAATAATTCGAATTGAAATAGGTTTATACAATTAGGTAAACACTTCTTATTTATATCGCAACGTTATCACAACTAAACGGTACGTTTTCAACATTTTCATCTATTCATTAAAACAGTAAAATAATATTATTATGATAAGACTATTTCCACAAAGACATCTTAGTATTTTATTTTATTTAATAGTTTATTGTACACAACAATTAAACAGAAACAACACATAAATAAAATAGAAAGTACAAAGGGTGTGGCTTATTCCTAAAGAAATCTCTACCAGCCCACCTGCGATAGGAGACAGTATGGCATGAAACATAATTGTCGCGTGTACACTATAAATACATTAAATACTATATATACTTAACATACTATATATTACGATATACGATATAATATATATACCTATATAAAATGCAATACATAATCTACAAGTACATAAATACAATATATACAGTATTTATATGTGGATAGTTTTTATCGCAAGAACTTGTACTCTGACATATTGTAGTATAAGTAACTCAATCTTACCTTCCAAATACTGGGTTCACGCTATTCCTTACAAAAGAATTTCTATCTCCTAGAACCTTCTTTCCACAAGTCAAAAGTACATAGGGATCAGATTTTCCAGTGAAGTCGTTGATTTTAAAATCAATCCCTCTTATTAAATACACGCGTACCAAAAACTGTGCCGGATCATTCTTAGGAAGATCGTCAAAGAATCTAAATATAAACAAAAACATTAACAAAGAATACAGAACTGTTTTCAATACCTATGAATATACTTAATGCAAAGATGCTTGTGATATGTTATATTACAGTACAAGCTGCAGTGTAAAATTACAAATTTAATGGCACCTTTATAAAATATTACTTGAAATGGAATAAAGCTGTAGTCAAAACAAATATATTAAGGAATCTTGATGACGCTGAACATTAAAATAAAAACAGTCATAAAATATTGCAACTTGGATTAGAAGCAAAAATTCAAGTTCTAATAAAGTGGTTAAGCTTGAGATTAAGCATTGTCACTCACCCATTATTGAGGTTTACACCTCGTGAATTAACAGCTACTGTGTCCGACGGGGGAGGCCAGCTGTATATCGCGATGCCCATTTTCAATACACCACAAAACAATTGCTCGTCATTCTCAGGAATGCCGGTTTTCTTTCCATTGTAAAACTTCAATGACGAACACCAATCTTTGAACTTGGAAAACTCTGGTTGTGATTCTAGCTCCGAATCGAAAATCTGTATTTTAGAAATATTTTGGATTTAAAAGATATTACGATAAGAGTTGAAAGTCAACGACAACATATCAACCCAATTGTTGATGACAAATTAAGTTTTAATTCCTATATAAACTTTTTTAATGAATTTTATCATAGCTGCTTAATGCAAATTAAAAATAATATTATGGTATTTAGCGTGTTTCTATTTTAAAATGGTTTAAAGTAAAATAATGTTCTTTAATCTTGAATTTTTTTGCATCATGCATTTTCTTACTTTTGTAGAAGTCATTAAAAATGTGGGTTCTCTGTTTTCATACCGTGGGCGGGACGGTAAGGGAAGCACCCTTGTCGTACCGTCCAGGCACGTGGTAAGTACTTTTAGCCCAGTCGCGTAATTACTACACAGGGGATGCCGATAAAGCGCGTCATGCAAAAGATTCTGTTTACAAGAGAAAAAGGAAAAATGGTATTAGTCTTCTCGAAATTTTATTAACACGTGTGTCGATGACGCCTACAAAAATTAATCACTAATTGTTTTAATGGAGTTGAAAATATCATACCGTAATTTTATTGAAATTGTAAAAATCTTCCTCGCTGAATACCTGGACCGTAAAATAAAATAATTATATAGTTATTTGAATTAATTTGAAATATAACTACTTTTTCATTATATTTATAACTTCCTACAAAATTTTTGTTATACGGTTATTTATTTATTTAAACTTTAATGTCCATTACAAAAGGAATGTTCTTAATATGGCGGAATTAACAAATAAAATCGGTCTCTACCAGTCAACCATTAGGCTAAACAGAAAGTCAGTGCCGGCAGCAAAAACCATTAAGTTAAGATTACTATTGTCAAGACATAAATGTATTTATTTAAGTGAAATGCTTTAGTATAAAAAAAACTTACTCCCGTAGAACTGCAATACCGCTGCCACCAATCTTTCTGGTCAAAACATTTGGTGCTTTTCTTTGCTACCTTCATTGAATCTTTTTGTTTCGCATACACCGGTAAAAGAACATATTCTTCCTCAGCCGGCTCTTTCCGAGAAAAAAGCCTTCTCCATGCAGATACTTTCGCTTTGCATTTAATTCTTTCAAGTATTCTATTCTGCTCATTAGTAATCAATTCTTCACTTTTTTCAGTCCATCGTGAACTTTTCTTGACGAATGTCATATGATTGACTATAATAAAACATTAATGTTGGACTATGTAGGCCGACAATGAGAAAGTAACTGATACTGTGTTTTTTCAAAATCAAATTTGTTTAATTCTTTGACAGATGATCAAGGAAAGAAATAAAGAGTCAAGAAATTCTTACCTTGCCAGAAATCCGACGACATAATGGAAGCCGACTTCAACGATTCTTGTCTGTCATTCAACGCTATCCAATTTACAACATATTTGTTAGTATTCTTTACAATGTTAGTGCCAAGGAATAGACTCCTACCAAAAGTTCCACTGTCAAACAATCTGATGTTCAGAGAGGAACCATAATCCTTATTATTTGGGGCTTCAAAGAAATGACTCGATTTTCCATTGGGAAAATTACTGTTCACTTTCTTGTCACAAATGATGTCAGATTTAATTGTGAGTTCATCTATTTCGAGCACCACGCAAGGTTTTCTCGTGATGTTTACGTCACGCAAACCCCACCAGTAAACATCGACCCTGTTTGTTATACAATACATGTATCAAATTTGCAATACAAGAGTAAACTCTATAAGTAAGTTATTATAGCCAAACTTATAAAGTCCACTAAGTTTAAAATTTAAAAAACTTCGGTAACTTTTAAAAATATTATTTTGATAAAATTCAGCCCATGACTAACGATATCGATTTGACAAGACGTTTTTTTAAATTTGATAAGGCTAGTTGACTCATAACAAAAAAATAAATAATGTTTAATTCACATAGTATTTAGTACACAAGGGTCCGAAATATACGAAGTTCAATAAATATAATTAAGGGATTGCTGTAGAAATTCAATTTTAACATGTTTTACTTTTATTATTTCTTCATCGGCCAAAAACGCTATTGACCATGTTCGTGAAATTAGTGAAGTAACGCGTCTTGTAAACAATTACTACGCATGTTCAAAATTCATCAAACGCCAGTCGCAACTAATCAAGCATAACTGTCGGCTGTGTCAGCCTGTATCACGCATGCGTATTGAATTGTTTACCAAAATCGTGACCTTACGGCGCAGATAAATCATAGACCATCATGGTCGACGGCGTTTTTGACAGTTAAGTAAAAACGTAATTTAAAATTTATTGTATAGGTATAACAGTAATGAATCATTTGGGGCCCAATACAAAAGGGTCAACTATCCTATTGACCGAACTAAGTATCTTAGATGTAGACGTCATTTTGGTTTATTGTTCTTTGCGTGCTTTCACAGTTTCATAGCGAATTCTTTTATCGTTACGTATATAACCAATAGATTGACAATGTTATTACATTAAAAAATTACGTTACTATTAAATATCCGTCATCTAGTATCCGTAACGTAAATAGCATTATTTGATAGGTTTGGGGTTTGGTAGATGTCTGAAGATATTTTTTGTCTATTTTTATTTATAATGATATTTATTTATATCAACGGTATTTACTTGTATGTTTGTAATTTAGGTATGAGACTCGGAGGCAGTGTTTCGAATGTCTCTTCAGCGATGTTATAGTCTTTGGCATCTGGAGAGCAAAAGCTTTCTTCCACTGGGCTATAAATAGTTGTCTTTAGTAGTTTCTCTGGTACCTCGAAGAACAACCAACATATTAATTATTCTACGCGTCAATCATGAAAATTATGGACTTTAAACAAATAAAACGGGATCTAGACGATGGATATCGTCGTGTTTAGCGTATACGCATCCCACTGCTGGGCACAGACCTTCTCACATGAAGAAACACAGAGTATGGACCGGAACGGTGGTGTTCAGGTCCATACTTCCTGCGGTTTTGTATAATGTACCTACTTAGATTGAATATTATTTATCAGAACAACAATCAAAATGATTACAAAACTAATTTATAAATATTTTTCTACTTCACATTTATTTACAGATTTAACTAATTTACAGGATTTATTAAAATACTTACTTGCAATAATTGGACTGACATTAAAACCTGTCCTATAGTTTCCCCGCCTTGTTGGACTTCATACCATTGTAGCTTCGGCGCATGCTCAAACTCTGGCCGGTCGTCTACTACTGGCCTCACTTGGAAGCTGCCAAGGAGTGCTTGTTTATCCTAAACCATTGCGACAGTTAGATGCATCTAAAATGGATTTATACCCCCCTCCCAAACTGTTGTCAAACATCATAGGCTTCATTGTTACCAGCCTATATCATGTGCCATCCACTGGGTTCATGGAGAACCACGCGAGGAACATAGGTCGTAATATCACTACGCTGCCTCTATGCAGATTCCACATATCTGGTAGTAGGGATGGTGCAATAGAGATCGGGGCAAACCGCTAAGCGTGACTTCTCAGCACCTGGGACTCGAGTTTACAAAGTCTTGGTGAGCCAAGGACAGACCATGGCGAAAGAAGCTTTTGCTTTCGACATCGAAAAGCAAAACTTTTCGAACCTTTACGCCGCACAGCTTCATACTCAAACGAAAAAAATACTTTTAAGATGAAACAGTTTTACCGCAAGATCACTGTCATAAACTTCCACAAGAAGAACTGGCGGACTCCGTACAAGCTTCTCCTGTGACGTGAACACCATCCTCTGAATCCTGAGAGTTTGGTTCCATATAGGGGTTGTAGTTTTTGGAATTGGCTGGAAATGTTAATTTTTGTAGAATTATTTTGGCAACAATTACTGTTGTTGCTAAAATCATATACACTTACATTTGTGTCTTTTACTGAATTCAATATGTTTGCCCTTAAATAAGTATTTGACAAAGGGCTACAGCTGTTTTCCAGTATATTGTTAAATTTCGCCTTATAAACAAATACACGACATTCGAGCACCTAAAAGTAACAATAATGTGAGGTAACTTTGTCAAAGTAACTGAGATATTAAGGGATCGGCTCAAAGTATACCATTAAGGATGTTTTCAGCATCATCTCGGGGCCTTTTTCTTTGAGTGTCATTCCGTCAGGCAAATATTGTTCGAAAGAAGATAGTTGCTTGTACAATCCCATCCATAGAAGAAGTTCTAATTTTCCAGCAACACAAAAGCAACCAGGAGCCATGTTGTTCATGTGTTTAGGGCATTTTGTTGGCTGTAAGGGTAGTAGTGGTACTTCACATAAAGTTCCTCATATTACTATGTTTTAAATAGTAAGACTAACCTTCAATAACAAGGTTTGAATTTTACCGCAGTTATGTCCACATTGTTCTGGAATCATGGAATGTATTATTTCTGAAGCTGGTATCCTTGCGTAGGCGACTCGAGAACCACCATTCAAAAGCCATAACACAACATCGGGCCATCCATCTGAACTCTTCGAAAACATTACAAATGAAAAATTATCGTATAAAATATACTCAATATAGAAAATAGACACATACCTTAAAAATAAGTGTCCTTAAGTTTTGAGTCATAGCTTTAATTTCGGCCAAAAATATTTTGATTCCCTTTTTAGTATCGCTCGGTACTACTCCAAGTTTACTAATAGTGTTCATTAGATTTACAGATGATTTACTTTTATTCCTCTTCTGTAGTTGCTGGTATACTTTTTCCTAAAATATCGCAAAGATTCGTTAGCACAAATGTTTCTCTGTACTAAGATATAATTGCTAAGTACATTGTCTTTAGAATTTTAAGACTAAAATTTTCGTTACTATTTAATATTTTCAAACATTGATAAAACGATAAAACGAAAACGAAACATTGATAAAAATCTTCACTTACCATTTCTTCTATCTGTACTGAAAGTTGCTTTTGATCTAATTCAGTAGAATTATGACGAGCTATATCATCTGCCTTATTGCTTTCGTCACCTGCATACTGTACGATGTCAAGGAATTTTTTAATATTATTCGTAGCATCATCTACAGAATTGTTGAGTTCGTCGATTAATTCACTTAAAGCTGAATATTCTAATGCTTTCAATCGACGCTCTACGTTAGATATAGATGATTCCTATAAAACAAATATAAGCGGAATTTGTGTTGTGATAGTGCTATGTTCAAGATTCCGGAATAAAATAGTTATACAGAAGATACAGTTAGTGTAACAATTTCAAGAATGCCGACTTCTTTTATTCAAAGAAACCCTGACTTCTCACGCTAGTTTTAGAACCCATTGTTGGTTGGTATACTCTTTTAAAATTCAGCGACTTTGTATCGATATCACTAGGCCCATTAAACTTACTATTTTTAAAACCAAATCGGACACTTGAAATTATTACTAACAGAGACTTACCAAATCAGTAACAATTCCGTACACCATATTTTGCCTAAACATTCGAAACCTAAAGTCAGGTAAGCGTGTCGTAAGTTGCAATATTGGGTAACCATTTTGAAAGTTAAGATATCCATAGGCTAGTTTGCATTTCATCACGTCTATAGATCCAGTGTAATGAAGTTTTCGAGACCCTAAAGCAATAAGAAAAATATTTTGTAAATTATACTGTAAGTATTAAAAAGCGGAAAATATCAGAGAGTTAAAAAATATATGTAAACTTACTCATGTCGCTCATAATTGAGAAAAATTCTGAAAAATTATGAAAACAAAGATTAACTTCAATCTTAGCCTTGTTTCTAAATTATCTAGATAGATTTTGGGTGTTGAGTTTAGACTCATAAATAAATAAATTCCTTTATAAACAAATGTTAAAACTTAATTTACCTGCGTCAGACCTATCATCCTGAATGATTTCGCCAATAGTAATAGCTACACCGCTTACTTTTCCTGTTATTCTACGATCCAACATAGAAACTTCAAGAATTGGACAATATATACAGAAGTTCTCCATTATCCATAACTGCTCCTGTTATAAGGTAATTTTTTGAGTAATAAAACAGTATTTTATTAACTAGGCAGATTTAACTTTTGTCTTTACTATTTCGTGTCTGTAGAGTGATATAAGCCGTACTTATGTAAGCTCAAATATATTTTTCTTTCATTCGATACTTATCGTAGATATTCATGATTAGTATTGAGTCAAGTTTAATTTATTAATGTAATTATACAATGATTTACCATGAACAAATTGAATTACTGAATGTTTGGTGCTGGGAAATGACCTTAAGTCTGATTCAAGTCCGTAAAAATAATTGTTCAATCACTCACAACCCTGATAGGTGCTACTGGTTCAATACTTGTACTCCTGACACCTTGTTGATAGTACGGAACTAAGGTCTTCAAGGAAGCCAGTAGTGCACCTCGGTGGTACGGTCCGTCATCACCAGCTGTTCCTGAAGTTCCAATTCCAGCGGTCCCATACATGTGTAGAAGAGAAGGCCCAAAAGTAGGTAGAAACCCTAAAACAAATAGCCACTCATATACTATAAATGCATTACCAATATTGTCCCCTTGCTGAGACAGGTGTTTGCTATATAATAATAATAAAAAATAAATAAAAAATAAAATCTTTATTAACCAAAAACACAGCCAAAATTACATAAGTAAACTGTGTCTTCCACACAAGGCCAGGCCTGACTTGTCGAAGCTAAATTAAGAAACTGTTGGTTTAATAACCATTTTTTTATTATTCTGTTAATTATAAAGAAATTTACATATATTATTTTCTCTCTGCTCTGAACTGTTTATTACAGTAAAGCATTTCAAATTCAATTTCTTGTACGTAACATTCAAAATATCTAATAAAAATCAACCCACGCTCAATCTTAAAGCAAAGACGCAGGGCGCAGTAAAGTAAAAAATAATACTTTTTTTAAAGTAGACAGGGGCAAACTGGCAGACGACTCACCTGATGGTAAGTGATTACCGCCGCCGCCGCCCATAGACATCTACAACACCGAAAAAGCCGCAGATGCGTTGCTGACTCTTAAGGAATACGCTATATTTTTTGATCTTTCACTTCACTCAATCTACAAACTTCACTTTCACTTAAAATTTTCAAAATAATAAAAATAAATTTAATGCAGGAATCGAAATCGACGGATTGCTTGGTTTATTTTATTTATAATCTGCGCCTGACATTTCTTTAAATTTCTGTGAAAGAAAGTAATTATTTGTTTAAATCTTTAGGAATTTACCATTTTCGCCGTCATAAGACACCTGTCCTAACTTCAGATTAGTGCCAGACATAACTCTATTGTAGCAACCTTCTGCAGAACAGACTTCAAAACGGATTGTCTGGCAGATATTCGGAAACATCTCCACTATTGAGATTTGCTCACTGTACGTTGGCTGGTTGTTCCTATGCTGCACAGCTGTATTGACCTACAAATTCAACAAAATAATGTAATAAAAATATTTGGGATATTAAATATTTATGTTATGGTTATGATCATTTAGATTTTACCCGAATATAATATGTATCTTTATACATTTGCACTGTATCTTACACTATACGCTATAAATGTAAACAAACCAAGTTTAGGGTCATCACAACTTAGTTTACGAAAAAATAGCTAAATCTTGTATTTCCGACCCGATTACAGCACATAATTTCACAATTGTTTCTATAATAATTATTAGAAACACTAACAAAACCTCAACACTTTTGAAATAAAATAAGAAATGAAGATAAAATCTAAATTATTTTTACCTCACAGCCCTATAAGAATACAACCTTGACAAAATTCAGATCTCGTAAACATTTTTGCACTTTTAAACTAATCTTCCAATTGCAATCGACACTAACTTTCCCTCGTGTTCCTATACCGTAAGTACCTTTAAAATCAGTTTCGTGTTCATTATTTATTTTTACCCGACCACAAATGAAAGTACTACGTTCCGTTTTATCTTATAACGCGACACAATTATTCTTTTTTAACTTTTTCTTTTGACATTTTAGAAACAATTATAATTAATGCTAATAAATTAAATTAATAAACAGTTACTTAATTCAAATTAAATTGCTTTATTTTTGTTTTCTTATAATACAGTTAGTAAGATAGTAAATATTTTTTTTATGTGCTTGATAGAAAAAGGTTATTAACATATGCCTGTCAGTGGTTGCTAGGCAACGCTGTGTTCTTTATACGGCAATTCAAAATACAAGCATTTTAATAACAGAGAATATCGTAAAGGAGAATGCTGGATAGAGAAAATACCCCTTTTGAACATAGATAAAATAAAAAATCGAGTGGCGACCATGTACTGGGAGGCGCAACGTAGGGAGGCCCCCAACAAGGTGGACCCACGATCTGACGAAGGTCGCAGAATGTCGCTGGATGCAGGCGGCGCAGGACCGCGAGGTGTGGCGATCATTAAGGGAGGCCTATGTCCAGCAGTGGACGACAATTGGCTGATAGATAGATGGAAAATAAAAAATCACTGTAGATTACAACTGATGAAAATGATATCGAAGTCGGATGTTAACTACGTGACGCAACATGAACCCAAGATACAAAATAGTTAAAAAATTGCAAAAAAGGAACTGCCTGATTTTGAACTAAAATATCTAGTGACTTTGTTACTAAGGCCTAATCCATAAATAATTCGAAAGTGAAAGAAATCGTGTGAAATTAGCAGTAAATTAATGTTGTCTTCTCAAACATACCGTGAGTCCTGAAAAAGTGACTCTGACAAAGGTGCTTGGTGGTTTGCCGTATTTTTTGTCTCCTTGGGTGAGGGTTCCTGTGGGCAAGCCAAACGCGCCGTAGACCGTTATCAGATAGTCTGCGCGTTGTTGGTCGGATCCCGTAGGCAGGAGAAGGTTACTGCAATGATTTTAGAATCCATTACTATAACTGTTCGCGACACATCATAGTTTTATAGTTTATAATTTTGTTATTAGTTTGTAAGATAAAGGCTTATCCCATTGATCGTTTTATTACCCTTTATAGTTTATAGTTAGTCATAGTTTTTTGTAAATAAAATGTATAAAATGTAATATCTAATGCGTAATAACCAATAAAGTCGTAGTATGAGGCAGGGAGAGAGGGCTATGCGCCGCGGCGTATTGCCGCTAGATGCAATACGCCGCGGGGCAATATAGGCTGGTAAAAATATCGCTATAGTGTGATCTAACTTTCATTCGATCGAAACTCATCGAGACTAATAGTCATCACCGCGGCTGCACATAGCCCTTCATAGCTCCTTAATAGAAGCAACCCTCCTGAGCTTCATCTACTCACCTGCATTCCATCTTTAATTCAAGAACCCATCGGATAAATGTGAAGAAAAAGGGATAGTGCTCGGTCATTCGCTATCGACGGAGACAGCACTGCAATAGTCCAACAGATACAGTCCACTACTCCACCGACTGAGCGCTATCTCCCACAATTACTTAACTAATAGTATTTAACTAATAATTATATGATTGGCTATTTATGAAAAGTGGCTTATGAGTTTCTTGCCGGGTTCTTCTCATGAAAAGCCTTACTCTCGGAATCCGGCCGCTTGTATCGATTACAAGCACAGTCAAAGCTCTGTGGTTGTACTTGCTACAAGCGCTCGCGGTAATGAACCTTAATTAAGAATATACTTTTTATTTAATTATATAAATTTCTAAATTGTAAAATATTGATGTTTTTAAGTGCCACTTGGCCTATGATATAAAGTTATTTTTGTTAGTTTGTTTAAAAACTGAAGAAAAGAGAATATCTATCTTGGCATAGGAATCTGTAAACGCAATTCGGTACAGAAAGGACGTGCATGTTATCATATTATTTTGTATGTTAACATTTTTCATTTTACTCCACATTTAATGTATCTATTGTCCAATTCAACGAGCCAATATTCCAACATAGCTTATAACAATTAACTTAATTGAAACCAATTAATGCAGCTGTTTATTTAAAATCAACTGTTCCAAGAAGTATCTCAATTCGATTTAAGAAAATAATTCACGAAGTTCTTTGCAGTTTCCAATAAATCATTATTTTGCTACAAAATACTCAAGTAATGCCATTTTCCTAGAAGCATTAATTTTCTAGAAGTATCTTGCTGCTACTAATATATTTTATCTTGCTGTTTTCTTAAATTGACTTTTAACACACTATTAAGTATAACTTCATGCCAATCTATACAAATTGAAAATATTGAAAACATTGTGAAACTCAATAAGCTCTGTAAAAAAGCATAACGTGATTATATCTCAAATACGTGACGATACGTAGCATATTAGACGTGACGAATTTCGTAAGTTGGGTGGGCCTTGGCCTAAACGGCCCTTCCATACTCTACGAGCCGACACGAGGGAACACGAGTACGAGAGTATGGATGATGAGCCGTAACGTTTTAGACTCAGGTTTGGTTGTGGTAAATATGTTCATACTCGTAACTGGCGTGATCCAGGCCCTGGATGTGATCTGGATGAGAACGGCCGAGAATCCAAAAGTGTGGCGTGCATTCCCGGTAGTGAACAGGCCGAAAAAAAAGTAATGGTATTGTCAATTTTAGGATAATAGTAATTTATTTTGTTTTGACTTGTCAAAAGTGTATTTGATGATACCAATTTGATTAAATGACTTTGAGTTTGAGTTTGTGTTTGAACCTATGTCCAGCTGTCGACAAACATAGGCTGATGATGATGATAACAGCTTATTCAGTAACTGTAGCTCGTACAGAAAATTTCTTCACACAATATCACACAATATATTTTTTTCCATTTATAAAATTATTTTGGTACCAATTTAATTTTATAATGGAAATTACTAATAATATTATTAAACCGTGTGCCTGTGTTAATATTTAGATAGACGATATGGGGGTGACCTTTACCTACGCCTTCTACGATAGTTAGTCATTATGATATCATAATATTAGGTCCTTACCTATGAAATTGGTGTTTTGTATGGAGATTTTGGGGATGTCTGCATTTTACATACTAACATTTTATCAGTTTTCTTCACAACGACAAATCCAGAGATAATAATATTTGGCATGTATCATTAGACAAGATTTAGCAATATGTGTGTTAACACCCTTGATAAAAATTATTCATCGTTTTTATGTTAATGCAAATCAAATGATGTATTCGGGAGGCAGTTAAAAATAATTGTCTTTGTGTCTAATTTTAACACAATTAAACTTACAAAAAAATATCAAATTAAATAATATGAGCTCAAATATATGGTCTATTTTTAGAAGAGGCAATTATTGCATAAGAATGTTCTGAAACTTAATAGTTACGGACAAATTGCTAAGACAGAATAAAAACACCAATTTCATAGGTAAGGACCCAATATTTTACATTGTGTAATATCTTACTGTCAAAGTTTTCAGACATAGGGATATTAAAACAACATTAGAATCGTGTTTAACATTTTATATTGCTTATAAATAATATTAAAAGAGATAGCTAATTTCTGATTTAAGGTTCTTTTGGACAAGATGATGCTTATCTTGACTAATAGTTTCATATCGTGTCCACAGTGTAATGCTATTAAACATCCTATTAAATTAAGGCTTCAGTCAATCAGACCCAGTCTCTCGCCTGTTGGTCGTAAGAAAAATCTTGATTGTGGCGCAGATTAGGAATACTACCAGTTGTGGAATATACGAGAATGGAGTGATATATTGAGCGCCGCACAACTATTCGACCACTGCCTAATAAGTGAATACTTTAGCATAAGCATCAATGCCAATGGCCATATGCGCGCGTTACGTACTTTAAAGGAAAGAAACGATAAAACTATATGCATCTTACCTGTCTACTGACTCTTGATTGATGATAGCTGGCATGACTTGCATATCTCCTCGAAAGATTATTGAAATATCTACTTTCAAAAAACCTACTGGACTTGTCCCAGAGTCTCGTGGCTGTGTTAACTGCGCCCACTTGTGGAAAACTTGATGACCTGGCAACGAAAGTCAATGAAAATCCGTCATTAGCCTTTATTGATCCCATTACGGTCTTCCTACAAGGTGAAACACGAGTATGAGCCGTGATGACACCATATCAAATCAAATCAAAAATATCTTTATTTTACAGGCTTGATATACAAACACTTAAAAGCGTCAATTTATGAATAAGTGAATCTACCACTCGCTCGGAACGCAGACATCCCCGAGAAGAGCGAGCCAAAAACTCGAGGGTTGCTCTTTTTTCACATTTTTTACAATTCTTTTGTTTTTTATAAATGTTAGGCTAGTACAATCAAGTGGGTGGATTACCAGTTGTCACAGTGCGGATTGACAGGTGGAAACGGTTGCAATTACAACCGGGAGTAATGGTTAACCGAATTATGCTCAAGGCAACACATCCAAGGTTCGACCTAGGGGGAAGTATGTTTTCAATAATGAAACCAAAACCAACGAACCACCACGCTACTGAACTCAAAAGATTTTTAAACGCGCTTTAATTTTTTTATCCAATCAATACAACAGGTTGAAAGTAATAAAAGAATTTAATAAATGATTATGTATGTAAAAAAAAATTAAAACTGTATTTACAAAAATAAACTAACAAATAGAGATTGCAGTTATGAGCGCCTGGTACACCGAAATAGCAATTCCGCAAATCTAACACTTTGCTTTAAATAAATGTTTGACCTGTTTTTCAAATTCTTACATAATTTTGGCACACAATGTGTTAAACATAGACGTATTTAAGTAGACAATCAAAGAAGATAGAGACAAAAAATTGCTTATGGAGATATAACAAGCATGAACGAGAAAGCGATTGACTGTCATTTATAACCATATTCGATTGACAGCTTTACACAACTCGGAACACGTAAAATTATCTCTTTAGAAATTTTATAATAACTATAAGATCTTAAAATATTTCTAGTTAATATTTTTTCTACGAAATATCGTTATACGTGCTATATTTGATTGTGGTGTCAACCAAAGGAATAATCCAGAAAACTGCAGTTTTCACAGGTAATTACGTACAAAATTGTAACAGCAATAAAACGTTTATTTTTGTTTGCAATTGGACTTTCTTATGATGTTACTGTAAAATTACGTCAATAATTTATTTTTCATCCCACCACCTCGGAAAGTGTAATTTTGCGCTTCGAAATCTGGCTGGAAAATTCTATTTTATTCGCTTGAGCGGCAAAGTAGATTTGAATTTAGAACATCACATATAATGAGTACTCAATATAATTGTAAATTCAAAACGTCATTAAACCTATTTAATGTAACCTCTATGGTGCCAAATTTATGATTAGAACTTTTTAAATTGTGAAAAAATATTTTGTCATTATAAATTGTTTTCTTTTTCATTTTGTCATTTCCTCGCTGAGGTGGGATGAAAAGTTACGTATTGCACTCGAGTGGAAAGATTTTTCACCTTGTGCTCGTTTGTTTCCCTCGCTGACGCTCAGGATTCTAATTTAGAATCACTCGCTGCGCTCGTGATTCAACTTAAGAATCCTTCGCTTGCTCGGTCATCCAAATCGAGCACGCGGTTAAAAAGGAACTTTCCACTCTTGTATAATAAATAACTATTTCAACACACTTCCTTATAAAGTGGCTCTAATCCCATGGCAATTAGGCACATAATGACACCTATAATCAAACTGTGACTTTTTCATTACTATTATTCACGAGTGAGTAATAGTTTTTTTTAATATTATTGGTGGAGTTACGGTTACATTTGCGCTAAAAAGCTATCCGCGAAAAGCCCAAAAAAAGAAACCTAATTTTTTAGTCTATGGCCGATGCGCGCGCATAGGAAAACTAATAAATTTTTCCCGCCATTACGAAATTTATTAGTCTATGGCCGATGCGCGCGCATAGGAAAACTGATTAATTTTTCCCGCCATTACGAAACATTTTTCACAACTCGTCTCGTTTTCTCTTTTGAAGTTATTTAGTTAGTTATTAATTAAGATGTCTGCAAATACAATTTATGAAGAAAATGATTCAGCGGTAATCACCAACATTACACACTTGTACCATAATGTACTAATAATTTAACATTTTGTGTATTTAAATGTTATTTTATTTCTAGTTTACAAGATTTTGAGGACGAATTTACAATTTACATATACGTTAGCGCTTGACTAAAATTTATCGACATTATTATCGATGTTTATATTTGATTAAAAGTAAGTTTTTTTAATATTTTAAGTAGTACAATTTTTTATGTATTTACCATTTAAAAGCAAGGATCGTTAAACAAAAAAAACGTATAATTAATTGTATGTGTAATTATATGTATATTATACATTATTTGTTCTTCTTTCTTTCAGTGAGTTTACTACCGGAAGGCCTTGGCTTTGAATAGATTTTTGTCACTTTGTATGTTTTTCTTATTTTGTCTACTGAGTTCGCCATCTATGCAATCTTTTATGAAATAATAATTTTATTTAGGGTCAAAAAATAAATAGTGATATTACTAACAAATTGTTTTGAATTAAGATGAAACTACAATTTATCGATATGTTTAATTGAAAGCATAAACGTATTTAAGTAGACAGCCAAAGAAGATATTATAGTGTGTGTGAGTGTGTGTGTGTGTAGATATAAAATTATACTCAAAATTAAAAAGAGATAATTAAATACACTATTTTATACTTAGGTGTAACTGCAACTATCGATATTTTTTGTAAGAAGTATCGTCTCGTAACTACACTCTCGTACGCACACATTCACAATTCAAAATTGGTAATGCATTTTTGAGCTGTCAGGTGATCTATACGGCAGTATATGTATATATATGGTGTTAAATAAGTTATTGTACAGAAACGTTTAATGATCAAACAATATGTAATATTATTATTTTTCATTGACATACGCAAATTAATGAGTGTTCCTGATTGAACCATAAAGCATTGACTATAAAGTGTATTGAAGGCAACTTGAAGAAGAGCTCGGTGGATGGCGTAGTGGTCAGTGCGCTTTGGCTTCGATCGAAAACAAAGCTACCTTCGCCATGGTCAGGTCGTAGATGGGTGACCCAGACTTTGTGATCTCGAGCTCCTCCGTGCTTCGGAAGGCACGTTAAGCCGTTGGTCTCGGTCGCATTTGTGGCCGTTTCTACCCACCAACCTTGGTAGTGTTACGGCCCACACTCATCATGTGTTTCTCCATGAGGAAGGCCTGTCCCAGCAGTGGGACGTATATAGGCTGATGACGAAGGCAACTGTAACATAATTACAACTTGATTTCTTATATGTAGACTCAGTGGGCCGTGGGTCATTGGCAGTAAATTTAATGAAAGACTTACGTGGCTGGGCCCAGATAGCACCTAAGTCGATAGTGGCTTCTCCCAATAACCGCGAAGGCGCACAGCACCTGGGTTCCATGACTGCCAGCCAAATAACTGACTGTTGCAAGTCGTGTATACTAGCATACAGCTCGTATACATAGCACTAGAAACATTTTTATTTGTTACATCAGAGAGAGAAAGGAAGTGGATGTAGAGCTGAGGAGTTAGAGAGAAGAATGACAGAGAAAGACTAGTTGAGAGCGTTCAAACTTGGCTGTACGAATATCAATTCAGCTGAACGATTCCTTTCCAACTGACGGACGTTTCATACATACGAGTAGGTACGCTGGTCGCCGCGCTGCCGATGAAACTACCCTAATACATTAAGAACGCACTTTCATCCAATTTAAAATTTGTTTTCATTATCAAAAGGTACCTATCCTAAAAATAGGAATGACAGTACAACTCTATATGTGGCTCAGCAGATTCAACTCAGATTCAACATGCGTCTGAATTTAACGGGATATAAAATTTTTCATCGATTCCCCGAAAAAAATACAATAAGAGTCTCTATATTCCGTTACGAAAAATTTGTGTTTGAAAAACACAGTAAAAACCAACTTTCGAGCGGTACTGTACATTTACGAGATTACTTTAATTACTGAATCAGTTAACGTTTTTGTTTCCAATCAATATTGGAATACCAATTGCCATTCGTCATATTGAATAATGCGAACCTTAAACGCCATAGTCACACTTTTCGAGTATGGTTTCACTCTCCCTGCGTATGTGACAGTGAAAACATATTTTGGGTTTTGATAACTGTATAGAAGATAGATATATAGCGATAGATGACCCCTAGATTGAAAGGGAAAATATATAAAACAATCATAAGACCTGTTGTTATGTATGGATCGGAATGTTGGGCTATGAAAAAGATGGATGAAAATAGATTGCATGTGGCCGAAATGCGTATGTTAAGATGGATGTGTGGAGTGACGAAGATTGATAGAGTGAAGTATATCTGAATGAGTATATCAGGGGATGCCTGAAAGTTGCTCCAGTGATAGAGAAGTTGAGAGAAAAGCGGCTGTCGTGGTGTGGACATGTTTTGAGGAGAGAGAATGAGCATTTAACGAGAAGAGTTATGAATATGAGAGTGGATGGTGATGCAGGGAGAGGAAGACCAAAGAAGAGATGGATAGATTGTGAGGACATGGCTAGAATGGGAGTGAATGTTGACATGGCGTGTGATAGGGGAGAGTGGAGGAGAAAGACTCGTTGTGCCGATCCCAAATGAAATTGGGAAAAGGGCATGCTAATGATGATGATGACTGTATAGAACGAACTTTGATACAATTTTTCTCCGAAGTTCGTGATTATTGATGTATTTTTTAGACAGATAGTTACGTAATCTAGTTATTCAAAGTGCCTGGTCACTAAAATATACATCGTGTGGTGTAATTTGACGTTGATTATGCTTCTCCACATCACTACATCATTCTTACCTCATTATAGTATGGTTCTCTCATACTTTTTCTAATGGTTGACCTAAACTTTTTTTTTCCAAGAACAATGATGACGTAGGAGTTAGCGGCGTGAGGATTAGACCAGGCTAACTTTCGGGCCTCCATTATATTCACTGAGATCTGTTGAGTAAAAAGAAAAATCATTGCCTCAATTTATGAATTGTCCTCAACCTATAAATGATCCACTTGTGACGTAGTGGACCCGGAGATAAATAAAAGGCCTTCCTTATCGTCACTAATATATTTTATCGATATATATTTAGGCACAACTGAAACAATTATATAAAAAAGGTAAATGTCACTGAACACACACAACAATTTCACATTTGACACTAAAATATATATTATAAAAGGTAGGGCTACTTACAATAGTGCCTTAAAAAACTTATAGACTTTGTAATATAGCAGTAACTGGTCATAGAGAATCTTGTGGGTTTTTGTAACTTTTTAGGATAAGCTTATCTTAAACTATAAACTTGATCAGCACATTATAAATACATTAAAATATTTGTTATCGGTGAGTCAACCGCTCTACACGCTTACTCTGGTAGGAATGAATTTCGAGAACAAAACAAATAAAAAGAGACAGACAGTAAATTCAAAAACGGAAACCAAGAGAAAAATAGCTATAGCGCCTCGTTACACACTGATACACTGGCATTCCTCATTGTTCGGAAATAGATTTAAATGACTCGAAATTGAATATTAAAGTGAAATTAAAAGAAATTAAACCGCTCGCATAAATGGTTGACAAAACAGTGTTTTATTTTTGCCCTTTTTTTGGCATGAATATATTTTTCAAATTTGAAGTTACTTTCTGTAAATCGACTGTAGAAAGAGGTGGTAAATATCCATTTTCCGACACTCATGGATGCATACAACACAACCACGCTGGCTTAATTCAGGTTAGTGGGTACAGGTTGCAATAACGACCGGGACCAACGGCGGCTCATAACGGCTTATTATTATTTTATTTTAAGTAGAAGCTTGTAATTCTTGCTCTTCCGTAGAAGCGACCCGGCCCTCGGCCTATACAACGTATAAAAAAATTGAGCACTAATATTTAAGGGTGCGTATGTATACCTAGTAAGGTAGTCACTGTTATAATATTACCAATATTACCATTAAATTCGGTATTTTTTTTTATACATTTTTTTTTACTCAGTATTATGTCAATAAATTTGACAACCCTAGTTTTGATATTCTCAAGTGCAAGCGCCGGGTGAATGACCTTTGACTGAAGGCTCCGTGCCGTGGTAGGCACGCTCGTGCGACGAACCCCCACTAACGCCGCCGCCCGCCCGCGCCGCTAACTTTACCAATTACCAATAAGCAAACAAAAATATACGTCCGACTGCTGCATACCATCCTCATTGAGAAACACGTGAAGAGTGTGGATCGTAACATTACCACGCTGGATAAATATGGATTGGCGAGTAGAAACGGTTGCAATACTGACCGGGACCTTAACCTGCCTTCCGAAGCACGACTGCTTTTCGAGATCACAAAGGTTTGGTCACCGATCCAAGGCCTGTCCTAAGCGTAATCGAGCTCCTCCTAATTTAAGAATAATAAAGGATATTCTACATACATACATATATTCACGCCTGTAATTCCCGAAGGGGTAGGCAGAGTCCAAGGAGCACTGTGTTGCTTAAGACCACATTTAGCCATACAAAAATTGGGTTTGGTCAGATGAAAAATCGTGAAAGAGTAGTAACAAGTGCCTAGTTCATCGCCTACACAATCACAGACCCAGTACCCAATACACCCCTAGGATTTATTTGAGAATGTTTTTGGCTTTTATATGTTTTATTTATAAATAATAATTAATAGAATAAGCCCTTTAATTAATCCACAATTTTGTATAGTAGCCATGCAAGTCGTGTGATAATTCTGGAAGCTAAAAATGAAAACTGCAGAACAATTTTTAAATCGAGAAAAAAATATAAGACAGCATGCTTCCCCAGTAAAGCTCAAAAGGTCAATATCTACTTACGTTACAAAGTTTTCGAAGATTAACTGAATCAATAATAATTACTTTTAAGCTAAAAATAGAAAGAAAGCCTGGTGAGCTTGTTACCACAAAAATGTCTTAGGTTTAATTAATAGGTCAAATTAACATCACAAGAGCCGTCGTAAATTTGAGACCTAGAACTCAAGTAATAAGTAAGTAGCGCCGCAGTTCATAGTATGTTAAACCCAACGTCCTATGATTAAGGCAAGTAATAAATAATTTATGAGTGCAAAATTAACCTGAAAGTACTGCGGTGTGTCATCCGGACTCTGTTCATTTTCTACTCTAAAAGTTGGCGGCCGCGTGACTCTTTGCCTACGTCGCCTCTCTTGTGATTTCCCGTACATTTTTCGACTTTAAATCTCCTCGCAATTCTTTTTTGAACGGTACAATACCGAGCGTGGTTTATAAATCAGTGTCAGCGAGACTTCAGCGAGACAGGCACAGTGCCACGTCAGTTCGAGATTGTGCTTCACAAAGAGCACTTATGTATTCTCTTTGGACATCTTCTTGTTTTTGATTCTCAAGTGAATACTTTTTAAATCATCATAAATGCAACAGTAGTTCTGTCTGTCTCGCATTTACTTCAAAACTACTGAACCAATTTAACCGAAATTTGGTTCACAGATAGTCTAGAGCCTGAGAAAAGACATAGGCTATCTTTTATCCCGACTTTCCTATGGGAACGGGTGCCATGCGGGTGAATGTTAAAAAATTGAGGCTACTGTTCCAATTTTAAAAAATGTTTTAGTTTTGAATAGCCTATTTATTGAGGAAGGCTATTGGCTACATACCATCACACTATCTCAAAGTAACAATTCTACGCGGACGAAGTCGCGGGCAAAAGCTAGTTAGTTCTATACATAGAGTTTTATATAATTTTTGTAATAATGAAAACTTTAGAGCTTCAAACACGTTTTTACCGAAATAAAACTAATAAGCCCGAGAGAAAGGGGTTAAATGCTCTCAGGTTTTAATAGAAATTAATTATTTATACTTTACCAAAGGTATAAGAGGTATAAGAGGAGAGGAGGACCTTACCGAACCCTAGAAGTTCATCACAAAAGATCCTATTATCATTCATTGGCTTATCTACACGACACTGTAAACCTCATTGTGAACTTAAAAAATACAAAAAAACTCAATTTTAGTTTAGGAAAATACAAGAATACTTAATTTATCGGTGTTATTTAAACGGTCAGCAAAAAATACGATTGGTCAGCTAAAATAACTACTTGGTCAGCAACTATTGTGATCTCGAACTCCTCCGTGTTTCGGAAGGCACATAATGCCCTTGGTCCCGATGGCTATTGCAACCGTTTCTACCCACCAACCCGCATTGGGCCAGCGTGGTGGTGTTACGGCCCATACTTCTCATGTGTTGCTCCACGAGAAAGGCCTGTGCCCAGCAGTGGGACGTTAATAGCCTGAGAGCGACGACGGCGAAGGTTTTGGTTACTGAAACTAAAGGGTTCTAAACACTGCCTCAGAACTCCACATTCGCATATAACCACAATATAAACATTTAAGTAATAGATGCATATAATATGTTTACTATAATAACTAATGCCCTCAACATTAACGCAAAAAGCCTAAGCACAATAGCGATGGCCATTCATTTGATGTTGTTTTGTAAATGCTTCCAATCACGTGACTCATGCTTAGTCGGTAACTTAACCAAAACAAAATAAGGAATTAAGGTGTGAATTACAGGAATTACTAAACCTAATCATTCAATTTAAAACTCTATCACAAAGACCTTAAATGTCTTTCTTAGTGTGTAAAGCTGTTGATCTAAAATTCACTAATATAATAATATTTCATTTAGATCCACACGAATGCCGCAATCGTTATCGATATCGAACATCGATTTTTCTATCGATCCGCCAAATACCAGTGGTGCGACTGGCGGCTTGTTAAAATATTTCTGTTCGATTTATAGCTTACACGAAAATATAGAAATTTTAATGAAGCCACACAGACTAACAAAAATTTAAATAAAACTATTGGAGCAGGCGCTAAAGGATGTTGAGTGTGCAAAATATGAGGACCGCGTTCTGAAAAATGGCTTCGGGCTCAGAAAATCTTGCAAATTATGACTCTGAATGATGCCAGAAGATTTCTTGCTCCTTTTTTTTAACGAGTTAATAGATTTGAAACATAGGGCTATAGTAACTTTTAATAGTTTCAAAGATATTTTTTCAACGATGTAACATACATAGTAACATACATATCTGTTTGTAAAAGGAACCAAGGTCTATAGAACAAACTTTTATGTTTAATAAAGAATTACACCTTACGTACAAAGATTTGGAACTAGGCGCCATCGTAATCTGCAAATTTTTCTGAGCTCAACACCATTAACAGAACGTGGTCCTCATATTTTGCACACTCAACATCCTTTAGCGTCTGCTCTATGTCGCCTATTTGAAGATGCGATTTCTGTTGATTAAGATAAATTTTTTGTTTCTAGAGCTCTTGGCGATTTTTAAGTATTTTGTTAGGTTTAAAAAATAACAAAAGTATTATAATATCCTGAAATTATATGCGTAATATTTTAGTGAGTAGTTTAACACAGGTCAAATAGGGTAAATTGTGTATTGTTGCCAATTTCAACACCCTCGTCGTCACCCTTTTCGTCTTACTGCTGGGCACAATTCTTCTGGTAATAGCACCCACACTCTGTTATCTTATTCATTTAAGCAAAGTTCATTATTGCTTCGTTTTCAGTTTCCATTGAAACTGCTTTTACTTACTAATATCTGCTTTGAGTTCACGAAATGATGTAATTCAGCGTTAAATTTATTACGGATGTGTTTGTGTAGCTTAGTGGTTTTTGACACTACACACACGTCAAGGGGATTCCAATAACTTTATTTCTAGTTTTCCTAGATCATATCATAGGGTTCAAATAAAACCAACACAACATATTGTAATGTCAATATATTAATTCATTTTCATGTATAAATTATAATCTATCGCTACACGGCTACTCGAAGATATAGGTCTACTAGAATCTCATGGCATTTTTAAAAAACATAAATTTATGATTTTGTTATAACCACAATATATCATTTATATAAATACTAAGTACTAAAAAATATTAAAATAAAATAGTATCAAGATCGTCTAGTCTTATTTCCGCAGTGTTACCATCTACCAGTTTTTATTTCCTATTTTGCTATGAGATTCTGGTAGACCTATCATCAACATGCATTCAACCTTTCTACAAAATGTTTGACACTTAAGTATTCATACTACATCTACAGTAACTGGACTTCTACCTATAAATACATGCTAAGCATAATGTTTTTAAATACAGTTAAAATGGATTATTCCACAATTTAAAAAAAAAAACAGTAGAGATGTCATTATTGATATTGAAGAAATCCAACGAAAAAATGATATTAATGTACAATTATTATTAATGCTTAATGTGATTTTATGGTTTAATGAAAAAATATATAAAGTTAAAAACTGTAAAGACATTTTAAATTTAATTAATATGTAGTGCGAAACACAGTAAAAATTCAGATAAATGTTGATAATTATATCAACATTTTTATGAATTATTACATTAGTATTGATTCTAGTGAAGTCTATTGAATCAGCGAGGGTGCGCTAAAGTTCACCAAAATATTCAACTCCGATCTTTTGAACTCCGAAAATATTCTTGATCTCATTTTTTTCGTTGCAATCAATTATTAACTGCTACTCTGTTTCTAATGTGCATTATTCCGGATCATTCAATTTCATAATGTGAGTAGGAATAAACAATTTGAAGAATTAAGAATTATTTTCCAATATTTTCTCGATATATATTTTTTTCGGAAACATGAGTAACTACAACACTCATGTTTATAATAACATTGTCAGTAATACTTACTACCAATTGTATAAATAAAAACTTAACAAATAAATAATTTAAGAAGAGTGATCGCTCGGATTAAAAATCGGCAGAATTTTAGGTAAAAAACTTTAGGCGAACTATTAAGGATCCATTCAGCACATTAAAAACATGTTTTAGCATTATAATCTATCCTTAAAAGAAATTATATCCCTTATGTTATTGAAGTTTAAATATCTTTTAACGTGTAAGTATTCTAAATTATTATAATCTAGTTTCTAGAGATCTGACTAGTATCACTTTATATACAAACATCTTATGCATCGAGAGGAATGATTACAAATCATTTGACATCGATCAAAAAAAGAGCGAGTTGAAAAAAAAACTAAGTAAATTGTTATTTTTTTTCAACTCGCCCTCGAGTTTATCATTATATTTTATTATCCTAAAATAAGTATCAACATCCTGGTAATAAAGATAGTACTCGTATTTAGTACTGAAAATAAAGCGGCAGTAGGATCTTAAATTAATCTTCCGGTCTTAAAAAAAATATGGAACATTATAATGTTACAACGAAAGTTACCTCTTAAAACCACTTACCTTGTGTTTTTATCATAAAACATTATTACTTTTTATTACAACTTAATTTACTTTATTTACAACTAATGATTACTGTCATTTTAGTAACCAGAAACTGTAAGTGACGAATTACTATATTCCGGCAGCGAGAGAATGCGTTCCTGACAGGTAGATCATGATTGAATTGGCGACATAACTTTGAAATGGCGTCGATTTATATTTTAAAAATATTTCAGTTGTGTATTAAGCATATTTGCGAATAAAAAGCACCTATATTATATTTTCCTACAAAACAACAATATTTCTCGGGTTTCCGTAGGTATGTTGTCAGACTATCCATTGCACATAATCCCTGCTCTTCGATAATTAATTCCAAATAACATTACATACCAAAGCTACCTTCGCCATGGTCAGGCCGTGGATGAGTGACCAAGACTTAGCGATCTCGAGCTCCTCCGTGCTTCGGAAGGCACTTTAAGCCGTTGGTTCCGGTCGCATTTGTGACCGTTTCTACCCACCAACCCGCATTGGGCCAGCGTGGTGGTGTTTCGGCCCATACTCCTCATGTGTTTCTCCATCAGGAAGGCCTGTCCCAGCAGTGGGACGTATATAGGCTGATGACGACGACGACATTACATAGAGTTTTCCGATATCGGAACATAATGTACTGTCCGCAATGAAGTTATTTAAGTTATTATTGTTATAGATACAGTGCCTATCGGACGCTCGCTGATTATGAATTACTGAAGAGTTTTATTACGACTATATTAACAATCGAAATAACAAGTACTACGTATTATTGTAAATTGTACATCTTCAGTTAACAAGTAGACATACCTGAGGAGAACTGCAAATTATTAATATCTTTATGATAATCAATCACATTTTTAAATGTATCAGTTTACTGCATTTGTTAATGTTTGAAAGTGTCGCAATGACTATTGAAATGTTTTCTCTAATGAGGCCTTAGAAAATATTGTAGTACCCAATAGTTAAAATTAAAAACGTAGTCATCAAAGACGTGGTCGTTATCAAAATTTTACGCGTCTTGCAGAAGGTCATTACGCAACTGTCAATAAAGTTCGTTGAAGGCCATCGGATGAGGGTGTGGTGTGTTTACCCTTAGATCGTCCATCGTTTGCATGGTCTCCGTTAGGATCATAGCGCTGGTCCCAACGCCGGGAGGGCCCGGGTTGGGAACTATGCCCCCGTTGGAGTTGTGGCCAGGATTCCCATTGGTCTCCTGTCGCATAATGTTGCGTCGCCATTTCGCTCGAGCGTTTTGGAACCAAACCTGCAGAATACATTTATGATTAGACATTGAAAGTAGCGCCAATCATTGAAATGAGGAGCAATATTTACTTGGACATGTGAGAGAAGCTAATTAGTGTAGTAGCTCGTACCGGTTTGACTTTCAATATTGAGAAAAATTTACTTTCACCATGGTCTGACCTTGGATGGGTGCCCATTGATCTTTCTATCTATTGCCACCGTTTCTACCACCAATTCGCACTGAGCCAGGATGGTGTTACGGTCCGGGGATCTAATGCCTTTCTCCATGAAGAATGGACTGTGTCCAACTGTGGGACGTGTGTAGGTTGGTGACGGACAACTGATGAAACGGGGATGAATGTAGCATATAGCTAAAAGAAGCTTAAAGGATGTGGATGGACTTAATGAGAAAAGGTCACAAGAGCAAATATGAGAAGGAAAGAAATGAATGCTGAACGGTTGAGTAATCGAGGATTGTGGAAAGGGCTGTACTAACACTTTCTTGTAGAGGGATAAAGGTAGCAGGTAGATAAAAAAATACTTATAAATATAGACAAATCATTATCACATACATGTTTAAGATGTGGGTGCGTACATACAATAATGGACATTCTCGGGAAAACTTCTATACGTATATTTATCAGTATGATCACTACCTATTAAGTTGTCCCACTATTAAATCTTTTAAGAAAAAATACAAAATCCATGTGCTAAACTATTTAGCACATGTATTTTCAGAAAAACTATTAACGTATATATATAATCAGCCGTGTTTTCACTATACATCTTACATTCGTTTTTTATAAGCTACTACAAATCAATCTTATATATTAGGTTGGGGAAAAAGTCTTTTCGCATTATAGTATGTATAAACTTGTAATAAAATCTCTTTGGCTATACTATTTGTATCTGGCTGGTTTTGGTATCATTGAAAGTTTAAATTTTAAAGAACATAATTCCAAATTCAAATTAGGAAAATGTGTGATTTTCATTTGTTTTTCGTACCGCCAAGATGAGTGAATCTAATGAAGAAATTCGATACATTTTAAAATTTTACTACAAAAAAGGTAAAAATGCAACGCAAGCCGCGAAAAAAATTTGCGATGTTTATGGACCTAGTGCAGTGTCTGTGAGAGTAGCACAAATTTGGTTTAAGCGTTTTCAATCCGGAAATTTTGATGTCAAAGATGCACGACGCTCTGGTCGCCCTATTACAGATAAAATGGATGCCATTTTTGAAAAAGTGGAGCAAGATCGGCATGTCAGTAGTTACGACGTAGCTGAAGAACTGGGAATTGACCACAAAACAGTTTTGGCGCATTTGAAAAAAACTGGGTACACAAAAAAGCTCGACATTTGGGTACCTCACGAGCTCACTGAAAGAAACCTAATGAACCGTGTACTCATTTGTGATTCTTTATTACGACGTAATGAAACCGAACCATTTTTGAAGAAGCTGATAACTGGTGATGAAAAGTGGATCACGTACGACAAGAACGTGCGAAAAAGGTCGTGGTCAAAGGCCGGTCAGGCTTCACAGACTGTGGCGAAACCCGGGTTAACTCGCAACAAGGTGATGCTGTGTGTGTGGTGGGATTGGAAGGGCATTATTCATTATGAGCTGTTACCACCAGGCAGGACCATCGATTCTGAACTCTACTGCGAACAACTGATGAGATTAAAGCAAGAAGTTGAGAGAAAGCGGCCGGAATTAATCAACAGAAGGGGTGTGGTTTTTCATCATGATAACGCTAGACCTCACACATCTTTAGCCACTCAGCAAAAATTAAGAGAGTTTGGCTGGGAGGTGTTAATGCCGCCGTATAGTCCTGACCTTGCACCTTCAGATTTCCACCTGTTTCGGTCTCTTCAGAATTCTTTAGGCAGTGTCAGGTTAACATCACGAGAGGACTGCCAAAACCACTTGTCGCGGTATTTTGACCAGAAGTCCCAAAATTTCTATAGCAATGGGATCATGTCCCTACCTACAAGATGGCAAAAAGTTATCGAACAAAATGGTACCTACATACTTTAGTTAAATGTAAATAAATTATATTAAAAAATGTTTTGAATTTTCTTAAAAAATGCGAAGAAACTTTTTCCCCAACCTATTACTTAGGTTGTTGTTATATGTATTATATCGTATTACTATTTAATTATATGTATGCAATGTAGTAATGGATACTGTTATTTTATCTTATCTTATTTTATTTATATATCATTATGTAGGGCTGCGGCGCATTGAAGTGCTCTTGTTTTGAGGTGCTCACGGAAGACCAGCGTCAGGCAGTTTAGGCTCCTGACCTATGCTGAGTGGGCTCCATTTTAGTGATACATGTTTAAGTTCTAATGTTGTTTCATTTTATCGTTACCTACTCTGTAACTTAATTTTAACGTGTATTGCTGAATAAACGATTCTTTCTTTCTTTCTTTCTATTACTCGCATAAAATTGTCTTTGTTAGAGTCATCAACGATAGAATTTGTATGGATTCGACAAAGCTATTTTACTAAAACCCAATTTTAAAGCTGTTAAGCCGAGTCCCGTATGGTCTAGTGGCTAGGATACCTGGCTTTCACCCAGGAGGCTCGGGTTCGATTCCCGGTACGGGAAAATTATTTTTATTATTTTTTCTTACGTGGGTAATAATTAATAAAATATTTTTCAGTAATTTTTAATACTGTCGAAAATTTAAGAAGTCCCAACTATAAAAGCCAAGTGACTATGAGGACCTAAGCGTTCTTCTCGAAAGTTCTGCCACCTGGCGAAAGCTTTTGAAACTACATTACACTTCCCATAGCACATGGTTTCGAAAGCAACGGGTTGAGCAATACCGCGACGGCGATTCCCACTTCCCATACTGAGCCACGCGACGGAACGTCGTTCGTGAGTGTGTGGGGATTCTTTATGCAATAATTTTATTACTCTTAATTTACTTTGGCACAATGTTGTTTGGCATAATATAACTTAAGCATAATATTTATTTCGCTTAGGTACGAACGACGACGAGCGAAGCGAGGAAGAGGGTGGAACTGTTAAGTGCCCTCAGCTCGCGAGCCGAGCGAGAAATAACGCAAGCGTGCCGCGACAGCGGCCGTCGAAGCGCCAGAATCGATATTTTATACTGATGTTATTTCAAAAATTTTATGCGAATAATTAATTATGCCTTAAGGTGGTTATGCCATTTGTAAATATGCATAAAATGTTATGCTAATATCAATTATGCGTAAGTATTTTAGTGTAGGTTTCAATTCATATTATGCTTGAAAATTTGCTTTATTATGCTTGAACCGAGGGCGTGTTGTATGAAAGTATCACATTTTGTATATAAAAAAACGCACGTTCCAACACACTGAAAACCACAGATCACTGACAGCCGCTTAGCTTCAAACGCAACTGCTCTTTCTTGTGATTCACGCGCCTACATGTGAGAAACAATACACATGTACATATTTTTTTATAATATTAATGTCTTTCTTCGGTGGTCCGATCAAATTGCGGAGGAACTAAAAATGCCCGTAAGCAATGCGCTCCACCAAGCAACAGAACGGGACCGATGGAGACAGCTTCAAACGGAGTCACGATCCTCAGCAATGAGGGACCGATTGAAGAGAGAGAGAGAATGTGTTTCTTAGTTTCACGAGAACAGTCCCAAGGCTATTCTCACACTGAGCCGTACGACGAACACCTAGGCGTAGCTATTTATTTATTTAGCTTTTCGCGGATGCGATTGATGCACCCTGAAGTACGTTCTATCGTCGCGCGGCTGAGTGTGAATCGCGTTAAATACACCAACGTTCGTAGATGCGGTTCGAGTCAGAGCTGACTGTCGTCGCACTAGCTGTTCGAAAATCTCGCAGTGTGCCTGACCTTGCGTCTGCCGCACTCACATGTTTCCCCGCATGTAGGCGCGTGAATAGAATGAGCGCGCGTGAATGCGCTTCCCGGGCCCCGATCGCGCTAGATACGAACGTATTTACCAAAACCAAACCTCAGTCGAAAACGTTACGGCCCAGCTGCACGAGGCGACAGGAGGAATCGCGAGTACAAGAGTATTGATATTTTCATACAACATTAGAACACACATTCACTCACAAAATTACCCATGGGGCTAAGTGTGGGAATCGCCAAAGTCTTAGAATTTCAGGTTGAAACCAACAGGTTTTACTCTAAGATAAGGTGCAAAACAAACCTGAAGCACCCTTTTCGAGAGTCCAGTCTTCTGAGCGAGCTGCTTCAGGTCCTTCGCGTCTGGGTTCTGGTTGATGGCGAAGTAGGACTTCATGGTTCGAAGCTGGTGGTGCTTGAAGCTGGTCCGCATGCGCTTGGTCCGCTGCGTGTGGCTCGACACGCTGCCGGGAGAGGCTACTGAAGACTCGTAGGCTAGGGACTCCATTGAGGAGGAGAGGTCCCCGCGGTGAAGGATTTCTGGGGACAAAACAGTTGGTTTCATTTTGGTTCATTGACAGAGCAGACTTAAGTTACAGTCGCGGCCGTTAATAATCAAATTAAAGGACACGTTTTTTAAAACAGAAAAGTAAATTGTATCGCTCTTTTCAAAATCATTTAATTTCTTGAAAATTTAATTAGTATTAAAACATTTAAAAATTATAAGAGCCCCATCAGACTGATACACCATTAAGAATTGTCTTTAAAATATGCATCACATACTATTATATATCAACAGACATTAATATTTCGACGTACGATTATGAATACTCAAATTGCTGATATTCGCTAAAAGTCGGAACGAAATCGATTACAAAAGTACTTAATCACTATTAACAAAATTTACAGGTCGCCATAACACAGTATTTACTTGTTTATTAACAAAACTCATGCCAGCAAAATTATCGCACACCTTAAACAGAACGCAGAATCTGTGAAAAAAAAATAAATAAATAATAATAAATATTTTCAGACATTCACACCTTTCAACTAGCCCCATTTTAAGCAACAAATGCTGCTTGTGTTACGGACACAAGATGACGGATAAATATATTTAATATATAAATATCCTAAATATATGTGAATATAATGTAAACATCCAAGATTGGAGAACAATATTTCTAATAGGTATCTATGCTATTATTGTTACATAAGGCCTGTTTCACAATCGACTGGCAAGTTCTGAGTAGCTTACTTGGCAGATCATTTGACAGTTGTAATATGAAATTTATGTCAATTGAACTGCTAAGTAAGCTATTTAGAACTTACTCGTCGACTGTTAAACAGGCCCTTAGAGATAAATGTCTTATACCAGAATCTTTATTTAGCAGCATAGATAATATTTCATAAGATGCATTTAAAATATGGTAAGTTTAAGCTAATTAGAGTCCCTTATTCCCGGTCGTCCCCACTCTGTCGTCCCCATTGGGTACGAGTGGGAAAAAAAGTTTCGTTCGTCCCCAGATTCTGAGCAAGACTGAACAATGTTTTTGATTGATTATTTTAAAAGACTGAGGTAATTAGTACAGTATTATCGAATTTACGATGATTCTTAGTTTTACGGTACGTATCACAGATATAAGTCACAGATATAAATTATTTTTATTATTAAGTATATGAACTTAGGCCTTTTTGATTGTTTTTAACTAGGTTATTTATGTTGACTCTCGGTCTATAGTCCGCTATAGACCGAGTGGGAAATAAAAAGTTCCGATCGTCGCTACTGGGGACGAACGCAACTTTTTTTTGCCACTCGTACCCAGTGGGGACGACCGGGAATGGATTATTCCCGGTCGTCCCCACTGGGTAAAGTGAGTGTCACTAAAGTGACAGTTTTTTTAAATAAATGAGACACACAAAAAAGTGCTTTTAAAAATTTACCTTGCTAGACTCCAAACAAAAATACAGTCATGTTCCGTTTTGCTCGAGTTGATTTAAATATCCGCGGGTTAAAGATTATCGGAATCTAGGTACTGAACGATTCGAGTCATTCATAGAAGCGGGTTATATTACACAATGACATGTTGAAACGCTGTAGGTACTATTATTTAAAATACTGTACCTAAATGTCTACCTAATATTTCAAAACTCTAATAAAACACTTAATTACTTATTATTCTGTAATTTTAATTATTAACGCTTTAGCTTTATAACCAGCCTAATCATGATCAAATAATTTACATTTAAATTTATTACTTGTAAAACTTCGAAGTATTTTATAAATACAATTTATTGCTTCTACTGTTGGTACAAACCTTTACTACATGTAATAAAACAGCATGGTGCTCTCTACTCTAGTGTTTCGGCTCTTTGGCCACTCAGGATCATTTAGTTAGTTTTCACTAAATTAGCTCGTATTACACTAACTTAAGATTCTAAGTACCGCGCACAAGTAGTATCAATAATGCGTGTTTATGTTATTGTAAGTATAATACGAATTTGTTAATAGATGTCTTAATTTTTTAAACATTCATAGGTAATAAAATAATAATCACTATACACGAAATTGACTATTATAATAAAAGTTAATTTAATGTAAATCTTGTAAGGTTACGTATAATTACAACTAAGCTTTTTAACACAATTATTTTCAACCGATTCACATAAGTTCATATCGCCTATTGGACGACTCACCTGCTGCTTTATTGACCTATTTTTGTTTTAATTAAAATCAATTGGACTAACGAACGATTAATCTAATGGTTGTTTAAGCTACTGAATATTTCAACTACTTACAAAAACCTAACGGACGACTCGCCTAATGTTTATATAATATATGTTTACATAGTTGAGAGTAACTATAGAAGTAAAAGTAAATGAAGCTGTTCGTTGGGTATGACAACGTGCGAAGCGAGGAGGAGTGTAGCTAGAGCTGCGGCTAAATGTGCGAGCCGAGCGAACGTAGCGAGCGTGTCGCGGCAGCGGTAAAACGCCGAAATCCAAACATATTTTTTTTTACTTAGGGTCAAATTATGTTTGGTTCTGGCCAACGAGTGAACCGAGGAAGTGCTAGGTAGAAAGCGTTTTGGTCTTTATACAAACCTAACCTAACCGATAACCGTAGGGGAGTTGACCATAGGTGTCTCCTCATGTGTTTCTCCATGAGGAAGGCCTGTCCCAGCAGTGGGACGTATATAGGCTGATGACGAATCGTCCGTTAGGGATTTCATTCAGTTAAAACAATAAAAAGTGAACTCATCTTCAGGCATATTAAACAGTAGGTCTTTCGGTCGTAGTCCAATTGAAAATAGTTATAACATGTTTAGTTGTAATACTACGTAACCTCTTATATTATAGGGTGTTTAAATACGCCACATAATTAGGACAAGAATATCTGTAATGTACCTTGCGAATAAACTTAGATCTAAGAGGAAAAAACATATAATCGTTGGTCGTAGTACGGAGGTTACTCGGCTTTGGAATGACCTGCCAATCCTGATTAGGAAAGCTCAGTCAATGATGATTGGAGGCTATCAGACAATAAGGCAAGTACGGAACATCTCGGAGCAGTGTCGGGTCTGTGATACAAGATTTTTTATCTTTACAATCTTCATACAGATTTGTGTACTTAAACATAGGTATGTATGGAATATAAATATATAAAAAATAGCCAACAGTTGATTGATAACCTTGTCCCTTTCTTTACTGCCAATCCACCCAAAAGTTGTCAGGAAGGTAATTAATTAATTATTTTATTTTATTTTTTAGATTTAATAAATTTATTTATTTTATTTTTTAATTTATTTATTTATATGTCATTTTTTAACTACATAAAAAGGAGGCAACCGGGCAGACAGCTCACCTGATGGTGAGTTGCGTCGCCCATAGACATCTATAACACAAAAAAAGTAAAATACATTTAATTCGTTCCATTTTCATTTCAAAGTCCTCTCAGATGTCATGAATATGGGTTCCTCCATATTGTCAAACTCATCTTCGTTAACAGACACATGTTAATTAGGTACAGTTTTACATACACATACATACCCAAGTCACGCCTTTTCCCACAGGGGTGGGCAGAGATTACATCCTTCCACTTGCTACGATCCCTGCATATTTCTTTCGCTTCATGAACTCTCATTACATTCCTCATACATGCTCGACGATTCCGGGTACTTTTGACCTGGCCCTTCTCTAGAACGTCTTTTTAGTTTTATTTTAATAATAATAGATAAACTCTCTCGATCTTGACCGGATTTGCGGCAATTTCACAATATCCAGCTTCTCTAATGATTTCATTTTTTGCGAACAAATGTCGTTTCCCAAAATTATAAGGATCGTACCCATGAAGCCACATCCCAGTTTTTCAGTTCTGATAAGTTGGTGTTCATGACAACGGAAATACAGATCGCTTCACTGACTGCGCTCGTGACCACAGTAGCAAAAAGCAGAATTATTAAATATTTCACATTACACTTTAAGACTTATCCGCAAATCGTGATTGTTGCAAGACAGTATTTCATTGGATAAACAGTTCAGGTAATGCAATCATCAAAAGGTCTTCTCAAATTTCGATATTTGATCTTTTTAATATTATTGAAAATTATAATGTTATTTATTTGTACGACTTGTTCCGGATTTGTCATCATTCTAATTGGTTATATTCATGTACCTTATTTTACACTTTCCTAATTGGTCATATTCCTGACAAATTCCTTATTCGTATTTTTCCTAACTCGTCATTGTACAGTCAAATGAAATCACGATACTTATTAATAAGAATGAGGACTGCCAATTATGAATGAGACGAATCAGGAACAAATCATTTGTACAACTCAAAAATTTCTGTTTAAATATTAATTTCATGTTATTAAAACTCACGCTGTAGTAAACATCGGTTTAAAATTTTACGAGAGTTATTCATCAATATTGAAACTAGTTAACTGCCAAAGATAAAATTAAAGATTAACATCGATAGCCTATCTATTCACAATAATATTTTTTTTACAAACGCACCAAGTTACTTAAAAAGAAATTAATTAACTCTTCTTGTCACTGCTAATGGGTATTATAAGCAATTTTTAATCAAAACTAACGGAAGTAGCTGCCCCGGCGCACACTCAATTACGTATGACCCACTTACATGGATGTCAAAACAAATAACATAGTATGATAAATGTCCCGATAATTGGACATATTTTTGATCTAACCGATACAGTTTAACAACCCTAGGGAATTTTTCCTGGGCGCAATAGTTTTATACCTTATTAACATAAAAATAAGAGTCAAAAAGGTGTTGTTTGTTTTGAAGAGTCAATAGTTAAAATTTATTAATTTCTCGCCCTCACATACTTGGGTGGCGCATCGCTTTTTACGTGGTCACCGATGCAAAACGAACTAATTATTAAATTTATAATTAAATATATTAGACGGCTCGAATGATTTAGGCGCGGGTTGGGGTCCGGTGTTCGGATGGAAGTCAATTACTTTTTACGATACTTTTTTATTTCTGACTTTTTTGTTTGTGGTTTAGTAGTCTTGCCTTCCGAACTTCCTTTTTACAACTGCTCTTGTTAAGATAACGTTATCTTTAACGAATTTCATTGCTAACTAAATGTGTTTAGGAACCTGTGAAAACAAAATTGTGGTGTTCTATTCAGAATTGGTGCCTAAGGTATGCCACACTACAGGGGTGTGTTAACAATAATATTTTGAATATGGCTCTTATAGTACGTCTCAATCCAATTTGCCAAAAAGGTAAACAAAAAAGCCGACTTACCGAATTTGTTATTCAATAACACTTTTTTCATGGACATTGGCACGTAAATACAACTAACGGTAACAATTTTTGTCCGTTTCAATTGATTTCGATTACTTACAGCCATCACAAAACATTTTAGAGATAAAACACTTGCTTTGTTTTGTTTACCTTTTTGGCAACTTGGATTGAGACATAATATACAATTATTTTTTATTTAAGCTTAAAAAAAGTCTTCTTTCGTGCCATGGAATTTGCTTTCAGTAGAGGAGTTCTCTCTCTCTGACAATCGTAGGTCCTATAAAAGAGGTGCCAAATGGGATCACGCAGACCGACAAAGTGAAAGTGGTTGATGGCGTATTTTTTCGTGCCGCAAGTACTCTTACATCTGGGCTTTACTCTTATTTAACCTCTGATGAGGTTTGATATATTTAACTGACCTAAAATAAAAATAATTGGAACTGGAATGGTTCGATGGTCTAGGAGTGCTGTGGACGAGACTAACAGCGGATAAGGATGTGTATAGGGAACGGGGGAAGGCCTTTGCCCGCCAATGGGATGACTTATAATAATTATATAAGTTTAAAATGTACAAAAAGAATGTACCTACTGCCTTTCTTGCCTAGCATGTCGTAAAAGACGACTAAGGGCATATTGGGTACTGGGTCTGTGATTGTGTAGGCGATAAGCTAAGCTAGCCATTTGTTACTATTCTCTCACGATTTTTCATTTGACGAAACCCAATTTTTGTATGGCTAAATGTGGTCTTAAGAAACACAGTGTTCCTTGGACTCTGCCTAACCCTACGGGGATTGCAGGCGTGATTATATGTATGTATGTATGTAAAATGTAATTTTCAATGTAATTCATCAGCGAAGAACCACAATGAAGACGCAACTCGAATCCTTACGGACCTACTTTTATAATATAGCCGTTGCCTGCGACTTCGTCCACAGTTCGGTTTTGTAACTATCCCACGGGAACCCTTTAATTTTCCGGAATAAAAATTATCTAAGATGTTGACCAGGGATATAAGGAATCACCACGCAAAATTTTAATGGAATCGGTCCAGCCATTACAGAGATTAGCCCGTACTAACAGACAAATAGAGAAACATGAAATTAAATGTAATCATTTTGATATTTTCCATATTTTGACATCCCCTTGACTGGTTTTAAGTACCCCACCTCTACAGTATTATTATATTTTGTATAGATTAAAATAGACAAATATTTCCTTACATTCCTTTGAAAAAAGTACAGACGACATAAGCACAACATTTATTGGGATTTGTTTTATAAAGAGATGGAACATTGTTCGGAAACCGTGACAGGGTACGAGTTTATTGAATTTGAACTTAACAGAAATATGCCGTGAAACTACTTGTACCATAAAAGTGATGTATCGTATATCTAGAGAATTATACAAAGAATTAACATGTTCCAACTATACATTTGAGTTATACATTTTTTTAAACTCCATAAAGCATGTGGGCTGTAAATGTTTCGATAATAACGGTTGGTTATAAAAATGAAGGAGCCATGCGAGAATAGGTATGTTTTTATTGGTCTGATTGGCGCCGTAATATTTTGGTACAAGTTATAGGACTGTGAATGAGATCGTTATTGTTGTGATATCTTGTGTTGAGTCGCACAACAGCAGGACAAAAATTTTTGTCTGGGAACGACTCAGAGAATTGCTTCCGCAAACTGAGGAGGGCTGCTTCCTCGGTGGCGTAGTGGTTAGTACGCTTTGACTTTCGATATCGAAAACAAAGCTACCTTCGCCATAGTCAGACCTTGGATGGGTGACCAAAACTTTGTGACCTCGATCTCCTCTATGCTTCGGAAGGCACGTTAAGTCCCGGTCGCTTTGCAACTGTTTCTACTCACCAGCCCACATTTATCCAGCGTGGTAATGTAATGATCCATACTCTTCACGCGTTTCTCAATGAGGAAGGTATGCCCAGCAGTCGGACGTACATAGGCTGAGGACCGTGTCGCTTCTACGAAAGAGCAAGTATTACAAACTTCTACGACCGCATAGTTTAAAATTTTTGGAAACTTAGTTGCGCAGGTGCAGATCGACGCCATTGCGTGAGTAGCGAGGTTTGCCTCCTCAGATATTACAACCTTCAAACCAAATAATTATTATTTTATAAGCCATGGTTAATGGTGGTTAAATCAAAATCTACAATTCCATGACATGAATAAAACTGAATTTCCGCTATAGCTCCTGACTTGGATTTAAAGTCATAAATACATGTCTGTTCATTTAAGACATGAGGTAAACGTGGAAAAATTGATAGTCAAAGTTGAGATAACCCAATCTTTGAATATCCCGCTTAGTTGCCACTGGAAATCTTGGAAGACCATAAATTTTCCCAAAATATATAATTCTCTCCAATCCAGTATGTCCCATCGATTGCAACATAGATGCTGAGAAAACATTCCATCGAAACGGTGTACAAAACAAATAAAATATCAGAATTTTAATAGGGAGATTGCATCTATGTATTTTTTTATTGAAAAGTAAAAGTATATATTTGAAAAGTGTCACGAAAAATGAGAATAAAATTTTGAATAATATAAATTACAGTAATATCGCTGTGTTTATTTAAACATTTCCTCAGAAAACCGAAACACTTTATCGGAAATAAAGACAGGGATTTTGATTTCTCTCTATTGGCACCTTGAATAGTTCGTTAAGCGTTCAGCTTAAAAACAAATGCTTTTGAATAGCTTGGTACTTTAATTCTCAGAATAATTCAGATTCATTGTGATTTTGTTAGAACTACTTGTGGTTTAAATCTCTCTTTAATCTCCTGCTCACTTTACTGCTCAAATTAGACCTAACACCTAGAATTAGAATAAACTTATTTTATTACATAAATTTATAAAATAAAAAACTTAAAACTAAGACATCCTGTCAGCCCACACTCATTTTGCTGTAAAAAGAACACACAGAAGTGAAATAATAACAGTTTATTTGTTTTATAAAATTATTAAACCATTATTGAAAAACCTCTTCGTTACCCTATGTAGTTTTTAGAAGCTAGGAAGGGAAGGAGTTTATTTAGTAATTGAAGAGAATGAAAGTGAAGGACATGTTCCGACCCCATATAAAATTGGTCACAGGGCAGAGAAATGATGAAGTGTGATGAAGCAATCTTAATATTGGGTCCTTACCTATGAAATTGGTGTTTTTATTCTGACTTAGCAATTTGTCCGTAACTATTATGTTTCAGAACATTCTTATAAAATAATTGCCTCTTCTAAAAATGGACCATATATTTGAGCTCGTATTATTTAATTTGATAATTTTTTTGTAAGTATAATTGTGTTAAAATTAGATACAAAGACAATTATTTTTAACTGCCTCCCGAATACATCATTTGATTTGCATTAACATAAAAACGATGAATAATTTTTATCAAGCGTGTTCACACACATATTGCTAAAGCTTGTCTAATGATAGATGCCAAATATTATTATCTCTGGATTTGTCGTTGTGAAGAAAACTGATAAAATGTTAGTATGCAAAATGCAGACATCCCCAAAATCTCCACACAAAACACCAATTTCATAGGTAAGGACCTAATATCATATTCTTCCGCCAATTTGGTATCCGAAGTTCCGAACATGATGAAAATTTAAGTATCGGATTGACTCCCAAACCTCTCAATTTGTCAATATGAACCCTCTGTTAGATAATACTTTACATGTGAACTTAGGGGTAAAAGTTTAGGCAGGGGAGGGATTGAGTAATTGGAAAGTAACTGAGGCCAAGAAATTCAATCCTTATTTTCTATCTACTGCAGGTCTTTAATCACCAGAAGGTACAGTCAGCGAGGTATACAGTTGCACTTCGAATGAGGTTTTATTACGTAGAAAATAGAAGAGATTTTAAAGTATGTGTAGTCTGCTTGTGGGCTTAAATATATGTCTTGTTTTTTTTTTAATTTAACCCTCGCTTCGTATTATTAAACCTCTTTTAACATTATTGATTTCGTACCATAATCTGAAGAGCAAATCTAATCAAATAACATTTAATACATTAAAATAAGACAACATTTTGAAATTATCGAGGATAAAGAGTTTTTGTGACCATTCAGTGCTCAAACATGGCGAAACTTTTGGCATTAGGTTATTAGTTAAAAAACAAATTATTTCATCGAAGTTAATAGTTGTAGTAATATCACCAAGTAAATCGTGTTATTAATTTGAACCCCTGACTGAAACCCTGTACCAATGTATTGATTACCTTGTTAAATATGTGAGCTGTTGGTGTAACTAATAAATAAATAATAATAACTTTATCTCATATTTGAATGAGTAAACACACGAAGTGGTAGGCAGAAGTGTTAGGAGTATAACACATCCTTGATATTTCGCAACATTTCCTATGATATCCACCAAGTATAAACTTTTTTCACTCGAACTCGAACTCGAACCCACAAAAACGGCAAAATCGGCAAAATTATTCCTCTTTACATTACAGGCGACGACAAAAACGACATCCACAATTAACCTGTATAATCAAATATTGGGTCCTTACCTATGAAATTGGTGTATTTTTCTCGCTTAGTATTTTGCCTGTAACTATTAAGATTCAGAGTATTCCTACCTCGTCTAAAAATACACTATATTTTAGAGCTCTTTTGATTTGTTTTGATAATTTGTTGTAAGATTTTTGATAATTTGTTTTGTTAATTGTGTTAAAATTGGACACGGAGACAACTCTTTTTAAGTGCCTCCCGAATACATCATTTTATTTGCATTCACTTAAAAACGATAAATAATTTTTATGAAGTGTGATATTACACATATTACTAAAGCTTGTCTAATGATAGAGGCCAAATATTATTTATTATCTTTGGATTTGTCGCTGTGAAGAAAACTGAAATATTTTTACTATGGAAAATGCAGAATTCCCCAAAATCTCCATACAAAACACCAATTTCATAGGTGAGGACCTAATAATTATCGAAACATTATTACTTCCTTAAAATTCAACAATTTTAACGAACACTGATACCATCGATTTTCGGATTTTTGTCACCTTCTTATTGAGTTTATCGACTAATGCAGCGTGAAACCTTCCAAATATCGACTTAATTAGTCATTATGTGGGATAAAACAGTTCACTCTCTTTTATTATTATAAATTAGAATTTATACGTTCCTTTAAATCTTGGAGTACTTTGTACAAAAGACTGGTGTCCAGTTAAATGATGCCGTCGGATTAGAGAAAAGTATCTATTTACTATTTATTTTTGATTAGTATTAAATTTTCAATTTTTATTTTACTATTTATTATATATTGTTGTATAGTTTATTCTTATGAATTTAACCTAATAGTAGGTAGGTCAGTCGCCTAATAAGTGTGAGACTTGAAACAACTTCAACTGCTTGCAACTTCTACAGAGATCATAATGAAGAAAACAGAGAAGAGATAAAGTGCGTTTCTCTCTCTCCCTTTTATATCTTGTATATAACTTTTCTATGAACATGTTAAATCATATAATATAGTTTAGTTTCGTGTAATTAATTCATTATAAAAACATTAACGCGATCGAAATAATAAAAAAATTTTATCTAGTTTCTTAAACAGCCATAAATTAAATCGGTAAAACAAAAATCTATCGCATTCAAGCATTAAAATTAATAGCCTCTTTATATTTCATTAAATAACCATTTACAAAATATATAAAATGCATTCCCTTGGTGCTAATTAAAAAAAACAGAAGGTAAGCCGCCAAAGATAAATTTTGATGTTATCAAAAACAAAAGACTAATAACTTTAAACAATTATAACCACTAAACAGTTCTACTTCACAGTAAAAAACCAAGGGGAAGGACTGGTCACCTGTCCTTCGGACTTACCTTGTTAGTTGATCGAATAAAAAATATTTTTATTTTACCCATTCTACACCGACTCCAGAGAGTTGCTGAAGTCTTGGACATAATAAAGAGGAATTCAATGATGATTCGGACCCCATCGCCTCATCAAATTATTGAAGCTGTTCAGTACAGTCAGAAAAAAATGCGTTTGTAGGTGACAAAAACGTTGCCAAAAGCGGAGATTTTGCTTTGTGGATTTGTTGACAGTAAAAGACCACAGTAGGTAATAAATTCAAAACGTTTATGTTCGAAAAATGATGGTTTCTGGTTTTGAAATATCACTTGATCAAGCTGCGTCCCGTAACAAAATTGATTTTTTATTTCCGAATTAAATATAGCGTTTTTGAAATGAGTTTTTTATACTTATACAATAGATTTACTGATGTGGATAAGGATAAAATAAGAGAAGGCCAAAAAAGCGATGGATTGAATGCGTGAGGAATGAGTATTGTACAAAAGAAGATGATGCTAAGCTGACGAGTAACAGAAGGGAATAGAAGAAAAAGACATGTTTTGCTGACCCCACCTATAGTGGGAAAAGGCAAGACTAAGAAGATTTCACTTATTATTCATCATGTGTTATAATTTCTGGTAGCCGCCAGAATTCCATTTATAATTGGTAGTAAGGATCAATCTCTCCCCAAAACAGATGTATGCCCCGTAGACCGGAACGAGCTTGCACGATATAAAATGATAATTAAATTTGAGAAAGAAAAAATATAATTAGGCAATTAATTATTAAAAACGTTGTTTGAACTACACTAAGAGCGCTGATAAATGTTGTTTCGCCTAGTGTGTAGTGTTTCATGTAAAATTAAGAAATAAATTCCCATTTTTGCGGTGCCTTATCGCATTGAGTAAATCTGTATTAACTCACGAATTCTCAATATGACTTTGGTTTTTTTGCAGCTAGTTCACAAAAAAATTGACTGCTTGACTGATGAAAGAGTTCAGGCTGCAGTCGCCCTTTTTACGAAATGGAATTCTGTTTACGTTCTATACCTACCGCTGGCTGACTCATGGGAATGACCCAGGTCTACGGAATCTATTCTCCGAGCCGTAGCGAGTCACCTAGTAAATATGACATTCCGGTAATAGACCACCTCCGTGGCCAGCACGCAGGTTTCAGTGTCATGAAGTCTAAAGATTTTACTTACTTTTCGAGTTTTGATGGGGGCAGATGTTTTTCTATTGAATACAATCATCATATACAACAAAAACCAGAAAGGCTGGGAAATTTTTTTTCAAGTAAGATGATTTTTTTTCAATAAAAGTTTCAATATATTTTTTTTATGTATTATATTCATGCTCAATATTCATTCGTTAAAATTATTTCACTTTACTCTTCAGCTACCAGACTCCAGATATTATATCTTAATCTATTGTTCGTTGCACATCGAGATACCATCCGGGATTTAATAAGTTAATTGACAATAGACACATCATCAAATTATTAAACAGGAAAATATATTTTATGCTGATTAAAATAACAACCAAGCGAATTATCATCTCACCATTTTTGCATACATTGCGAGATCACGGAAGGGGTTGATTGTAAAGCCATGTCGATTATCGATATGACACGAAACTTTTTTCAAGGGTCCACTTAGTTCTCATTATGAACGTCACGCGCGCTTTTCAAGTGGCACTGTTGTGCCAACATGGCGTCCGGATATGGGAAACATCTAATTTATCATGAATTTATTTATCGAAGCACATGAAGCTTATAATAAGCTTTCTTAGTGGTAGTAAAAATTTGTATTTGTGCTTATTTTATATTATTTATATAAACATGGATAACAGTTTCGAATATTATTTGAATTATTTTTATTTTTCCATTACGTTTATGATTACGTCTTGCAGGAAATTTAAATTGAGATTAAAACCTATTTAGATAAGACCGATTTAGTAATTTTTGACATTTTTACTATGGCTAAAATATCAAAAAATGACTCACGCTCAGTTGCACAAAGATTTTTTAAAGACGACATTTAGTAATGAGACTTTAAAACTTTAAAGTTCATTAAATTTAAAATTGGAACACAAAATAGTTCTAGCTAATGTCTCTTTAGCATTGATAGGGTGCTAATGTCGTTTTGTGCAACGTAAAAACTACGCTAAGGTGTTCTTTTGACACTTCAATCAATAAATTTAATGGAGCATTAGGGATAATGCCGACATTAAATTTTAAAGTTCGTTTCTGCAACTGGGTGTCAATCTAGTTTTAAATCTGGTTAAATTTATTTTTAAATTTAAAGTTCCTGCAAGAGGCCTTAAATGTAACGCAGTCGTTTCATTTTACATCAGCCTATGAGCATGAGCACCGCGATATGATATTTATCACATTTTATCACGCCCCATTGTCTAATTCCATAGCGCATTGTCAGTTAAACGTGTTAAAAACCCGATACATATCCAAATGTGGCGTTAATGCCAAGAAGACTGGGTTCTACACCAAATCAATAAGTGTTACGGATTTTTCATTATCTTTAATTTAAAACAATTGACCAAATACAACTTTCCGTTGCCCATAAACTTTTATTTGTTTGTTTGTTGTTCATGACCATGGATACTGAGTCCTTCAGTCGTATACATTGTGCGTAGTCTAGTCTTAAGTAGTATTAAGTCTTTATCACACATTTCATCGAATAAATGTAGAAATAGCTAAAACGCATCGTTTATTGGCTACGCCCCCGGGCATTTGACTATGGCGGACGTGATTTTAATTTCGATGATTGTAATATTATTTAAGTGTAGTTCTATGTAATAAAAGTGTCTGTGATGATGTGCATTGAAATAAGCGTCAAGTGGTGTGAAAAGTGATAAGTTTTTTATTGTTGTAATCCACTTAATCAAAGTAGCACCACAGTACGAGTATCTACCATCGACCATTTGGCGCCAAACTCTCCCAGGATGCATTGAATTGTATTACTTGCATACTGTGGTTGTGGTTGCATAGTCAAGTGCCCGGGGGCGTAGCCAATAAACGATGCGTTTTAGCTATTTCTACATTTATTCGATGAAATGTGTGATGTATTTAGAACAAATTCCGTCAACTGATTTGTACGCTGTGTCTGAATTCGCTGTTAATTTATTTATATGTATTTTTTTATCATGAATCTAAAGATATAGGATTTACGAGTATACCCAAACATTCATACGATGCAAAAGAAAGTAAATCATAAATAAATAAATATCTACAAACATTCACACCTATCAACTAGCCCCATTTTAAGCAACTAATGCTGCTTGTGGTAAGTACTCTAGATGACGGATAAATTTAAAAGATAAATACATATATAAATATATATAAACATCCAAGACTGAAGAACAAATGCCTGAATTCATCACCCAAACATTTGCCCCCGCCGGGGATCAAACTCAAAACCTCGGGGTGGCGACGCCATGAGACCGGCATACAGACTACTCGATCACGGGGGTCGTCAAATCATGATTTGTATGTCTATAAAAGATCTTATATCCCAAAACCTAAACTTGCAGATTATAGTAGGGTAAATTTATGTCTACATAAAAAAAATTAATTTATTTTGTTTTGATCCCGTTTTCAAAACATAACATTTCATAACGCCATTATCCCCAGAGGGGTAGACTGAGTTTATACTTGTTTTTGTTTTGTTGATTTTATAATAACAAGATCGTTGAAATGATCCACGTATCTGTTAAAAAAATAAAAAAGTATCTACATTTTTAAGTTGAAGGGAGACTAACCACAATATTATGTATGTTGAAGAAAACTTTGTTCGCTTTTCGTGCATAGAGATATGAGATACTTGGCATAGTGAAAATTATTGAGAAGGATTATAGGAAAATAAAATTTGTGCCGCATAAAATTGTCATTATTAGTTGAAATTTTCTAATTCTCATTAACCAACAAAAAAACATAAAAGGTGTTTAAACACAGTTATGTCTACAGGCTTCACATCAGGCCCCCTTATTTTACTGTCGGTTCACGGATTCGATTCGGAAAGTTACGTCCCGTCTCGCTCTAATTCACCGCAATAAAAACTGACAGGAATAAAGATTCCGTGATTCGTTTAGTTTCCGTCAGTATAGAATATGCTTGATTGCCACCTTAGTGGTATGAAAAACGGTAGCGGGATCGATCTGGTGACCTCTTGAACGAGTTACGCCTTCCCAACTCGGCTTCCGCTGTCAGAGCAGTTAGCTAATACCAATTAGTATAAACAACCAGAGTTTACAAAAGAAGTCAAAATATTCACTTCATATTCACAAGGAACGATTGTGAAGACTATAGCAAAAATATTCTTTATAATGAGTAGAACACCGAACCCTATTAAAGCACAAAACGAAAAGACAATGACAACAAGAAGGAAAAGGTACACAAATTAATGAGCGCTCTCACTATATCTGCTTAAAATGCTCTTTTATAAATACCTACAGTCCGTAATAATTACCACGTATAGTAAAATGTAAATTAAAATAAGCTGTAAAACTACAGAAACGCAAAGCACGCCACAAGACGATAGGATACGATACGATACGATACGTGCCACGCGTCATTCAGCCAGCGCGTCATGATTAATCGTGTCGAGGAGTCACACAACCTGAATACACCTCGATGAGTACCTCGCATTTCGACGCTATAAAGAATAATCCAGACTACCGACCCTGCAAGGCGACCCGACGAACTGACACACAGGTCTCCCGCTCACTCCCACAGTCTCACCACGCGCCCGAAAGAGACAAGGTCGGTTTTGATATTGCGTCGCCTATTCATTAGTCGCGATTATGGCCCGGGATGAATTGATATCTGGGACGTGGGGGAAGGCAGCCGTGCTTTCCCTCTGAGGTTTCTGCTAAATTTTAACGGAGTGAGTTCAATGAAATATGTATACTGTCGCCGAGCACGCGTCGTACCTCTAGGCTTACCTATTGCTTTGAAAAATCAAAGCGAGTGTAAATTAAAGACGCGCTCGTAAAAAATTCCTGTAAAAGAGCTTATATAACATTAATTAAAGGACTGTTTTAATTACATTGAAGGATGAATGTGCAAATTCGCTTCGGAGTTCGCTTTGCTTTTTATATATATATATATAAATAGCAATGTAATTGAACTTACCTAATGCGGTGCTGGCCATTCGCATTGTCTGGACCTGCATCTCTTCTATGGATCCTTGCGCTAATTTTCGTTTTCGAGGCCGACCTTTAGGGCTTGGCCCTCCCGAGAAGAACTGCGATGGGGAATCGTTTTCACTATGAAGCTCTTGACACCTGTTGGAGGTATTCGTTCTTTACACTATTTGCACAACTATTTCAAACTAAGCGACAACTTTACATTGCGTTTTCAATGGCGTGCCGTTGATGCTTTGATATTTTAAAATTTTGGGTCCTTACCTATGAAATTGGTGTTTTCAGAACATTCTTATAAAATAATAGCCTCTCCTAAAAATAGACCATATATTTGAGCTCGTATTATTGAATTTGATAATTTTGTAAGTTTAATTGTGTTAAAATTAGACACAAAGACAATTATCTTTAACTGCCTCCCGAATACATCATTTGATTTGCATTAACATAAAAACGATGAATAATTTTCATCAAGCCTGTTCACACACATATTGCTAAAGCTTGTCTAATGATACATGCTAAATATTATTATCTCTGGATTTGTCGTTGTGATAAAATGTAAAATGCAAAATGCAGACATCCCCAAAATCTCCAAACAAAACACCAATTTCATAGGTAAATTACGTAAGGACCTAATACTTAACAGAATTTTAAAGCTCTGAATATATGTATGCGTGTTAGTTTTAAAATACCAAAAACCCTGACTTCACTCGACTCTACATCTAATTGTGGTCACTTAAGTAATTTTTATAACTTGAACTTGCATACCTATACACATTTATATCTTCATCGCAGTATTCGTCCAAGCAGGCAGTGTCGTAGTGTGGTCGGCAGTATACCAGCCCCTCCCGCATGCCGAAGACGTCACCCTTGGACAGCAAGGTGCCGCAGGCGACGCAGGTGAAGCACGTGAGATGGTACACCATATCCCGCGCCCGCATCACCAGCTCGTTGGCTGTGATGCCGTTGCCGCACCGAGCGCACCTCTTGACGCAGAACATTCTAGAACAAGGAGAGAGCTCTTTCTCGTATACCAGTTAAACGCTTAAGTTTCATACAAAAAACACTGGTATTTTATCTTGGAGACTTTATTTAGTATCGCGTACAAATAAAAAATATTGAAAAACAATCGATATCCTCACAGTGATCCGCGAAGAGTTAACGCTAATAAAGCATTATCTATCTAATATTTGCTGTGAAGGATAGGAAGCGATAGGTAGGTAACATTTCTAAGCATCTACTCAATACTGAAGTAAATCATAACATAAAGCTTGTTCTTAATTAATAATAATTATGTTTATTATTTTTGCTGTTTTCCAAGAGTTTTTATTTTGTGTCAGAGTCACTTTTGGAAAAGTTTATTAACAACTACCTCAGTCTAAAACGTCGATTTTAATTAACATTAGTTTAAAATTAATTTTGTCCATAACAAAAAAGACTTTACCAAAATGGGATGGCAACATTTAAAGTAAGTCAAAATAAAAGTTCAAATAAGGTTTTTCGTTTCGATTTTTACGCTTCATTTACCATAAGCCATTAATGTCAACAGGCCCGCATTGCAGTATAAAATAATCATCTCTTGACTTACAATAACTAGAGGGTAGGCCACGCAAACAAATTATACCATATGCTCCTTGTTTGTGCACTGTGGGGCGCTATCCTGTCAAATCAAATCGACACCTCACCCCCTTTCTTGTCAAAATTATGTTTCGCTACTAATTTCGACAATGTGAATAGATTTATCTATAGAAATATTCCTTTATTTCAATTTATGACTGTGTATACATTTGACAAAATTTTCGTTTTTAATGTGCCAAATCAGGAAATAATCAATTTTATGTCATCATTTCATTGCCAACGATAGCGTAAAACGACTAATCCTTTTATGGGAATTTTGAACCATTACGGTTTGTTTTGTATTCTCACTCTATTTACATTTGGTTTTTGTTCGTAAGAAAAAATTATCTAAAAATTAAATGGTACTAAAGAATAAACATATTAAAGTTTTACGTATATGGTTTATCTGCAATACTTAAAGTAATAAGCCACTAAAAGCCTCATATGTAGCATCTCGCTATCCCTATTGTATATTCATCGTGGTAAGATTATGGTCAATTCCGGGATATAACCACGAGTGTTGCCGGATAAATAGGCGCTTTTAATAATTAAAATAATTTATTTTCAAAAGGCGTCGCACATAGGTGCAACTCATAACTCAAAAGAGGTTGCCATAGGGCATAATTATATAACAAATACAAATTGTTTCTATTATAAATAAATTATTTTAAGTAATAGGTAGGATTTGTTAATTTAAATATAATTTACATATAAATTACTGTACTAATGTTGTACTGAACAACGAGATATTACATGAAATTAATTAAATGAAATTATACACAATACGCGTAGGTTTTGAGATTTTCGAGAGCGTATAATATACGTATTTAGTTCATAACTTTACGAATAACAGTGTGGGAATAGAGCAAGTGTTCGTGACGGAAGCTGACGGTACTTTTCATAATTACTCCAACGAATTGACATGTATTACGCGTCAGCTGTCTTCAAAACTGATTTATTTTACATCAAACCGAAGATAGATTGTATTTTTAAGATAATTATGTAGTCGCTATGTTGTTGTACGTTATATGTATATACACCGTAACGACTAAATAATTATAATCGAAAGGCTTGTTGTGCGTATTGTAGAACAAATACTTGTATTGGAAATAATCACTTTTTTCAGCGGAGCACATTTTTTACAACTATGGCAATATAAAATATAACAAAATTAGTACTATGAACAACTACAGTGCTGTCTTTAGTGAAGCTCAAATATACCAGAATACAACAGTATGATATAAATATAATAGAGGAATCGAGGTATTTAGGATTGCAGCAAAGGAATAACCAGAAAACTTCTGTGATCTTTGCCTACCCACCGGGAAAAAGGCGTGCATGTGTACTTAAAAGTAAATAACACTTTTTTTTAATACTCTACAATTGAAATTTGACCATCAATATTATATTGTTGGTTGGTTCTAGGATTAAAAAGAACGTACCTAGGCAATAAATTGTAGAGTGTCATAAAATTTTATATCTTAGTGAGATCTTCAAATTATTCAACTGAAATGAAGAAGTTTGACATATTTACACAAACACATTTCGCATTAGCAGAATTTAGAGCAGAGCTAAAATTATAATCAGATTAATATCCCAAAATTCGCAGATTAATTTAAAACACACATGTTTAACCTCAGCAAGCAGTTTTTATAATAATGTATGAAATATAGTTATAGACTCTCTGTGAAATATTTTGCACAGTCGAGTAAAAAATATTTATACACCTTTTAGAGATGACAATCCTTATTTCCTTTATACATAAGATTCATTTACTGTCAAAAGTGGTAACATGTTTTTGGAGTTGACTATGCTGTGATCTTGAATACACATCAGAACAGTCCTTAATGGAGATCTTAGGCTTACCTGTAATAGTCTTCCTTACAATAGATGTTGCCGTCTCGTGAGAAGCACGTGAGTTCGGTGTCGAGAGGTAGCCGGCATTCGCAGCAACGTAGACAGGCTCCATGCCACTGTCTGTCCACTGCCAGCAAATAATACCTGCGACGAAACATTTGTTCCAAAATTTCACGAAAAAATTAAATTATGTCTGTAATATATTTAAAGTTTTTGTGTTTAAGCTGAAAAATAAGCGCTATCTGGTTTCCTCTCAGCCACTCAGTCAGAAATGACCACTGATGGACACAGGCCACCCTCAAGGATAGCCACAATAATCGCTTCCCGTCGCCGTCGACTTTCGCCAGATCGTCGGTCCAAAATAAATAATCTCTTCAGAGTTAAATAGCAGTGCTGTGTTTTATATCGAGTTTTTATTATGTTTACCTGTCAAAGTACTATGGATTTCGATAATTAAGCGTATTAAAAACGTATCATATCGCGCTGCTCATGCTTCTTAGGCAGGTGATATAAAAACAATCCAAGCTGCAATACACGTATTATCATTTCCTAGCTAAAGGAGTTCTTGTATGGTATTTAATGGAACTGGAAAAGGCCGGTTGAAAATCGTCACAATAGGTTTTTATAAGTCGCAGTGGCGCTAACAACCCGAAACGAAATTCTTTAATTTGATGTACCAACGAGGCATTTTTTTATAAGTAGGTAGTGAATCGAATTCAACCCTTCAATCAATAGCGAACAAAACAAGGACAGTTACTGAAACAGCCCTCTGAGATATTTCGATCGTTAAACGTTTAGCAAAACCAAGTCACCTGTCTTGTATCCGCCCCCCGCACCCCGCACACTCGTCCGGGGCAGAGGGGGAGCCTTCTGAACTCTCTCGTTCCTTTAGCATGGCTTCCTGATCCGTCGTGGGCTCCGAACTGGACTCTGTGTCTCAAATAACAAGGTTCGCTTCTCGCGGCGTCTCCTCACTGCCGTTTTCGAGTGTCATGCCTTCAGCCATTTGCGTTTTTGCCCGCAACTGGATTTTTGGACCTGTTGGAATGAAAGTTTTTATAATGCAAGGAATCTTAAGCTATTCGACTGTTTTTCATATTAATATTATGAGTCATATTTGGAAGTTTCATTTCAAAAAATATTTAGTTTTTAATGTTTGAAGTGAAACTTCCGCAGTGGTAGATTTTGTAGCCAGAATAATTATTAACCGTAATATTTACATTTTAATGATGCCGAACTAAAAATGTTTTACTTAATATTTGCTTGTGCTGTTTTACGTTTCCTCGTAAGCTGGAATGTGAAATATAGTATTTGCGTTGCGTTCTAATTAAAATAAGAGACTAACACTGGCCAAGCCCTTACTTCAAATTAATTACATATGATCTCAATTTTATGTAGATCTCCTTTGCTCTAAAAATAACTTAAGTTCTATTTGTTGAAGTGTTATGGTTGTACACAAGATCTTCATTATATTCAACCTAATTTTACCATTTACGGATGCTTAGGTCACAAAAGCCTATAAAATTTCTTTTAACGGGCTTTGTTGTTTCCGTTTCTGTTTTAAATAACGTGAATCCTTTCTTACTTTCGTACATTGTTAAATATTTTTTATTAAATAATGAATTTGTGATAGTAAAAAAATCACGGTTTTATAAAAATTCTATCTCTTTTAAAATCCGGAGAGATTCTTAATTTTACTCTTTCTGTTTTGATTCACTGGCACTAAGTCTTTCGTAGCTTATTTATGCTGAGACTTATCCACCATAACGAAAAACCAGTTTAACTTTAAAGGAATGCTATTTTGCAGAGCATCAAAACGCCTCAGACTGTCTTCGATGTATGTAAATAAATATTTATGTAGTAAAATATATAAATATTCCATATAGGAGCGGGTTGTTTAGCATACCATTTATTATTCCAGTGTCTGTTGAATCGGCATCTGTATACAATGGGATTTTTACAGGATTCTATGGGAGTTTATTATCGGTGGAGAGACAATGGACCGGGAACGTTTTGTTTTACTCTCAACCGTGGGACTGGTCGCCTCAATATGTGCAGTTAGATGTTTTCCTTTTTTTAGATCTTCGGTTGATCTACACGTATAACCAGGCCTCGCTAGTATAGCCTTTAGACTATGGACACACAATTTAAATGTAAAATTTTGAATGTTGCTAGTTTTTTTTTATATTTAGTCATTTGATCATTAGTGTTCGATAATAACTTTTGGTTATAAGATGATGAATTTAAGAATTAGATATTGCATTAATTCGCCTATTGTAAACTTCTTTAAATATTAGGTCCTTACCTATGAAATTGGTGTTTTGTATGGAGATTTTGGGGAATTCTGCATTTTCCATACTAAAATTTTTTCAGTTTTTTTCACAACGACAAATCCAAAGATAATAATATTTGGCATCTATCATTAGACAAGCTTTAGTAATATGTGTAATATCACACTTCATACAAATTATTTATCGTTTTTAAGAGAATGCAAATAAAATGATGTATTCGGGAGGCACTTAAAAAGAGTTGTCTCCGTGTCCAATTTTAACACAATTAAACTTACAACAAATTATCAAAACAAATCAAAAGAGCTCAAAAATATAGTCTATTTTTAGACGTGGTAATTATTTTTTAGGAATACTCTGAATCTTAATAGTTACAGACAAAATACTAAGAGAGAAAAAAACACCAATTTCATAGGTAAGGACCCAATAATATAAGAATTGCTTATGTTCACACTATATTACCAATTTGATTAATCATTTTTATGAGTACGATAATTATTCGCTACTACAGAGAGATACAGAAATAAAATCACGCCTTTAGGCAGAGATTACCGATTTCCACATGCTATGTTCCTACATTCTCGCTTCCTCTAGTCTCATTACTTCTCTTTTACATGCCCTTGGGCTTAAGGTGGATTTGACCCAGCCCTTCTTTACGTTCTGGATTTAATCAAGGTATGCTCGCCCAGTCCATCCACCTCCAACTTTCCCAATTTCAGCTGCCTTAATACCTCGTGAGTTCATTCATCCTCTCAACATCTCATGAGAGACAGAGATTTAATATATGATTTCATATAAACTCTGCATTTTAATTGCATATTGGAAAATGTTGATTTTGCTTTTTAATTCATTTTCATTCAATCATAACATCATAGTCCGACTCACAATCTGTTTTCTAGGAACAAAAAAATGGGTACAGTTCCCATTTTTACTGTTATTGTGAATACATTCGAAATAAAAATAAAATTTTGAAATATGAATATGCTTTCTATATATATATTCTTTTTTATGAGAATTTCTAACAACCTCCGATATCCTGCGAAAACCATTATGAGACATTTACTTTATTTGTCTCCTAATTATAATTACATATTTTTAATTATTTCTGTACACGCTGAAGGGCTTGAAGTGTGAAAAAAGCAAGAAATCTATAAAGTATCTTATCTACAGATTTATGTACTCAAATAAAAGAAGATGACAGTGCTGGCCTAAGTTTTTAAGTTAGATTATAAAGATAAAAGTGACACCAGATAAAAGTGATTACTAAATTCTTGTAAATTGATCACACATTTTGTTCATATTGTTCTTATTATATGTATTATGTATTATTTATTAATTATCCAAATTTCAAATTAGATCAAAATGTTGAATGTTTTATGATGCATACACATCATTTATCTATTATTTATTATCATTTATTCATCGTAGAATACTCTTGCGTTACCTGAAACATATAATAAAAGTACGTACGTAATTTACTGTACAACAAAGACTATAGGTTTTATTTGGGTGTTATTTAAGCTGTCAGAAAAATATTCCAATTATGTTCACTAAAAAAAAATACAATTGGTCAGCTAAAATAATTAATTGGTCAGCAAAATAACAACTTGGGCAGAAGCTTATAGGCAGCAGATATTTCTAATTTGTCAGCAAAATAACTAATTGAGCAGCAACTCAAATATTTTCTCTGCTGCCAAATTGTTATATATTATGTTTTTAACTATTGTTCTGCTGCTACTAAATTATTATTCTGCTGACCTCTTTATTGCTGACCAAATAATTGAATGGCGGCCCAATTAATAACTTCCCGTATTTTTATTACGCTTAACATTAAAAACATATTCATTTTGCAATACACGTCCTGAACAAGTCGAAATTATAAACTGTTCCTTTTAATGTTATTTATTGGACGCCATTAATATTGCTTAAGAATTGAATGACGAATTCATAAGCAACATCGGTGAAATGTTAAATATTGATGAAGTTGCCAGTTGATTGTTGCGATACAAAAGTAATGGGTACAACTTTTTGTGTTTTTAGTTGCTTAATGCTGATGTACAAAAAATATTCTGATTACATAATGTGAATACATTTTGTTGTAATTGTAGTATAAATATTATATTCCTTTTCATTTAAAATTATGATTACACTTGGTACACACATTTTGGATACCTAATGATTTATTTTCATTTATTTGGAGGTCTAACCTTTTTTCTTTTTTAGCATAATCTTTCTGTTGTTCGCATTCTTTTTTCAATATGCAATGAAAATAAATAATATTATTATTACTGGCTGAAAGAGATTAAGGACTGAGACGGCATTCACTGAACTACAGAACAGACAAGTACAGTCATTCAAAAATATGTGCACAATTTTGACATTTGAAATAGTTTTTTCCTTTGTAATAACAAATATACATAGCCGCAAGAAACTCCCAGCAACACGTCCCAATCCATTCTCATTTTTATGATTAGAATAACACAGTATGTATTGTTTTAAGCAAATTGCTAAACATTGAATTCCTACGGGAAAGTTTGGCGTGGGCAAAGCCGCCACAAGACAACTTGTAGGGTTTTGTTTCATAGCTAGAGCTTCGTGAATACTGGGGAAATATGGTAAGAAAATCTTCTTCTTTTACTGCTTGCCCTTTTCCAACTCTCGATGGGGTCGGCACAACATGTCTTCTTCTTTTTTCATTCATTCTCATTTCATTCTCCTCTGTCAGTCGTTAGCTCAACGTCCACTTCTTTTGTTCCAATATCATTCTTCACGCATTCAATTCATCGCTTCTTTGGCCTATCACTCTAGGTCCGTCCACATCCATACTCAGCCACTTTTAATATGATAAAACCTTCATAAATACGTTTCTAATTAGCGTTCCAAATTATTTACCAAGTCAGTCAGAAACCATCTTTGCTTCTGAACTTAGTATGCTGAATTATGATGAAAACTTACTGCATGCTACACTCCACTAAATTCAGTAGCGACTAAATTCAGTGGACTAAATTTAGTCAAGTGTAATAAGCCCTTTAACAATAACTTATGACACCTTACGTTACTAGCAGAATCCACAAATTCGCTTGGCGACATGCCTCGGGAGCGCCAATAGCCAGCAAACTTTTAACGACTTCCATCGCTGAATAGCAAGCGGTCCCGTTGGTTTGATGTGCTTTCTGAAGCACCGAGGAAAATCGAGGAAAATCTTTCACCTAAAGTTCCCAATACTTTTGTACATCTACAACCACTATTATATTAAGTTTTGTAGTACATAATCGGCTGCGATGCATTTCCTGCTATTTAAATTGTGGGTACTGAAATTTCAAAATGAGTGAATTGTCAATTAAATGTTTGTAAGGATTTCATTTACAATTATTCGTCTAGTATTTAAAAATTATTAATACTGTTCCTTTTTAAATTAAATAAAAGAAAATCCAGTGCACAGGACAATGTTCTACCACTCAAATTCTACAATGTTAGAGAAGCTTACATTCCATAAATTAGGGTAGTTTTAAGAAGTTAAGTCTGCTTATTAGTATATATTCCTTGGTGCGAAACTAAATTGCTTTTGCAATAATTTTAATTAGTGTTGTTCACAAACAACGAGGTTATAAATGTTCTTGCAGTTTGCGGTGAAACTGTTGTTTGAATTTCTACCCACAATAATAATATTATGCATAAAAGTTTAATTGGATTCTAATAAAAATAATTATGGCTATAAAACAAAGCGTTCAGCGTTTAGTGATTCCTCTGCTTTTAAATTGACAATAAAAATACTTATTTTCATTTTACATTTTTATACTGAGAAAGTTACACACAATTGATAAAATTCATAATGTGTTATTATCATTAAAATATAGAAATAGATTTATTAGCCAACTAGCTGTTTCCCGCGACTTCCTCCGCGGTTACTATGGTTTTTTAACTATCCCACGGGAACCCTTTCATTTTCCGGAATAATTATTTTTTTTGTATTTTCCCTCTTTTACAAATGGCGGCTGTCTGCTGGTGCTTATTCACGAAGAGCAGACCTAAGACTAAATATTTTTTTAATTAGTGAAACAAATTATGACGACGCATGTATATTGACGCATCCCGCCTCACCATACACCTTCCAAAGGGAATTAAAAAGACGGCCGCCATTTGTGGTCATCTATCGTTAACCAAACTATACACTTGTTCAACGATTTAAAAACTAGAAACTAACGCAATGAAATTAAAATCTTAGAGTTCACTTTACCTAACCAAATAATATAGTTTCAAACATCGTAGAGACTCGCTTCTTTCTCCCCTTGAGTTTCGACAGTCATTTCGTGATTATTACATAAAAAAGAATAGTTGTTTTATTTTACAGCCGAATATCCACGAAACCTTCAAAGCATATCCAACTCACATCACAAACAAACCTTCATGCTTAAAATACACTACACTTGCGTAATTCCTAATGTTCCTTTATCTCGACCGTATATTTAAACAGTTAAGTTTTATGTTTTTATTTCCATTGTAACAGCCAATCAAGGGCAATTACTCAGGCAATTTGTTCAACGATACTTTTATTGCCATTTTTTTTATTCAAACGCATGATTGGCCGTACTTACTGTGATGGTGTCTGGAATTGTTTTAGTGTGTGTGCGCACGTGGCATGTAATTTGCAGAGCATTTCTTTTTTTTTATTGCGCGATACACAATCGTAGTTAGCCGACTACTAAGCAACCAACCTATAAAATTAAAACTCGCAATCATGTCTCTTACACTATATATTTATTTGATGAGTACCAAAATATTCCAAAACCAAAAGCAGCCGAGTTGGCACAATTACTGGTTAATCTTTTCCAAGTCAAGTGTAAAGTATATATTTTTCTTCATCTATACCAAATCTAACCATTATCGATCTTAGCGTATAAATCTATCACAAAGACTTATTTAGCTATTGCAAAATTATTTATTTGTATCATTAACCAAAAAAAATCCCGAACATTACGTCATACATAAATCTTCCGGAATTTTGAATTAGGAATTTTGTAAGATCTAACCTCGACACGGCATTCATTTCATTATTAAAATCCATAAAACATTTTCATATGCTACGAGATTCCAATGCTGTCACAATAGAATATTACATTGTCGGCGCGGTTAACTACTACTTGAAGCAAATTGTCTCTTAGCCCAGAATATGCAAAATTAGGTTCTAGATTCGGGTTAAAGCGCCCACAACACAAATTCGTATACAATGTTCCGAAAGCGCTGAGTTAGAAGCGCTGCCTTTCGTCTCGTAAAGGAGGTTTATTTGTAGCGAATTGTGAAACTTGTCCTTTAAAGCGTTTTACACTTTCATCGCTTCGGTAACTCGGAACCACTTATTAATTACTGCTTCAGACGCTACTCATACTTTACAACCGCGAATAATTATGTACACAAACAATAAATGTACAAGACTGTATATATAAATAAAAACAACTATCAAAGAGTCAAATTACTTATGCTAGTAATAAATTCTGACTAAAAGTATACGGCATATCTTGGCTCTTCGTTAGATTATAATTTTTTACTTTCATTCTGTAGCTTATCGCCAGCAGGTAAGAGCTATTATTCGAAAAAAGGTAGGAATATAAAGTTTAATTTGCCCAATTAATGTTGAGTCCTACCCAAACACATCGGGTGGAATAATTTACGCGGTTTCTTGGCTGCGTCCCGTGACGAACAGAAAAATTTCAATAATTAAAGTTATGATACGACGGATTTTATTGTAAAATTTTAATGTGAACATTTTGGTTAAAGAGGGGAGTGGTATACAAGAACTAGTGTGTACATTAGAATGAAACTTATTAGATGTGATCTATCTAATGCGTTTATTAAAGCAAAGAGTATTACAAGGAAATATTAGGTCCTTACCTATGAAATTTGTGTTTTGTATGGAGATTTTGGAGAATTCTGCATTTTCCATACTAACATTTTATCAGTTTTCTTCACAACGACAAATCCAGAGATAATAATATTTGGAATCTATCATAAGACAAGCTTTAGTAATATGTGTAATATCACACTTCATAAAGATTATTTATCGTTTCTAAGTGAATGCAAATAAAATGATGTATTCGGGAGGATGTATTCGGAAATTATCAAAACAAATCAAAAGAGCTCAAAAATATAGTCTATTTTTAGACGTGGTAATTATTTTTTAGGAATACTCTGAATCTTAATAGTTACAGACAAAATACTAAGACAGAATAAAAACACCAATTTCATAGGTAAGGACCCAATATAAAAATAGAAGTTTAAGCAATACCAGGGACAGCGAAAATATTCTATTCAATTGAGTTCTCATTAAACAAACTATGAATAATATTAGTGTAATATACTGTCACAGCGCTCCCTGGCCCGGCTGAGAGACAGGGTAGCGTTGCGAGCAGATATATTTACAATAAAAGAAACAAAGTTAGAAAATACAAAATATTAAATTTATCAAGCACAACAAAGAACTTAATTATTCGTCGGTAGAGGTAAAAACGGGTTCCATATACATAATTGTTGCTCTCTCCAGTATAATAAATTATCTATGACTTAAAACTAAAACAATCTAAACCAAACAATGTCCTCACGAATCCTACCATCCAGTCTTCATAGGAAAAGCAGACAAGCTAAACATAAGCTACCTTCTTTAAACTGCCTCTTGCATTCCCCAATAAAAGTTTTATGGGTGACAAGACAAGCGTTACTTGGTTTCCACACAGCATAAATAAGTTTCCCCAAACAAATAAACTTATGTTAATAAGACAAACAACAAAGAAGTAAAAAAAAGACCACCGCAACCCTCCCGTACTCATATGTACAATATTATTATAATATATTCAATGTCTTTCATATTAAAATTTTAGGTCATTACATTGTTCTTAAATTAAAAAATAATAAAATATTTGGCGTTTAACATAAACTCATTTTCCAAAATTTTCATGACAAATTGCATGACCAACTCGATATTTTTCTCTCATCTCGTAGGCCGTGCCTGGCCGCGCTGATCGTGTCTTATTTTTTTAATTTTTCACAAATATATGGCTTTAAGATGAGAGAATTAAGCCATTTAAAAGAGTTTGAAATTATTATTTGTTTTACTATTTAAATAATAATAAAAAATGCAATGTAACAATACACTGCATTTTGTATGTAAATAAGACGTTTAGTTAAAAAATGAATGCATTCTGCAAGTCAAATGACAGGTACTGTCCAGAACTAATAAAATAGGATATGCAACCAACATTCAAATGATCTCTTTTCTCGGCGACTGTATCAATCGAACTTTAACTAATTCCGTGTCAAAGTTCCTTATCTAATCGCGAACAAAACAATGTGATCCAATAAAGTTCAGTTTTAACCACAAACAGTAAATTATTTTACTGCGCCTGTTAACTTCGATATGAACGAGGTAAACTTTTAACTTTATAATAAAACCCAGTAGTTTTATTACAGTAACACTTAGTGGGAACTCATTTTTAGTGTTTGAGATTTATTTTTAAATAATCTAACAGATTAATTTCTTGGAAGGAAACTTTTGGCTCCTTGACCATTTAAGGCGGCAAAGGAATTCATCTTTTATTCCTTTATAGGTTTATTGGAGAAACTACAAATATTTTCCGTTTCTGTAGTTTCGAGAAAACTGTTATAGGGACAGTTGAGAACATTTGCTCAAATTTTTGTACCTTCAGTTTAAATGGAACTACTTTTGTAGTTTCTTCAGAACTGAAGATTTTCTGTATAGCCTAATAATCAAAAACCGAGTACTGCTTCGGCAGTAATACTCGAAGTTTAAAAATCAAACTGTAAAATTTTATTGTTACGATTTCACATAACAGTAATGTTGCGGGTTGATCATAGATCACTGACAGCCGCTTCGCTTCTTGGGTTGACAATGCTAATCTGTTGGATTAGATTTAAAAATATCTCTGTTATAAATTAATATAAGATTTTACACTTAAGACTTTACAAAAAAAATTTGCAAACAAATGTAAATTTAATTTAAAATGTAAGCTAAACCAGGCAATGTTTTGTTGCGTCCCCACACGGTATCGTTTGATAAATTTTAATGATCGCACATGTTTCCTTGTACCAATATTTATTTTACAGTTCTGTTAGTTGGCTGTAAACCTTATCAATATGAGGCTATACAGGAAATCGTGAAATGGTATCACCACGCAGATAATACAGTTTTAGTGAACTTTTATGTACAAAAGCGATGGCAATGGATTGTTGACCTATTAAATACCATAAAGTACTAGGAATATCGGTATTATGGGTATATTGAATATTGGTAGTAGTAATTGTCTGGAAGACATCTCTATTAGGGATAAGCTCGCCCATTGCATACTTTGTGTTGTTTTATTTTTATGTAACAATATTTTTTGGCAATAACGTATAATAATAATAGTATACTAGACGACAGTTCAACAGCTTTATTGGTAAATTACGGAACTGCAGATAAAGCGATTTTATAACACACATATTGATAAAGAAACGCAATATTAACTGTTGTTAATTATAACTGTTAACTCTCTAACCAATATTCAATGGATATGATTTGGAATTTTTTCCATTCGAACACTTATTTTGAAATTATCAAAGGACATTTGACGTTCCATTAATTCAAAATTGATTTGTCAACTTTACGCATTATAGTAGGGCAGTTAAATTAAAATGTCAGTTTTTGTTTTAAAAAAGTTAATAAATAACGAAAAACAAGAAGCAATGACGAATCCAGAACAACCAGAAAACAAAAAATATTAGCTTAGTCTGTAACACATAACAATATTATAATGATCAATTAACATAAAATCAGTAATAATTATATGAAATTCGCCTTAAGCAGCATTTAGGCTTGATTGACATAAAGGTTTTCAATATAAATTTATTTGGATAATGTAGATACAAAAAAGAAAGATAAATAAATTTTACAGTTGTATATATAAATACAATATTAGACCAGCTAGATTTCAACAAGTTAACGGGCACAATACGAATCACAATAGAAACTTCTATTGTCTGCGAACACCGGTGATCGCGTTGCCTGCCAAGGGGTTCACAGAACTTGAACATTTGTTGCTGCATTTATGTACCTATAAAGATATAACGCATAATATACGAAAATCTACTTACACTGAAATAACTACAGCGTGTTTTATTATTAAATCATATTATATTATTATTTTTGTAAACAGGATTAAAGAATTAAAAAAAAAGTTAAATATGGCACCAATGTCACCAATAATACCAATGCCATAAATAAACAAACAGAAAAAGTAATGAGTGCAGTGTAATACATACATCCATTTCAGACGATGGACCAATATCACGAAGTTTTGTATTTCTATTTCTAACTCGGAATGCACTTAACACTGCAACGCGATTACAACACGTATCAGACCGTAATAAGATTTACTAAAAAAAACAAATCTCGCGGTACTTTTGAACCAGCGTACGAATTGCAACTGCAAGCGGGTCTCACACACCAGAGGGCGGCCGCAACCCTCCCGCCACTCCCACAAAAGCTAAGCCCTCAGATTCGTCGCTAAGATGTCCCAGCCTGTTCACAACGATTTTAACCCTCCGCATGTACACTGGAGTTCTACACGAAATATACCCCCAAATTTGTACACCTATGCTAGCGTCGATCGATAGCTAATTGGCTGCAGTAACAAGCTATGAGCACGGTTAATGTCAAGCGATAAACACAAGGTAAAGTATTCGCGCCGCCAAAGGAACAATCTCCCAACTGTTGCTCTAATAAAGGAAATTTCATTTTCGGGAATATCTTGAGAACATAAACTAGAACGGAGAATTTTGAGCACTATCATCCCTAGACAAGATATAAAGCCTTCATAGGTATAATACCTATTTATCGGACAATGTATGGGATTTGGTTAACATTTTGCGATAAGAGAGCGCGATACAATTTGACCCAAAACCGAACGTTTAGCTTTGATTCGAAAGCTATCGTTTGGAATTAATTGTGGTATCTACGTACACTTTTCCATTATTGGATATGGTAGTACATCATATCATCGCCCCTATCCCCTAAAGGATATGCAAAGGTGTTAAACACCCACATTTCGGCCTGATAATGAAGCCCCTGGCCTGGTTGGCCTGTTTCACTTAAGTCCTTGATATAAATGGTGGCGACTTTCTGCCATGCACCGAGCACAAATAGCAATGATACGTTATTAGGTGGTTGTTTTACCTAAAGGTCCAGAATATGATATAAAATATATCTATATACTTATTAAGTATATCTTTTAGAAATTCCAGTGTTTGACATACAAATGATAGGCTCTGAAAGTTTGACTTTTAAAAAGCAGTTCAGAAAAACTGTACCCGCAATTCTTTTGTGCAATCAAATAGCTTCTTTAAACTTTCAAAATTTTACACGAAAATGCGCCACTTCGAAAATAAAATTGCATGCATTTAATATACAACGCTCGTCCGCTAGACCGATACTTTTTTGATGCGGAAAATAAAACTATTCGCCAGGAAAATGTTCTGATACAACAATGTTTCAACTTCGTATTTGCTATAAAAAGAATTTCCGATTTAAAGTAACATTTAACATGAAAGTGGACTGAAAATGTGCCTCATTAAATAAGTTGAATCATTATGTGCCCTGTGCATGACAAGAGGCTCGCCACCTATTGGGACTTACACATATCAGATAAAATATGTGTGTTTAACACCTCTACCTACTCCTTCGGGGATAGAGGCGTGATGACAAGTTACGTTACGAACCTCCTATAAGAATCGCATGAAATTCTATAAAAATCTGTTGCAATTAAACCATTACAAGATAGGAGTCTATTCATTCCGGACCTCAATGAGTCCTGCGCAATTAGACTTAACCACGTCATTAATAAGTTGTTAAGTGTCAAGTTGTACAACATATTGTAATTAGCGGGAATGTAATTGCTCAATTACGCTACAAAGCACATTACTAGTTTTGTCTTTCACTAGCAAAATGAAAATCTAATGTATCCTAGTTCTTGTTTAGCACATCCTGTATTAATGAAACTATGATTTTAATCTATGGCAGCTGGTTTTAACAGGTCAGACGAGACAATTCACACTAAATTGTTTGTCTATGCGCCAGTGTAATTAGTTTACCTTGCCCATAGTGAGACAAGTTTAATGGGCTTTAGTTGACTCTTGCTTTAGCAAAATTTAAGCTTAATTCTACCTAGCTATCTGGCATCCAAACCCTCTATTGATCTGTTACATTGGGACTTATAAGATATACATATACCTTAATATGTAAATTATATGTGAGACTAATGGCCAAGATAGGCTTTACTTAGATATAGATTTGTATAGATCTATATAGCTTTACGAGTATATAGCTGTATAGCTATCTAAATATATATAACTCAAATGAGACTAACTGACATAGTGATCTATCAACGCACAGCCCAAACCACTGGACGGATCGGGCTGAAATTTGGCATGTAGGTAGATATTATGACGTAGGCATCCGCTAATAAAGGATTTTGATTAATTCTACCCCCAAGGGGATAAAATAGGGGATGAAACTTTGTATGAAACTGTAAATTTTTACACACGCTAAACAAAAGTAAAGCCGCAAAAACTATACCTAGTTAATAACAATACACCTTATCGCGAGCGAACTATCCTTTCCTCTTTTTCATTCTTCTTTCATCTTTTATATCCTCGATAGTACTTCATACATGCCCCTCGTTTTGAAGTTAATTTGATTAGACTGATTTTATATTTCACATGGGTAAAACGTCATCAATCCAAATATAGGGATAGGCAGAGACTTAGTTAACCCCCATATTTTGTATAAAACCGATCTCTAGGTACCATACAATCAAGAACAGAAAGGATACAGTATGAGACGAAGAAGGTGAGGGAAGCTAGTGATACAATATAGTTATTTAATTTTACGTTAAGGGAAAAAAATAAAAAAGTATCTAATTCATAACGATGATGACATCTAAGCCTAGCATCCTTGAAAATAGTAGAAAGTGAAATATCCATACTTTTTTATTATACGCACCGTTCTTATTCACACCTTTTGAAAGAAAGGAACAAAAAAAAATATTGTTTTATTATTGGGTTAGAAAAAATAACTGAATCTAACATTATTTTAAATAGTTTATAAAACCTGCAACTTGTAAAACCATGAGAGCAAAAGGGTTTCTTTATCTCCGTCCGTCTTCCTCATGTAGCAACACGGGAGTATGGGCCATAACACCACCACGCTGGCCCAATGCGGGTAGGTTTGTTTCTTTTGTTGGTTTGAATGGTTAGAATGGAGGATAGATGAACGAGACAAAACCAAGTAGTATTTATTAGCTTTAGTGTCATATAACCTGAGGTCAATCATAGTTTTATAATTTGTATTTTAAGTAGTTAACAGAACTACCGTGTTAGTATCAATTGAAACTGTCTCGAAATGCGTGGTATCACTGTGTCATATTTGGAAGCATATTATCTTTAATTAAATACATACTAGAAAAGGAAGCCTTGAATTTTTTTTTACATACGACAGGTAAGCTCTTGACCTTCATCTCACCTGATGGTAAGTGACGATAAGGCCGAAGGTGGAAGCGAGCTTCACCTGTAAAATCCTCAACAACTGAGGAACTGGCTATCTTACCTCTGATTGCCGGAACACAACAATGCTTAAAACATTGTTATTATGGCGACAAATTTAGGTAAGACGGTGGTAGCTAGCCAAGCGGGCTTAGAAGCCCTACCACCAACCAAACCGAGCAGAAAAACTTCTGCCCCCATGGGGAATCGAACCAGGACCTCCCGATCAACACCCGGTGGTGTGAACCACTAGATCAGAGAGGCGGTTGAGATGAGATGTACCCATGTGAGCGGCACAGGACCGCGACTTGTCGAAATCATAAGGGGAGGCTTATGTACAGCAGTGAATGGCTAAGATGCATGGATAGATGGAGAAGTTTATTCCAAACTAACGAATGACACACACACACACACACACACACACACACACACATACACACACACATACATACACACACACACACACACACACACACACACACACACACACACACACACACACACACACACACACACACACACAAAGTGACTTTTTTTCCTTCTGCAGAGAATGACGAGTGCCGGTGGAGTTCTAATCGAAAATCATCCATCCATCAAAGGTCCAACCATGGCAAATATTGCTAAAGATATTTGAAGTGCGTTTGCCTGATGAAATGCGACGATGTGACTTTGACTATAGATGCTCTGCTTAATTAATTTACATATTATTAAACAAGACTTTACAATACCTACGCCAAATAAGCGCGTAGATACTTATAATTATTACTACTCCGTGATTGCATAATTGCTTTGAATCTATATCTCATGACTGACTTTAAGTCAAGGATAATTGATAGAAATCTGCTTAGGTCTTAAACACAATATCGGAACTAATGACTTCTAAGTGTCTATAGTTGTTAGCGACTGGCATTTAAACGACCGTTTTCCATTGTTAAAAATCTCTTTAATTACATTTTCATCAAATAATTTAAAGAATATTTGCCAGTACTTTATAAAGAAAGTGTTAAAAGTAGTGTAAGGTCTAAATCACCTTTTTTCTATATGCTCGTCACCAATAACAATAGACAAACAAACGCATCTTTAACATTTTTATGATATGGTAAAAAAAATGTTTCTTCACGATCTGTTGGTCCGATGCGGAGTAATCTATAAAAACAATATAACACGCCTGAAAAATATAACTCTACCAATTGGAAAACTACAACCCATTCATTTGAAACTGCTATAGTCATTAGTTTACATAGAGCTAGTAGATCGTAATATCTTGCCCGTTGAACCGTCACTGATTGACGTGGTTACTGCAGTGAACATCGAGTCACTGAATTTCCTAATGATCAGAGATACTGCCTAATTTCACGTGTGAAAGATCATGGTATCACTTGTGTACAGAATAATTATGTTGCGTAGGTCTATAAACACCATAAGATTTGTGAACTGTTTTTTTAATAATGGTCATAACCACACGACCAAGATAAAATTTGTCAATGTCTAGCATAGATAAAACGTCACAGAAGATATATGTACCTAGTTAAAGCAACAATCTACTTGTAGTTATGTGTATTCTATGGTGTATTATGCGATGGAACTTGAAAATTATATGGGAAGCTTCACAGCCAGAGAAGGTATTATTATTGTACCTGATATTAAAATCGTATGTATTCCGCAAATAAATGGTTTGATTTGATTTGATATATAAATCTTATTGAGAAACATTACTTGAAGAGCATATGAGCGTATATAATCCACTGACTCCGTTCACAATTATGCTAATCTTCATCAGATTTTTTTTAAACATAAAAACTGATTAGTCCCATATCATCATAACCGGATACGCCCAACGCTGGACATAGGTCTTTCCCAAGTATACTAGTCATACAAACGCATCCTGTACTCACAGCCCTCGACTTCCGTCGTTCTTCACCAGATCGTATGAAAATAATAAAAAGTTATTTTAACCACTTGAAGAATCGTAATTGAATAAGTATGTAAGTGAGGTACAGTGATAATTTTGTAATCATGATCTCAATATGTATAATTTTTTCATAAGTTTCAAAAACATTTAAAGTGAAAAACTGATTTCCCAAAAGCCATAATCCATAATAATTTTCAAAGTAAACTAAACATAATTTTCATAACGGCTTAATAAACATTTAAAACCTAGGACCACTTATGTTGAAGGTTTAGGGACTTCTCACACCATTCACTGTTTCTGTAAAACGACCATTTTATATGACAGCTTACTGAACAGACGCGGAAAGCTAAACAAGCTCAAAAAATAGCTTTTCTATGGAAAAACGCTGAATAAGTGTGACTAGTCCCAAATCCTAAACTTTCACAGCCTTTTATTTTATGATTCTGTGATTAGTAACTATCAAAATAATTTCCTAATAAAACCACCTATCGCACAATCGAAATAAAATTCTGACCTAACTTTGAATAAGCTTCTACTCGAATTATAATAAAATCTACCACACATACTACAATTCATACAAATTATTATTATCATGTGCCAAAGCTAAAAAAAATGGTTTGTTTATTTACATTGCGCTGAGAGGGCAGGCTACACCGATAAAATAACATATCGTTAACGGCACATTAAAAATAAATTTTACCTCCGTAGTCCTAGCGAGCTGGCAACGTCGCGTGGCGCGGTTAACGCTGCCAAACAGTTACAATACGCATTCAACTGTTCAAATTGAACGCGGCACTGCTGGGACTCGGCAGACATCTGAAGGGCGACGCGATGCTGCGATGTTGCCACGCCTCTGATCTCAAACCCACCAATCGCTGCCCCGAATTCATAACGTGCGGTTTACGCGCTCCAACTCACGCTTATACATCCGTCTCTTTCAGATCAAGTAAAGCCTCACCGAGGAGAGCGAGAAAACAAATATGACAGCACAACTGCTTGCTGTGACAGAATAAATTTTCGAGCTGAATATCGTTGTAACGGTACGCCTTTGCCGAGCAATTTTGAACTTTATTCACGTTGTGAATAGGTGTATGTTATGTGATATGTAGTTAATTGAACTGAAGTTACTGAAATCTTTTTCGGTGCAAGTCAATGTAAATACTTCGCTTACGGTTTGCGGCGGCATCGATTTCGCGTATCACTGTGAGAAGTTTTCTTTCTGCGAAGATGCGAGTCTGAAGTTATGAATGCACAGGGCTTCGGATTTATTTCCTTGAATAGGAACTTTAAATAATTTCTGGATAAAATTTCATATTTTCACCTTGTTATAGATCTTTTATTTAACTTTCACTTAGTTTCTGTAAGCTCTTGGATATACTGGGTGAAATAAAATTAATATTTAAGTTTTCTCACAGTAATACAGATAGGTACTTATCAAAGTTATAATCCTATCACAATATTAAAAACAAGAAAGTTTCATCAAACTTTTTACTATGACGTAATTTTATGGTGGACGCTAATTACTCGTATTAAAATTTGTAAGTCAAAATAAGATAACGAAAGTGTAGTCCATTTGCTTAATAGAACAAATCTTGACGAACTCCGTGGTCGAGTGGTTCTGTTCACCATCTCGATAGGCTCTGGGTTCGAATCCCGGTAGGGACAAATGTTAGTGTGATGAATTTGACATGGATGTTTTATAAGTATTTTATGAATATTTATCGTATGTGTATAAATATTATATAAGTACACCATTAGTTTTTAATTAGTACACAAAAAAATAAAGGGGTATTCTGCACCAACTATTGTTCATATTTGTGAAGTTATATTTTTTTTTTATTAAATAAAAAAATCAGCAAAGTTATTAGCGTTAGTATTTATCCCAAAATTCCGCTTTATTTTTGTACATAGTTTTAAATTCATCCAAAATTATATCCGTCAAATTCTGTCAATTATTACTTGTCACTCACACTTTCGCGACCGCGTGCTTTCTCGCTCGCACTTGTTATGAATAAAAATATACAACTTGTATTTTTGCTGTTTAAGAATCTCGATTTAACCAAAATTTGAAAAATGCAAACTGAAAAATCTAGTTACTTTATTCATACTTTCACTGAGCTTAGGACAAAAATTCTTTAACTTTAGTTAACCGCAAACGAACGGCATAATACTTAAAATATGAAATTAAATGATAAAACATAAAAACAAAAAGTAGCATCTCCTAATAGCACAAACTCTAATCATAAAGATAATCAAACAGAGATGTCATCATACAGACTCATTTGAATTAAATATGTCTAGCTATCACAACATTATTTCATATTACCCTCACCTTAATTTATATCGAGTCGTGTGGTAGCGGCTCATTAAAAGAATACTACCAAACCCATTTCTTCCCTTGGGTGTCGTAAAAGGCGACTAATGGACTTAGAACTGCGCAACCATTCAATAGCTTATAGCGGCGACTGGCTCACCACCTGTCACGCTGAGTGCAGTCACTGCTTGGTGAAGTGAGGATTATGGCAATGGACTGCTTTGCGGTGCTTTTACCTAGTCTCGTCTCTGACTAACCCTTAGGGGATAATCGTGATTGTATCTATATATGTATGTATGTTAATTTATATTTTCTATAAACAATTAATCGACGAACGAAAAAACAATGTTTAAACTAGCAATATTCATATCGCACAATACTCATATTATTATTTTGGATCTGTCCGTGCGAAACATAGTAAGATTTATTAGATAAATGTCGTAAGTCCACATCACATCTTCACTCCAGTTTTTTGGAGAATTGATCCCAACTTTAACCGATACTGTACTAAGGTTTCGATGAATCGAGTAGTACAGGTGGAGATCGATCCCGCGACCTTGAACAAGCAGTGCCGTCATTCACTCGGTTACCGCTGCCTTGCTGGCCTTGCATTGTAAAAAACTTATTGAGATACTTTTCACTAGGGTCGCTTTTCACGTTTCTCATAGAAATTGAGCTTTAGACGCAAAAGTTTTAAGGGATGCAGAGGACAGAATTTCCTTTAGTCAGCGATGTTTTCCAATAATCCATGCAAGACAATAGGCTAGTTGACTCATATCAAAGGTAATGAAAATAATGTGTCATTCACATAGCATTTAGTACAAGGGTCCGAAATATACCAAGTTCGATAAATATAAATAAGGGATTGCTGTAGAAATTCAATTTCAATATGTTAAATATCCACCGTGTTTGTGAAATTTGTTGAGTAACGCTTCATGTAAACAACTACTACGCATGGTCAAAATCCGTCAAACGCCAGTCGCAAACAATCAAGCATAACTGTCGGCTATGTCATGCGTATTAAATTGTTTACAATAATCGTGACGCTTCGGCACAGAAAATTCAAAGACCATCAGGAGAGAAGGCGTTTTTGATATTTAAGCAAAAACGTAATTTATAATTTATTGTGTAGGCTTCCAAATTTTTTATTATTATTTTTTATGGTGATGGCTATCAGCAATTAATCATTTGGGGCCCAATAAAAAAAAGGTCAACTAGGCTATTAACTAAAATATTTTATTTTTAATTCCTTCTATATTTCTATTATATGATTATACGTATGTAATAAATAAGTATTTAATTGATTGTAATTTTTGCCCTAAAAAGAACTTCCTCACGCGCGCTATTCAAACTAAGATCGATTCTCAAAGTGCGTGACCTTTCGTAGAGCTGGGTTCTAAAATTAGACAACACTAAATTGCTTGACGTAGTTCTTTCAATCATAGTTTACCGTAGCGGGTTTCACTTTAGAGCCGTACACATAACGGCAGACCTACCTAGTACGGTTAGCAGAAGTTTGTATTTAGCAAGGTTTTCATCTCCTACCAGCATTTAAGTAGAGTCAGCCAAATAGGTCTTCCACTAATTTTCTTTACTTTTCTGAACTCTTGCGGGTGACTGCAACTGTATCAGATGCTCTGATCAATGATGATGATGATTCTAGTGACTTTCTGCAGTCTCATCCGCGCGGTACCCGTTCCCATGGGAATTTGGGATAAAAAGCAGCCTATGTCCTTTCTCAGGCTCTACACTATCTGTGTACCTCGATTATCACATTTATTAAAGATACAAATATTCAGAATAAACTTAAAACATGTAATATAAAAACCTCCAAGATTGAAGAACAAATGGATGTATTCCTCACTCAATCATTTACCACCACCGGGAATGGAACCCAGAGCTTCTCGATATGGTAACGCGACGCCTTCAAATTGGCGTACAAACTTCTTAACCACAGAGGTCATAAAATCTTCCTTCACACCCAAATCTGTTGATCGATTTTTTGACCATCGAAACGCATCTATTCCTTCTTTTGAAGCTGTCAAATTGATTGATTCAGAAAGGAATATTACTTTCATGCTTCACATTTCGCTAAGGACTAAGTTAGTTTCAAACAATCACTAGAAAAGCAAAATATATAATTTTTGATCTGAGTTACTGACCGTACCTAAATTTCAGACAATACAGACAGACATTTAAAATGATGATTTACTAATTTCTGCTGTTCAATACATCGAGGGTTTCCCCTTAACTCGTCTGCATGCTTACCACCCCCCCCCCCCCCCAATCCCCCCCCCCCTCCCGCCTTCCCCACCCAATACGGCTCTAACAAAATGGAGGAAAATCACTGTCGCATTTTTGATCAGTAAAAGTACAGACCACAGCATGACAGACTATACAGAACTGTAAAAATGCTTAAAAATTTGCAACTTTATATCGTTGGTCATAGGTGCAAATCTGTTCGACAAGACTTCACTGTGGTGGTGGTGTAGACTGTACATCTGTACAATACAGCAATACAGTATGGTAGTTGGGTAGACATAAGACCTATGCACCTACATGTCATAATAGTACTAAGTGCTCTATGAGGATATTGTTATCCTATTGAAGAGGCAATTATGGAAAAGTCCCGACGTTTCAACTGCAGTATGAGAAGTTTTCGCAGAAATATAATAATTTGTTGTATCTTCATTATTTTATTCCTTTGACTGGAAACAGGCGTTAATTTATTTGATTTAATACCGTTGGTAAAACTTATGCCTAAAAGGCATGGATCAAAAAAAGGGACAATTGCTGCAAATGATTACTGTGTATTGCAAAAAATACATGTGTTCACTTTACTAGCCCTGAATTGGTCAATTCCTGTTTGTTTTGGTTGGTTACCGCCCGTTTCATTGTAACGATACCGAGATATTCTTTCTAGAGAACAGGTCGCGACCCTGGCCGCGAGCTAGGCGTCTGTCTGGTAAAGGTCTTCAGTAGAAATTGCACATCTACATAAAAATAGAATATAAATGAAAACTGATTTAGAAATATATCACTTTAAGTGACCGTATTACCGGAGGAGCTCGGTGGCGTAGTGGTTAGTACGCTTTGTCTTTCGAATAAAGTCAAAGCTACCTTCGCCATGGTCAGGCCGTGGATGGTTTACCAAAACTTTGTGATCTCGAACGCCTCCGTGCTTCGGAAGGCACGTGAATCCGTTGGTCCCGGTCGCTATTGCGGTTTCTACCCACCAACCCACATTGGGCCAGCGTGGTGGTGTTACGGCCCATACTCCTCGTGTGTTTCTCCATGAGGAAGGCCTGTGCTCAGCAGTAGGACGTATATAGGCTGAGGACAGAACCATATCAACTTGTAACAGTAAGTTCTACAAACCAGCAAAGAAATCAATAGGGCCAGCTCCATGTACTGATTATCGATTAACCTTAGATAAAATGTCAACACTTCCTCTGATAATTAAGTTTTAAGCGGCATATTTTATCGAAAATTATGTTCATTAGGTTAGTCGTGATTATTTATTATTACTGTCTGCAATTAAATGGAACCACTGGTAGACCACGTAGGTCACAAATTCAGTGTTTTTTTTTTCAATTAAATATTTTTTGTCAAGTATAGATTCAGAAATGCCCCGCTAAAATGTTTTTGGTTAATTATAAAGTTCTCGAATATACAGGTGAACTATCCATCAAATGCACAGTGGGAAGTAATCCGAAACTAAGAGAAATAGCGAAATCTATTCCTATAGGAACCATGACATAAATTTTTTGACAAATTAATAATGGCATTCAATTTTTTTTTAACGAAATGTTCAATTATTTGAATTTCCCTTGCATAATATAACGTCAAACTCAAATCGCTTTCACGATTGTTTCAAATTAAAAATACTTACCAAGAAACAGAAATTACCGCTCATCGAGAGAAATTGATTCTTCTAAGAATATAATAATTTGCAAGAAGTTAATGCTCGCACTAACTATGGAGTTACTCGATGGTGGGTACTTTCTTGGAAATGGGAACAAACAATTGATTATTTAATAATATAATAATGTACTAACGCCTGACTGGTACAAGAATTAACATCTTTTACTCGCAAAGAAACATGGTGAATTACTTCTGGTAACGGTTCGTCATATGAAATTAGTTCTGCGTTCAAGCTCTATGAATGTTTCGGATCCTTTACTTTGACACTAAATTTAGAATATATCGTGGAAGAAATATACTGTGGAAGTGTGGAAGAAATCGCGGTCGACCAGTAGTCATTTAGGACCTACTCCAGGCGTGGTTGGCAGAACATGTCTTCTTCTTCCATTCTCCACTCAGCATCCACTTATATATTCTCATATCACTCTTCACGCATTTAATCCATCGCTAATTTGATCTTCCTCTCACTCTAGATCCGTCAAAATCAATGCTCAGCATTCTTTTTGTAATGTGACATTCATCCCTCCTCATCACATGTCTACCTATTGCTCCTAATCTTTACTGTCACGGGCGTTACTTTCAAACTTCCCCTAATATAGAAGCTGAGAGCGTTAATTCTTTGTTTTTTATCAGAGACGACCAATCAGTATTAGTATAATATTATGTTTAACTTATAAATGATTGCCTTAACTTCTTCTATTTAATTTTGAAAATCTACCGGTCATTGTGGTGTGTTACCACCTGTTACTTTTGTTGTATAACTGGCTCTAATCAAAATTTGTATTTATATTTCCTCTACTAATATTGTATTCGAATTGATGTATGTCACTTTACTTCAATAAACAAAGTCAAATATAATATTCGTTATCAGCACGAATTCTCTTTTTTAACTGAGTTATACGAATAAAAACTAAAGATTCTTTATTAAAAAGTGAATTGGCAAGTTTTTCCAATTTGTGCATATATATAATTTATAAAAATCGGTGAAAATTTTCAACAATTCACAAAGATAATTTTTATAATAATTTTTGTTGCGACATCCAACAGCTGTACGTGTAAGTAAATATGTCAAATAATTCTGTATCTGGAATAAAAGCATTAATTAACAGAGATGGTTATTCCGTATGGAAATTTAAAATGCGTATGTATCTGATGCATGAAGAGTTGTGGGAGACGATCGTCGGATATGCTGAAGGTAATGATATTTCTGTTGAAAAGAAATTGCGAAACGACCAAAAAGCTTTGTCGAAGATTTGCCTCACAGTAGATGGAATGGCGATCACCCATGTCAGGTCATGCAGAACAGCCAAAGAAGCTTGGGATGCTCTTTCATCCGCATACGAGGATAAAGGGCTCGGGAGACGTATAAGCCTCGAACGGAAACTGTACAGATACTGCTTAGACGATTTTGACTCCAATATTGAGACGTACATAAATGCTGTAATGTCAACTGTACAAGATTTAGCCGACATAGGCAAAGTTATAGAAGATGCATCAATAGCTGCGATTCTTTTAGGAGGCTTGAGTCCTCAATATGCGCCTTTAGTAATGGCATTAGAAAATTCTAATATAAATATTACCGTGGATCTGATAAAGACAAAGTTACTGAATGAATTAAATAAATCAGCTTTTGATAACCCTGATACAGCTCTTCGTACTCGAATGAACCAGCCCAGACCCTCTACATCTAAATCAAAAAAACCTATTGTTTGTTATGACTGCATGGAGCCAGGACATAAGCGTCCAGACTGTCCCCATAAGAAGGACAAAAAGAAGAAACCCGTCAATCACAAAAATGCTGTATGTGCACTGAATGCCAATGACGGACTACAGCGTGATAAATGGTTTATTGATTCTGGTGCTTCGGCCCACATGACGTCTCGAGCTGATTGGTTGGAAAACGTGAGAAGGTCACCTATGGGAACTGTGACCATTGCAAATGGAGATGAACTGCCCAGTCAAGGCGTAGGAGATATTTCTATCACCAGTTGCGGTCAAAATAAGAGTATAAAGAAGATTACTGATGTGGTTCACGTGCCGAACTTGAACTCTAATCTTATTTCAGTGAAGAAAGCGGTAGATAAAGGTTTTAGCGTAGTTTTTGATAGAACTGGTTGTAATTTTTACGATTCTAATGATTTTTGTTATAAAGGTGATGTTGTTTTACATGGTTCTATATGTGGTGGACTGTATTCTTTAGATTGTACGGTCAACCCGATGACTCAATTATCAGCTTATGAGACTCACTCTGATGTTTCCAGCTTCAAGCTTTGGCATAGGCGACTAGGTCATTTATGCCGCATCGGAATGGATCAATTAAGAAAGGGGCACGCGGTAGGCGTGGATTATTCAGAAGTCGATAAGGAACCATGTATCCCTTGTATCGAAGGTAAGAAAAGCAGGAAACCTTTTAAGAAAGTTTCACATAAAAGATCAACCGCAGTTCTGGAACTAGTTCATTCAGATATTTGTGGTCCGCTGCCTGAAACATCATTTCAAGGCAATAAATATATTTTACTTTTTATAGATGATTTTTCTCGTATGATTTTTGTATTCTTTATTCCTTCAAAAGCGGAAGTAAAGAACAAGTTTCGTGTTTTTCAGTCCTTGGTAGAGCGGGAAATGGGAGCCAAGATCAAAACATTGAAGAGTGACAATGGACGAGAATATGTTAATGCTGAATTTTCGAATTATTTACAAAATGAAGGAATTCAACATCAAACAACTGTCCCATACAGTCCCCAGCAGAATGCAATTGCTGAAAGAACCAATCGTTCTATTATGGAGAAAGTAAGATCAATGCTTTCTGACTGTTCTCTTTCTCCGGCATATTGGCAAGATGCTGCAGATATGGCTGTATATCTCAAGAATAGATCTCCTCACCGTGCTCTGGAAGGCAAGACGCCGTACGAGAAGTGGTATGGTAAAATACCAAATCTTACTCATCTGCGTGTTTTTGGATGTAGAACTTTTATCCATATCCCTGCGTGCAATCGTGTGAAATTGGACATGAAAGCATCCGAACACATATTCGTCGGATATTCAGAAGATCCGAGAAGCTATTATTTCAGGGACATTAGATATCCTAGAAAAGTTGTTAAGAGCAGAGATGTAACGTTCTTTGAAAACAATTTTCAAGATTTAAAAGGTAACAGAACTTGTAAGTCTGGTGATAATTTAACTGAACCAGCACTGATACTTCCTTTGCTCAGTTCACAAGCTAATACGTCGACTAGTTCAGATGGTCAAACATCTGAGGCCAGCGCAGTAATCAGAGATGTGCAGATTCAAACGCATAGTGCACCAGTGTCAATAGATATTAATGCTGATAGTGATGCCATGGAGCAATTGCATAATACTGATACTCGAGGTGAGTCAGTTCAACCTGCTATTGAATCTGGCACTGAGGTTGTAGAACCAAGGTATAATTTGAGACCCAGAAACCCTAATTCTGCTGCCAATTGTGTATGCATGCAGACTTCATCACCTCAGCTCGATGAACCTACAAGTTATTCACAGGCAATGAATGCAGAAGATGGAGACAAATGGTATCAAGCTATGCAAGATGAATACCAGTCACTACTTGAGAAACAGACATGGATTCTCGTTGATAGACCAGATAAAAAGGTCATACCTTGTAAATGGGTCTACAAGCTTAAGAAGAATGCGCATGGTGACGTAATTAAATATAAAGCGAGGCTTGTTGCGAAAGGTTTTAACCAAGTGTATGGCGTGGACTATTCGGAGACTTTCTCTCCAGTCGTCCGGAACTCTTCTTTACGTATGTTGTTCGCTTTGGCTGCGGAAACAGAAATGAAAATGCACCATTTAGATGTTGATACGGCATTTTTAAATGGAGACCTAGAAGAAGAGGTATATATGAGTCAGCCGGAAGGATTTACCAAACGTGGTCAAGAAGATCAAGTATGTTTACTGAAACGTTCGCTTTATGGCCTCAAACAGGCTTCGCGAGCATGGTACAAAAAGTTAACTGAAATTTTGAAATACATAGGTTTTAACCAAACTGATTCCGAAGCATGTATTTTTACTAAAAAGTTTGGTAAAGAGTTAACAATACTAGCTTTCCACGTTGATGACATTGTCATTTTCTATAAAGAAGATAAAACGCTTGACATTGTCATATCTGACTTACGGAATTATTTCAGTCTGAAAGTCATTGGTGAACTAAGTTATTATTTAGGCTTAAATATACGTTGTAAACCTGGTGAGATTAAGATATCTCAGGAAAGCTACGTTCGTGATTTGCTCGAAAAGTTTCACATGTTGGATTGTAAGGCCGTACCTACGCCGTTGGATACTAAGAGATTGATGCCGTGTGAGAATAGTAATGTAAGTGAATATCCATATCAGCAGTTGATAGGCTCTCTTAATTACCTCGCCGTCAATACTCGTCCAGATATTGCTTTTGCTATATCATATTTAAGCCAATTCAACAGTAAATATGATAAAAGTCATTGGATTGCGGCTAAACGAATCTTGCAATATTTGAAAGGCTCTATGAATTTGGGCATTACTTACAGGAAAGACGGTGGACGTCTAGTTGGCTACGCGGATGCAGATTGGGCCAGTTGTCCTATAGATCGTCGATCATATACTGGATTTTATTTCTCGATGGCCGGAGGAGCCATATCATGGGAAAGTAAGAAGCAAACTTGTATTGCTACGTCTTCAAGCGAATCCGAGTATATCAGTTTGTCCAATGCGGGTAGAGAGGCTGTATTCCTAAAGCGGTTGCTGCGTGAGCTCAATGGTGAGTCAACTATTGTCACTATTTACAATGATTCACAGTCTGCGCAAAAATTGGCAATGAATCCAGTCCATCACAATAGAACCAAACACATTGATACGAGATATCATTTTATACGTGATTTACTAGCTAATAATGTAATTAATGTTGTTTATACTCCTACTTTAGAGATGTGGGCTGATGTGCTTACAAAGCCTTTAGCTCGTACTAAGCATCAGAATTGTGTAAGAGGAATAGGTTTATGTTTATAATCTTATTTTGATTACGGGGGTGTATGTTGTATAACTGGCTCTAATCAAAATTTGTATTTATATTTCCTCTACTAATATTGTATTCGAATTGATGTATGTCACTTTACTTCAATAAACAAAGTCAAATACAATAACTTTACATATCTGTCAAATGTTTAGCACCTCTGCCTACCCCTTGAGGAGGTCATTGGGAGAGTCTTATTTCATGTATTGGACGTCTAATGGATGAAGCTTCTTGGAAGGTGCATAAGCTCTCCTTACATTAAGGTCTTGTTTCACAATCGACGGGTAAGCTCTGAATAGCTTACTTAGCAGTTCAATTGACATTAATTTCATATTACAACTGTCAATTTATCTGCCAAGTAAGCTACTCAGAACTTACCCGTCAATAAATAGGCCCTAATTCATTTAAATAATGGATCTCTTTGTTTATATTTCATTGGAATAGTGTTAGCAAAGGCCGTCTGTTATACTTCAGTCCAACGCCAGCGCTGCCGACTGGCTGTCAGGGTATGTAAATCAGCACAAATAGTATGTAAGTGGGGAATATTATGTTAAAATTTATGTTACACAATTAGGACCTTAATTCACTAATTGTGTAACATAAAAAGTGTTAACTAAACTCTATTACAGATTTTTAATACATAGACATAACATAATAAAAATAATAAAAAAATAGAATTATATTCATCATGTTAGGGTGAGTTTTTTAATCCATAGTAATAATAACCACAATAGTTGAAATCTAGACTAACAGCGTCAACGTAAACGCCAAAATGTATGACGTCAGTTTGACAAATTGTTAAGTTTGCGATGAAAATTCTAAGCCTTAGAAAAAGGATGATATAGAATATACATACGCATACACCCGTAAAGGATAGAAATAAAGTATGTGTCAAAACTATGTTGCTATGCTAATAAACATTTTCCCAATAATCATAATGTTAATAAATAAGCAGTAACATATTTGGAAAAATAAAAGACTTTGTTGTTATTATTTATTTTTTATTTTATTTTATTTTTCTTGGGAGAATAAACATTATCACAGTAGAATAATATTACTTAAGATTAAAATACATATAAAAAAGCGATTGTGGAACCCACAACATTCTCCACAAATTAAGTTGAAAATCATGCCAAAGACGTATTATGAACAAATATAAGTATATATCCCGTCTCCTAAGGGTTTGTCAGGGACCAGGCAAAAGCACCATAAAAACAGTCATTTGCCATAGTCCGCGCTTCACCAAGCAGTGACTATACTCAGCGTGACAGGAGGTGAGCCCGTCGCCGCTGTAAGCTGTTAGATGTTTGTGTAGTTCTAAATCCATTAGTCGCCTTTTACGACACCCAAGGGAAGAGAATATTTTAATTTTAATAAATACTTACAGATTTTACAATAACTACAGCTTCCCTTTCTTGAACAGAACTACTGGTGTTATCAGCTGTACTAGGACTCTGAAAACAGTTTTGAACAAGCAGTTTAATAAACAAAATATATCCAAAATTTTAATTCCATAACGCTATTTTAATTGTAATGAATTTACCACAATCAGAATATCTTGTTGAATCGTAGCAGCTTGGGGTTCATTTAGTACTTTATCATCATAATTCTGAAAATCAGAAAACAGACATAGAATTCAAAATATATTCAGTTCATTTTTAGTTCTTTGTTTAAAAATACATAAGAATTTATTTTAAACTATTTTTCAAAAAAAAAATGTTGAAATCAAAGAACTTACATGTATCCACAATTTTGAAAATATGCGCGTGTTTGCGGTTGGCTTCCAATTTAGCCTACCAGTCGCTTTAACCCATGCATCACGCACTTTCTCATCGTTAGGGAACCTTCAATATAGATAAATAATATTAGCATTATAATGTTTGTATTAGGGTGCAGTCCAGCATACGGTGATAGTTCGATTCCCGCCTAGTGGCAAAATAAAGTTTAAAAATATTTTTAATGTACCAGGCTATGTTTCTAGTGTGCAAAACGTGCAACGTAGAAAATCTACAATTATTTGTTGTTATTTAAAAAATATTGTGAATAATAAGCATAGATTACATACTTTTCTAACAGACGGCATAACCCAAATGTAATCTTACTTAAAAAATCCATAGGAGTTCTTATCACACCCAGGATTAATTTATAAATATGCAATTTCACAAACAACCTAAATGGGGCTAATTAATATCTAAGATAGTCATGTTTCAAAAAGTGACTTAGTGCAGAATTTACCAATTAAACAATTATTTGCGATAATTGGTATAACAAAGAACTATGTATAAATCAAGTAAATTGTAAAAAATGGCAGGTAATCTATTAAGAATATTTAAAATAACTAATTTTAAATATTTCCCTTTAAGTATGGGTAATTTACATTTTCTTCGACAGGTATCCCTAAAACGCATAAAACCCGGCTAAATTCAGATAACACTTAAAATGGCAGCCTCCCTTGACTTTCGTTGACATGTTTTCTTAGTCGGCAAATACGATAAAGCAACAAATTTTCATTAGCTATTTATCGTATTTTTCACGCTATTTTGTACACGTTTTAATGTAAATAAGCGGTAACTAGTAATAGTACACTTAGTGATTTAGATAAAACGATGAAATATGGGACTTACGTGTGAAACGTTATGTTTTCGTGTTTTCGTTCACTGCGACTTTTGCAGCCGATAATACAACACTGTACCATTACTTATAAAGGTGGTGGAGTAAAACACAATAAATACAAGTATGATTAAGCAGTAAACACAGTCCAAAACGTAATATTTCACGACGACACAAAGAAACACACATTACTGTTTGGCACATACGGTACGTGTCAGACAAATAAAAACACGAACTCTAATAAGGACAGAAAATAGTATACCTATCTCTACCGCACTTAGGAAAACACTGTTTAACTAGCTTGTTCGCTCTTGACATTGACATAAGCATGTCAGTTCTATATCATCCTTTTTTTAAGTTCTAAGCAATATACATCTGTGCCACCAGCCGCCATTTAACTAATCGAAGCATCGTGTTGTGGTTAAATTGTCATGATTATTTAACTTTAGCTATATTTGAAAATTCGACTTTTGGACGAGCTGTCATATCAGGACATCATACGATTTCGCCATTAGTCCATACTTTAAATGGACCTGACCACGCATTAAATAACTGATTCTTATTGTTAGCCGCACTTACACATAATAAGTTCACCGGAGTTTACCTTCATAGTTGTTTTAAGCTTACATCCCCCATAAGGGGTAGCAGGGAGAATCTTCGAGGAGCTCGGGTGTGGAATGAGTAATGAATACATTATGACGTCACGTTTGCAGGCATCTCAAACCACTCAAACTACCTTGAATCGACTTTAGTTTGTCAGAATTTATAATTAAGTTACTTAAATATCTCGAACGCATTGTGTGCAACAAGGTAAGTTAAATAAGCCATTTCGGTACTTTACGTTTCAATGTAGTCAAGATGCACAGATGCAGGCAGCGCATTAGGGTAAATTTTAGCTACGAAAATATTTTTACCCTTAAGGGTAAATGGTGCACGCAAACTCCGGTGTTCGCAAACAATAGATGTTTCTATTGTGTCTGGTTTTCTGACCATTGACAGGTTAACGTTCGAAATAAAGGCAGTTCAATGTTTACATGTGGTCTGGCTTGCAGCCATTTAAACATTCGAGAAAGATCGCGACCATTTTTATAAGAAGCCTTGTTTAATAAGTAAGTAAAGCCTCTATAAGTATAAAAGGAATACAAAAACAATATTATTTTTTTAATATAATAAATATTAAAAATTTGTTGAAAAAGGTACCAAAAAAGAAACATTCATACTTTTGTAAAAACGCTACTTAAGGTTTTAAATATTCCAATTTTGGTCAGAAAAAAAAATACAATTTTTCAGCTAACACCCAGTTGCAGAAACGAACTTTAAAATTTAATGTCGGCATTATCCCTAATGCTCCATTAAATTTATTTATTGAAGTGTCAAAAGAACACCTTAGCGTAGTTTTTACGTTGCACAAAACGACATTAGCACTAAAGAGACATTAGCTAGAACTATTTTGTGTTCCAATTTTAAATTTAATGAACTTTAAAGTTTTAATGTCTCATTACTAAATGTCGTCTTTAAAAAATCTTTGTGCAACTGAGTGTAAGTCTAGCAGTGGACTAATGTGGGCTGTTGATATTAAGACGCTTATTTTGTGAAATGATGCTTAATTTTATATTCAGTAATACTTTCGTAATTTTTTTGCTTCATTTTTAAAACAGACATGAAGTCGTGGTGTACCAGTAGTTTTTAAAAAGCGTTATTAAAAAATAATGCTTTGATAATAATTTTAAGGCAATTTAAACTCGATGTTCCGTGTGATTTCTCGAGTGTAGAACGGATAAGTGATTGGATGTAATTTAACTAATATTTGACTTGTTTTTAAATTCTACTTATTACATTTTTACATTAAATATCTGACACGAAAACTCAAAGTCAAACAATAAAATTATACCCAAATGTAAACAGTCTTATTTTTTAGTTAATTAAGGACAACATAAATATTACGTCTATGAAAGCCCTTATTTATAAAACAAATCGCTAATTACAATTCCATGGAAAAAGCTCACAATATTCTCAAGATAAATAAACGACAAATCCAAAGATAATAATATTTGGCATATATAATAAGACAAGCTTTAGCAATATGTGTTATATCACTCTTCGTAAAAATTATTTATCGTTTTTAAGTGAATGCAAATCAAATGATGTATTTGGGAGGCAGTTAAAAAGAGTTGTCTCCGTGTCCAATTTTAGCGCAATTAAACTTACAATAAATTATCAAAACAAATCAAAAAAGCTACAAAATATGGTCTATTTTTAGAGGAGGTAATTATTTTTTAAGAATACTCTGAAACTTAATAGTTACAGAAAAAATACTAAGAGAGAAAAAACGTCAATTTCATTGGTAAAGACCTATTATAATAATCACTGTTATTTATTTTTTCTTTATTCTATTGGCCCATGTCCATCAATAGATTCATATTCTTGTCTCAACAAATGCGAATGTTTTTTGGCTGGTTGAAGCATTTTTACCGATTCATCTATCTACGAAAATACAATAAACAAATCCAAACAATAATATAATAAGAAAATGACTAATGGTAAGTTTATCTAATGAGTTATTATTATTTTAATGAAAACTATACAATTCGTATTATAATATGAACTAAGTATACGTTAAACCGTAAAAGAACTAAAGACTGACATCAAAGCAGTAGATAATTTTTCTGTGTTAGGTGGAAGAAATGGAGCCTCATATGATGTGGAACGTACAAAATGCGTTACACTTGTTGTTGTGTTGATACAAATAAAACTACACGACTTCTCATCGCGTTGCCGACGATGGATTTATAATAATTAGAACGACACACACAGTCCCAGCGACTCGCGAACGTCGGTAGTTTATAAAGTTTTCAAGATAATTTTACGAACAGCAAAGAATAGCATATTACAAGATAAGAAAATAGTACGAATGGGATGGGGAATTAGTTAAATCAAAAATAATATCTAATCAAAATTTTGATTCGAGTAACAGTCTTAGTATCCTTAAAAAAATTCATAAGCCCTTCACCTTACTAGTCAAAATAAATATCTTTTTATGGTGATTCGGACTACATTAAAGTTTTACTATAAAACGGTAAGTATATTACAAACGATTTTTAGATGAATTTTGATATGTTTAATCTCCTCGTTACCATGACCGCTAGGTTTACTCAGGTCAGTATACATATATACATATGGGTAGTAGATGTCAATGGGAAATTACCTCGGCGAACATATTAGGTTGGGGAAAAAGTCTTTTCGCATTATAGTATGTATAAACTTGTAATAAAATCTCTTTGGCTATACTATTTGTATCTGGCTGGTTTTGGTATCATTGAAAGTTTAAATATTAAAGAACATAATAAATTCAAATTAGGAAAATGTGTGATTTTCATTTGTCGTACCGCCAAGATGAGTGAATCTAATGAAGAAATTCGATACATTTTAAAATTTTACTACAAAAAAGGTAAAAATGCAACGCAAGCCGCGAAAAAAATTTGCGATGTTTATGGACCTAGTGCAGTGTCTGTGAGAGTAGCACAAATTTGGTTTAAGCGTTTTCAATCCGGAAATTTTGATGTCAAAGATGCACGTCGCTCTGGTCGCCCTATTACAGATAATATGGATGCCATTTTTGAAAAAGTGGAGCAAGATCGGCATGTCAGTAGTTACGACGTAGCTGAAGAACTGGGAATTGACCACAAAACAGTTTTGGCGCATTTGAAAAAAACTGGGTACACAAAAAAGCTCGACATTTGGGTACCTCACGAGCTCACTGAAAGAAACCTAATGAACCGTGTACTCATTTGTGATTCTTTATTACGACGTAATGAAACCGAACCATTTTTGAAGAAGCTGATAACTGGTGATGAAAAGTGGATCACGTACGACAAGAACGTGCGAAAAAGGTCGTGGTCAAAGGCCGGTCAGGCTTCACAGACTGTGGCGAAACCCGGGTTAACTCGCAACAAGGTGATGCTGTGTGTGTGGTGGGATTGGAAGGGCATTATTCATTATGAGCTGTTACCACCAGGCAGGACCATCGATTCTGAACTCTACTGCGAACAACTGATGAGATTAAAGCAAGAAGTTGAGAGAATGCGGCCGGAATTAATCAACAGAAGGGGTGTAGTTTATCATCATGATAACGCTAGACCTCACACATCTTTAGCCACTCAGCAAAAATTAAGAGAGTTTGGCTGGGAGGTGTTAATGCATCCGCCGTATAGTCCTGACCTTGCACCTTCAGATTTCCACCTGTTTCGGTCTCTTCAAAATTCTTTAGGCAGTGTCAGGTTAACATCACGATAGGACTGCCAAAACCACTTGTTGCGGTATTTTGACCAGAAGTCCCAAAATTTCTATAGCAATGGGATCATGTCCCTACCTACAAGATGGCAAAAAGTTATCGAACAAAATGGTACCTACATACTTTAGTTAAATGTAAATAAACTATATTAAAAAATGTTTTGAATTTTCTTAAAAAATGCGAAGAAACTTTTTCCCCAACCTATTATTACGATCAAACAATGTCCTTAAGGAGCCAGGTCAAAAGCACATCAACAAAAGGGTGTGCATGAAAACATTAATGAAAGTACCTAAATTATGATAGGATCATCTGTAATCTCACTCTCCCGTCTTCACTACAGCACACTACACAGCGGCGACCCGGGGTCTGTGTAAACCAAACCAAAATAAAGGCGTCAACATAATTTATTTATCGATCAGTATAATTATTTTTAATTATTAATTAATTATATTTTCAATTCTTTTTATTGCACATTACCAGAGGAATTAGCACAAGAGAGAGGATTCTTATGTTCTGCATTGAGCGGTAACAGGCTGAAATGATGATTATCATGATATGGCAAATTAATAATTCATAAAGTCATAATATTGAGTACATACACATCACATCTTTTAAAAGTAACATTATTTAAAATAGTTCCTTTATTTTTGTTTCCGAAAAAATATTCAAATTGTTGTTGTTTTTCTGATTGCTGTTGTTGAGGAAGACAATTTTAAAATTTTTATGGTTTCTGTAAGGAGAGGTTTCTGTAGTAATTTTTGAGCACACTTACAGTTTCCAGTGCATTATTTTTTTACTGGAATGCATATGCCCTTTGTTATACAACATCATGGAATGAATCCATTCATTGAAAAGAGGCGTAAGGCCAGTAAGGTGGCAATGATAATGCTGTTTGCCCTTTCTTTCCATATGCACTCATCTACCTCTAATAATCTAATCAATTTTTTATTTCATGAAAAATAATATATAACATAGTAAGAGTAGGTACAAGTAACGGCATATAACTTTGGTGCTGACGTAATGGGTAATCGGCGGCGCCGATTGGCTCTCCAATCCCGTTCCGTCTTCCTCATTGCTGCCACGTCAGTATCATGCGCAGCTATTGGTGGCTGTCTCCTCCGCGTAATGATCTAACTTTACACCAAAGTTATATGCCGCTACTTATAGAATGATATGTGGCAAAAAATCTCATATTCGCTTTAGTAATAATAAATAGTTCAAACTTAATAACAGTAACAAATTATATGATTCACCAAACAAAGGTACCGTGTGTCTCGACCCCGAAAATAGATACCATTGCTTTCATCTCGTTATACCGTGACAATTATCTCTTTGCTGATTGACGACGTCAACTCTGCGTCGTAAGGCGTCGACATAAAGACCAAATTACGCTGACAAATTATATTTAGTCGAAGAATAACATCAAACTGTACGCGTAACGCGCAGTCATTAAAAATGATGATACGATTCCATGGGATACTTAGAATTTGGGAAAACAAAATATTATGTTACTCGATTTCCCAGTTTAAGCGAAAAACATTTCATTACTGTCGCTTATATTTGTCATGTTAAATGTTATAAGTAGCTATCGCTCGTTTTATTATTTGTTTGAATGTGATTTTTACATTGGCAAAATGTATTTTCATCTGTATTTTTTTTTATAAGTAAGAGCTTTTTTACTATGAAAATACAGTTTTATAACCATTTAAGGCAATAATAATATTAGATCCTTACCTATGAAATTGGTGTTTTGTATGGAGATTTTGGGGATGTCTGCATTTTACATACTAACATTTTATCAGTTTTCTTCACAACGACAAATCCAAAGATAATTATATTTGGCATCTATCATTAGACAAGCTTTAGTAATATGTGTAATATCACACTTCATAAATTTTTTTTATCGTTTTTAAGCGAATGCAAATAAAATGATGTATTCGGAAGGCACTTAAAAAGAGTTGTCTCCGTGTCCAATTTTAACACAATTAAACTTACAACAAATTATCAAAACAAATCAAAAGAGCTCAAAAATATAGTCTATTTTTAGACGAGGTAATTATTTTTTAGGAATACTCTGAATCTTAATAGTTACAGACAAAATACTAAGACAGAATAAAAACACCAATTTCATAGGTACCCAATATAAAGTTTACGAAAAGCCCCTATAAAAACCTACAGTTCTTACTCTAAGCGACACTATTTGCTGTAAGCATTAAAAAAAATTACTTGAAATAAACATTTACTAGAAATGTTTAACATTCATGAACTTGAGATATTGACGTTACATATACAATTTATGAAAGTACTTTTATTCGAGTCAACAACTCTTTATATAAGAGTGATCAAGTAATAGTAAATACAAACCGCTAAGGCTATCTGGAAATCAAGCGCCTCGATGTTCTGTTTTTACACCAATTCTCGGGAAAAGATTAGCGATTGTGGTACCGCCTATACTAAAAACTGGACTGTATTATAAGAGGCTGACAGTCTAGTTTTAAGTGATACTTGAAACTAATGCAATACGATGTAGGCAGGTACAGGCCGTATGTTCTTATTAGTGTCCGTAATGATATTATTTTAAAACAATTTACGGCAATCTCGTTGTCCCTTTTGTCGTTACGTTTGACTATCTGTCTTTATCTATCTTCGCTATCCGTAGCGACTGTATATTATTAAATCTTATATTCTATCATTATTATTAAAGGCAACGATTTAAAAAGAATATACGATTTATCATGGATATCGCACTGTCTCCGTTGATGTCAAAAGCGAGCTACTATGAAATGGCCTGATGTGTCAAACACATCAGACATATTGGGTGTTACCTTTTGCCTTCCCCTTCGGGAATATAAGCATGCGTGATGATGTGATAATAATAAAATGATAATATACTACATTAATGGACTAAAAAAGATGGACGAAAAAGATAACTACATGAAAAGGCCCTATAGGTAAGAGAAATAGAGGAAGACAAATGGAGAGATGGCTCGACGAAATTATAAACACGGCGGGAAAGTACTGGACAGAAGAGGCAAAGGATAGAGACAAGTGGAGTAAAATGGAGTAGGCCCTCACTCAGTAGAGAGGTCCTTATAACGCTAGTGATATTTGCATGCAAAATGATAAATTAATTCAAGAATTTGTGATTTATAATTTATAAAATAATATATGAAAAATAAAATAAAATAGTTAAATAATAATTATATAATTTAATGTAATCAAATATCTTAATTATAAGTGGAATTATATTTAAATGTAATTTTCTTATGTTATGAAGGAATAAACAAGGCTTTATTATTATTATTATTATACTACATTCATAGTGATACAACGAGTTTTAATTATTACGAACTTTTTGTAGGTTTGCTTTAAGACATTTCTAGGCCATGAAAAAGAAAGAATCCAAATAAACACAAATTCTAAGAATTTTACGAAAGCTTACTTTATCTATGCGTAAAGTAAAAATAAAGAGGTCGAATACATAGAAAAAAATGTTTAAAATCAAGTCAGGGGGATGTAAAAAGAGGAAAAATACCAATTTTTTTTTCTGTCTTTTTGTACGCGCTAATGGCTACTGGCTGGACCGATTTCAATAAAATTGCATGGTGATACCTTATGTCCCTGGTCAACATTTAAATAATTTTAATTCCGAAAAATTAAAGGGTTCCCGTGGGATAGTTGAAAAACCATATTAATCGCGGACGAAGTCGCTCATCATCAATATGACGTATTTTCCCGACTGTAATGAATTTTAAACAAAATTCACATCGAGATTATTCAAAGGCGCTCCATAGTTATTAATACATTATATTATTTCCTTCAGCGGCATACAGGATAAATTTTAACGTTGAGAATTATTTACAATATTACATGAGGAAATTGAATATTCGTGTCTATTAGTCCTGCCTACATATTATATAGTTATTATACTTATTACAACAAATTTGTTACAAAATTGAGGAAAACCAACATTAAGATTACTGAAAAGGCAATATAATATACAGGTTTAATTGGTGAGCACGTGATTTTAAGGATTACAATATGAGTCAAAGATAAAATGTGTTTTGAAATTTAGGGAAAACCTCCTCCATCTCTAAAAAAAATTAAACATTTCAAGTTGTGTTGTATTTAATAGAGTTTATAATGTTAGGATCTTTAGCTTGTGAGCTGAACTTCATTTTTAAATCCATATAACATACATACTTTTTAAGCTCGCCTATCAATTCGCTTACGTGGACCCTGTGGCACAAAGGTGCCCAAACTGAGCAGCTTTTCGCTGGTACCAAAGGTGTATATTAAAAATTTCACATTTGATCTAAAAACGACAGAGGTTGTTAAAATCTTCATCAATATTTTTTCTGGGAGTCCCGTAAATTTTGCTTGCCAGTGTCTAGTACAAAACGTAGATGTATCTAACAACTCTAAAATAATTTTAAAACTTACCAAAAAGGCAGCGCTAGCCGAGCTGTGAAAAACGCATTTCTCCTTCAAGAGGTCGCTGGTTCGATCCCACCGCCTATACGACTGAGTTTCATTAAAAATTACAGTTGATTCTGAATATAGCTTGCCTCACATGGTGCCACTCGTTACATGGGGAAATAGGCGTGATGATATGTTATATTATAGACAGTAGGTAACACAAAGAAAAATATAAATTGTGAAAAGTTAAGAATATTTTCATTCATTTTCATTCCATTTGATTGTATAATACAATTCTAATTAGTTTAAGATAAAATGCGACAGCTAAGAGTTTCTACCCCGACTGAAGTCCCCTAAATAAGTCGACTGTCAGCCGCGTGTAGCTCGTCGGCACCGAACCCGCAACCCGACCCAACTTGTATCGGCACGAGCCTTTGATCGGCCCCTTTGTAACGCGACGCCGACACCCGAGCCGCCGACCGATGTCTAAGGGTAACAAAATATACATGATGACGAATTCTAACTGGCGAGTGGCGACTAACGATTTTTTATTTTAAGTTCAGTTAGAACTTTCGTAAGTGTAAAGCTGTGAAAAAAGTAAATTTTGAATTGCTACAAAATCACTAAGCGAAAAGAACGTCAGTAAATCAATTATGCCAAATCCTATGCTTCATACGAAGATACTTTTAAATTTAACAACTTTTAATTAGAGTAAAACAAAGAAACCAAATAACAAAATATTGTATACTTTTCTCCTTTAAAGTTATAACAATTTCAACCAAAAAATTATAATCTTATCGTACAGATTTTAAACTACTCCTACTTCTTGATTTTTTTGCGAGCGCTATTGATTTTGTAAGACTATTTATAAGACAATATTTGAAATTTTTGTCCAAATGCCCAATAATGCCAGAGATTCGCCAGCAATTTAAAAAATTAATATTCATAGCTGTGAGCTTGAGTCACAACACTGGAAAATAATATTAATTTTTGTAGATTTTTTAAGGCTCTATTTAATGAAGAGTCTATGTAATATTACAGCGATTCTACAGATACCTTGCGCAGTTACATAGCTTGTTTTATTCCAAGTATGTACACAACTTATAGCTGGATTGATTGATACGATACTTGCTGAGCAAAAAATAGCGAAGTAATTGCGGCAGATTTTAACATCGATATAAAATTTATATTAACCCGTTCAGAGAAACTTAAAATTACACATGTAAGAATTCGAGTTGCGGAGACATGTTCTGTGGCTAGAGCGAGCTGCCGTCGAATGGGCCTCGTTATAACTGAAAAAAGGTTCATAACTTCAGCAGAGGCACAGTTAATCGGAGGCGGTATGGCCCGCAGACTATTATTCTTTCGATAATCGCAATTAGACAGAATTATATAGAAGAGGGAGTTGGAAAATAACAGCAGTGGCTGAAACGATAGTAGTAATAGGTCTGCGTGGTATGGACATGTGATGAGGAGGAATTTCACATAGGTAGAGGAATGCTTAGTAAGAAAGTGGGTGAAGGTCCATCCAGAACGAGAGGAAGATCAAAAAAGCGGTGGACTGATATCGCAAACTCATATCGAACGGAAAATGTTATGAAAAAAAGAGAATTATTTTCATTTTTGTCAAGGACACACTCTCAAAGGCTCGAAAAATCTTAAACGGTTATTTTAGGCCTAACTAGACGTAAATATTTGCTTATTTTTATAAACGAACCCGTATAAAGCTAAGGTATTAAGATATGCACAAACTAAGTCAAATAGTATGAAAGTAAGAAAAACTAATCGTAAATTAAATATAATCCCAGCAGCATTCTAATAATTATTGTGACTAATAATAACATAATATCTTTATAACCTAAATTCAAACCATTGTCGTCAATCACTTGTGATAGTTAAGCTTATTGTATATCTGAATAAGAAATAAAATTTATTCTTAGTCCTGAGTTCACATTTTTACTGTTTTATTTTACTAATTCTAGATATAACGAATTAAATAATGTTACTGCAAGAGCCCTTACTATCTAACTAGCTGTTGCTCGCAACTTCGTCCGCGGTAACTGGTTTTTTAACTATCCCACGGGAACTCTTTGATTCTCCGGAATAATAGTACCTAAGATGTTGATATAAGGACCAGTGATATAAGGTATCACTATGCAAAATTTCATTGAAATCGGTCTAGCCATTTCGGAGATTAGCCCGTACAAACAGACAGAGAAACAAAAAATTAAAAAAAAAATAACATTTTTTGTATTTTCTTTTTACATCACCCTTATTTGGTTTTAAGCATTTTTTATCTATGTACAGACATCCAATCTCTGCAGTTTTATTATATGTTAAGATTATTAAAACGACAAGCAAAAGCCTTTTTTGTAAAGAAATTTCCAAATTTTGAATTTTAATCCATACACTTACAAGCAAGGAACAACCTTTTCGATCGGAAAGCACTAAAAATAACGTTTTGAAGTTGTTCTACTGTAGTCATTTCTTTGTGTTGTTGTCAACATTGCTCTGAATCTACATAAACGCGAAGCCAATGATTGCGGTGGTGTATCACGAATGGAATACAAATTCAAGAGCCGCGACAGACCGACCAGTCTTATGCTGGAGTCGGTGGTATTTTCGTTATCTGCTTAACTCGTAATACCATCGCTATTGTTTTGTCTTGATCGTCTAGTTCATTAGTGCTGTTTTTATTTTCCTCAATAATAGGATCTTGTTATTATGATCATAGTCAAGAAGCTTTTTTATTTATTTGCACATGCTCTTTGTGAACGGTATTATTGCTTCCGATTAACTTAGTTTGATCTATTTTTTCTCATCGTTATCTCAGTTAAAAGTTCTTTGTTGCATTTTCAATTTTAACATATTAGACATAAGGCGCATTGATGATTGCGGTGATTGGGCAGTTTTTAGTACTCGGTGTGAAGGATTACACTGAGAAGTCTTTCGCGAGTTGTGTCAGTGTTCTCTCTTTGCAACATTGACTCTAACAGAACACTAACTCCATTTTCACAATCTCCATTGAGATATACTATTTCAATGAATAACAACGAAGCGTATGATTATACGGAGATATACTGATGTGTATTGCCCCACTTTGTTCTTAATTCAAACTTTTTATTCTCACTTGATTTTCTTTTATATACACATTCAACTTCATTGTTTTTTTTTTCATATAAATATGGTAAATAAGAATGTGTGATATACGACAATCACGACATACCTTTCCCACTTCCTTGTGACAGCTTTATCAATTCTCTATGTTTATAAGGTCAAAGTACCTAATAGTATTCAAGTGATATACATTGATACGTTTCAGTATTCAAGCGCAATTTAAAAAAAATAATATTATAAAAGCGTAGATATACAGTATTCTGAACTCAGCCTATATACGTACTGCTGGGCAGAGGCCTTCCTCGTGGAAACAAACACATGAGGACTATGGGCTGTAACACCACCACGCTGGCCCAATGCGGGTTGGTGGGTGGAAACAGTCGCAATAGCGACCGGGACCAACGGCTTCCGAAGCACGAAGGAGCTCGAGTTCACAAAGATTTGGTAACCCATCCACGGCCTGACCATGGCGAAGGTTGCTTTGTTTTTGATTGTTGGCCAAAACGTACTAACCACTACCACCGAGCTCCTCAATATTTGACCTTAGCAAACCAAAATAAAGTTGTATAATTCTCTAATAAAATGTAAGAATTTGTCTTTCCAAAGCATCCGGAACCAACCAAGAAAGTACGTTCATCCATGTTATTTTAAATATCTTCATTACCAGTTTCCTGGAAGAGAGCGTGATTGACGCTGCTGGTCTAGAATTAAACGGTGACGGGCTCACCACTTGTCACGCTGAGCCCATATGCATTCACTGCTTGGTGAAGCACGACTATGGTAGAGGGGGGCTGCTTTTGCGGTGCTTTTGCCTAGTCTCTGACTAACCCTAAGAGGATAATAGTCGTGATTGTATGTATTTATAAAAAATGCCGTATCCACAAACACATACTGCTCAATGTCAGTTACTACCTTTTATTTCTTGGTAATAGATGCTAGTTGTGTTAATACACAGTAAAGTAACATTTGATTGATTGATGAAACACGTTCTGGTTGTAGTCGACCAATTCAAGCATAAGACTTACGGTGAATGGCGATCACTTTACACGTCGTAAATTTTTTCATTGTACACATTTCATATTAATTGACATGTAATGTTTTTAGTTTCATGTAATAACATGGCGTTGTATTGCAGGTTCACAACTTTATTCATCGCAGACACAAAGTTTGGCAATGTCGAAGTAGGTAGCGGTTCTTTTATTTGTAGGTATAATATAAATTGATTTCGCTTTACAATTTTTCTCATGGTGATAAAATTATATTTAAATTATTCGATCAAATTACTACAAGGATGATTGGAAGAAAAAAGACCTGAGACAGAAGTCCCCAACGTTGGACAGACAGATCGAAATAACTGGCGTAGGAGGAGAATCAGAAGGGATCAGGGTCTTCAGCAGTGAGGCAGCGATGAAGAAAAAGGAGTGCACGGATAAGAGACAATTTTCAAATATATTAAGATTCATAGAAATGATATATCGCACAATGTTAACCACACCGTTCATAAACAAATAACTCGATTTTTCAGGACGAGCAAGTTATAAAATTAAAAAACGTTCACAAAATGTGTAAAATTAAATTAAATGATTTGACGTTTATTAAATTATGCTAGTGGCTGACTTGTTCTTCACGAGGAATGCAATTTACTTTTAAATAATCGTAATAATTTTATTTTTTTGTTTTCCGAAAAATAGTGTCAATATTATAGTTTTCAGGGAAAAGAATGGCAGTATTTTAAGTATGTCTCTATTTCCATACAAATATATTAAAAGATTTAAAAATGGAATTATGGAATAAAATTGTGAATAATCAGTATTTTTTATTACTTATGTGTCAGTTTGTCTGAAGTGGAACAGTCAGCGTCAAAAAGTTAATGACACTCAGGGTGTTCAAATAAATAGGCACATATAAAGCTTCAATTGGAAACTTTATTTGTACCGATATTATTGACGTTTTGGTAGTGTCTATTTATTTGAACACCCTGAGTGTTTAACACTAACAATTTGACGCTGACTGAACCATCAATACCTATATCGAATTTTTTATCAAAAACTGTTATCTTTTAAGACACTTCGTACTAGTGTTACATAATTTTATTATCAGTTTTGTGATAAGGCACGGAGGTCGACCTCGTCGTCTTTTCCCTTGCCTTGCCCACCATTCTGGTGAGGACCTACTGTTGGAGTTTTGTTGAATAGGTCCTTAACAGAAAAAAGAAACTGCTAATATTGAACCAAATCAATTACGCTTAACTTAGTAGAGATAGGTAAGCAAACACTACAAAACAAAAAGTGATTTCGGCAACTTGTCAGACAAATGAACAATAGTTCTTTACACGCAGCGTTATTATCGTAGCGTTAACACGTTAGACGCCTCGTCCAAAGAATAACAATTTATATGACAAAAAAGTCTTTGTGTTGTATGTGCACCTGCGTTTTCGGGTTAAATTGACTTCACACTTCGAGCGATGACGTCAGGTGTAAATTTTAGCGATGTTCGAGAGTCTTGTCAAAGATTTTATTACTGTGTCAAAGTGAACCTTATATCCTATTATAAACTTACAAACTGTGCCTATTATTACAACCACAGTATTAAACGTTACGAGTTACCTAGTAGGTACTGATTTTTCTTGATTAAGTAATTAATAACTTCCGACATTTAGGCCCCCTTGCAGTACATTTAAAGTCTAGAATAAAAGTAGGTTAAGTCCAAAATAGTGGTTTTACTTTGACTTATTTTAGATTTAAAAAAATTGAGATCAAATTACTTTTCCTCAAGCATAATAGATAAATGGATGGATATGTATAATAATTACATTAATTATACCTCTTTCCCCGTAAGCAATTGCATACGTATTCTTATTTACTCTAAAATTACTTATACAAATATAAATATCTAAGAACGATGAAAATAATATGTCTGTATTCACCAATAAAACATAATCCCCCATTGGAGTTAAATCACTTTATACTCTAGAGTCACTTCACACTAAGAAGAAAGCGGATGGAACTTAGAAAGTTGTTTTTCTTCCTTTTAGAAGATTGGATAACGTGGAGGAATAATATAGATTAGAGTAACTGTAAAAAACACTCAATAAAAAAATTACAAAAAGATCGTACGACTTTCTTAAGGGACGGCAACGCGTTTGTGACCCCTCCGGTGTTGCAAATGTTCATGGGCGACGGTAATCACTTCCCATCAGGTGAACCGTCTGCTCGAATGCCCCTATTAATATTAAAAAAATACAATTTTCATTTTCAGACATCAGCGGAATTTCAACGAACATAGAACCAATATAAAACGCAACCAAAAGATTTACAACTCCAAACTACATTTGATTGACAATAAAACCGAATGCAACATATACATTGGTATAGTCAAAAAGATCCTTCACGGAATACGGAAAAACTCAAAGTCAAATACATAGTCTGAAATAATACCCATAAATCAATCCAGTATCAATTCAGTTGCAGTGCAATATTTTAAATTGAAAACATTATTATTATTGTAGTACAAAACTAAAAAGTTACGTTCATCATCGAACCAATATATTCGGCGAATCAAAGTCGAAGCACTCAAAAAACCAATCCACATACATATTTATGCCCGCTATAAAACATATTGTATACCTTTACAACCAACGGCGCTTGGCTTCAATAAAGTATTTATGAGAGGTAACTCTATCAAAGTGAACTCACTCATTTACAGCTTCGCCCGTGAGAAAACCACTTCAACGGTTCCACGAAATCCTTACCTTTTATTTCCGAATGAAGACAAATTCTTACATTTTATTAGAGAATTGTATACTACTTTATTTTGGTTTGGAAGGGTACAATATTGAGGAGCTCGATAGCGTAGTAGAACGCTTTGGCTTACGAACACAAAGCTACCTTCGCCATGGTCAGACTGTGAGTGGGTGACCAAAACCAAAACTTTGTGATCTCCAGCGCCTTTGTGCTTGGGAAGGCACGTTAGTATTCGTGCACTACGGAAGCACAAACATACAGACAGACAAAATGTTAAAAAATGGTGATTTGGTATCTTTATCGATTACCTTATACCATTAAAATTTTCAAAATATATTCTATGTACAGACACACGTTTTTTTCAATTTTATTATATGTATAGATAATGTTATTTAAATAAATTCTGAGTCAATACTAAATTAGGTAATTGGTTATAGTTTTTTAAATGTTTTGAATTAATAGATTTGTTTTCGAATTAAGTTACTCCGTGAACGAACACGTTTTATTTGTATAAATTAATAAGTTGAAATACTTCACTAGTAGAAAAGAAGCCGCTCTTGAGGCCCTTTAATCACATTTACGATTTATTGTCATGTAGAATCCACATTAGCCACTGACTGCGATACCCTAAAAAACTTAAAATAAATTTTAAATATCAGATCTTTAGAAAAAAAACATTACAAATTTTTCTTTAAAATATCTACAGAAGCAATACAGACTTTAACTAAGATAGATACGGCAAAAAATATTGCGATTTCAAATCCAAAACTGTTATTGTGGGAAGGATTTTTTGTATCGCGAGTGAACACTATTAGACCGACGTGCGCAAGCTCATCCAATAACGATGAAGTGTTCTGTCGGCTCGTTTGACAAATTCACAGTAGCGAGTAAAGTGAAGTGCTTTTTTAGGACAAGGGACGGTTCGTTGACCTGCTAGTAACATTGAAAGTGTTGTTTTTGCGAGACTTAACATCCTAAATACACATAGTAATCGTATTCCAAAGTACAAGTACCAGTTTCCAAAGTAGTAATGTTATAATTTATCTCGATCACCCAACAACACAAATCTGAGCCAAATTAACAGGTGTAAAAGCTGTAATTGACGGTTTTACCACTTTTAAGAAAAATCGTAACGTAGTCGACTCCATAACATTACGTTTTGGATTAATCGGATTGTTTTTACACTTCGGAGAATCGAAATGCGATTTCAGTGAAATCTATTTTCTATTTGATTTCAGTGAATCAACATGTTCAAATACTATGTTCAAATGTTTTGTTTCTATAATGCTCTACAATTAAAAGTGCCAAAAACATAATTTAGCATTTCTCGATTCTGCTCAAATTTTTTTTTATCTCTAAAACTGGATAAAATAAAAGTTTAAATAAAGACGATCTAATCAGTTAAGATCATTAATTACGCTACTACTATTTCTTACGAGTATTTTGTGAAATATTCTTTATTGTTCTAATCTAACCAGAGTGATATAATGATGCTATGCAAAAAAGATATAGATAAAGCAGTATTGTTATTATCTCAAGTCAAACGACTAGAAACCCTAATTCCAGAGCTATAATGTAGGTATTTTTTTACGTGTTAATTTTTGCTGACATGTTTTATTCCAAATCTGCGTGACTCCCTGCTTTATTACGTTAACCAGTCCTCGTATTAAAAGGAATCGTAAACAAAAAATCTATTACAGACATCGACAGTAAACATTAAAAACGATCTCACTTCACCTCACTCTTGAGTTTATGGTTCGACGTCCATTTCTATAGATACAAATATCTCTTATCTCTATTATTTTAAGACTCGTTTTTCTACACCAGTTTCTGATAAAGGCGATGAAGGTAGGTCGTTTTATTGTGCGCCAATAAATCAAAAAGCGGCAAAGAAAGACCCTTTCAAGTGCATTAGATATTAAACTTTATTTCCATGTAACAAGGTTAAATATTTATTAATTCTGTTAAATATTTACGTACGTTTATTATTTGAGGTACGTTTACTTTAAGTGGACACTGTCAGTTTTCGGTCGAAGTTTTGATTAGTAAGACAATAAGATAAATGTGTTTGTTGATTTGTTCCGTTGTCTGGTCTAAGTACGTCATTATTAAAATAAAATGCTTTTTTATGCATGGTGTTCTAAACTGTACTTAATATAGTTTAATATTAAACATAGCCAAAAAAATCACAGATTGGCTTTGGACAGACCTTGAGATGACTTCAGATAATAATTAAGGCCACAATCAAGTTTTCCAATATGGAGAAACATATGTGAAGTATGGACCGTAATACCATTACGCTTGTAACTATAGATTCATTATCATTATCACCAACAGTGTTCTTCCACTGCTGGATATGTCTCCCATAATACACGTCCCCGCTCAAGCTTCGATCAATCCTCCTGCAACCTATGAATCGTCATTTCTACGTTCGTCAGTTCCACGTCCAATTTGACCAGCCCACTGCCAATTCAAATTGGCAGTGGGCTGGTCAAATTATCTTCCGTCGTCTAGCTAATAAAATCACGCTTATTCTTACATTATTGTAATGAACATCTAGCACACACACGCTTCACACTCAAACAACAGACATCAAATAAAAACACATTCACTCACACTCACACGAGCACACTAGCACTCACACGCATAAACACAAACGCATACAATCACACATATACATATATACACGCTATACACAACAATACACAATTTAAAAATGGCAGTGGGCTGGTCAAATTATCTTCCGTCGTCTAGCTAATAAAATCACGCTTATTCTTACATTATTGTAATGAACATCTAGCACACACACGCACAAACACAAACTCATACAATCACACATATACATATATACATGCTATACACAACAATACACAATTTTAAAAAAACGAAATTATGGATAACACGCAATATTTTGCTTTTTCCTTTTTATATCTTATTAATTTTACAAAATTAAGTAATCATCCCTCCATTATTAAAAGACTCTTTTGCTTTTAAGATACAAAATAAGTACCACAGCTAAGAGGGTACTCTTCTTTTTTTTTTCTTTTTTTTTTTTCTTTTTTTGGGCCGTCGCAAAGATATGTGAGACTCTTTATACTCACTAAAACCCACAGTACTCAATAGTGCCAACCCCGCCGTACGAGTAAGCGCGTGGCGCAATCTTTCGCGCGGCGGGCAGCACCCAGGCCTTTATGGGCCTCCATCGGGGAAAAGGATGAACATTTGAGTACGCATGCTCATCCTTTCAACGCCAGGGCTGGTGGTGATGGTGGATGCTAGAGCCCCGTTCTAACATCCACCGCCCCGACTTGGCGGCTGGAGCGCGGCGTATTGGCGCCTCCGCCTGCCAGTCCTATGCCTGCGGCCTCTTTCTGCAGCATAATATGCTCACAGAAGGAGGCAACTGCCTCCCAGGATGCCGCACTGCCAACCATGACTTTTACTAATGTCGGCAGTGCAAGGGCTCGGCCCACAACGTCGACGAGTAATTGGCGTTCGGCGTTAAACGCTGGGCACGCCTCCAGAGCGTGCTGTGCCGTGTCGTCGCTGGATCCACACTGGAATACAAGTTTCTATAAACTTAAATGAAGCTGTACCAACCCATGTAATACTTTATCTTGGAAGTCCAATCAAGGTTATTATTATTATTATTAAATTGATGATGCGATGACTAGTTCTCTGTAGGACTCTTTACGTTTCTTCAGAGATCCTCCGGAGATATCCATTTCCATAGCCATTATTGGTACAGATTGGTGGGTACAAACAGTTGCAATCAATCAATCAGGTCCAATGTTGGACTTGACGAAAGCTCGTAAATGTTAGTGCCTATTTTGTAAGTTTTAGTTTTTATGTAAAGTCTTCATTTTTAAATATTAATACATAATGATTAAATTGATATCAAAATGATATAACTGAGACTTTTAAACCACATGTTTAAAAATGAACTAAACTTGTTAAAACTACATGTATCAAACATTTTATATCGTCCGTTGCTACATGTGTACATTCTAAAAACTTAAACTGTGCAAAGTTATGAATGAATTGTAAATAATATTTTAAAAAAACATTTTTAGTGAAAGCAGGCAAAATATTTATCTCTTGAATGCGATCGTTCGATTTGCACCTCATAAAAATCAGCGAAACAAAAAGTGGTCATTCTTTTAGCGCCAGCAGCCCATACATCAGCTTCTAAACACACACGGACCAAGTTCGATTCCAATAGTTATGCAAATAGCTTCGGGAATGTAATGAGCGGCCGGCAGTTATTTAAAACCGGCTCGTAACTCAAGCGATACTTCGGAATTGGGCTTGGGACATAAAAACTGTGGAGACGCCTATATCATTTTATACACCAGCTGCACTTAAAGCACGTATTATAAGTTGCGTAAGGCAAACTTCCAGGGAACGAAGTAAGTTTATTTCTTTAGAAAATGAAAGTCATATTAAGTTTTTAATCAAACATTTTTCTTTTGCGATAATCCATTAGGATACATTAGACTCCATTACCAGGTTGCCGCTTACGACGTTTAATACCTAATATATCTATATAATTTAGAATAATTTATTGGGCTTTGGATTCAATATGACGGCATTGGTATAAGTCTCTGCTTTATCCCCATAATGTATGATATACATTGTATATATTATTGTATTAGAATTTTAGTTTTTATTATCTTTATATTTTTTTTTTCTCCTCTTTTGCACTGGTGTCTCTTCCCTCTCCTTACTAAATCTCACACACCTGTGATAGGTTGGCTGGCAGAGATCTCTATTAGAGATAAGTCCTCCTTTGCTTACTTTTTGTATTTACTAAAATTTTTGTTTATTTGTGCAATAAAGAGTTTAATATTTACTATTATTCTATAATTTGTGGGACTATGCGATGTTTTTTCTTTTGGTACGGCATTGGTCCCCGGTGAGTTGTTGAAAAGGATCACTGGCGGTTTTTCGTGGGTAGTTGCGATGTTTCAACCGTGGAGTCCCAATACCCAAACAATCAATATGCTTGCGTGACACAGGCTGACACAGCCGACAGACATGCTTGATTGATTGATTTTGACCATGCGTAGTAATTGTTTACATGACGCGTTACTTCACCTATTTCACGAATATGGCGGATAGCGTTTTTAGTAGATGAAAATGAAAATTGAAATAAAACATGTTAAAGTTGAATTTCTACACCAAACCCTTATTTATATTGATTGAACTAGGTATATGTCGGACCCTTGTACTAAATACTTTGTGAATTAAATATTATTTTCGTAACATTTAAAATGAGTCATCTGACCTATTATACATTACACAATAATTGGAAGAGCGAACTTTTATGTAAAATTTCAAACAAAAATCAATCTACTTTCAAATATGGTTAAACGTAAAAATACCATAAAGGGTTAAACATTATACGATTGTTATAGAGTAAATAATAAAAAGGAGTACGGAATAAGTGATATTTAAATGATGTGTATATGTAATATGATTTCAAAAACATGTAATTTATTAAACTGTAGGTACTATTTTTTTGTGTTATTTCATAAATTTAATGGCAAAAGAGATATATTTATAAAAACAGAGATTGCAAATGCGTTTAATACGACAAATCATTTCTATCCAGGTCAACCGTATTTTATTTAATTATGTCATAAGGCAACATTATTCTAAAATAATTTAGAACGAAACCAACTCCACGCCAAAACTGTGAGTTCATCTCACACCTCAGTCCGCCTCGAAATTAATAACATGTATATTTTTAATTTTTGTTCTGTTCTTGCACTTATTATTATTTAAACTGAATTTCGTGGCATTATTTATGACTATTTATATATCATATGTTGATCATTTTTCAATGTTTCCAGACTATTAACACTTTATTTCACTGTTAATATCTTTTTGGTCGTCCCCTGTTTTGTTTTAAAGTATTTATGGGTCGAAATCGACGCGGTGACCGGAATAACTTATTGTTTTGCATGTTAACAATACGCTAATGGGATATAGTGTGAATATTGCTGTGAACAAAGAGTGCAATAACTTACGTGTCAAGGATTGCTAAGGATTAATTAACATGAAGAATATTATTTAAAAAGTAATAATTTGATAGCGTGCAAAGAAGATTGGTTTTACATGAACGCGCATTTTAATCCAATAAACATTTGAGGGTACATTTATATAAATCTATGCTTACAAATAATTTATAAGTTATTACGAATACTTCGTCGTCTCGTCCTATATTCGTTCCACTGCTGGGCACAGGCATTCTTCAATATGAAACAGGTAAGGAGAAATGGCTCCGTAACACCACCACGCTGGCCCAATGTGGGTTGGTATGTAGAAACGGTGGTAGGTAACAGCGACAGCGACAGCGACCAACCGCTTAACGCACCTTCCGAAACACGGAGTAGTTCTAGATTACAAGATTTTCGTCACCCATCCAAGACCTGACTGAGAAGTAGCTTTGTTTTCGTATTAAATAGTACAAATTACCAACGGATTCTCCTCACGGATCTCCTAAAATTTATATTGAGCTTCATGTTAGGCTGTTGAAGGCAGCCGTAGCCGAGTTGGGACAAACAGGACACTACTCGTTCGTGAGACCGCGGGTAGCGTGGGTTCGATTCCACCGCCTGTACCACTGAGTTTGAATAAAACTTATGTACAGTTTATTGTGAATATCGCTTGCCTCACATTGTGCCCTGTACATGCCAACAGGCTCGCCACCTGTTACAGGACCTTACATATTTGGCGAAATGTGGGTGTTTAACACCTCTGCCTACCCCTTCGCGGAAAGAGGCGTGATGATGTAACGTTATGTAAAGTTTGATAGGCGTGAAAGAATTGAATGTAGAAGTAGTTACTGTCATATTTATTAGTATTTTTTCAGTTCTATTTACCAGTTCCTAAAATCAATGCCATCACAATTCTGCTGCTGTTATTCGATATAACTCAAACTAACGCAAGTTCCCGACTTTATTGATACTATTTAAATATCACAGCTTAGTATGAACGTTTATTGCCTGGTCTTTTATGCCGACCTTTTTATAGTTGGTGAGTAAACTAACGTCGGATTGGGTTTCGTAAGGCAATAAAATTTGATTGTTCCTCCTTTAATTACTTTAGAACCCTGATTTAGAACATGGTGCCAAATACACAATCATTTCTTGAAACTTCAGCTATTAAAATAAGTTTTTGTGCTACCCTAAAATAAACTAGTCTTATTCTGTCTTGCGGAATATTTGACTTATTAGGTAGTGTTATTTTTGCCAAGAAACTCTCACAAATTATTATGTGAGAAGAAAAAGTTAGAGAGAAAAAATATCGCAGGTTCAATATTATACGAATTGTAGGGAAACATTTATGTCCAGTACTTGTGGGCGTTAACCGGTACCTAATTATGATGTAAATCTTCCTTTAGTCTCAACCTTCCGCTAAAAATATTTTTCATTAAATTATGAATTGATGTGCAAACCCTAAGGTAAACGCAGGTATTACCGCGGTATTAAAAATCTACAAGTATTACCGAAGTAGGTAATATTTAACCTGCAGATTTTTGAGTATCGCGGTAAAGGCTGCATGAATGCATTCGTTCACCAATCTTGGGTTTATATAAGTGTTTTATATTTTCTGAATATTTCTGTATATATCTTGGTAATGCAGGGAAGGGAAGACCAAAGAAGAGATGGATGGATTGCGTGAATGAGGACATGGCTAGAATGGGAGTGAATGTTGATATGGCGTGTGATAGGAGAGAGTGGAGGAGAAAGACTCGTTGCGCCGACCCCAAATGAAATTGGGAAAACGATTATTTATGTATATATCTTTAAAAAAAAGGCAACTGTAGCCGAGTTGGGGGAACGGGGCACTACTCGTTCGAGAGACCGCGAGAATCGCGGGGTATCCCACCGCCTGTACCACTGAGTATGAATAACATTATGTACAGTTCATTGTAAATATCGTTTGCCTCACATTGTGCCCAGTGCATGTCAACAGGCTCTCCACCTGTTGCATGGGGACCTAACGCATCTGGCGAAATGTGGGTGTTTAAAACCTCTGCCTACCCCTTCGGGAAAAGGGGCGTGATAACATGTTGATATGTTTATATCTATTAAATATATTTATCCGTCATCTAGTACCCATAAGACAAGCAGCATTAATTGTTTAAAATATAGCTAGTTGATAGGTGTGAATGTCTGAGGATATATATTTATTTATTTATCATACACTAATCGCGAACGCCGGCGATCGCTTGATCCTCAAGGGGTTAATAAAGGGGTAAATTTTAATCGTGTCAACGAATTATTCAGTTAGGAGTAATCACGACTATTATCCCCTAAGGGTTAGTCAGAGACTAGGCAAAAGCACCGGAAAAGCAGCCCAGTGCCACTGTCCGCGCCTCACCAAGCAGTGACTGCACTCAGCGTGGGAGGTGGTGAGCCCGTCGCCGCTATTAGCTATTAGATGTTGTGCAATTCTAAGTCCATTAATCGCCTTTTACGTCACCCAAGGGAAGAGATGGGTTGGTAGTCATGGATTACTTGACTTATTAGGTAGTGTAATTTAAGTTGTAGTGTGTTTTAGTGTGTAAAAAGAGATAATCACGGAAAAACTGCAACGTTGTTCCGCCTATTACTGACGACTTCGTAATACTCTTGTTATGTTATAGATCTAACATCTTTTGGCTGACGAGTCAATTAAAATTGCAGTAATTAGTCCAATAAATTGCTGAATTTCAGTTCCATGTCTTAATCTGCTGAGTCTTCGCCGTAACAAAACGAGTTAGGGTTGATTTTCCTGTAAAATTTTGTTGAGCTAGACAAGTTAATAGATCGAGAATGAAATCGTTAATAGCGAGATAAAAACTATCGTGTGAGTTTCTAACCAGTTATTATGAATTAACGGAAAATAAACCAATCATGAGTAGCTCGGTTTCGATTTCGAAAACAAAGCTACCTTCGTCATGATCAGGACTTGTATGGGTGACCAAAACTTCGTGATCTTGAACTCCTCCGTGCTCCGGAAGGCACTTCAGGCCGTTCCCAGTCGCTATTGCAGCTTTTTTATTATTATTATTGTATAGGCAGCAAACGAGCTTTGAAGGCTTGGAGGTCGTACCGCACCGGGAAAACTGCAGGCGACAAGGAGTTCCACAGCTTAGGTGTACGCGGAAAGAAGTGACGCGAGAAGCGTACAGTTGTGGATAGCCAGGCCTCCAGGTGGTGGGAATGGAAGGCTTGACGCGATGGTCGATGGCGTAAGGCTGCAAATGGGATTAGGTCAAACAGCTCTTCAGAACACTCTCCATGGTAAAAGCGATAAAGAATGCAGAGTGAAGCTACATCTCTACGCAGGGCCAAGCTGTCGAGCCGATCTGAGGGAGGCGATATATCAGCAATTCGAGCTGCTCTTCGCTGGATGCGGTCCAGAGAAATAACTTGGTACTGGGGTGCCCCTGCCCAAAGATGAGAGCAGTATTCCATATGCGGCCGGACTTGTGCCCTGTAGAGTTGTAGGCAATGGGCCGATGTGAAATACCTTCTTGATCTATTGAGCACACCAAGTTTCTTAGAAGCCAATTTGGTCTTATCCTCTAAATGACCGTGAAACTGTTCGTTACTCGATATGCTGACCCCAAGGATACTAAGATCGGCTGAGACACCAAGGGAAGTGTTCTGAAAGCTGGGCGATAAGACAAGCGGCATTTTCTTTGCCTACCTGAGTCTTGGACGGGTTGAACTGTACTAGATTGCGGAGACCCCAATCCGACACCCTGTTCAACACTGTCTCTATGCTGGACACAAGGCTATTTCGACTCTCATTCCACCTTCATTTGGCCAGCGTGGTGACGATACCCATACTCCTCATGCGTTTCTCCATGAGGAAGGCCCAGCAGTGGGACATATATAGGCTGAGGACGAAACGAATCAAGGTATCTCTACCCTGTGAATTACTTTGAATATGTACGGGATTAAGGTACAAAATAAATAAAGATTTGTGTTTAAATACGATGTATATTTTAGAGCTTTTTATGGACACAAGAGAAGTGCGTTCACTACGAATTCTATGTCGCTCTGGAGCGGGGGGTGACGACGCAACTGGCGATTGATCTTCCACGATGACTCCGCCCGCGCCCGCACCTAACCCTGGTTGCCCCTCGCCGCCCGCGCACTTCTCTCTTCATGACGGCGTTAACAGAATATATTCCAAAGTTGTTGAATATATCACATAATTTTCAGTGCAAACGATAAAAATATTAGAATACATACATACATATAATCACGACTATTATCCCCTAAGGGTTAGTCAGAGACTAGGCAAAAGCACCGGAAAAGCAGTCCACTGCCACAGTCCGCGCTTCACCAAGCAGTGACTGCACTCAGCGCGACAGAGCGTGGTGATGAGCCCGTCCCCGCTATAAGCTATTGGATGTTGTGCAGTTCTAAGTCCATTAGTCGCCTTTTACGACACCCATGGAAAGAGATGGGTTGGTAGTATTCTTTTCTTGATGGGTTGGTAGAATACAAGTACAGAAAATTTATGCGATCATTCTCATTGTTGAAATAGCTTGTTCCATTTGTGATAGATTCAAACTATGACAATCATAAGTTATTACATTACTACAGCATTTTCCTTAGGGTAGGGCCTCGAACGCTTCGGCTTTAACAATAAAAGTTAAGCACTTACAGCATGGTTAGTTCTAGGATGACCAGAAACTTTCTGATCTCTAGTTCAATGGCCACGGCACGTCAGAACAGTTTGTTGCTGCTTGATACCGTTTTTACCTACCTATTACCGGTTTCAAATTAATGGGTGTAAGTAAACCTAACTTATACGTACTAAATCATCTCGTGTTTATTCCCGAAGGGGTCGGCAGAGGGGTTGAACCCAAATTTCGTTCGCATTCTGATATTCCCATGTACTTTATTGAAGGCGTACTCAATTTTCACAACAAACTATGTAGGTATAGTCACATTAAAAAGTCCATTCATAGTCGGTAGAAATTATCGCTTGGAGCAGAGCCCGCCGAAATACAAATGCAATGAGACCTAATGCATGACCTACTTAATTGGAAAAGCATATTACAGGATCCAACAAGTCGTTAAATGTTAAAATTGTAATTGTTGCGACAATGTGCATGATAATTTTAATTGATAAATGTGATTAAAAAAAAAAAAATTGTACACCTTTAAAAGGTAAGCAAAGCTGGACACAATATCTATGTAACAACTACAAACCTTTATTTATCTTACAAATAAATAAATTATTATTATTATTATGATAACTTAAAATTTGAGGAAATTTATGACTATATATTGTAATTTCCGTGCAAGCTATTTGTTCGGTGCTACGCAATCGAAAAGCTCAGCGATTTTCATATACGCAATCTGCACCTTTAATTAATTAATTAATTTAATTTTAGAACGTAAACAGCTACCATGCGACGCGAGCTCGTTTAACCATTTTCGTGTACCTTTTTGACCGTTTCTTGTAAAAGTTATTTCAGTGATTTTATCTTTTATTCATTATTTCATGGTTGTGGTTCATTTTGTTTATTATACAATTTTACGGAACTCTTGGACTTCTTATTGACAATACATATTAATGTGATAGTATGAATGGACTTTTAAATGTGACTGTACATAGTTAAATTGAATTTTTATCTACGAGTATTACGTACGTACAATAATACTGTATGAAACTGAACGCAGTTTTCACTAAAAGCTGCATGTAGATTATGTACTATATTATATAACATTCTGTTAGAGAGCGATATTAGTCGTTGAGTCCTCCATGTGTACATTTTTTTTGTAATGGACATGAAAGCTTAAATAAATAAATATGAAAAACTAGTTATTCAACAGCGCTTCCACAAGAAGCCGGTGTTAAAAATTTATTACAAGCCTATAACAATAAAAGCAAGCAGCTCCGAAAAACTAATACCTGTAAAAAATCAATACAATTCCTTTTACGATTCATAAAATTAATACCGAAATTATTCATATTTCGGAACCGCTCCGTTTACGACATACACAAGATAAAGACAGGTAATTATGGCTTCCACGATCTAAACACACGTTTGGCCGCAATAACAGTTTACTACCGAATGGAGGATTCGCGAACATTAGAAATTCTCATTTAAAAGGTCTTATTACGAGGGCCGCTTTTACACCGACACGAATGTGGCAGTATGAGTACTGCAAATTCCTCGTAGAAGTAACAAGCGTTGTAGAGGATGAATGTTTGAGTGATCGTATTGAATCACAGATAGAAAATACAATGATATACCTTGATTATATCTTCAGTCTAATTAAATTTAATGAATTACCTTGCATAGATCTTTATTTAACTATTTAGCAAATATCTGTGCCTTTAGTTTGTAGTTGATTTAGTGTATATCGTACAATTTTAATTATATATTTTTTTACTTTTTATTTATAATTTTATGCATAGAATTGGGTCACAATATTATGACACCTTTCCGTGTTTGGTTAAAGCATGTTGAAGATTTTATACTAGGCAAAGGATGAAGATAAAAAAAATCTTAATAGGTGTAAATGCAGTCTGCTCTTAAACATACATTTGCTAAATATAATATATGATTTACGAGGCAATTTTACTGTTTACTGTTGATTGTTTAATTACAAACGGTCAAATAAACCGAGATGGAATCTCCGAGATGTGGAAACTCCCAATTTCATATTGCAAACGGTGATTTTATGATTGAGTTTGGGCACAGTAGACGCGACGGAGCAGTGCGACAACAGAAAAATATATTTAAAAAGGATTAAAAATTATAAATATTACAATCATAATCGTACGATTTTTAATAAATGTAGTAATCAATTAAATTTTCATTCGATAGTAAAATAACTCAGGTTGGAATTTTACTTCATAAGTCAACTTAAGTAACTTTATTCTCAGTTGCCAGTCTGAGACATTTTAAACATGATAAAATCACATGTAGTTATCAACCGTAGGAGGTTTGCTTATTTATAAATTTTCTTTTATTCATGTTTTGAAAAACCATGTCCCTTTGGGACGTTTCGTTGGTACGCTGGCTGCTAGCGTCGGCCACGCGCGTGCTCAATTACACGAGATTGTAGTAGTGTTTACACGCTACTACAGGCGCTGTTTGCCATCACCGGCCGCTGGCGTGACTATAAAACCACACTTTATGTGAGGGCGGCACGTTTTTCTTTTCCACTCTCCTTACTTTGCAAGCAATTGCCAAATCATTTTCTTTTTAATAATTATAAATAACACACTCATACAGCGCCAACACAATGATTTTTCTGTGCACTGATAATCAGCGTACATTCTCACTAATAACACACGCATTTGAACTTCCCTAAAAAAAACAAATATGTATCTTATACGACGACATGTTGAATCTCAGATATTAAATAGTTGAGTGGGTAAGAAAACATTTCGCTCCTTGAATGCGGACGACCAAGCTAGTTAAAATATTGTCAATCTTTTGTCAATTCAGCAGTATATAAATTGTAGCTGATGGCTGTTGAACTATTGCCCACTTTAGACAATGAACCAACTGTATTAAAGTCGATTGTTCGTTTAAAATCAGGTTTACTGTTATTATACAACAAAAAGCCCTGCTCTAAATCTGCTTCTGTTCTGAATACATTTTCTATATTTACAACATAATAATTTGTTCTCTATTCGTGAGTGTTTTTAAGTTTATGTACTCGTATAATTGTTTTACAGTTAGAAATCTTATACTTAAGGTCGCTCCCGCCGAAGTGCAAGAATGGGTACATTGGTGGGTTTTAGTGTTTTATATATAGATTAGATTAAAAATAATGAATTACAATAATTAGGTATAAAATACACATGTCATGTGTGTATTGCATATCTAGTTAAACTAATTTAATCTTAACTTATATGCACTGTAAGTTGTTAGCTCATGCGCCAATATGAAGTGCTTAATTTATGGTTCACTTCTGCATCCATAGATTTATGTACAGAAGTCGCTTAGTCCCGTTTTGCTTGTAAACAGCCAAGTAATATAGCTTTCTTTATTGCATGTTTTTTTTAATAAACTGCCCTTATTTTTCAGGCAGATTAATTAGAGATTTCAAGAGGGAGAGAATTCAAATTATAATTTAGCATGTTTCTCCATTTACACCAATTCCCAAGCAAGTGACACAATAATATCTACCTACACTTAATTTCCCATGATTTCCGCTATAGACGTAACAAAATATACATATATATGTATCGTACACATTTTTTCACCTCAATTACTTATTTTCTAAGAGCGCTAAGTATAAACCGCTTGATGTAACATTGGCTACCAATTCCAGTAATAAATTCAGCATTTCTGCGAATCTGGAAAATCCTGCGTAATGTAAATAAATTATAGTTTATTTTGTATTTAGTAAACAACTTTGGATCCACTGATTCAAAACATATCTGAATAAATTTGCTTCTGATTACTTACCTTTGTTAACAGGGGTATTAGAATTTAAAAATAAATTGAAGTAAGAGCTTGTATTGGAATCGGAGAAATAATAATAGGTCTTTACCTATGAAATTGCCGTTTTTTTCTCTCTTAGTATTTTGTCTGTAACTATTAAATTTCAGAGTATTCTTAAAAAATAATTACCTCCTCTAAAAATAGACCATATTTTTGAGCTGTTTTGATTTGTTTTGATAATTTGTTGTAAGTTTAATTGTGTTAAAGTTGGACACAGAGACAACTCTTTTTAAGTGCCTCCCGAATACATCATTTGATTTGCATTCAAGTGAATGCATGCAAAAACGATAAGTAATTTTTATGAAGTGTGATATCTCACATATTGCAAAAACTTGTCTAATGATACGTGCCAAATATTATTATCTTTCGATTTGTCGTTGTGACGAAAACTGAAAAAATTTTAGTATGAAAAATGCAGAGTTCCCCAAATTCTCCATACAAAACGGCAATTTCATAGGTAAAGACCTATTATAAGGCTGCAAATTATTGTCATTATTTTCATTGAATAATCATAAAAGTATAAGAATTTTGATATCAACTGTATGTTATATTATAACCTGACGATTTTATTTATTCTTCATAGGATTATATGATCCTATATAATATTAGTTAATTAACAATTTGATAATTAATTATATCTTATTCTTTTTTCAATGAAGATATTGTAAGTTGTATTTTTCAATGTGATCGGATTCGGCTTCCGGTCTAGGTACGAGTTTTTTTCTAATCATAGTATGAAGTTTCTCATGTCATGGTTCAGGAACAGATCTCTGTGTGTAAATATCCGGTTTAAATGTTATCCGGTAGAACGTTGTACTAGTGATCATCGTTTTTTGTTCATGCATGCTCTGTTGCGGGGGGTAGGGGTTGTGGCTTAGGTGGGACCTTTTTTCCGACCTTCTGAAGGAGGACTCCTTACCTTCCCATGCGGGAGAAGGAGGTGGTGAATCCCTCATTGGATACCCATCGGCCGGCCGGGGGTTATGTCGGACTCCTACCGACTAAACACCACCTTGCTTTAGGCCACTCACGGGCTTTGCTAAAGCATAACCTGAATGGCGCCCCCTCCCTCAGGAAAGGGAGAGGTGCGGCAGAGGTGGGACTCTAGCGAGGTTGCCGCTAGCGGGAAAGGGGGTATCGCACTTAGCGCGTTTTGCGTCATCAGAGACGCTCGCACGCGCTGATTGAGATGGTCTCAGCGCGGCCCACCACTGCCAGAGGCATGGGAAATCCCAATATAAAGGACCCCTCACCGTACAAAGGCCCGTGCAATGCGAGTAGTCGACCTGCTATGGTTATCTTTGTCACCAGTAGCGTATCTTTATGAACAATGATAATAATATTGACCTTGAATTTTTAATCAGAAATACATTATAATTATGTACATATCATCACATATTCACCCACACTTTGCCAATATTTTTGACCAGAAAAGGTGTTGTTAATTAATATATAACAAGTGCCTTGTCATGGTAAATTTGTAAGCAATTTACTTTTAATACCAAGTTAGTGCCCTGATATTTAATTCTTTGTTCGGAAATTTATTTCAGACACTTCAATAGATAATTAATATAATATAATTATTAATAGGGGCTAAAATATGATATTGCCGTTTTATTCCTGGGTACATTTTTATATTTAGTTTTCATTTTATATGTAGTTACATCGTTAAAGCTAATCGCGCACATTACGCATTTTCGTCACAATTTGTTTTTTATTTGGAGTATGTTTTTTATAGAAACGTTAGATGTTTTAACATTTATATCATTAGTCTCAATGTTTCAGAAGGTTTGTTTTTTTGTTATAAAATAAATGTGAAAAGTACAAGACTTTAATTTCATAAACAAAAGGAAAAAAGTAACAAATAAAGGTCAGAATATTTTTCTACTGCAAGACATTTTACGCACAGCTGTATCAGTAACAACGTCCACTTCTAAAAACCTAATACACCACCCGCAAGTACTGATTACAAAATATTTGTTGCCTAAGGCTACGTTATGACTAGATGGATCGCAGTATCGGGAGCATAGTGAACTACGCCTCAGTTAAATGACGGGCCGTCACCCTAGGCTGGCTATCAATATGACCTGTCGTACAATTGAATCTTTCACCATAAGTATAATTCATCTAAAGCTAACTTATGAGGAAGAGTTTGTTGTAGAGACGGAGATGGTATACTTTATTGCGTCATATAAATTACGACTGTATTACTGTCACGCTCATCTCAGTATAAGACCTCCCGCGGAATAAATGACACGTCCTCGTATACTGGCTATTTAGCAAAATTAGTACCTATGACATGAAATAAAATGAAATAGCCAATAGCAAAATTATTAATTCAGTTTAGGTATTTACTCTTATGAACGTCAACCAACATCGTTATGCCAACCGTTCACTAGCTACCAGGAGGCCTTGTTCTGAGAAGAACGGGCATGAAACTCAGCAAGTTGTTTCCTCCCCTTACGATATTTGATTTTTGAAAGATTTTACAGTATGCATTGTCAAGGAAACAAGGATATTGTTATTGTCAACATTATACGGCCTTTGGAGACTGTAACATTTTTCATTACAAATAAAAAAAAACTTTAGAATAAGAAAAAATAAACACAGTATTTTAATAATTAAGACCAATTAGCTTCATCTTCTAAATCATAATTTATATATAATGTCCTTTAGTGATCAATACATTCTTATTTTAATATCCTTTATTCAATACATTCTTGGTTTATATTAGTAGTTCCAGTACATCGTTTCGAATCTTGTTGTATACCTTCGCCAATAATGGACTTCAAAACCTTACGCAATCTAAACTTTGGTAATAACAGTGTGTCCTGGTTTCTAGTATTATAAACATGAACATCTTTTCTTTTTGAATATAAATTAACTTTAAAATTTAATATTATGATTTTTTAAAGGACGTTTTTTGGTCGGAAAATTATTTTCAAACTGATCGCTTATTACATAAAATAACTTATTATATTGAACATTCGCGTTCTCTGTAAACATCACTTGGCCTGCTTTTTTTTTTTAATTTAATACCTCAAAGAATTATCAAAATAATACCTAATGAAAGCAAGGCAGCGCACAGTGTAATCTCACTTACACTTTTGTTTTAATAATACAATTAGAGGTACTGGTAAGGTTGGTTGCCAAACGCTTATGGGAAAAATAATAACCGAAATCCCGTCTTCGGTGGCGTGAAGACCAAATGCAGTTCATAAAGAGGACCGTTTTATTATAGACATTGTGGCCGTGATAGATAGATGGAATTATACAAAAGATTGCATCATAACTTTTACTGTCCTTGTACGATCTGCACAGTGGATTCACTCATATACTTTTTCATTGACACCTTATGCACGAAGAAAATATTTAATTTTTAGTTTTTCTTTAAATCTTGCTTGTTTACTCACTCAATCATGGATACATATAATTTATGTTTAGATTAACAAAAGTAAAAAAGTTGAAAAAAAAAGAGCTAAAAAATTATTTATGCAGATTTTTTGAGAAAGGAGAATGGTCTTATGTGTCCCTACCTACATAATCTCTTTGTTATTTTTTTATAATCAATGTTGGTGGGTAACGTATAAACCCGAGGTATCATCCCAAACATCCAGACTTGAGACAATGTAGAAAAATTAGTTTCCTTATATATTTTTCATACAACACCTGAAGAAAATACAAAGCGACATAAGTTAGCCACTAATATTCAATATAAAATAATTCATATAAAAGTTACACTGAACATAAGAAAAAAAAATGAGATAGGTCTCAGTCTTGTCGGGCCTGGGTAAATTTTAGGGTAAATTTTATACAGGATGTGACCATTCTCCTTTCTGTATAAGCCAAATTTAGTTTAAAGGAAACATTGGAAATTATTATAAAATATGTCGTGAGTGCTATCATTACAATATTAAGTCTTAATTCCTAAATTCCAAATTCTTCAGTGTTTTCGTAGAAAAACAATAAAATTTAAATTTGTCTAATGCATTTCCGAACAGGATCAAAAACAAAACATTTTTAAAACCAAAAACTTTAAATCTAAAAAGATGACGAACAAAACCCTCAATATTATTATGTCCGGACTTGGCGAATTGAGTGCACTGTGCAGGACGACATTTACGATTCACTTAAATTACGTCTAGATTTTACTCCGAGACCTAACGAGTGCACTAATGCAATAATTTATGACAGATGCTCCACGCTTTGTGAGCTGGTATCGGAATGTCGTGTGCTCTGCCTTCGATTGATGGTCGTCCACCTTGAAGAATCTCGTTGATATGGTTGATGGATTATTGACGTTTTAGTTTTATTGTAAAAACAATGTTTCGTTGTACAGATAGCACTGAGAAGCTCTGTGATATGGTGGTATGTACTCCTTGTCTTTGGTTTTCTAAAACAAAGTAGCTTTCACCGTGATCTCTCCTAGAATGTGTTTTTTATTTACATATATCAGGTAAGCTCTTGGCCTTCATCCCACCTAAAGGTAAGCGACGATAAGGCCGAAAGTGGAAACTAACTTCTTCTGTAATCCTCAACAACTGAGGAACTGGCTATCTTACCTCTGATTGCCGGAACACAACAATGCTTAAAACATCGTTATTTTGGCTACAAATTACAGTACAGTCGGGAATAGTCTTCCCGAAATTAAAAAAAAGAATATAATCATTCCCTTGGGAACAGGTACCGCGCGGGTGAAACCGCGTTTATCAATATCTGCTCGACCGAGTATTAAATGATATATTCCGTCAAAATGTAATTTCATTTCGAATTTTAACATTTCTCGGCATTGTAAAATAATGACACGACATCAGAGATTTACCACGACAACCATTAATCAAATAACACTGATAAGAAATGTTATTTTCATAATTTTAATATTTAGAGGTTTTAGTTCGACTTTTTATAGTCAAAATTTTAATAAATAAGAGGTAGGAATGTTATGTTAAGCATTTTGTAAAAAAAAAACAATTAACAATTAATTAATTATACCAAAAAAAACTTTTTGTCAACTTTTTTCCGGCTCTAAATCAAAGCCACGCGAACGACGTCGAGGGCACAGCTAGTATTATAATACAACAGCCATGCACGCGTAATTAACACTCGCTGACATATTTTCCATCGACGCGAGCGCTCTTAGCATGGACAGCGCTATAAAGATTAACCTTGCTATGCTGTTAGCGTGTCATTTTGTATTGTATAGGTATACTTAGTAATTTATTAATAAATAGAAGAAACTTAAACAATAGACGTAGACCTTTCATCTCTCTCTTTTTAGTGTCTCTCTTTTCATGTAATCAAAATCAGTAATATGTAAGCACTGTTGCACCTATCAACTATCCGCATTTTCAGCAACTTATGCTTCTTGTGTTACGGATACCAGATAACGGATAAATATACTTAATAGATATATACATATTAATATTCATAAAATATACAATAGGTACTTATATAAACATCCAAGACTGGAGAACATACCTATGTCTGTATTCATCACACAATCATTTGCCCCCACCGGGGATCGAATCCAGAACCTCTCGAGATAACGACGCCTTGCGACCGGAGTATACACACCACTCTATCACGGAGGCCATTAAAAATAAAGAAGTGATTTAGCAAAAATGTTAGCGTCAGGACAAGTTGACATTTCTTAACGCTTTCTTAACTTACACTACGGTCAGAATAATTTAAAAGGTGCATTTTGACAGATGAGCTTTATGGACCATTTACATTGATATGGAAATCTATTAATCTCACAAATATCTGTCAAAATGTACCTATTAAATTATTCAGACTGTAGGGGCACTAAGCCAATGGCAAAGTAGTTATTATGCAAACATCTAAAACTCATATGACTTGGGGTGGAAGTACATATAGTTTATGTGCTATCGTAAAGGGGCTTGCTTTTACTTTACCGTCACCGAAGGGGAATCTTATTGATTTCTTGGAATCTAATACCAGATATGCCACGACCTACTAGGTATAATAATTTGAAAATTGCATATTTTTATGCATAAAAAATTAATATTACAGAACTCTACTTGGAATCTAATACCAGATATGCCACATACTACTAAGTATAATAATTTAATTGTTGCATAGTTTTATGCATGAAAAATAAATATTACAGTACTCTAACCATGCACATGCATTTTTTCTACGACGGCCAGTGAGAACTATCATTAATGATATTGAAGAGATTAGCGTCGAGTAGTAAGTAGTATCTATATACTACATAATGTACGTCACGTGTAGTCCCGGTGTTATAACTTTTATATACAATGCAACGCGAAAGTTTCAAATCTTATATTAGCAAAAGTGGTTCGGTTTTCATATATTATTCCATGTTTTATAAGATTAACGATATCAAAAATTAAGTTTGTGTTGAGTCACGTGCAAAAATATGTATACCGTAAAGTATTTCAACAGTTATATCCAAATGGCTCTTAAAATAATTACAACTCAGACACTCGCATACTGAAGCAATTAAAAATTGACAAAACTATTTTATTTTTACGTTTATTTATTTGTCTTGGATCGTTAATACCGTGAAATTTCTGTTTGTATGGCACCCCTCCGCGAATGAATGGGAACTATCATAAAACTGCTAACACACCACACTCCGTTTCATAGAATGTTGTTTCGCAGTGAGCATGCTTAATCACTACAAATAGGACCTGTAATTTTTACTAACTTTGAGGGTAAAAGTTGTGATTGTAAATAATGTGCTACCTTAGACCCGGCGCACATTATCGGCATCGGCAAGGAAAGGAATCCTTCGGCATCCCTACGTGCAAGCGCACACTGTCGGCAACTATGCCTTGGCATGCTGCAACGTCCTTAGGGATGCCGAAGCGTCCATAAACATACCGTGTCGTCCAAACTACCCCCGAGTGTTGCCTTGGCGTGGCGGGCGACAGCGTACTGAAGGATGTCGAAGTATCCCAAAGCAACCTCACGGCCGCCGATGCAGCAACCTCAAGCATACCGAAGCGGTATTTTTGTTACCACGGCCATATATCATGAAAATTTCTACTTTGTTACCATGAAGTTAATATAATTATGATGTTATTTATCACCTAAAATCCTGATCCATGCCGATGCCAATAATGTGCGCCGGGCCTTAGAATTGTATTACTATTTTATTATAAAAAGATTTCTCAAAAAAAAATTATTACATTAACCTGACCTGTCACATTCTTGCTAAATCACTTCTTTTCTGTTAATTGCCTCCGTGGTCGAGTGGTCGGCGGAATTACGGCGTCGCCATTCCGAGAGGTTCTGGATTCAATCCCTGATGGGGACAAATGTTTGTGTTATGAATACAGGCATGTGTTCTTCAGCCTTGGAGGTTTATATATGTAAGCTATATATTCTAGACATAAGTGTGTATTTATGTATTAAATATATTTATCCGTTATCTAGTATCCGTAACACAAGAAGCATAAGTTGCTTAAAATGGGGATAGTTGATAGGTGTGAATTGATTTATTACTTATTATTATTAATGGCAATACCTGCTTACTTTTGATACGATATATTATTTTTGTTCAGAATGTTCAGATTCAATTTCTTTCTCGTACAGCTGGCGTTGATGGTCGAATATGGAGTGTACAGATCTTTAGTGGTACCTCCACCTTACAGAAAACCGTACTCAAATAACGCTAGTCTAGTGCTGTAAATAACCTACATCTATATGGCCTTGTTGTTCGGTGGGTGAGTCTGGCATCTTTATGCCAAAAATCCAATGGGTAAGCAAGTTGGACCATGATTGACCATTTGAGACTCGCATCAGTGTTGTAACGGACTGTGGGCCGAATACTACTGAATTGCCAAATTGGGAGCAATAATAAAAAATAAATAAATATCTTCAAACACTCACACTTATATTGTAAAATAGCCCCATTTTATGCTTGCTGCTGCTTGTGTTACGGACACTAGATGACGGATAAATATATTTAATAGATAAATACATTTAAATATCCTGAATATATATAAATATCCAAGACTGGAGAAACAAATGCCTAAAAATTCATCATCCAAACATTGCCCTGCCGGGGATCGAACCCAAGACCTCTCGAGATGGCGACGCCTCATGACCGGCATACAGACCACTCGACAAGGAGGTCGTCTTAGGAGTAATGATTAATAGCTCTTTCGTTTGTATAAAAAATATGCAAATCTATTCCTGTCGTCACACTACGACCGTTTGCGTAAGATCTCCATTAGCTAACTAAAAAAATTGACACGCCTTAGGCTTGTCTTGTTGATACTGTAGGCGAATGCATAGAAAATAATATTAATAAATGTTTGAGTTGTGTTTTTGTGACGCCGAGTTGTGGCGGCGCCTGCGCAGGCGTTGGGTTACAAAGGAAGCGCAGCGATACTATGGATACTCGAAGAAGCTCGATACTGCTCGATTATAATAATCACACAGACTTTATTTGCAGCGAGTTCAAGCGTTCTCAATTATTAATACGCTTGTTCAATTAATATGTATCTATTTTATTTATTGCACAAGCGTGTGGCATCTTTTCGTAAGCCTGGCTTTCAGTAAGCGCCTAAACTGTTTGATTGATAGAGGAATATCATAAGAATAAAAATACATTATGTATAATTTAATGTGTTACAAGTCTAACTGAATACCTGATTCTAATTTAAGTTTTATATTATTTTATTAAAGAAATGTTAAAATTAGTTTTATATTAAATTGGATTGATCAGAAAAGTTATCAAGCTGGCAAGCTGTACTATTACATATAATTATTTTTCATAAAGTGATTTGTCTTGAAATACGAACATTATTGTGTGCAATATCCACTTTTAAATCCCGATTTCTTAGATGTTGTCAATGGATCCCAATTTCTATTGCTGTTGAAACCCAGGTTATAACATCATGTGTTTTGCTATTAGTATTTAATACTAGGTGAAAGTAAGTAAAACGAATAGTAAAAGGAATTATTATTATTAATCTTCAATTTGGCAATGTTAATGGAGCTAGTGAATGTTAGAAGATATTTTTTCATTTATTGGTCCATCAATCTTTACACTAAGTTCGAAGCTTTTCCAAACAAATTTCTTGTTAAGTTAAAAGTATCGCATGCAAATTCTTACGAGCATTCGGGATCCAACGGTAATAGTTTTTGGGAGCCAATAACAATAATTATGACGTAATTCTCTTCCATTTTTAAATGTGGGCTCCAACGGTAATACTAACAGGATTCGAAGCCAAAAATATTAACCGGGATTCACAAGTGGGATCCAACGATAATAAATGTATTACACAACATGTAACAAAAAATAAAATAAAAAAATAACGAACAATATTAGGTAGGTACTTTCTTCTGTTTAGCAATAATTTGAATTATAACTTTAAAATCGTTGTCGAGTCACTTTCGATTAACCGTAGTAACATCACTTGACTCAAGTGTAGGTGTAGCGTATCGTAATTTATGACACATACGAAGCAACAAAAAAGTCATTAACGTCCTAAACGGTAAACTAAAGATTTGGTTACTAAGAATCTTGACGTGATAAATGTTAGTTTAGTTCGATTTTTACTTTTTTCCAAAACAGTTAAATCAGAATATGAAACAATTTTCTGTCTCCTTTTCGCTTAGAATATTCCACTGCAATATTCAGTAACGATATTTTTTTAACTTCTGTGTTTTGTTTTCTATTCCTTGAAGCAGATCTTTTAGAAATATTTTTTTTTAACTGTAAACGACTTTGGTCCTGTAAGCTGTGGTCAGTAAGTTCTAAATCTAAAAAGTTTTTCCTCATTTCACTTAATTTTAAATGTGGAGTTTAACTTGAGTCACTGCCTGTCTGCCTGTCATGGGCATTAGGACTACATAATTATACATATTCATTTCTCTACACCTAGAGATAAAGGTTTTTTACAGATTTACGTTAAATTCTACAAAATGATACGTCACTCACGCGCTTTATGTAGATGTTACTAAAAGATCTTTACAAAAACATTCTGACGTGTTCCGTTTTATTTGAATTGCAGATGAAGCCACAGTTGTTCGCTAGTCACAACGCCACCGGCTTCAAGCCATGAATCGCTCAATCAGCAGTCGCTTTTGTCGGGAGAGCGCCCGCGCCGAAACCGCGGTGACTTGCTGATGTCTTTCAATATTTGAAGATGGAACAAGTTATGGAAGAGTTGCTGCTCTTCGGCTGACCCTTTCCCATGGTTTTTTTGTTCAACATGTAAAGAGCATGTGATGGTAATTGAAAAAATTGCAGTGGTATGTATATTAATTTGTAAATATGTACAGAAAAGGATCTTGATTTTCAACACACACACCATTCATTTGAAAATCGCAAAGATTAACGATGTACAAGATACACATATACAAATTGTCATTGTGTTGGTAAATGTCAAATTACTTCGTCTCGTAGAACAAATGGGGACGCTATATATGGCCTCTTACTACTCGCGAAATATAAGATATCTGTCATTCATTCGCTTTCTCTTTTTCTCTCGGGTGGTTTGTACTTGATTAGTATTTCTCGCTCCCACGTTTCATATTTCTTTTTGGCGCAGCGAGAAAAATACAACATCTATGGGAGATTGAAAGAAAATTAAGAAAGTCACGTTGGATAGGAAAAAAATGAAAAAAGGTAACCATGAGTGAATGTAGTAAGACTAAAATCGATGAGGCTATAATCTAATTATTTATTGTCAGTTGTTTGATGAGCGGAACAAACTGATATTTTATTTGTGTAAAAACTAGTGAAACTATTACGACTGTGTAAAATTGTTTTGATATAAGTAATTATATGCCGTGTTTTAATATAAGTAATTGCTTAATTTGACGAATGCAGAAAAAAAGTATGTTTTCTCTTAAGTGAATAAATGTAATATGAAAAGAAAAACTGTGTTAATAAAAACGTGGTAAAATTTAAAAAATAAGCTGTAGTCACGTATGCGCTCTTCCCTTGGACCACAATGCGCGGGAGCAACAAAAACCCAGATCTCCAACAGCAATCATCAATAACGATTATCATTAAATCTGTGGAGATGACCCGCGCCATTCACGTCGCTATCAAGACCCGAAGCTAGATGAATCAATTACTTTATACAGTAATTTGGTGCTGCCGCAATATGTAATTTAGTAAGCTTTTTTTCGGATTCCTAGGAATACTGACGAAAGAACGCCGTCAATTAGAGAAACCGTCAGATTTGTAAATACTTCGTATATTATAGTGTGACTTTCATTGCCGAATGTAAGATGCCGGTCCGATTCCTGTAATGGCTAACGTTTTCATGATGAATTAAATTATTTATCTCTTGGCCATGGACGCTAAGAAGTTATTTTAGTATATTTATTTCAATACGAAATCATTTGTTTGTTATAATATCTTTTTTTTGCTATATTTAAATTTACTGTTAGATTTAGGTTTATTTTTGTTTTCGCGAGGAGATAAGCTGTTTTTGTTGTTTAGTTTTTCTTTATTAGATAACTTATTACACATTGATGATATTTTTTTGCCATTTTTGTTTATGACTTCTATCACAATTGATAAAATGGCACGTATACATTAATGATTAGGCAAACGGTGCACCTGAAAACCAACCTCCACCCAACACTTATTTTTAATTATTTTTATTTTTATTTCTCATATTTATTGAAAATAATCTTCAATAGAAATATTTACAAATTCTTTAACATGTGAGTACATTTGTAAGGATTGGGTTTATCAAATTGATTTATTTCTAGCATCCACTTCACCAAAACAAACATAACAGTCTCTTGACTTCTACATTTTGCTACGTACAAAGGTGTTTTTTATTGAGTGGGTGCTTCTATTTTTTAATACATCAATATAAAAATAAACAGCTGATATCCCTATAAGGATATTTGTTTTCACTTTTAAAATATAACTTGAAATGAAGCCACATTTAGCTTTGGTGTTGGAAAAAAAAATAACACGATTAGAATTTATAAGTAATTCAAATAAAAATAGCGTGAGATTATGCTGCCAAATCATTATTATAATAATATCTTTGGATGGAGATTATCTTCACAACGGAAAACCATTATTTAGTCTTAAACATCTTGATAATTTCACCTTATACATTTCTCGAAATACTACGAGAATAAGACTTGTCTATTTCTATTAACATCGATGTTAGCTGATGTTATTGGTTAGCGCTGAAGGATGTAGTCTGTTTTAGTTATTTTCGTTGTAAATTAGGTATTGTACCGTACATTGTTAGTTCCTTTGGCATTTTCTAATTACATCCCTTCAAGATTGTTATATAACACACTAGCTATGCTGCGACGTCGTTTGCGTGGCTATTGATTTTACACCGATAAAAGTTTACAAAAAGATTTTGTGTTTGTTAACACTGCACTGTTTTTTTACAAAGTGCTCAACATTACATTCCTACCCCTTGTTGGTTGTTAATAGTTAACTAAAACCTCTAATTATTAAAATAATGAAAATAAATTTTTATTTTTATTAATTGTCGTGGTGGTGATAAATCCAATTTTTGACAAAATTCTTGGATGAATCTCTGTTGTCGTATTATTATTTTACAATGCCGAGCAATTTTATACTTCAAAATTATATTTTGACGGAATATGTCACATTATACTCGGTCGAGCAGATATTGACAACCATGGTTAGACCCCGCGCGGTACACGTTTCTATGGGAATATCGATATAAAAAGTAGCCTATGTCCTTTCTCAGGCTCTAGACTGTCTGTAGATCTGTGTACCAAATTTAAATGGAATCGTTTCAGTAGTTTTGACGTGAAAGCAAGACAGTCAAACAGAGTTACTTTCGCATTTATAATATTATTATGGATAATTACGCAATTTTATCTTCTTAGGGTATATTTTTGAACACCAATAGGTATTTCACCACACACATGTCGTAACTCACTCATTACACGACCTCCGTGGTCGAGTGGTCTGTACGCCGGTCTCAAGGCGCCGCCATCTTGAGAGGTCCTGGGTTCGATTCCCAGTGGAGGCAAGTGTTTGGGTTATGTATTTTCAGACATTTGTTCTCCAGTCTTGGATGTTCATTATATATGTTTAATATTATATATACTGAAAATTATGTGTATTCATCTATCCTCCGTCATCTAGTATCCGTAACACAAGCAGCATTTAGTTACTTAAAATGGGACTAGTTGATAGGTGTGAATGTCTGAGGATATTTATTTATTTATTATATTTATTTATAACTCATACTAGGGTACTAAATATAAGACCTTGTGAAAACCGCCCATAGCGAAAAGTAGCTGATATCACGATTCCCATAGAAATTGAGCTTCTTAACGCAACTAAGAAAGTGTGTTTTACAATGATAGCTTACACTAGGGGTACAGAACTCTTGATCGATATGATTTGAGAGACAGAGATCTCTCAAATATCAAAAAGGCTTACTCTAAACCTAACTTCATTGCAAACAATAAGCCGAACATAAATTAGAATACTTCAATCAGAACATTCAGTTTATTTGTGTTTAAGTTTCACATCGCTTGCTAACAAATAATGAATACTACCAATAGTATACGAAAGTATGAGGTCTAAAACCAAAATGTCATAAACTTTTTTCTACTTTAGAAACACATGGTCATATTGTAACCATTTGGTCAATTTGGCTACGGATCAAAAAACCTACCCTAGAAGAACAATGGCGTTATTGTGCTGCTATGTTCTCAGTTACTGCGATCTCGCTGTCAATTCAATGTTTGATAAATTAGTGGGTACTTGAGCGCGTCTTCATTTGTGATATACAATGAGAGATTTCAAATCTTATTTATGAGGTCCAAATTACAGGCGGAAAATAAAGTTTATGTAAACCAGTATTGTTTTATTTGATTAAATAAACAATATCAAAACTAGCATTACTGATTTCAAATGAAGTAATAGTTTTAATATGAAAAAGGGGAATAATAAATCGAGCCACAAATGATGACATACTGTTTTAATGATTTGAGCGGTATAAATTTAATTAATAATAAAATCCAGAACGAACTGACCAATATTGCGTTGTGATTAAACCATTTCAGATATTTAAATTCTATGTGCGCGACTACATTACTAAGTCAGCACTAGAAAACAGAGTAGGTAGTCATAATTTTCTTGAGCATAATTGTATTTGAATAATCCACCCAGATTCGAACTAGTACATACACCCTGACTCTGCGTGGCCCGACCTTGGCTTGCAGTAACTATAGTGTAATTTGAACGCGAAGGGGCGAGAGGGCGCGATTGGTCGAGGTGGTCCGCGTGCTGAGGAGCAGGTCTCATTGACCTTATCCCTCCTTTTTCTTTCCTACATAAGAGTACGCGTGCTGGTCACACTTTCACTGTCATTACGTTTACTTTGCGCACTAAGAGATTTCGTGACACCTTTCTCTGTCGCGCAGCTATAGCGTGGAATTCCTTACCGGCACACGTATTCCCTCCTTCTTACAATATGGGTTCCTTCAAAAGAGGCGTGAAAAAGCATTTTTTGGGCCGGCAAGGTGAGGGTGGCTAGGGCTAGTATGTCAGTATGCTGCTCTAGCTATCTTCACATATGGACTCCTCTACTGCTTATCATCAGGTAGTGTGGAGTCATTTGTTGAGCTTTTTATAAAAAAAAAGGTGGTTGGAAAGCTCGCCTCCGCAGGAGAGGCTGGCCGGCGAAGCAAGCCAGCAAGCCGAAGCTGCGGTGGTGAGCGAGAACCCGCACTTCAGGAGCCGACAGAGAAACTTTGAATTCGAAACAGTTCATTTATGATAAAAAGCCGCTCAGTAAAAAAAGAATTGCCAAATATTGAAAAAAATGCAGGATGTAACATTGACACTCAAACAAATATGAAGCTTCTCATTTTGTATTTAATGTAACTCAAATAAATGTATGTAAGTCGTTCTTCTTTTGATTTCTCGTCTCGCTCACTTTGGGTGAGTTTTTTGATCCATAGTAATAGTTAGATCAATAGTTAAGATCTAGACCAATAGCGTCAATAGCGCCAAAATATATGACGTCAGCATGACAAATTGTTGAATTTGCAATGAAAATTCGAAGCAATATACGACATTTAAAACAAAGTTTACATTCACTAGTTTAAATACTACCCTATGAAGAATACTTAGGTTTTATTGTTACAAAAGTATGTCTCTATACGATTTCCACTACATGCCGAAGATTTTTTTTTAAATCTTTTCACATTGACAAAATATCAACAGGCAATTGTGATACACTAAAAATAATAGAGTATATCCAATATTATGCTACACAAAATTGTAACGTAAACTACTCGTATATTGCACTTGAACCATACGCCGTACTTATTGATAGTGAACTTCCAAAGAACAAGGAGCAATCATAGTAGGTACAGAACCAGTTTTTAGATCCGTAGTCAACTTTAATATAATTATACTTAAATATAAGTTAAATATTGACCAATGGTTCAAAGGTATATCAGAACTTCAGCTTGATCAGTAGTCAAATTTTCAGCTATTAGTATTGAGAAAAATGTTGGATGTTGTTTTAGGTTGGTGTATCATGCAAATGCAAAAAAATGCAAATGTCATTATTTTCATTTCAAGTTAAACCACGGGCTAAGCTGATGTCCAGAATTTTGGTATTATCATTGACGCATCATTGGTAAATATTTTAACAATTTGGTTAATTTGATTACAGATAAAAACCCTGAGCCCTAGAGTTACACATTGCTGTGTGCTGGTAAGACTGGTAGTAGCGGTCTGGAGCTATTAGCGGGCTGACAGCAAAGACGCGTGTGTTTCAATGATTTTGGTTTGATTGACGTCATTATTTTTTATCTATTTCTTTTTATTTTATTACATTATTGTATTTGAATTTTAGTTTTTATTATCTTTTTTTTCTTGGAGAATATATACAATTATGTAATTCAGCGCTATTGACTACACTGAAATACATAAAATAAATATTCAATACTAAAGATAAATATTAAATACAACATATAAATATTATTTATGATAAATTATTGACAGTTAAGAAATAAAATATATATATATTGAATTTATTATTTAGTTTAAATTAGTATGGAATTATTTGAAAGCTGTTTAAGTTGTAAAGCATTTATGAAAAGTTCTAAGTATTATTATAATTTTTGAGATTATTTACAATGTAGTTAAGATGTTTTAAAAAGGTTGAGCGTGTATCTTTATTCTTAACGATTTTAATATAGTCTTTATGTTCTATTTCGTTCAAATTACAAACTATTTCAAATTCCTGTCTGATGTTACTAAATCTGGGGCAGTGGTGGATTAGGTGTTCAAATGATTGAATGGTGTTATTGTCACAAGGGCAAAAAGGATCAGATGTGATATGAAATCTATGTATTTTTTTTCCTCTTTTGCACTGGTGTCTCTTCCCTCTCCTTACTAAATCTCACACACCTGTGTTAGGTTGGCTGGCAGAGATCTCTATTAGAGATAAGTCCTCCTTTGCTTACTTTTTTTATTTACTATAATTTTGTTTATTGGTGCATTAAAGAGTTTAATTATCCCTTCAAGGGATCCACAGAGATGCAACGAAAACGGGCATACTCAAAAAACCAGTTTCGACCGAACTTAAAAATACTCGAGCAATACGCAAGCTCGATTAGAAATAGCACCGTGTCACAATCGGCTATAGTTGAAAATTGGATCAATTTCATTATACAATTTTGTACTTTATTACATAGAAAATGGTGCTTTTTTCAATTAAGCCCCGGAATTAATTAAATAAATAAATATCCTCAGACAATCACACCTATCAACTAGCCCCATTTTAAGCAACTAATGCTTTTTGTGTTACGGACACTAGATGATGTATAAATATATTAAATAGATAAATACATATAAATACCCTGAATAATTATAAATATATATATATATATAAATAAACAATAAACATCCAATACTGGAGAACAAATGAAAATTCATTACCCAAATATCTGTCCCCACCGGGGATCGAACCCGAAACCTCTCGACATGGCGACGCCTTGAGACCGGCATACAGACTACTCGACCACGGTGGTTAAGCAATTAAGGAATGAAGCAGTGTACCGCCCTGTGTAAGATGACTATAAGGTTGCCTGTCCACTGACGCGGAGTGAGGGAGCAACGCGGAGACTTGAAGCAATGCTATTGGTTAATTTAGACACAGCTCAAGCGCCTCTCTTCTTTGCTCCAGTGGTCAGCCAGCCTAACTCTTGTCATCATTTACAAAAACAATCAAAAACGTAATTATTTTTTGGCCGTTAAATCAAAGAAATTGTATAATTGTGTGTTAATGAAAATCATTCCTTCTGTTTTAAGTATAAAGTTGAATTCTTATTTTAATTTATTCCTGAGGAATCAGTTCTTTTTAGTATATCAGATTTATACCTACAGATATTCCTTCCCTGATTGCTGTTTTAAACTTGAAGATTTTATTTAAACGTGAGAGAGAGCTAATTGAATGCTTGAGGTCTTTTATTCTTTTTTAAGTTTATTACCATCAGTCATCAAGTTGTATAGGCTGTATTAAAAATACATAGTCTATAGTCTACAGAACTCCCAACATAACACCCATAAAATTACATAATTTCTTTCTCACTGCAAATAAATTGGTACCTTTTCATTTTCAATTTGTTTAAATGAAAAGATTACGCTTCTGCCAAAGCGCATGTGTTTTGTTTAATACGAGTAAGAAATTTCAAATACGCTGCGATTTAAGTAAAATTGGGTCCTTACCTATGAAATTGGAGTTATTTTTCTCTCTTAGTATTTTGTCTATAACTATTAAGATTCAGAGTATTCCTAAAAAATAATTACCTTGTCTAAAAATAGACTATATTTTTGAGCTCTTTTGATTTGTTTTGATAATGTGTTGCTAGTTTAATTGTGTTAAAATTGGACTCGGAGACAACTCTTTTTAAGTGCCTCCCGAATACATCATTTTATTTGCATTCACTTAAAAACGATAAATAATTTTTATGAAGTGTGATATTACACATATTACTAAAGCTTGTCTAATGATACATGCCAAATATTATTATCTCTGGATTTGTCGTTGTGAAGAAAACTGAAAAAAGTTTAGTATGGAAAATGCAGAGTTCCCCAAAATCTCCATACAAAACATCAATTTCATAGGTAAGGACCTAATATAATTGCATGATATTGCATGTGCAGTGCAGTCACGAGCGTAAATATGTTACCATTTTACTTTAACGTTTTGATATCACTGGAAACTAGTGCCGCAACAGTAAATATTAGAATGATAAAGTACTAAAATGGTACTAATGGAACGTCATACATGTTGCACATAGGTAGCGCTGGGTAGCTATCATTACTGGATAATGTTGGATGCACAAAAACTGTTACCAAGAACCACCTAAAATATTAGGCCAGCAAAAACCAACGGCTTAAAAAAGCTTGACCTATACGACTTTGCGTGTAAGTTAAATATAGTGACATTAGGTTCAGCGCTTGCGACTAATAGGTACTGTTCCTGGAACGTTGCAAATAACGACACTTGAAATGAAATTAAGCAACTTAATGATAGGCTCTTTGACAATAAGCTGATCGCGACATCTATAGGAGACCTATGCTAAGAACCCTTCCTTAGTTCAAAACTTGTACAACTAAAGATTTAAAATTGTTAGTTGTCAGGATATAGAAAGGCCAAGACGCTGTGACGTTGATAGTTATATTTATTTTTATACCGACAATACCGCAGAAAGAGATGAGGTTTTTTAAATAACCACATATGTTTTCTTTGTACTAGGATGTAATTATGGTAGAGAACATGAATCCTTTCTAGCACTTTCTGGCTTAAGACCTGTAACTAACAACCTAGTTAAATAAGGTTTTAATCTTTCGCGGTTCATTGTAGATAAAAGTTATACTAACGGGACTACACGCGACGTACATTATGTAGTATATAGATACTACTTACTGCTCGACGTTTCGGCTGAATTCCACCTCATTCAGCTCATGACCACGGTTGGTGTAACCCAGCCGAAACGTCGAGCAGTAAGTAGTATCTATATACTAAATAATGTACGTTGCGTGTAGTTAACTACTAGTATACCCGTTTCGTGTAACCCAGCCGAAACGTCGAGCAGTAAGTAGTATCTATATACCAAATAATGTACGTTGCGTGTAGTTAACTACTAGTATACCCGTTTCGTGTAACCCAGCCGAAACGTCGAGCAGAAAGTAGTATCAATATACTAAATAATGTACGTCGAGTGTAGTTCACTACTAGTATACCCGTTAGTATAACGTTTATAACCTAGTTAAAACTGTAATCTTCAAATATAAAAGTGTTATAAATGTCTGACATACCATTATCCAATATGCAAGTGTTAGGTACTCGTTTATGTAAACAGGCAGGTCATGAAACGTAATATCTCTCATACACGTATTACGTATACGTGTATACGTGTATTACGTTATAATAATAGTTTTACAAAATTAAATATCCTAACGCAACAGCTAATATGAAAATACGGCTAGTTCTGCGGTTGCCTCCCGAATACATAATTTGATTTGCATTAACATAAAAACGATGAATAATTTTTATCAAACGTGTTCACACACATATTGCTAAAGCTTGTCTAATGATACATGCCAAATATTATTATCTCTGGATATGTCGTTGTTAACTTAACTTAACTATTTTTATTTGCTTTATGAAGCTCAATTTGTATGGGAAATTAATTGAAGCTACTTTCCACTGCTCTACTCACCCTTACTTTAAAAAAAATATAATTCAAAAATATTATCAAAATTATAAATATTATACACCTTCACCCCGAGAACCGCCGCACCTTAAATTAAATAATTATTAAGTGATTAGTCGCTCTAATTTGTCTTTTTTGTTTTTCATGCAATGATTCGCGTTTTTTAACGGCCGGAAAGGTACCCTATTGAACTAGTCATTTCACACTCGTAGAAAACACACATAATTACATTATTCGACAGATTCAGTTGTTTTTTTAACTACAAATTATGAACAGCCCGAATTATCTTGAGGAGGCATGATTGCAGGCTGGCGTATGACTCAGCGTTTCTTAGAACCCTTATTCTGGTGAGCTATTCGATAAAAATTGTTTTTAATTCTAATAATATTTTATTCAATACTTAGGGATATGCATAAAAAAATATGTCCCATGAAAATATAATAATTTTCCCTTGTTTTATTGAGCCCAAAATTATTAATTACTGATAGCCATCACCATAAAAAATAATACAATTTTTTTCTGAAGCCTATAACACAGTAAATTTTAAATTATAAATTACGTTTCTGCTTAAACGTCAAAAACGCCTTCGCTATGAATTATCTATGAATCATCTGTGCCGTATAGCGTCACGATTATTGGAAACAATTCAATACGCATGGCGTGACAAAGCCGACAGTTACGCTTGATTGGTTGCGTCTGGCGTTTGAAGGATTTTGACCATGCGTAGTAATTGTTTACATGAACTAATTTTACGAACATGGTGGATAGCGTTTTTGGCAGATGACAGAAAAAGAAAACATAAAACATATTTAAATTTAATTTCAGCAGCAATCCCTTATTTATATTTATCGAACTTGGTATAATTCCGACCCTTGTACTAAATACTACGTGAATGACACATTATTTTCATTACTTTTGATATGAGTCAACTAGCGTATTTTTCATTTGTCATATGAAACTAACGCATGAATTCACGAAGCTTTAACCTCGCATCACATTCTTTCAATAATTGACTTTTATTTATTACTTATGTGACATGATACAGAACAGATATCAACGTCACCTTTGCTAATTAATTGTCTTATTTAACTTGAGCCTTTGGGCAAGAATATAATTACAAACATTAGAACCTGAACACACAAAGATAGTCCAGTACTGAACTCTCCTATCATCAACGATCAGCCTATAACCTATTCCTCTCCACTGCTGGACATGAGTCTCCCCTAACTCACGCCACTGCTCTTGATCCTCGGCCACCCTCATCCAGCCAACCGACGAATAACCAGACTCTCCAATTAATTAATAATTTCATCATAACTTATTATTAATAAATATATCATTCGAGAATAGTCCCCCACTGTGTCGGCCGCTTTTAAAGGCATTGTTCGTCGACAGGTGACGGCACTTGTTCCTCGGACGGAATACGGGCATTTGGCGCCGTTGCGATGGCTCCTCCATAGTTTCTCAGGACCAAAAGACTACCAAATGTGACTGTTGTACCCCGGTCCCAATTCATGTCGGATTAAATCACGTGTCCACTGCTACAACACCGAGAGTTGAAGCTGTCGTCGAGTTCTATAAATTGAACTATTGAAAAAAAAAACACTCAAAAAAGAATACCAGACAGGCAGCTGATTTTTTAAAATTCATGTGATACCAGAAACAATTGCAGATGCTACTCATATATATCATAATAAGTGTTCGGATTGGTTTTGTGATCCGTGGTCAGGTTGCCCAGAATGTTAAAATATATACCAATTGGCGAAAACCTATGATGTCGTGATATAACAGCTCGTCCAATAGTGGAATTTTCAAATATTACTAGTTATATTCAACAACACGATGCTAGGATTAGTAAAATGGTGACTGGCGGCGCAGCTGATGTATATTGCTTAGAATTTCCATCGCAACCTTAACAATTTGTCAACCTGACGTCACACGTCACGTCACGTTTTGGCGTTTTCATTGACGCTATTTGTCTAGATTTTAACTATCGAGGTAACTATTACTATGGATTAAAAAACTCTACCGATACTGTAACCATTACTACATTAACAAACTACGAAAGTGATAATATTATTATTGCATTATTTTAGTTAATTTACAGCCTTTATTGGTCTGGTTTATAGTAACACCAATCAGACTTCATTTTATAGCCCCTACCTAGGGTTATGCACTACCAATTAATATTAGGTCCTTACCTATGAAATTGGTGTTTTGTATGGAGTTTTTGGGGAATTCTGCATTTTCCATACTAACATTTTTTCAGTTTTCTTCACAACGTAAAATCCAGAGATAATAATATTTGGCATGTATCATTAGACAAGCTTTAGCAATATGTGTGTGATAACGCTTGATAAAAATTATTCATCGTTTTTACGTTAATGCAAATCAAATGATGTATTCGGGAGGCAGTTAAAAATAATTGTCTTTGTGTCTAATTTTAACACAATTTAACTTACAAAAAAATATCAAATTAAATAATACGAGCTCAAATATATGGTCTACTTTTAGAGGAGATAATTATTTTTTAAGAATACTCTGAAACTTAATAGTTACACACAAAATACTAAGAGAGAAAAAAAACACCAATTTTATAGGTAAGGACCCAATATAAGAAATGGACATCCCGCGTTTTCTCCCGTAACTGTGACAGACAATCCAAAATAAGCACGTCAAAGTTCAAACTGACGTTACCTCACAAATTTCTCCCAGCAGTCACTTCGCCATAAAGAACTGATGATCTAAGTGATTTAATGCGTAGGCGACTGTGGTGACTATCGCATGCACATCTAACGCTCTGCGAGATAGCACCTACGTGCGCACAGCTCTGGGAATACCTACGGCCGTATTATTATAAATTGAGAAAATGTTCCTACGTGTACTTACGGGCTTGGAGTTGGTATATAAGTTCCTTACCTATGAAATTGGTGTTTTGTATGGAGATTTTGGGGAATTCTGCATTTTCCATACTAAATTTTTTTCAGTTTTCTTCACAACGACAAATCCAAAGATAATAATATTTGGCATCTATCATTAGACAAGCTTTAGTAATATGTGTAATAGCACACTTCATTAAAATTATTTATCGTTTTTAAGTGAACGCAAATAAAATGATGTATTCGGGAGGCACTTAAAAGAGTTGTCTCCGTCTCCAATTTTAACACAATTAAATTTACAACAAATTATCAAAACAAATCAAAAGAGCTCAAAAATATAGTATATTTTTAGACGAGGTAACTATTTTTAGGAATACTCTGAATCTTAATAGTTACAGACAAAATACTAAGACAATAAAAACACCAATTTCATAGGTAAGGACCCAATATTTATTATTGTAACACAGATGTCGAAGTAAAACATATTATGAAAATACAGTAACATTCGCTGGTATATGCGAATGTTGGAGCATCCGACCAGAGTAGTTAAACGCTGATTATTTAAAATTAATACAGAATTTACTTAATATTTAACCAATACGAATACAGCAAATTCCACGAAAAGGCAAAACTAATAATCAGTGTCCAGCCTGCTGCTAAAATGTTAATGATTCTGAAATCAATAATAGTATTATATTACATTCATTCACAATTTCATGATGAAGTCAATCATTTATTCAATTGTGTCCAAGGCAAAGACTTATTAATTCAGTAGTAACCTATGTCGTTAGCTGTGGCTCACGAGTTCTTTGCTAAAAGTATCGGTAGATTGGTGCAACCTGGCTTCGTCAATGTCCACTTCAATTAGTCAATTATCATAAAATATCTCATTTCTGTATTTAAGGCAACTTTGCAACTTACTTTTCCGAATATTTTGGCAAAAAACTAATAGATACCGCTTTTGTGCAAAAGCACACAATTTATTATTCTGCAAAACTTTGAAATCGCATTTATACTTACCTATTGATGAAATCCAATGAACATATTGCAAAATCGCGTATTCATCATTCCTATATTTAAATGGAGGACACTGGTCTCCGCAAGATCGAGAGCCTACATGTGAAGCTAAAAATTTTATGAAATCGTATACAGTGCATAGGAGCTCGGTGGCGCAGTGGTTAGTACGCTTTGGCTTTCGATTGAAAACAAAGCTACCTTCGCCATAGTCAGGTCGTGGATGGGTGACCAAAACTTTGCGATCTCGAGTTCCTCCGTGCTTCGGAAGGCACGTTAAGCCGTTGGTCTCGGTTGCTATTGCGACTGTTCCTACCCACCAACCCGTATTGGGCCGGAGTGGTGGGGTTACGGCCCATACTCCTCATGTGTTTCTCCATGAGGAAGGTCTGTGTCGAGCAATGGGACGTTTGTAGGCTGAGGTCAGGATACAATTGCATCCACAATTTATTCAATTGTATTCAAGACAAAGCCTTCTTCAGTAGTAACTAAGACCTTTAGCTGTGGCTCACAAGTTTGCTGTTTAGAGTATCGGGTGCAGATTGGTACATGCTGGTTCCGTCATGTGTCCACTTCACAATTCGCCAATTATCCGCTCGTTTTCCAGTACGTCGGGCATTGAGTCAGGTGCATCGATGCTAGGGTTGGCAAAAATTGTTAGAAGTATATTTTGACCTAATAGTTGAACACTTTTTTCAACAGAGTATACAGGCACTGTAAGTTAAATTTTAATTGAATGCTAGTATGTGTTACCTTTTTAAGAAATTCAATTCGTCATTTCGTTTAACTGGACTTTCTGCTACCATGGATTTTGCTATTGATACGTCTACAAGATTATACGAGTACGAGGCACAATATTTAGATTTTTTTTATGTTAATATTACTTTTGTGTATACACTTTATCGTAATGACAAGACTATATTTTATAAAGTTAAGATTGTATTCGTTCGTGTTATGGCAGTGACGTGGGAAAATCCACCGTACTCGTAATTTCAATTTTATTGTTATAGTGATTTACCTGTCAATTATCATTTCAATCATGTAACAGCACATAAAATATCTCCTTGTATAATTGGTAATACAAACTGATATAGAATGAAATTAAGACACACACAAATAGATTACTTTTAATAACGACTTACATAACTATTGATTGAACATTCATTTTACTTAACCCTCCTTCTATAACATACGCTTTTTAGGATATTTTACAAACATTCAATAATTTTTCTAATACATCAAAACAATCTAAAACCATTGACAAATCGAAAAAAGAGTTAGTGTAAAATAGCAGGAAAGCAAAACAATATAAATCTTCATTTGCAAACAAGCGACAGCCCTGATTATAAAAGCGCCCCATCTCCAAGCTAATCTGTTAAAACTGTTCGACTGTATAGGATCAGATGTAGCAACAAAGGGCGGACTGTACCCCACATGGATGGTTATGTCACACCTGTTCATTTGACAGATACGTGATGTGAAATGTCAGTTATAATACCTTTGTAAATTCGGAATATTCGTGATCTTTGAACCAAGCACTCGCTGGCTACAGACTAGTACGAGTATCACGTACAATCAGTCGATGTATAAGAAGACACCCACCACCCTACACCTAGTGTAAGATTATATTGTAAAAAACTCAACCAGACCAAGAGCTAAGCTAAGTTAGTTTAGCTTAGCTCGCATTGCTGACGCAATGTTCCATACTTGTGTGCAGACTGCAAACTATGGGAACTACATGGAAAACTGCGTCAGCTGTGCGAGCTTAGCTTAACTAACTTAGCTTAGCTCTTGGTCTTGCCCCTTATTAATGACAATCTTCAAAACTATTTTAAATACATACATAAAATCACGACTATTATCCCAATGGGTTAGTCAGAGACTAGGCAAAAGGACCGCAAAAACACTCCATTGCCATAGTCCGCGCTACATCAAGCAGTGACTGCACATTGTGCTTTGCGTGACAGGTGGTGAGCCCGTCGCCACTGTAAGCTATTGGATGGTTGTGCAAAACTATTTAACATGGTATAATAATATTTCACTTAATATTATGGTTGAAAGGAGAATGACCATTCCTGTCCTTTTTGTAGAAACATTGTGTCTTAATGATTTCCATACCAAAAAGAAAACAATAATATTTTAAGTATTTTGTCTTTTCCGCTAAAACATTTGTTTTGGTAATATTTTCCAAACATTAAACGGTAATTAACTTCCGTTTCACAGCATTTAAAGAATAATCTGCCATATTTGTAGGTTTAGGACAAATAGAAATCAATGAATTCTGACAGTCATTTGCTTACTTCATTGGTAGGCGATTGTGAGTGGCAAGCACGATTATAATTTATAACGTTATGCTTATAATGAACCAATAAAAAACGAAACACTATTTAATTACAGATGTCTCAAAAATGAAGAAAAAAATCCATTTTTATTAACAAAATACAATAATATTTAGTCTATCCTAAAATCCTTTTATCGCTTTTGCTAACAAAATATCATGGATTATTATATTATTGTATTGTAAAATGAGTTGCGTTTAAATTTCATCCTTAACACAGAAATATTTATCTTCTTTTTTGTTCAAGACATTCGATTAACTAAATGAATCCGACTCAACGACGAACGACAAACGATTTTTATCGTGGTTATCCACCTCATTGAAGAAACACTACTCCGTCTGCCATCGAACTCTCCCAAGAAGCATTGAAATGCATTATACTTGCATTTCAATGTAAGCTATAGAAGAAATAAATATCGAAGACGTGGCTGTATGGACTTAGTTCCCCTTGACTTCCCTTAATAGAGAGAATTAAAGAGTTTTTGGCGGCATCGAACTATGGCGGACGTGATTTTTATTTCAGTGATAGTAATATTGTTTCGGAGTTCATCTTTTTGCGTAAAATCAGTGTAGTTTTATGTAGTAATTGTCAATAATGATGAGCAATATGGAGAATCTTTGAAAAAATCGCAAGTGGTGTTAAAAAACAATGGGGTTTTTATCGTGGTAATCCACCTCATCGAAGTAACACCACAGTGTCTACCATCGATCGTTTGACGCCAAACTCCCAAGATGCATTGAAATGCATTACACTAGCATTTCAAACTACTGAAAAAAAGTATTCTACTGTTAACGTGTGGCTCATAAGGTCCTGAAACCAGAGCCGTAAAATTAAATAATAAATAAAAGAGAATTAAAAAAAATGACGGTCTGTTTGACAGGTTTACCATTACGTTAGTTTGCAAAGAGATAAACACAAATCTTATTATATTAGGTCCTTACCTATGAAATTGGTGTTTTGTATGGAGATTTTGGGGCTTTCTGCATTTTCCATACTAAAATTTTTCAGTTTTCTTCACAACGACAAATCCAAAGATAATAATATTTGGCATCTATCATTAGACAAGCTTTAGTAATATTTGTAATATCACACTTCATAAAAATTATTTATCGTTTTTAAGTGAATGCAAATAAAATGATGTATTCGGGAGGCACTTAAAAAGAGTTGTCTCCGTGTCCAATTTTAACGCAATTAAACTTACAACAAATTATCAAAACAAATTAAAAGAGTCCAAAAATATAGTCTATTTTTAGACGAGGTAATTATTTTTTAGGAATACTCTGAATCTTAATAGTTACAGACAAAATACTAAGAGAGAAAAAAAACACCAATTTCATAGGTAAGGACCCAATATTATTTCTAACATGGAAACTATCACCTAGCCCCAAAGTAAACAACGCATGTTTGATAGGTACAAGGTACAATGTACAAGGTACAAGTAAGACCCACTAAACAATATGCAGCCACCCTTATTCATTAACGCTATTTAAGTTTCTAAGTAAATATTTACTTAACTATAGCAAAAGAGTTGCCTAAGACATAAATATTGTCAATGAATTATGAATAGGAAATCATAGTGTTACTGTGAGAAAAATAATGTATTAATACGACACCAAATAAAAAGACATAAATCGAATACAAACCTTATTATCTAGCGCACAAGGACTGAATTCCCTTGAAACTGCTATAACCTCAAAGCAAACATATTTTCTTGAATATTTCACATCTCCCATTATCAATTTTAACAGAAGTTCGTAGGTGTCATTTATTAACAATGATCAACCAAATAAAGGCATTTTCATCGAGACACAAGAATAATAAAGGCAGGACATTTGCCCATACTAGAATGGTCATTCTCCTTTGTGAAACGATTCCGTCGTTTAAAGACCTCGAACTTATGAGGCGTGGGTGTTGTGACTTCTGCCTTCCTCTTTGGGATATAAGTAATCTAATGCAAACAATTCTATTGCATGGAAGCTTGTAACTATCTATAAAAAAAAATTTCTAAGTACCTCTACCTGGATAATTCTTGGTTACGCTACAAGACTACAACCCTCCGTTAGTAACTCCGTACCGGGGTCGCTCCAACATTTGATTTTGCCGAATCAAAGAGATCTCTTATTTTGATGTGAAGGGAATCTCCCCACGAACAATGAAAACCTTATCTGTACCACCTGTTCTCTTGGAGCTATTTAAAAAGTAACAATGTATACGTTGTTAGATACAGATCCTAAATTAAGATAGGACTAAAAAATATTACAATTACATATAAAACGTTTTGACTGTAAAAGGCAGGTGTAGAGGTAAGCGTCATTAGCTACTTTAAAAAAAATGTTAAAAAATTTACTGTTACGAACATTTTAGATAAATTCGTCTAAGGTATAAAGTCCAATTCTAGTGATGAGTCGTATAAAAAATAATGTAAAGAATTGAGACGATGCTGATCCGGTGCCGAGTAGCTCAAATGAGTTATGACCTTAAAGGCTATTTTAGACCCACTTGCAGTGAATATTAAATCAAATTAAAGCTCTATTTTAGAAATTGAGATTTATGCTTATTTTAGATTTAACAACTTCGAGATTCAAACATTTTTTACAGCAAGTGGACTTTAATGCAAATTAAAAGAATAAAATTAAATGCTAAACAACGTGCTAATTCCTAGAATGTATACTTTAAAAAACAAAAGATCATATCTTAGCTATAAATATTGTATAACTTCTCAGCAAATCACTCTTTTTTCCCTACATAGAAATAATCTATCAAGCAATGTTTGCATTACATTTAATGCGCGTATATTAAATGGTAGGAACTGGCTGTTTGCGTTGCCCTTTGTATTAAAAAAATTACAGATAAATTCTACTTTCGTTTCTAATACTTCTTCTAAAAAGTTTATAGGTACTTATTACACAACTCGTGCATAACAGCTGTTGCAGAAAGATGCTGCATGTCAAAATATTTCAAGCTGCTAGCAATTAATCAAATATGTTGGCACTGGCAATACTATTCCATGATGAAAACTTTCATGGTTAACAACTGTAATTCTTTATAATTGGAGCTTACGTTCTTAACAAAACCTGGACCGTTTGAACCTGTTTTTTGCACGCTACCTTCTTCAAACAAGTGTAGAAGGTAGTATAAATAATAAATATCCTCAGATATTCACACCTATCAACTAGTCCCACAAATATATTTAATAGATAAATACATGTAATTCTTGAGATATACTTAATATAATACATATATAATGAACATCCATGACTGGAGAACAAATGTCTGAAAATTCATCACCACTTGCCTCCACTGGGGATCGAACCCAGGACCTCTCCAGATGGCGACGCCTCGAGACCGGCGTACGTACCACTCGGCCACGGAAGTCGTCAAAAGTATCGAGTTATTTTGAGTAGCTTTTAACGCGGTGTCGATTGTACTAATTACCAGTTATTTTATCAATGACTTCATTCCGGGCCATTAAAGGTCACCAGCTTAATAATTGGCAGGGGTTCGTAGGGTAGATATTGTCGAAGAGGGGGCAAAGCGAAGGGCTGATCGCTGACATATGTCCCTCCCTGGCCTACATCATTATTTGCGATGAAGCAGAAAGAACCTCGCATCGACACATTTCGACGGCTTGTTAAAACAACCCACGGAGGCGTCGATAGATACAGCTTTTTTTAACATTAATTAAGACAAAATTCCCTTTGATGCCTAATTTCTTTGAGCGTAAATTTTGTTCCGAAACTTGCTGACGAGTGCGAGGAAAAGCCTGTTCGTTTTGTTTTTTGTAAATCAAATGAATTTATATTATATTGGTCTCTATTTGGAATAAATTTTTACAGCGTTTTTTCATTTAAATAAGTAAATCGAAAATATTTTATTTACTTCTGACCGAACACAAGGGAGCCATAGAGTTAAAAATACGTGTACGCACAGACCTACAATACTGTTTTTATTGCTTGCAAGGCGACATTACGAGGACTTGATAAACAGTATTTCATTTGAAAATTAAGTTACTTTTTGTCACAATAATATATTTTCTCCATAAATGTTATTACACATAACACTGCCAGATATTAAAATTGGCATTAGGATCTTTGATTGATTTTTAAAAAGAACATTATAATATCCTGGTCTTCTGTTTTAAATCACTGACGATTTTTACTTTATTTAAAACCTAGTACTTTATAAAAACTCTTGAACGCAATCCCGATCGATGGACATTGAGATTGCGTTGTTTCACTCTTCAGTTGCGACTCTACTAGGTAAATGGATATAAATTATGCGGATATTAAGTGACTTAAATGACATTGAGTTACGCTAAATCGGTAGGTACTGTCGTGCCGCCTCTCTCGTCTTAGTTTTTTAAGATATTATTATTAAAATTTAATTGAGAGACACTTCGAGGCCTGATAATGTGTATGTAATCAGAATTAACCACAAAAGTGTTCAAGAGCAAGTGCATATAAAATGGTCTATAGTAAAGTTAGTTCCGAAAGCCGACAAGAGATGGCGCTGCACGGTGTTGCATCACGCTAACGTTTACGTTAAGTTCCTAAGACATCATTATTAAAGTTGTTACTGATTTTAGAACAATTTTTATTTTGAACCTAATGAAACCCTTATCAGTAGGTACCGAGTAACCACCCAGTACAGACGTATGGTCTGTTTGGTCCAAACAAAACGATTTCAAGACGCTAACAGACAAATCTGTGAGATTCTAAATTGGGGTTGAGACAACCCCAATTTAGAATTATTTTATTGTGTCTTTTAATATTAAAATACTATTGTTCCAATTCTGGTTTCTGAACTATGATATTATTTTGCGATTCAACAAAGGTTAACAGGAATCGGCTCTTCTAAGAACTCGGTACAATTTGATATTTGTTATTTACTTTACTGAAACACTTTCATACACAAAGAAATACAAATTGGTCTAAAAATACATTTTATCTTTGGAATACAATGTAAAGGTTTTGTTTACTTTACATCATTATAATCCTGTTTGATAGGTAAGGGTAAGCCGTAATATACATCTTATGATTACCCTTAGTCCCGGCGACTTTGGGCACTTTTGACTTGGACAAAATTCCAGTAGTTAAAAAGAACTACACATTCTTACACTTTTTATTTATACTAATTTTATAACCAAAAATTGTGTCTAATACCTTTTAAGCTATTGCATAGCTTCTATCGCGGGCCTTGAGCGCTGGGACCGAATCCAGAAATTCCGTAACGAAAAAACCTCACGCTCCCCACTCCGATGCGCAAGGAGGTGTGGCTTGAAGGCCGTGCATCGTCTAACGTCGTTTCAGTTCGGCAGTCTTCGACACGGCGTTAAGGTAATAATTTATTTATTTAATAATAGAAAAATTTGTTTTCTTATCGGTCACCACGCTCAAAAAGTGTAACTTGAATTAATATCAAAGAAAAAGAAATACTGCATGAATAAAATAAATAAATAAAATTATAATTGCATAAGTTGATACAAAATGCTATGCAATAGCTTTACCGCGGCAGTCCCCGAGTGCCACACGTCTTTTTTTTTTTTGTTTATTTGTGTATGTCTGCATTCAAACAAAAAAAAATTAAATCAGCTGTATTTTACATTATGTAACTAATTCATTAATTACATAAAATTACAATATGAAAATACCAGCAAAAAGCTCAAAAACATGAATATTTTCTTGTACTTTTTCAAGTCAATCGACCAACAAGCAGCAACAGCTTAATCGCAACCGTCTGCAGATTGCAAAAAGCCTGTACGGTCCGCAAACAAATAGTGTCAACTATCAATCCCACCCTTTACTTGTACACAAAGCAATTTGCCGCTAATGAAGTGATTGTGGCGAGAACTCCGTGTAATTGTTCCATTCAGTGAACACAGCCCTAACGTATTGCCACCGGGCACCGATATCATAATCATCTTGTTTGAAATATTGCTTGTCAATTTGTGCATTCTGATGTCGTAATGTTACTGAACGAACATGTTTTAAAAAAAAAAACATTTTAAACGGATTATTTAAATAAACCAGATTATTATTTGTGTGCATTTTTCTTCTAGTTCATTCTTAATTAGTTAGGTTTCGCAATTAGCTAGCAGTAAAGCGACCCTGGATTTCTGTGGCAGCTTTCTATTTGGATCTTCCTTCGTGCTATAGAAGGAACGTTCTGGTCTGGTCCCAATTGCTAATGCAAACGATTCTGCCCAGCAATCGGTATGTTTCGACACACTCCTCACGTATTTTTCTATCCATTTAGGGGAATGTCTGTTGTTGTCTGTGGTTAACTGAAGCAAACTTATATAATTACATACGATATCAATACACTATAGGAATCCTTAGCGAACAACTTTTTGTTCGGAGCGCGTTCGTAGACGACTCAAATATGAATTCTGAATTCGTTACTTCGACGTAATGAAGTTACTGCTAACGACATCAACTTGTTGCAGCGAATTACCTTCTGTTGATTACGTCACACGTCATTACTGGTTCTCAAAGTGTGACTAAGCAGTTACCGACCAGCAGAAGAGAACCCTGCCACATTTGTGTGCCACCGCAAACGACCCATCAATTAATTCACGCTCGACACATAAATTAGTGTTAATGGATTAGGAAACCTTTTAATTATAATCGTAATTACGTTGTGCAAAATTTCGTCCAAATTTAATACTGTCCCTTTTTGGTTAATAGGTTCACTGCGAGCAAATTCCATTCAAATTGATTTTAATGTCAAATGAACACGGCGCTTAAAATTATTAAATTTAATGACAACATTTTAAAAGTGTCATAATTGCTCATGTGGAACGATCAAATAAATATACGTATACATAATCTAAAACTACAATGAAGTATAATTCAATGTAATAAAATAAATATGAGAAAATTTTGAAAAACCTGCATTATCATGTTTCTTAGCTAATAGGTGGAATAGATATTAATCAAACGTGAATAATTACTATTTTTGTTCTCCTCCTGAGATTTTTTTGTGGACCTTTTTTGTACCTATATGATAGACATAACACATTTTATTTATAAACTTTCTTGTTGTATGTTTTAATTAAAACACTTAATATAATGATGACTATTGTCCCCTAAGGGTTAGTAAGCAAAAGCAACGCAAAAGCAGTCCATTGCCATGGTCGGCGCTTCACTAAGCAGTGACTGCACTCAGCGTGACAAGTGGTGAGCCCGAAAACACACCCAATTCAAGAAAATTTATAATTGGACACAATTTTTAAGAGCAAATAGATACAAATATTTTTAAGCCACTCCAGTGTGCAAAACAAACATAAAAGATTAAAAAACAAAAACAGCGACGCCTATCGCACTCTTTCAACAAATTAGTGAGTATTGTCTCTAAACAACTATAAAAACTGTGTAAATAGTAGATATTGTCGGCGTAACGATCGGCAAACAAAACCACCCTTGGTTTAATATTTTAGCGTCATCTAAAACGCTTGTACACGGGGCGTGGTCCAAGTTATAAATGCAGCGGTTTGGAAAAATGTTAGTACTTGTGCAATATGCTACAACTTCATACAACACACATGTTGTACATTTGACATTTCATACAACTCTGTCACCTTTTTGTTATACATCTTGTCTCTCAATGAATCACCGATCGCTATTGCCCTTTTGGATTTAAAGGCATTTCAAATATATTTAAGTAACTTTTTTTTAATATTACTCGCCTTACATTTGTGCCAGTAGCAACATCAGGCTAACCCGATCATTTTTTTTATTTGTTTTTTTTTATTAACGAAGGTTGATACAGACAGATATCGCAATAAAACTAGAACTGTAAAAATCCTCTATCCATCTAGTCTTTTTCTCAACAATTCTTAGACAGCTACTTAAACAATATTTAAGCTTTAAAATTAAAAGTCTTTATTGTGGTTTCATAGCTACGCTGGCCGTCAGCGCCGCCGGCCACGCGCGCGTGTATATACGTCAAAGTTAGGCAGGCTCAAACGATAGTGTCTTCAGGAGACTTGTAAAGAAAAACTATTTGGCACTATAACCAGCTATTTCGACATAATTATTGGCATTTGTATTCGTGTATCCTATTTATTTATTTTTATGTATTCTATGATTTTAATAACGTATTATATTTCTTTGTTATTTAGTTTGTCATACATCCAAACCTTCCTCTTTCAATTACATATTTCCTGTCCATCCTAAGGTGGTCTGGTAGACATCACCCAAGGCCACCCATTGTGCGAATGTTTGTAAATGTTTCTTTCATGATCATTATGTAAAGATGTATATACTATAAAGAATAAATAAATAAATAAAAATGTATGTAAATCTCGGCGGCGCTGGCGGTCAGCGTACCTATGAATCGTCCCTTAATGACAATTTGTTCCATTTCAAACATTCTGGCACCGAATCTCCTTCATATTCAGTGTTTATTGAAAAATTTTACGTATTTCTTGTAGTATTCATAATTTTTACAATTTTTGCTAGAGCGGTGCTATAGAGATCTTTAAAATAGTTTGTCTTATCGAACTCTCTATTTGTATATCTATATTTCCATTATATACGTCAGCAAAATCTAAGATAATAATATATTAGAAAAGGATAAAGATAGCAAATTAAATCACAAATTACAACTCACAGCGTTTATCTCAATCGCTTCAACTCGTGACCTGAGGTACCATAAACATAACAAGTAGCTTGGGGTAGTACAATGCTTTAGGGTTGTAAGTTGGCAAATATTATAAAATATTATCAATTACACGGCGCGCCTGGCGCGTAATCTGTCCTGAATTATTAACAACCCTATTATTTGTAATATTTTATTTACATTCATGAGTTATTTGATTTTTTGTTCACATTTGTGACGGCTTCAGTCAACAAAGGACTTATTGTCCAGACCTTTCATACAGTACACTTCAAAAGCGTAAAATATTGACCATGAAAATGTACTAATAGACGATAATTACCTGAAAATTTTAATATACATACGAAATATTGAAGTTATAATGTACAACGTGTTCTTTGTGATATTTTTTTACGAATTTCAAAAATATACCGTAGGTACTTTAAAACTGCTACAACAAGCTGAAATTAGAATTAGAAGACCTCCGTGGTCGAGTGGTCTGTATGCCCGTCTTAAGGCGTCGCCATCTCGAGAGGTTCTGGGTTCGATCCCCGGTGGGGGCAAATGTTTGGGTGATGAATTTTCAGGCATTTGTTCTCCAGTCTTGGATGTTTATATATATGTATATATTCAGGATATTTATATGTATTTATCTATTAAATATATTTGTCCGTCATCTAGTGTCCGTAACACAAGTAGCATTAGTTGCTTAAAATGGGGCTAAGTAAATGATAAGTGTGAATATTTAAAAAAAAATTAAAAAAATAGAGTCTTTATATTGATGTCAGAATAATACACAAAACTGGTTACTTCTTAACATATTCGATTGTTCTCTTTATTTTTAATAGATAGAAGTTTTATTGTGTATCGGTTCAAAAGTATACTTATAGAATTCAAGATGAACCAACGATCTGGTGAAGGTGTGACGGGGTGAAGCCGGGGATAATGAAAGGCACTGGGTCGTCACTTATGTTATTTATATAATGGAAATTAAGGCACAAAATAGTGCCTTATAGAGACTTATAGACTTTATTTATCAGGAACTGATCTTGTGGGTTGTTGTAACTTTTACTTTAAGCTTGATTAAACCGATAATTACTTTATAAATATATTACAATTATTGTTAGCAGTGAGTCAACCGCTCTACGCGCTGACTCTGGTAAGAATGAACTTCGAGAATAAAACAAATAAAAAAAAAACAGACAGAAAAATGGCCAGAGAAGAGCGCAATGACAGCAACGAGTCGCTAATATAGCTATGGCGCCTCGTTACAAATGTAGCAAGAACTTGCTGGATGCGGGCGGCGCGGGATCGGTCATCGTGGAGATCTTAGGGGGAGGCATATGTCCAGCAGTGGACTTCTGAAGGGTGAAATGATGATGAGGATCTCTTCAATTTGTAATCGGTAATAAAACCTTTATTTTTCGTTCATTACAAAATTCATAGTTGGTTTGTGCGTTAAGTACAATTTTACTGTAGTATTTATTTTTAAATTAGACCACAAATTATGAAGTGCAATTGTTTAATATTAGGTCATTACCTATGAAATTGGTGTTTTGTATGGAGATTTTGGGGAATTCTGCATTTTCCATACTAAATTTTTTTCAGTTTTCTTCACAACTACAAATCCAAAGATAATAATATTTGGCATGTATCATTAGACAAGCTTTAGTTATATGTGTAATATCACACTTCATAAAAATTATTTATCGTTTTTAAGTGAATGCAAATAAAATGATGTATTCGGTAGGCACTTAAAAAGAGTTGTCTCCGTGTCCAATTTTAACACAATTAAACTTACAACAAATTATCAAAACAAATCAAAAGAGCTCAAAAATATAGTCTATTTTGAGACGAGGTAATTATTTTTTAGGAATACTCTGAATCTTAATAGTTACAGACAAAATACTAAGAGAGAAAAAGACACCAATATCATAGGTAAGGACCCAATATTAGACTTTATTTTATAATATTTTATATTATTTAACAGTAAAATTGTATTCAGAAAACCACAGCTAAAACGTCAACCCTATTCAACCTATTACCCCAATGTCATCAAAAGCTCAACCTCGCAACGAACGGAAACTGTTATCTGCAGACGTCTTCATAGCATCACGTGTGAACGCACACCGAGGAGCCTGTCATCATCGGTTATAACCCTTTTAGAGATGGCCGCGATACTAGACGCTCCTAACAAAATGTCCGTTTGTATCTGTACAAAAAATGTAAAGGTGTACTCATAAGTGCAGGGCCACGAAAATGTCTCTACACGCTTTTTGTAAGCACGTGTTTTTTATTTGACTTTCCGTTTCATTTGTTTTTCATGTGGCTATACGGTGATGTGTGCTGTAGTGGATTGCTAACCCACAAATTTATTGCTAGATCTCTTGCAATTGTTTCCAATATCGATACCACAGATATATATTTACATAGATAACGCAAGCTTAACGATTCGCATAGAAACCAAGCGTGTCAATTTTTGAAGCCGTTATTATGAGACGGGAGATAAATAAATAAATAAATATCTTTAGATATTCACACCTATCAACTAGCCCCATTTTAAGCAACTAATGCTGCTTGTGTTACGAACACTAGATGACGGATAAATATATTTAATAGATAAATACATATATACATCCTGAATATATATAAATATATATAAACATCCAAGACTGGAGAAAAAATGCCTGAAAATTCATCACCCAAACATTTGCCCCCACCGGGGATCAAACCCAGAACCTCTCGAGATGGCGACGCCTTGAGACTAGCGCACAGACCACTCGACCACGGAGGTCGTCCAAATATACAAACTGATTAAAAGATACCGATGCCGTCGATGCCCCTCCACCAACTAACACACTACGAGGCAATTTTTTTTAGTTTTTGTTGCCATTCGGACGCGCGGAGACTAATTATCAGCGGCCAACCCCGACGTTTGGTCGGGGTTGGCACGCGCAATGCATACATTTGCGTCAATTATGTAAAGTATATCTGTAATTTTCACCAAAACGTACTTCTTAAACAATTTGATTGAAGATGAGAGCTTGTGAGAATTTCACTAGTACTTAACTGACTGCCACATTTACGTTTTAGTATCATGTCAGATATTAAATTTAATAATTGTTGCTGCTCGACTTGTCTGTACATTAATACATGCATACATTGTGTTTTTTTTTTTTTTATTTAACCATATGTTTTTTGGCAATAAAGAGTATAATAATAATTATAATAAAAACTACTTAGTAAATCTTTAAATCCTCAATTTTCGTGGCCCAAGCATTGCCCGCGAGGTATGGAGTGCGTTTGTCCAATCGATCATCGACACGACACTGCCTAATACATCTATAAATTTTGTTCAACCCACAAGCTTCAACACTGATTTATAACAGGTATCTATCAGTTTAGGCTAGTTACTATTTTTAAATATTTCCATCTCGAACATTTGCTTTGCAACATTTGCATGTGACGCAAACGCATTGTGGTGTGACCCATACTCCTCGTCTGATTCACCTATTGATATCTAAAAACGATGACGCAAACTTACAATGTTATTAAAGGCTTCAAAACTAATATTTGACATTGCTAATAGGGTTTAAAATGTCATGAAAAACTATGTATGTAACAGATTAATTAGTAACCTGTAATACGCTCAAATAGCTTCCTCATCGGTAAAGTTTAAAAGTTCACTAATGACAGAAAATCCCATAGGTACATTATTACAACGGGATTTTCGACAATTGTCTCTCGAAATTCGAGAGCAGGCCCTGTGGTTAGCACGCATCGTAGGGCTGGCACGAGGCCCGCACGCGCCGCTCACTTTATTATTTTTTGGCACGCGCCTATTACCGCGGTGTATTTTTATTTTTTAGCTCTAATCGGATGAGGGCAAATAGGGCGTGGGTCGATCGCGATACGGTGATTCAATCGACATAAACAAGCTGTGTACAATAGTTATTATAAGAGAGGATTTAGTTGATCCTTAGTGCCGCTTGACTTTGACTGGTGCTTGCTACGAACAGCTGACACGGAAATTGAGTTATCAGTTTTTTTTACATTCAAGTCTGACCAACAAAGTGTCTCTCAAACTCAAAAGATTTATGTACATATAGATAGTACACATATGTAAAAATATGTATACAAACACTAAAGCCATGTATTATTGATTAATTTTAATTTGTAAACTGATTAAGATTTCCGGGTCTCTTATAAAAACTTCGACGAACAAAAGTAGCTGAAAGACAGTAATTTATGTGTAAACATAGTAGGTAAATTGAGATTTCTTTTCATTGAAAATTCCTATATTGTAGGAATTTTCATTTTATTTTTCATACGGTTTGAAATAATTTATTATTTACACATACACATAGTTTCAATAAAATTAATCCTGCAACACCTCGAGCAACAAATTAGAATCCATCCAGAAAAATTGATACGCATGTAAAACAAATTATTACGGTATTACTGCACATTCGATCCAGACAATATTATTCTATGGAACACCGATACATGTCTCGGTGTTGGCACAAGGGCTCCCACGTCATCTCAGCAGGGCATCATATAAAACCTCCCTAAGCACACTCATTAGGGACGCACGTCGGCTTTTTGCCTGTAGTAGCCCTGGTGCAATGGGAACAATAGGGCTGACTCTAATACTCTATGTTTTTTTCACAAAATATTAGATTAATGAAAAAAATTTGCATTTTATGCTTATTGTATAAAAACAGTTTGACTTTATAGAATAATTTTAATTATATTTCTATTTTAAATATAAAAAGGCAGCGGTAACCGAGTTGGGACTGGGACGACGGGGCACAACTCGTTCGAGAGGCAGCGAGAAACGCGGGTTCGATCCTACCGCCAGTACCACTAAGTTTGAATAAAACTTATGTACATTTCATTTGTGAATATCACTTGCCTCACGTTGTGCCCGGTGCATGGCAACAGGCTCGGCACCTGTTACGTATCTGGTGAATTGTGGGTCTTTAACACATCTGCCCACCCCTTCGGGGAAAGAGGCGTGATGATATGTTTTTTTATTTTATGTTATGTTCTATTTAAGAAGTACTACAACCTACCTAAAGAACAAAAACATCAAAGTGAAATAATCGTTTAATTATTCGGCTGCTTTTCTCTAAGCTACAGTAAGGATAGTCATCAAAAATAAATGTTACTAAGATTCATAAACAGTATGAATTTAAAATAACACTTACGGCCGCACTTCTTATTCTTATCCTAAATGTGATTGAATTAAAATCAATCTATGATTTTTAACGATATATTTTTTGAAGCTTTAAAAATTTAATCCCTTGCGGCTTGAATGTCGCATAACACATTCTCAAAATTCTCTCAATATTATCGAATCATATATTTAACACGCTTTAAATTCTTTCTCTTTTAAATCAACTGGCTACAAACTCCATATTTTTTATCTTACTATAATGTATATGTTTTTTTACTAATCTTCTATCGATCATTATTCGATCATATTATCGTTAATTTAAATAGCTTGCCTCATCTTTACTTCTGCTTTTGTTCTCTTCATACATACACACACGCTCTCGCTATCAGATAGCCTCGCTTAGATCATATTAGGCCAAAATCACCGTATAACATTTCCTATTTTTTAATCGCAATTACACGCTAACGCATCGGTAACCCTATACAGAGAAACGTGCGGGTCTCGAACGCGACGCGTGCTCGTCGCGTGTCGACCTAGTACCGCCAACCAATTATTTGTTTTTACGTGATTTAACATGTATATTCGGCCAGTTTTTTTTGTTCTCCGATTGAATAGACCAAAGTCTTGTTTGTTTTATTTAAATTATAGAAAAAAATTGAGAATTGAAGTTCTAGTATGGAAATCGCCTTTAAAGTAGGCTTAATATTTTGATAGTAAAAATTACTTGAAAAAATAATAACACTCGCTGATCGTATGGCAAAAGTTGGTACGACAAAACCAACAAAATATGCATGTATACCGAAGCGATATTCTAACAATAATTTCGAAATTAATCTTAATCACCAAAGATTAGTGTGGATGACATTTTCTTTTTAAGATCAAGTTGGCCGTTGGTTGCTGAAAATACTCTATGAAATGCTAAAAAAATTAAAATATTAAAATAACCGACAAATAATGTCAAAATAATTAAATATTTGAAATGTCATTAAAACATACAAATCACTTGTATGTTCCTATTCGACTCACGGTCAGATCCAAACTTCATCTCTTCGACAAAGCAGCTTTTGAATAAATAAAACTGTACGCCTTTCCACGGTTCATGTTTTATCATTTTATACTAAACCATCAGAATACCCTCAAAGTTCTGTAAGAGCTTTTGTGTAATTAATCTGAACAACTACATAGTAATTATTACACATTTCGCAGTACGAGTCTACCCAATTTACTTTTACAACTGATATAATACTTTGGAGGTGGTAAAAATTGTCAAATCAACTGTATGCGCTAATTAAGCTTCAACTGAGGGCGGGAAGCCCCATCAGTTGTATAGAGCAGTTTTAAAAGCAGTATCTCTTTATTTATGACTGGCTATTGCCCGCGATTTCGGCCGCGTGGAATGGTAGTACTTAGCATGTTATATAACCTAGCCTTCCTCAAATGGGCTATCTAATACTAAAAGAATTTTTGAATTCGGGCCAGTAGGTCCTGAGAAAAGCGAGTTCAACCAAACAAACAAACAAACTCTTCAGCTTTGTAATATTAGTATAGATACCAGATATATGCTATCAAAATTACAAATAGAAGATTCAGTGAATATTATTTAAGTTATAATCAAAGTTCAATCATAACGAATATTTATGAAAATAATTTACAAAACGAAATTACCGTAATGTTATCACATAATTTAAGTTGTTCATGGTATACTGAAATCCATCAAAAAAATAAAAGCATAAGCAATAATTCATCTAATCTGGATCAGTGTTACCTAAATAGTATCTATACCACTTTTTCTATGCAGGATTTTGATATACTTTGGCAATCTCATCACGAAAACGTCCACGCAAAGACATGTCACACAATAATTATTTTGCTAAAATATAACAACAAGGTACTGATTGTTGTTGAACTATGGACGCTTGCACCTGTGGCATTAACCAACAGCACTGCTACATCAAGGTATGAGTTGATTTTCTATTCGTGTTCAGTGAATATTATTCGCAGGTGTGCTTCTTTATGCGCTGGATTCATTCTTTTTAATTCACTTTGCAGCCAGCATTTGAATAATGTCAATTTTAAAGTAAAGGGCTTGCTAAGTACCAATTAATGACGTATTTAATATTTTTATTTTAGCTAGTTTATATATATTTTTTAACAATGAATATAAGCTTAGACACACATTTAAAGTAATTAAAGAAAATGCTTATCGCAAACGCAATATAAAAAAAAATGGAAGAAAAGACTTTCTTACGTGAGTTTATTCTATTTTTTCTTATTTAGTAAACAGTCTTGGCACTTCTTTTTATTGAAATAACAGCAAAATCAACTCGTAAAAAGGTCTGTCAGTCTGTAATAACGATTTATTTCGTTAACATATTACTATTATTTGTAAACGTAAAAAAGGTATAAGGTTAGTTAAGTTAAAAAAAATATTAAATATTACCCATTAAAATAAGGAACGAAACAGATTTCTTTTTTTAGTCGACTGGAAGAACTCTCTATCAGAGGTAAGTTCGTTCATTGCTATGTGCGTTGTATATTTTTCTGTTTTATTTATTTGTTTTCTACAATAAAGGGTATTATAATAATTAGTTTGCCACCGCCAATCAGCGTTTTAATATGAATAAAACATAAAATACTTGAGGGCCACAAATTCCCATCTACTTGGCCGCGGGAAAATTTAACAAAGAACATTTCTATAATACCCTTGAAAAATTCGACTCGGCTATTCCCAAGAAGAGCTTTGTTCCTATGAAAGGGTGGTAGGTACGTGAGTTTTGGCGTGTTTTTTGACCCTAACAAAGGGCGGTTGGGGGTGCGTTGGCGCCACGTGCCGAGGAAAAAGACACTATTGTTTAACCCCCGTGAAGGGAAATAGAGACTCTGTATAACGATTTAAGGTATATTTTCACTTGAGTTTCTACAGAGTACTAAAAGGTAGTCACATACGGGATGTTTTTAGTTTTCTGAACTACATTTTATTTGCTTAAATTAAATCTTATATTAAATCTACTTTTGATTAGGTACTATTACACCGGGCTTGAAAAATAATTCACCATCATAATTATGTACTAGGAGCATAAAAATTTTGTGTTACTTTAAATACAAACTTAGAATCACGCCTTTTTTCCGATGGGATGAGTAGTGATTACTTTTATTCAATAGCATTATACATGGCCTTCGTGATTTTATTAAGATTACTTAAATAAAATAATTATTATGATTGACAGAGGTTAAGCAAAAATATTTGTAAATAAACTGTTTAGTTTTTTGCGCTTAAAATGCGAGCAAAATCTGATATTAAATATAATATATCAAATAGTGACATAATTAATATTGTGTAACTAAACAGTTTACTTCATGAGAGACACCGCAAGAGAAATACATAAAAGAACATCCCTACTACATAAAATAAATCTAACTGTGCCCAAAATGCTTATTAGCTTTCATCATTTTTATCGGAACATTAATAGAATGTGGTTACCAGAAAAATTATTCTATGCGCCTACTTTATATTTTTAACTATTTAAGTAACTAAAAGTTTAAATTGTAATTTGTGTTTTTTGTATTGCAATCATTAATATTTTTTTAGGTAAGACGTTTTTTTGTTCTTGCGTTTTCGCGCCAAATATGGTCCCGTGTGTTTCACCTCGGATTCGCACACTCCACTGGCCCTTCCGTCACGAGGGCACACTAATAACGTACTGATTACACGCGTACAGTCACCCGATCATATTAAATTAATTGAGGGACCGACAAATTTCATTAATTGATAGAAAACTGTTTACAAATTAAGCACAATGCTGTGTATTGTAAGTTTCATCAATTTATTAAGATAACTGATTAGTAATGTGACAATAATTTTATTATAAGCAGTTATCAAATTATAGGAAAGTTTTTGGAAGTGCAAGAAATACCCAGAATTTTAATCTGAAAATCCATAAATTCTGAAAAATAATATCTATACATTCATTAAAACTGTAAAGGTCCTGTACATAGAAAAAAAATGCATAAACCCAAATCAGGGGCATATAAAAAGAGGGAACATACAACAAATGTTTTTTTTATATTTTGTTTATCTGTCTGTTCGTACGGGCTAATCTCCGAAATGACTGGACCGATTTCAATGAAATTTTGCCTGGAGCACATATAATCACGACAATTATCCCCTAAGGGTTAGTCACTGACTAGGCAAAAGCACCGCAAAAGCAGTCCACTGCCATAGTCCGCGCTTTACCAAGACTGAACGGCGACGATTGAAAACTTTGACTAAAAGATATTATTTTTAATGCATGTGTGTTAAGATACAACATCTATTTTTTCGTAATTTGATCGTTACCAAACTGATTTATTTCAAAATTTTACAATTCCACTTTTAATTGTGATCGTTATTTGTAGAGTGCAGTGAAGTTATCTATATCCAACATCTAATATAACCCCAACAGTCCGGTTGGTAATGTTGTCCGGTAATGTTGGTGTCCGGTAATGTTGGTCCGGTCGAGGTTGGACGTGCACTGTGCCATAATGCAACACTGGTCTCGCGTCCATCTTGTCAAAGACACCTCGATATCTAACAATAATTTTTACTGTACTTAGCTTATATACTAACATGGGGGTGTTTTTTAAACAGTTGGCACAATATTCGAATTTTGGTCAGCAAAAATACAATTGGTCCGCTAAAAATAACTAATTGGTCAGCAACTTATGGGCAACAGATTTTTCTAATTTGTCAGCGAAATAACTCATTGGGAAGCAACTTAAATGCTTTCTCTGCTACCAAATTGTTTAAATACATGTTTTGATGACACAAATATTGCTTTAAAGGGTCATAAAAAATTACCTTAACCTAATATCTGTCAGAATACATTTCCTAGGAATGAATCCTTGATCATTCATTAATCCTTTTCCTAGATTTTTACATTTCCGGTTACATGTATATTGCTGCCCAAATAATTATTTTGCCGCCCAAATAATTATATTGCTGACAAAATATTGGTTTGCTGTCCAAAAAGTTTTTCGGCTGAGCTTTTGTTGCTGACCAAATAATTAATTGGCTGCCCAATTTGACGACCTCCGTGGTCGAGTGGTCTGTACGCCGGTCTCAAGGCGTCGCCATCTCGAGAGGTTCTGGGTTCGAACCCCGCTGGGGGCAAATGTTTGGGTGATGAATTTTCAGGCATTTGTTCTCCAGTCTTGGATGTTTATATATATTTATATATATTCAGGATATTTATATGTATTTATCTATTGAATATATTTATCCGTCATCTAGTGTCCGTAACACAAGTTAGGGCTAGTTTATAGGTGTGAATGTCTGAAGATATTTATTGTTACTAATCATCTATATTCCACTTTTGAATTTTTATATCTATTCCATTAGATGAACCAACCTTGACATTACCTTGTAATAATTACACAGATTAAAAATACATGTTTTACGCCTGCGACCCCAAACCACACATAGTACCTATACAAATCACATACAAAGACATTGTTTTTTTTAAATGATGTTTGCCGTTTTGAATATTTCCCTTAAACGGTTCAATATCTCTCGAGGTAGGTGGAATAAAAAAACGATTCCTCACCCATTCACGCGTTTGACGTGACCAAAAGGAGGCGTCATAGGGCTGCCAATGATTATAACTTGAATTTATTTAATCATTTAATTGTGGTGTCATCAATACTAAGTATAGAAAGAAACTATTTATTCTTCAAACATTTAGAAATAACACCTCACATTATAATTATAATAATGTGGGCCGTATGTGCAGTTTTTATAATCAGCTATTGCAGAATCACGATGATTTTGATGTATTTACCAGAAAGCATACCGCATTTAAATTTTCGGTAAGAAGAATCCTGGGTTGGCTTAAGCCCGACATTTTTGTGCTGATATTTTAATTTTTGTATCGTTTGTTTCCGCCCCGATAAAACATACTTATAACTTTAACCTTTTCACAAATTTTACTTGTTTATGTGTGCTAAAATTATATCATGCTGTGTGTACATGTTTTTAGGTTACATGCTAGTGTGTGAAATAACTACTATTGTATGCGGCGTTATTATTGTATGTTATCTGTTGTGTATACCTTAATAAATAAATAAGTAGGTGTGTTATTAATTCAATTCAAATATCAGCATCAGCACCATTTGACTCCTATTAAGAAGAATCTGCCCAAAACCGAATATGGAGCTGAGAATGCGCTTCCTACTCATTTATTAAAACCAAGCATTTTACATTACATATCCTTTTGAGGAGCTCGGTGGCTTAGTTGCTTTTGATATCGAAAACAAAACAAAACATATTCCTCATGTGTTAGTTTTCATGAGGAAGGCCTTTGCACAGTAGTGGGGCGTTTAAAGACTGAGGACGACGACTCTTTTGAACGCAAAAAGTATTCTAGCCGTTTATTAGTTACCTACCATGTTCAGAGTGAACAGTTAAGATCCTCAACTGGGAATGAAAGCTTGTTGTTCTAGCTCAGGTTTGTCCTGTACCATCGACCTGCCCCTTATTCTAAACTATCGGTACACGGATTCGATTCGGAAAGGTACGTCCCGTCTCGCTCTAATTCACCGCAATAAAAAGTGACAGGAATAGAGATTCCGTGATTTGTTTAATTCTCAACTTGTATTTAAAATGATAGAGGCAAAAAACTGTAGACATTGTTTTTTCAAAGTTACGGTTTGTATCAGTCAAACCCTAAATACAAATAAGTAAGTTATTTTTTATTTAATTGTTAAGCCTATGATTTTATATCTATATAATAATGTCCTTCGGGCTACCATTGAAAAGACGTAAATTAAGTTAAATACATTGCTTTGAAAGTATAGTAAAAAGTTGTACTTGAACAAAAGCTAGAAATAGTAACAAACAAACAAACAAGAACATAAAAAGTAAGATTTTTTCTTATAAAAGTTAACCTTTAACAATTAAAATTATATCAAGTACATACGCACCTAATAACGATGTTTTAGTAACTTTCTTACGTTATTTCAGTACCCACCCCTGAGCTACGAAGAAAAAAGTAAATGGACAAGTGTCAAAAACCCGTGTACGGCTGACATGACCGGGCACGTCATCGGCCGATCTCGGGCCAAACTTATCAATTATGTTTGATTCATTGAGTGCATCTGACACAAGATGTCGCCGGGCTCTCCCAAATATTGTGATTTAGATGTTTATCTGTGTTACGTTGAAATTAAAAAGTCAACTCTCAAATGACCGTTTTTATCGATCTACGTTTTAATTTATAAGAGTTATGAAATGATTTGGGATCGATTGTAATAAATTACCTGTCTCCTTTAAGGTGATGGGTGGTTGCTTAGTGTGAATGGTAAGTCACAAAGCAGCAATTTTTTAATGAAATCCTGTTTTAATAATTTTTTTTTTAAATAACGTTGTAAGCTTTAATGGAAAAAAAATTTTTTACCAGCCCTTTTAGCCTGTACACTGTATTTTGTTATCTATCGCTTTTTTATCACGTTCAGATGTTAAATTACTATGAAATTTGACAACTGGACGTGATAAAACGTGAGAAATATCATATCGCGTTGCTCATGCTACTTAGGCAGGTTCGATATCCGGTTAGGTATGAGAGTTGAAAAAAAAATAGATACCATTATTATTTTATCTAAAATCGAATCCATGGTTCCTAAGAATAGATTTCACTATCTCCATTTCAATCCATTTGGATTTATCACTCTGTATATAGACAGCAAATAGACTAGCCCAAAGTAAACATTGTGCTTGGTACATAATACATTTTACAATATTATTATGATACTCAGACAGGATTTACATAAATTTGACATAATATGAATGACTCAGAACCGAACTGATATTCATCACACATCCATCACTACGAGGACTAAAATCTCTGGGATTGCGATCACTAGAAACGGGCGAACTTGGCCACAGAGGGCGTTGTTGAGAGAAGTTATTATTAAACAGGTTGTTTGATTTTTATTTTAATTATGAGTTAATAATTATTAATTGAGATATAGTGCTCTTGTAACTTGTAATTACAACCACAGTCAAAGCGCTATGTACTTGCTACTTGCGAATTTTATTTTTAATTTATTAGTTTTTTATAATGTAGACGATATAGTGCTAAGTTTAGCCTATGAAATAAAATAATTTTTGATTTTGATTTGTAAGCATCCTAAATGTACAGGCAGTACCTATATGGTGAAACTAACTACACAAATAATTAATTTATTAACTAAAATAGTCTGAACATACTTATTTCAGATACCTAAAATAATGTTCAATCCTTAGCCTATTGACGTCCCAATGCTGGTCACAGGCCTTCCTCATGGAGAAACACATGAGGAGTATGGACCGTAACACTTGTGACGGGGTGGACCGATAATAAATAAAAGGCCTTCCTTGTCGCCAAGTATGTATTTTATATATATATATATTAAGGCACAAAATAGTGCCTTAAAGAAACTAATAGACTTTATAATATAGCCGGAACTGGTAATCGGGAATCTTGTGGTTTTTGTAACTTTTTAGGATAAGCTTATAAGCACAGCAGCTTAGCTTGATTAGCACATCATAAATACATTAAAATAATTTTTAAATTGTTATCGGTGAGACAACCGCTCCACACGCTGACTCTGGTAAGAATGAATTTCGAGAACAAAACAAATAAAAGAGACAGACAGTCAATTTAAAAACGGAAACCAAGAGAGAAATGGCAAGAGAAGAGCGCAATGACAGCAACGAGTCGCTAATATAGCTATAGCGCCTCGTTACACACTACCACGCTGGCCTAATGCGAGTTGGTGTGTAGAAACGGCTTAGCGTGCCTTCCGGAGCACGGAAGAGTTCCGGACCACAAAGTGTTGGTTACCCATTCACGGCCACACCATGGTAGCAAAGCGTCACCGAGCTCCTCGCTTAATAAAATAATGCTGCGGTTCCTAAACTTTTAATTCTTTTTTATAGAATAACAGTAGAAGACACATCTTGCCACCCGTCACCCGGTAGCATGCCCTGTAACGCGGGTCACGGCCCATTTGCGCGGATGCGGCGGCGGCAGGGGCGCGACCTATTTCTGTTTTTGTCTAAGGCGCCTTTGAAGACCGCCTTCCATAAAAACTAGATACAGACATTTTGCAATGCACAAGTGCGCTTGAATCATTCGAATTTCGACTCTAGCTTATGTCTTTAAGAGAGTACCCAACCGCACTCATAAAATTTAATAATACCTTGCGGTTAGAGACGGGAAACAGTTTTTCTTGCAAAAAAGTCCAAAGTTTTTGTGTGTAAACAGTGGATAGCTTTGTCTGTTTCCAAGTCTTGGTGTATTTTTAGACTTTCGCGAAAATAACGACTAATCCGTGCGAATTGAATTGATAGAAAGCCTACGCCAAATACATTTCCAGGCGACATTGGCTGAGGTCTCGCATATTCTAAAAATATTGAAAATATTTTAGAACTTTATAAAGTTTTTCATGGTTAAACTACCTACATGGATTTGAATTCAGTTGCACCGATGACTTGAGGCGATGCTCCATTTAATACTTAATTTTATTATTTCCACGTGTCGTCACGAGCGTAAAGTTCTCTAGTAGGTAAATTGTATAACTTATCATTTTTATTTACATCTAGTTTAAGATTTCATATTGTACAAAAAAAATTAGTTAATTAAATAATTTTATAACTTATTTTCATTTTTGTCAATACAATACGGAGACTATATATCATTTTAATCGCCTAAATTTGATATCCTGCACTAGATTTCCGAATGAAGTTACAACGCTCTGTACCTGTCACTAAATTACTTCGTTCCATTTCTTCCGCATGTAAAAAAATCAACCAAGACATTAATATCTGTCCAAAATATCGTTTGACATGGCAACCCGACGCCCCGACGCTTAAAACTGCACGGTACATTGCGCGAGAGCATGATTTATAGCAAAACCACCAAATGGGCTCTAACGCGCTTTAGAATATCTATTTCCGTCCTTACTGCCTTTTGATAGGCAACCCTTGGTAAAGTTATGATATTTTTCTTTAGCTTGTGTATTGTTTATTAAGTATGATCCAATGTTTACCTCAATCAGTATTGTTTTTTTTTTTCAGAGAAATGAATGGAAGTTATGAAAAACATTTAGATTCGCTTGTGCTAGAGGTGACGGTTTCGTCATTAAGATTGATAAAAAGTAGGTACTTGAAAGAAGAGAAAGTAGTGTAAAAGAAAAATGGGGGATATACAGACCGTTTACAGTTTTACCTCTGACATTTGTTCTCAATTTTCGTTAGGTTGATATTACTAGCTGTCAAGTGTATCTATCGTTTCCTAGAGCTCCTCTGATTGTTACGGTGACTATTTTATCATTAATAATGCCAAAAAGGCTGGCCAACCTTACAGCTAGAGGTTAAATAACTGTGAACGGTCTGTAGGATGAGGCCAGGGATATTGCTTGGCTAACACTATTCAAAGCGAGCGTGTTTCCCCTTCATGCTGACGTCATCATCATCAAGTGGCCACGTCTACTGCTCAACGTAGGCCTTCGCCAAAGATTTGAATACCAATCCGTACTATACTACCCACTTTCATTCATCTAGTTAGGTATGACATTGCAATAAACTGATTATACAATTAAAAAAAGGTAAATTAGCAAAACAATTAAGAGTTACGACCGTTTGCGATGTCGCTGTGTATTTGTAACCCCTAGTATAAGTTTTTAACATTTTAAAATATAATTACTTTTAATGGATAATTGGCCGAGAGATCCCTCATCGTCCAATTATAGTTGCCTGACTTTACGATTTAATTTGTCAGTAGCAATTGAAGGATTTAATTTATTGGCGATTTACATTCTGCAGGTGAACATCAAATCACGTTTTTGAAATGAAAAAGCAGTTTTTAGACCTTGCTAATCTTAAACATTTTATTAGAGTTAACACATTTTTTCCGCTTTGCCACTGAAAACAATTTAAAAAAATTTGAATTGCCATAAAAATATTTTCTTAGAATCCTACATACACCATTTTCATCGAAGAGGTTGTTTTAACTTTAATAGCCTTTTTCATTTCTCGTCTTTCTTATACAAACCAGTTTTTAGACGCACTCGAAACAATTGCTTAACAATAAAGGTCAACAAGTCAAATGTTTTTCTATTGCTAGATATAAAATTTTAATACTTCTTGATTCATGGTGTATTTGCAGACGTGGTGAGGTTTTCATCAGTACCGAAATTGAAATTGGTCTAATTTTAGGAAGGCTACAAAATATATCTCAAATACTGCTATGGTATTTTTTTCTATCTAGACGTCATGCCACATAAATAATGTCATCATTGTCTAAAATAATATTTATAATTGCTTCAAAGAATTGAAGTCTTTAAAGAGATAAAGTGTTGACTCTTCTTTGTTTTATTCTTTAATTGTATACAAGTAATTTGACTAGTTCTAGCTACTAACTTAACATTAAAGTGATTCTAAATTTAAAAACAATATTTGAAAAAGTTATAAAATATTTTATATGTCATGTCGCTGTAACACTGATTTTATTTGCGTCTATACTCTACAAATATCTAATATTTATAAAAGTGTTTGTAAATATTGATGCTGCAAAGCAAACGTCAAAGAAATACCTGATATTTGAATTTCAGTCAATTCGTAGAACTACTTTTGCATAGCTTGCTTAGGCGTTCAAAGGTAATAAAGTTAAAAAGCGTAAGTAATTAATTGGACAGCAAATAAGTCTGCCGAATAATCATTTGGACAGCAAACAAATATTTTGTCAGCAATATAATTATTAGGCCAGTAAAATAATTATTTGGGCTGCAAAATAAGTATTTGGTTAGCAGAATAGTTAGTTGGGCAGGAAAATAATTATTTGTGCAGCTATATTTATGTTACCAGAAAAAAAAGATCAACGATCAATTCTCAGGAATGTATTCAGATAGGTATTAGGTTAGGGTTATTTGTAATACAATGTTTGTGTCAACAATCGCTTCGTCTAGACATTATTATATTTTACAATTTGGCAGCAGAGAAATCCTTGAGTTGCTGTTCAATTAGATATTTTGCTGGCCAATTTAGAAATATTTGCTGCCCATAAGTTGCAGAACAATTAGTTATTTTAGCTGACAAATAGTGTTTTTTTTCTTACCGAAATTCGAATATTTGGATGACCGTTTGAATAAAACCCGTTAAAACGCTACAGTAATGTATTCGCGAATACATTTTACTACCTGTAAACAAATTCTTATTCAATAGCACAAAGCTTCTAGTTAGTGATTACAGTCTCCGAAGAGGCTCCACTTTTGTGATTTTATATATATCTGTGTATGTAGGTAACTAATATAAATTCGCGGGAACAATTTAATTCGATTCTCAGAATTATGTATATCAATAAAGCGGCCGAATCCGAAAAGCAGCCATACCGTTATGTGACTTCTCAAACTCCTCCGTCCCTCTCTTATGCCTTCAAAAATCACCTGTCCTTTTCCCCCTTGAATGAGACTACCGGATTGCAGACTCCGTAGGATCGTGTGACCAGTTTTTGCCAACACGGGGAGATGTCAATTTCGCAAGAGGACAAGGGAAAGAATTCAGTTCGGTATATCTATGTAGGTGCCTATGTGAGGGGCAGATCTGGTTTCGTTGCAAAAGGAATATAACGAAGACGGTGTTTTGTTTTGTTACCCGCTACCCAGCTATAGAGTATAGTTAAGAGGAAAGGCTCAACTCACTTCAGAACTATTATACACCTTACTATAACCAAATTTTACTGTGAAGAGCTTTATTTACCTTAACAAAAGCTCTCACTAACTCCCCACGCACAAACTTTACTAATAAATATAGAAAACATTCTAAAGACTATCTGGTGTGAAGTAGTTGAAATGTCGGCTGCAATTGTATTCGACAAGTATAAATGGTGTTAATTAGTGAATTAATTATATTTTCTCGCCTTTTAAGCTGAGCGCCTTAAGTGGATCATTTGTAAATGATAGTATGCGGTTTAATAGCGAGCCGACTTAAGAATTTAACTGCGTGCGATGAATGGCTATTATTATGAAGAGAAACAGATTTTATAAGAAAATTGATTTTTACATCGACGTCTTCCATAGGAATTGTGGATTTTGAGACCGCTTAATTATTATTCAATCACGGCAAGTCTCAAAACCATAAATATTATCTAATGTCTAGAGGGAAAAAAATATAACTACATATTATTTTTGCTTCAAAAATACGCGTTTACGTTACAGGATTACCTATAATAGGAAAAGCTGTTGATTTTAAACAATCATTACTTTGCCTAATTTGACACATTACCGAAAAGGACCAATAAAAAATATGATTTAACGCCTATTGCGTGACGGGCGACCAACGGATGCGAGTCAGATGTTCCCCGTACTGATAAAGGTAAGAATTTTTGTAAAAGGCATTCGGGACCACCCATTGGCCCAGCTGCCAGCCTTATTTATTGTTTTAATTAAAACAACATAACTCAGGGACCGCTGACGCGCCTATGCGACACGTCGTTCATTTAAATCCAGCTACTGCCATTTTCGGTTACGTAAAGGTTATCGAAAATTTCCTGTAAGAGAGAGGATTGCTTGTCTAATCAACTATTTTTACGTTTCATTTCGTAATGCTACGAAAAATGGGTTTAATTTCGCTACAATAAATGGCTTGAGCTCTGAAGCCATTCGAACAACCAGTATTCTTCTTTTTCTAGGTGCTTTAATCCCCTGGAAAATATTATGAAGGCACATCTCCAATCGCCATAGCGAGCGGTTACGGTAGGAATCATAGTAGAATTCGACAAACATCGACGTTCAATGTCTATTGAAGCATAAAGTAAGCGACCATCAATTTAAGTGAAAGTTTTAATTTTTTTAATATAAATCCCTCACTTCTCTATAAATCCACACTCTCAGCATCCGCTGATTTTCACCAACTTTATGACCTTAAGGAACATATCCTGATAACAAATAATCTACTTCATCTCTTAATTTATAGGTGACAAAAATATTTCCAACAATAAATAATACTCGTAATAGACCATAGTAGTTATACATATATTAGGTCCTTACCTATGAAATTGGTGTTTTGTATGGAGTTTTTGGGGAATTCTGCATTTTCTATACTAAATTTTTTTTGTTTTCTTCACAACGGCAAATCCAAAGATATAGATATTTGGCATCTATCATTAGACAAGCTTTAGTAATATGTGTAATATCACACTTCATAAAAAATATTTATCGTTTTTAAGTGAATGCAAATAAAATTATGTATTCGGGAGGCACTTAAAAAGAGTTGTCTCCGTGTCCAATTTTAACACAATTAAACTCACAACAAGTTATCAAAACAAATCAAAAGAGCTCAAAAATATAGTATAGTATAGTATAGACGAGGTAATGATTTTTTAGGAATACTCTGAATCTTAATAGTTACAGACAAAATACTAAGAGAGAAAAAACACCAATTTCATAGGTAAGGACCCAATATATACATATAGTGGTTATACTTATTATATGTTATACTTGAATCATATCCTGTCCTCAGCCTATGTACGTCCCACTGCTGCTGTCTTCCTCATGAAAACAAACACATGAGGTGTAATGGGCCGTAACACCACCACGCTCTCCCAATGCGGGTTGGTGGGTAGAAATGGCATGTTGATCACCCATTCACAGCCTGACCATGGCAAAAGTATCTTTGTTTTTGATATCGAAAGCCAAAGCGTACTAACCACTACGCCATCGAGCAGCTCAATACCAATTAAACTATAGTAATTAAAAATAAAGAACATACTAATCATCAAAATTAAAAAATATAGATCAGATAGGTTGATCTGTCGTTACCAATTTTCCAATAAGATTTTCATCTTCACATATTTCGCACTATATTGTTGCGCGTAAACTTCATGGCCTCTTTAAAGGTTGTATAATAAAAAATCTTAGCTTGGAAAGCTTGGTTGTTATAATTGTTTATTTTTTTTTCTAATATTCCAGAAAACCCTAAAAAAATCATTCATTTAAATCACTTCCTAAACAAACTTTCTCAAACTAGTTGCTTTACCTAGTTTCAAATGACGTTCAACCTCAAAAGGATACTATTAAATGTATATAATTGATAGTTTAAGCATAACAAAAGTATCCAATTTAGCAGTAAAATTTTATAGATACTTCAAAACAAAGGCGTTATAACTAATTTACTTTTAACTAGAGAAAACTTGTTTAAACGGAATCGGTATTATCTTTAATATAAATATTTTATTAACATTGGTCTTCGCGTGTTCACGACCTCCGTGGTCGTATGGTCTGTGCGCCGCGTCGGTCTCAAGGCGTCGCCATCTCGAGAGGTTATGGGTTCGATCCTCTTGGGGGGGCAGATGTTTGTGTGAGATATTTGTTCTCCAGTCTTGGATATATATATAATCTGGATATTTATACGAGTATGTCTTTAGCTATTAAATATCTTTATCGGTCATATAGGTATCCGTAACACAAGCAGCCTATTTAGTTACTTAAAAGGGACTTGTTGTTATGTGAATATCTGAAGACTTTTTTGTTTGTTTGTTTATTTAATTTTCTCTTGCGACTACTTAAGTGTAATTTGAATTAGATGTAAAGGGTTGTATCCACTTGATCAGCCTCTTTTTAGGCAAACTAAGGCTGCTCAAAAGCCTCGCGGTAGTCATGGCTCAGGTTGACACAGCGTCGAGGCTCAGCGTACTGGTAGAATCCGTAATGCGTAATACGCGTACCACATAAATAGATTTAGATCTTTGTAACTGTTGTTTTGGCTTCTAATAGATACTCCTAATGCCCGTGATATAATTTGCTTTTCAATATCGATAATATAAAGAGACAGAGAAACTGATTTTTTTTGAAATAGTAGCAGAAATATAATATATGTCCAGCTAAAGATTATATTGATAGATAGAAATTAGGCGATCGTGCCTTAAGAAGGTAGTGAATAGCTATACATACATATAATCACGACTAAAATCCCCTAAGGGTTAGTCAGAGACTAGGCAAAGGTACCGCAAAAGCAGTCCATTGTCATAGTCCGCGCGTCACCAAGCAGTGACTGCACTCAGCGTGACGGGTGCCCGTCGCCACTATAAGCTATTGGACGTTGTGCAGTTCAAAGTCCATTAGTCGCCTTTTACGACACCCAAGGGAAGAGATGGGTTGGTAGTATTCTTGTAATGAGCCGCTACCACACAAGTCAATAGTCAACACATAAATAAATGAAATTTCTAATGAAATTATTCGAATAGTTCACGCAGTAAAGTCAGCTAGAAGATATCATAAATAAGCTTTTTGTCATTATCTCGTAAATCATATTGTTCCAAAACAAAGAACTTTTATTCATAATATAATTAGTACTATTTTATAAGCTCACGTTGAATTTACGTACGGCTTCCAAATTACATTCATTTACACATTTAATTAATGAGGATCGTCTCAAGTAATAATTTAAATGCCTAAATGAGTTGGGTATATACAAATTACAATCCTCAAAGGCATCAGTGCGTACGAATAGGGAATTTTAATTGATGTTATTTTTGGGCCTTTATTTTCTTGTATTTCTCATTCATAAACTTCTATAAAGTACAGTTGAGTACAAAAATATGGACACGGAGACAACTCCTTTTCAGTGCCTTCCGAATACATAATTTGTTTTGCATTCACATAAAGAAAATAAATAATTTTTAAGAAGTGTGATATCACACATATTGCAAAAGCTTGTCTAATGATACATGCCAAATATTATTATCTTTGGATTCGTCGTTGTGAAGAAAACTGAAAATATGTTACTATTGAAAATGCAGAGTTCCCCAAAATCTCATATCATACAAAACGCCAATTTCATATGTAAGGACCTAATATTTTGTTCCTTTCCTCTCATTACTAATTACTCATGAAATGAAATTCTTTATTTAATCGTTTAGGTAACCAGTAAGCACTTATGACGCGTCAAAAACAATAAAACTTAACAATGTTCCACTTGTTTACCTCTACATGTATTTCTTCCTGTTCATTACTCACCACGACCTCCTTGGTCGAGTGGTCTGTATGCCGGTATCAAGGCGTCGCCATCTCAAGAGGTCCTGGGTTCAATCCCTGGTGGTGGCGAATGTTTGGGTGATGAATTCAGGTATTTGTTCTCCAGTCTCCGTCATCTAGTGTCCGTAACACAAGCAGCATTAGTTGCTCAAAATGGGCCTAGTTGATAGGGAATGTCTGAAGATATTTATTTATTATCAATGACTTTGTATAAGAATTTTGCAGCTTAAGATTATCACAAGATTTACAACAAACCTTTATAATGTTATTGAGATATCTTAATATTCTGTGGAAAGACAATACAAGTCTCGGTGGTCAAAACCACATCTATTGTTTGCGAAACTGGTGTTCGTGCTGAACCTCAAAGGGTTAAAAGAACATACGAAAGGCTTCTCCAGTTTTATTCGTGAGTCTACACTTGTACAGTTGTGACCAAAATACTTATCTACCAATGTAGCCATTTCTAATCTCTGGCGCCAACATCGTCGATTGTTGTGCCAAAATGATCTCCACTCAGCATCAGTAGTGTCGATATTGTAGTGAGCCACAACAGGCCATAACACTAACATTGTCTGACATACATTACAAATCGCCTATTGGTGGAGTAAACAGAAGACTTGCAACGATCCTGGCAGACGTCATTCGCTATTTCTGATATTCGTAATAAAAAAGTAGCTTTTTATGGATGACTTTGACAGCCAAAATTTTAACTATTTTGACGATTTTTATACTTCTCTTCATACGAATTTAACCCGTTGAGGAGATAAAAGTCCATGGTCTGGTTTCACCACCTGATAGAAACCAAAACAAATTATTTATGTTTTATTATTAAATTATTATGATCATAAAGCCAAAGAATTTACTAATTCAATTCCATGGAAAAATTGTAGTTTGTGTTTAACGCGAGTTTCTCCCAAACAGACGTAAAAATGCATCATAAATGGCAGCGAAATGACTGGGCCTGCTTTTCTAACGTTGATTCGGCTACCTTCGGCTCGGTTACTCATCATCAGATAGTAATAAGTAAGTCATTTGCTAAGCTTCTTAAAAAGAAGGAAACCGTTTTACAGTTTTACTCAACTTTCTATTTTAATTCCGTTATAAATACCAGGGAGGAAATAAAATGAGTTATTAATAAATTGGAATATTTTTATTTAACAGATCTTTATATAATTTTTAGCCACATGTTGGTGTTATGCCGGGCGCGTTTCGATGTCCATCTCTCAGTCTAGACCTGTCGGCAAAGCTTTAACAATAAATTCTTATTGTTTCCCACAATGTGCCATGATATTTTACATTATTCAGTGAATACAGTAAGATTGAATTCATAGATTTTACTTTCAATTACTTAGAACGTACTTTAACTCTATACAAAAAAGGAACTAACAATGCATGTACTTAGCCGGAGTAATATTATACTTAGGTAATCCTTACAACTACTTACATGTTTATTTTATCCGAAATATATAAAAAACAATTATTATTTTCATATAAACCCAAATTGTCAACAGTCGTTTTCCGCCGGCCAATCACACACTTCTGCCCTACACAACTACAATTTTATACTAATTTTTAATAATCTATGGAAATTTTTCACAATTACCTAACGGCGCTTATGACTAAACTAATTAATTAAATTAAATATTAATGTTCAATAAATAAATAGTATATATTAATAAAAAAACTTTCTTCATAGTAATGGTTCGTAGAACCCAAGATATACAAAGTTAACCTAACATTATCTACTCAGTTTAGGACACGTATATAAATAACTATATTTTGATGTCTGGAACTATTCACTATATCCGCCAGGCTATTAAATCAGTGGCAAGTAACTATACCGTACGCCAGGAGCCAGTGGACCCAAGTTGTATGGGACGGATACATAAAAGTTATAAACCTCACAATATAATAATATTGTAATACAATATTTTACAACCATCGAGATTCAACAATCAGATCTTACAATTAAAATTATTTGAGACAGTTCAAAATCGAGTGAAGATTCGCTCCACGCAAGCCAGATGTTCGAACACAACCATGTGTGGCACTGCAGTCGTGGCTTTATACGAGTCCGTAACTATTATGAGAACTATAGGAATACCGCCACTAAACATTCACTAGCTTCAACATACGCAAATGTTCAGGCTTAGAGCGCTCATAAGGCGCAAAATAGTGGCTATGGACAGTCCATAGAGTTGGGGCTGGGCGGGCCGCCCATGACGCTGTAGGGCGGGCTGTGCGGCGGCAGCGACTGGATCGAGCCCATGGGCCCGTGGTACATGTCCATCTCCAGCGACCCGTCCGGCGAGCACTTGTCCGCCATCTTGTTTTCTTGCTTCGTCACCATTCGCCGCCACTTGGCTCGAGCGTTCTGGAACCAGACCTGCGAACAAAAAGTATCTTTGATGACCTCTGAATCACCGAATGACGCCAGCCAAACTCGCTTTGCAACAAAAAATGCAGCGCTCATATTTTCGTACTTTTACGGTACCGCCGAGCAATTCCAAGCAATTAGCTTCCGGGGCCTGGATGCGGAAGCTCAAATCTTTTCTTTTGCGCATATCTACTCTGTTTTATGGGGCACGTGAGAGAGTTCTGCGGATTTGCCATTGTGGGTTGCGTTCCGATGTGCAGATTTTATCTAATTAGCGAGAGCGCGGCGGGCGGCGGCGTGACGCGGCGCGGGCGCTGCGACCCGCCGCGTCGGCCGCGCGTGCGCGAAATTCCTTCGCGTTGTTCCAATTACATGGAAAAGTTTCGAATTCTGTAGAGTCCTAATTAAGTCGGGCATTTCGATGATTGCACTCGAATTTGTATATCTTTATTGTGATCGTTTTGCGATAAACGACGACTGAAGAAATTTATATTCCATTCTTCTGTCTCTAGATTCAATAATAGGGTCTCGAGGCGCGCTATATTCAAAGATTGGAGCGGCGGTTCCCACGAGGCGCGCGGCCAATGGCGCGCGGGCCACGCCCCCCGCCATGGCCGCGCCGGATGTTGCCTAACGCCAAATTTAGACGAGCGTTTCTTTTTCGGGCGCCAGCATCTCGTTGGCTTGATAACGTAACGGGGACAGGTTATAATTCTTAATCTATTTCTCATTTTCCTACTGTATACGAAAACAGTATAATATCGACATACTTCTGAATTATTGCGAGGAATGGATGGGCGGCCGTACGTCCGCCGATAGTGTCGCCTGCGCGCGAGCACTATTGATGATGTCCCGTCCGCGCTCGCCGGCGATAACGCCCCGCGGTGGTCCTCAGAATACGCGCTTATGAATGACACCACACCGATAACTCATCAGTTCAATGACAGAAAAAAACATTAAAATAATAAACATATCAAATCGTTGTGAAAACGTTCAGAGATTATTTATATTGACACCTATTCGCGATAACTTCATAAATGAATTTTATTTTTACTCACATAGTCGGATGCCAAGAAATGTTAATCATGTATCATAAAGCGGGCCCGAAGTTGTAAACTCGCCACATTACAATATTCCCGGAGTGTCTGTCGGTTATAAAGGTGGATGGCCATAAAGGCAATACTATTCAATATCTAATAGTTTTATGATTTTATCTGCGTCTGCTGTTTTATTGTCAGTGATAAATAACACGGAGTACATTAACTGTGGTGACGTCACATGCTGGGATTCTGGTTACGATATTTTAATTATAAACAGGCAGTAGGTATTTCAAAGAAAGATATTGTCAATAGCCACTAAAACAAAATGCATGTTTACGCCTTATACATTGTATTTGATTTGTCCAAAGAGATTGACATTTTCTCTATAAAGTACTTTACTTTGATTAACAATACCCATCAGAATTTTCTGCCATGATTAAATTCTAAACTGGTTTTATATACCACTGAATGAGTTATTATTATGTCAATTAAAACATTTCCTTAGCTAAGATCTGTACAAATCATGTATTGTGTAAATTGAAACAAAGTAAAAAAACACTAATGAATATCAAAACCGAACGAAATTTCAATGTCAACACTAGAAATCTCATGGAATGTATTAGGTACTTTCATACTTCAGTTATTTTTGTATCAAAGTTCATAATATGAAGTGCAAGAGATAAGTCTCGAGAGTTTTATAACGTTAGTTGTATTATGTTAACATTAAATAATTATTGCTAACTGTTCATTATGTTAATGATAAAATTGATAATTATCGATGACAATAGATATTAAAATGATACTTTAATTATATTCGAATAAACATTGAGTACTCCTCTTACAGTCCCAAAACTATAATTGTGTTTAACGTGTGCTTCAAGCTGGAATCCTTATATTTAAATGAAATCTCAATGAAAACGAATTTTGACAACGCTAAAAAAGTCATGAAATAGTCATAAATAGTCGTACAAGTAAATAAAATAGTCGCATTTTAGTTTCGGCGTTATAGCTATAGGCAGCATGGTTAAAAAAAATATATTTTTTATCTTTATAAGTTATCTTCATTTTATTTTGAAAAAAATATGGCTGTATTAAGTATATTTTACAATGATAAGTTTTATTTGAAATTTATTCACTTATTACGTAAAAAGGTAAAAATATATCTTGCCCGTAGCCAACCATAACCTACTATTATATATATTATATATAATAATTATATATATTATATATAATAATAGGTATAAATCTACAAGTTTTTTTTCGACACAGTGAATTCAAAACAGATCTACAGCATTTTTGTTACGCAACAGCCCGCCGCATCTCATGACTTGCGCCACCGCCCCAATCAAGACAGTGCCAGTACAGTCATTTGTTTAACAACCGCGGTCACAATCGCTCGCATCGTTTGGATGCATATTTCACTATCACATATTACGACTCAATTTATTCCAAGATATATTGTTCGCAACCACAGTCGCACAGTAGACGATTTTTCAGCCAACTCTCTCAATTATTTCAATTAAGGAAAGCTTGTCTGGCAAGCGGACGTATTAATTATTTCAAACCAGTGGTTTTATATTTACCTAAATTTTGCACTTTTTCCCTATTACAAATGCTTTAAGATTCTATTTTATAATAGAATACGTATCTCAGGCGCAATTTATGATAGTGCTGGAAATGTTTTTGATAAATGTTATTTTTTTTCTTAGCATGCAATGATTGCAATGTCAAGATGTTAGTCGTCAGCTTCCTTCTTGTTTCTTAGTTGCATTTAATTATTAATACTTAGATTCCAAAGTTAAGGGATAACTATGTCAGTCTTAAGGTCTGTTCACACTGCAGACGACAATCCATTTGTTTGCTCTCAGTACGCGACATAATGTTTGTACTATTCGTCATAAAGATACCAATCTAGATATATCTATCGGTAGCAAACGCGGACATTGACTGAATGTGTCTCTCTGTATATTTATGTGACTGCAAGAACTTTTGTCACACACTATTGAAATTTTACGTCAGTAAGTGTACTACGAAATATAAAATAAATTACCGTTTACTGAAGGTGGCTTTGGTATAAGGGATTTTTATTGACTATAAAAATTATTTATTACTTAATGACCATTAAGATAACAAGATAACTTTGCTTGTTAAGTCTGTTTATAATATACTCATAAAACTTTACCAATACAAATGAAAATCTAGCAATAATAATGTCCACAAATAATATAGGTCCCTCAAAAAGGACTGCGCTAGAAAAACTTTAATTAAAACTTTATATCATATGACAATTAAAGCCGTGAAAGACCTGATCGTCGCTTGCCACCGTTATTTATTACAAAACATTATTTTCCCGAGATTATAATAGCTAAACAAACAAAATGAATCCGAGGATATGGACGTCTCTATTTCCCGCTAATTTACACTAACGACTTTCACACTAACATCGCCGCCTGCGCACCCAGCTAGAACAAACGAGGACTGTGAACTAATCACTATAATTTCATACCAGCGACAAAATTGACTCGGTTCAACATTAATAACGCTAAGTTTAGTAGCATCGGTCTTCATGTCATGTAATAGTGGGACAGGCTATACAAATGATTTATAGTGGAAATTTGTCAGCTGCGATTACTGTCGCGCATGATATGCCCAGCTCAATAAACTGTTGATTGCGAAATTTTATATTGCACTTAACACACATCAAAACATATCATCAAGCCTCTTTCCCCGAAGGGGTAGGCGGAGGTGATAAACAGCCACTTTTCGCAACTTTCCGGGAAAAAATCGTCTAATAATAGAACGACTAGCTGTGTAGCTGTTACCAGCGACTTCGTCCGCGGTTACTATAATTTTCCGGATTAAAAATAATCTAAGATGTTGACCAGGGATATAAGGAATCACCATCCAAAATTTCATTAAAATTTTTTTTGGTATTTTCCCTCTTTTTACATCCCCCTGACTTGGTTTTAAGTATTTTTTTCGATGTACAGACATTCTACCTTTTATTATATGTAAAGATTTATTAATTGCCCACATGTGAGGTCGCCACTATAATCTTTGTTCTTATTTTAGACGAAACAACTTTTGCAAACAAAATAATGTAAAAATTTTAAGAAGTACTTTAAAGAGTGCCAAAAATCAACAGCAAAAAAGATAACAGCCGTTTTAATTAAAATTCTTTTGAAATTGTCACTAGTATGACGAGTCTTTATTTTTGTGAAATGTTGCGAAAAAAATTTATAAGGAAATGCGACGTTGTCATTCTTAACGAAAAGCTTATAAGCTTAAATAAATGTGAAATATTATTTTTGTGGAGTTATCTTGGGGGAAACGAAAAGATATTAAATAAATGAAATCATTAATCCATTAGAGTTCTGAGATATGTAAGGGAACATTTAGATATTTAGATATGTAAGGGAACAAGGGAGATATGTAAGGGGCCCTATTTCTGTATTCAAGCTCGAAAATATAAACACTTTAATTAACGAAAGCTCCAATAGAAAATGAGCAAATACTCAAAAACCACAAACTAAGCGAGAAGGGCGCCGCGTAAGGAGAGCCTAATAAATATCAAAACAAACTGCGATCAAAGACCCTCAAACATTCCGTTTATGTAAATAAAAACTGTAGAGATGTGATTAATAGTCCCGTTTTCCTTAAATAAATAATATTTGAATAAATTAGGAGGGAACCGACACGTCCTCAAGACGCGAGTTCGCGCGACCGAATGACAAATGATCGCCTTTTGAACGGGCGGCGGAAATTATCTACCCAACCGAGCGTCTCAGAACGTTGCCTTACTAATTACTAGAGCGTTTGATTGTGATCTCGCGGCTTATGCAAATGTAACTTCTACCCTATTCAGCTACTGATACAAGCGACATTCGCCCGTCGGCGTCCAGTTATTATTGTCACAAATTGTACTTAGAAAGTAAAATTATATCTGACCGAATGTCGAGGTGTGACCATGCGATACTAATTGCGGGGGTTGGCGCGTCTTCTCGTTATTTGTGTGCCGTTAAGAAGCATCTTTATAGCGAACCATGAAAACGTTTTAAATTTAGAGCCGTCAATAATTAATTTGGTGTGTGTGCCCGTTGATCCTACGATCTTGAAAGGTCTAGAATGTGTGTGAAACAAATGAAGGCGGACAAAGAGGAGTTTCGGGTAATTACAGGAGCCGTCGAGTCATTTTTCAGTGAGAAAAAAGAAGGCTGCGGAGTGACAAATCACGTGATTGCGAACGCAGCGAGTGAATTATGAGTCGGTTAGTTCTAAATGCGAGTTGGTTTGGGCGAGGGCGGCTATATTTCACTGCGCTCGGGAAGGCAATTAGACGATGCATGACCACTTGTTCCGGCCGCTCGGCACTTCCAAAACTTTATAAGCTTTCGTGCAATAACTGTACACAATTGACAATAATCATTGTTTACGTTGGTACACTATCTAGCACTACATAACATTCTATGTAACTTGGAAGCACTACCTAAAAACACATTACAGAACCGTGTAATGAAAGTACTGTAATATTCATAATTATACTAATAAGGCACCGGTAGCCGAGTTGGGATGGACGGGGCACTATTCGATGAATATTAATAATTTAATCAAATAAAACTCATGTACAGTTAGTTCATTGCGAATATCGCTTGCCTCACATTGTGCCCGGTGCATGGCAACAGATTCGCCACCTGTTGAATGAGGAACTAACGTATCCGGCGAAAAGTGGGTGTTTAACATCACACCCTACCCTTCGGGGAAAGAGGCGTGATGATTTGTTTATGAACAATTATACCTAAAATTATGTATACAGAAACTAAACAGGAATTTCCAATTAAAGTAAATTAATTTATGTACCTACAAGAAAGATTTACATTGGTTTTTATCTAATAAATTGTGTTTAAAATACTTACATATTTTTAATGTTTCATATTATTTCAATATCATTGAGGTAGGTAATTTTGCTTTAATTAGGTCCTTACCTATGAAATTGGTGTTTTGTATGGAGATTTTGGGGATGTCTGCATTTTCCATACTAACATTTTATCAGTTTTCTTCACAAATCCAGAGATAATAATATTTGGCATGTATCATTAGACAAGCTTTAGCAATATGTGTGTGAACACGCTTGATAAAAATTATTCATCGTTTTTATGTTAATGCAAATCAAATGATGTATTCGGGAGGCAGTTAAAAATAATTGTCTTTGTGTCTAATTTTAACACAATTAAACTTACAAAAAATTATCAAATTAAATAATACGAGCTCAAACATATGGTCTATTTTTAGAAGAGGCAATTATTTTATAAGAATGTTCTGAAACTTAATAGTTACGGACAAATTGCCAAGACAGAATAAAAACACCAATTTCATAGGTAAGGACCCAATATATTGTTTTCTCCTCAATAATATGAACCTAGCTTGCGTTCCCGCTAAGTGCTACGGATGTTGTCTAGTTAAGTGATTTCTGTTCAGAATAAAGCCGACAAAAATAATTCCCATAGTAATTTTCACTATCTCTTTCGTAATAATCCATGATATGAACTGTTTAATGCTGCGAACACCCTTTACTCCATACTTTTTAGTCACGCACTCCTTAAGTATAAGAACTTAAGGTTCAATATTGCCATGGCAAGCAATTAGTGTAGTTCTCAAAGCGCGGCAAGACATGAATCTTTTCGTTTCAGCCGCGGGTTATTTGCGGCTCACTGAAAAGTATTCCTCCTATTATTTTGATTATTCAATATGCCGGCTATTGGTGCTACATATTATTTTATTACGAAAATCAATCTACTGAGATTTACGCCTTGGATATGTATGAATCATGAATGATTATGTTAATATGAATAAAACTGCTACAGTGGTAGACAAATATACCTTAATATATGGTATGGAAACGATTTGATTAAGTACATGTTAGAAAAGGAAATATCATTATACTTAGAGAAAATATTAAGATACTAATAAAGCAGAACAAAAATTATACCTTAATCGTTTAAACGTACCTATCTGTACTTACTTACATATTTTAATCTGCGTAGTTTAGATAGTAGAATTCTTAATTAAAATTTCTTTCAATTGTTACAACGCCCATGAAATACCAGGAGCCTTAAATAAATAAATAAATAATTTTGCATCGCACTGGCCATGCGTTCACGTTCACTCGAGAAAAGGAAAAAAAATATTGTCCCTGCAAAACGGCGACGCGGCCCGAACGCCTTTGGCCAACAAAAAATTTCGATCAATATTCGGGAGGAGGGGGTCCTGACGCTTAGCGAAATGGGGGGAACGACACCCCCAATCTGGCCGTAGAACGTTCACTCAATGACCTCAATGGTGCCAGAAAAAATGATTTTTACGTAAAAACTTTACCGTGTTATTCATAAAAAATAATAAAGTCTTAATAAACCCATTTTTGTTACAGAGTGTTTTGTTTTCTTCTTTCAAACACAAATCTAAATTAAAAAAGAAAGTGACAAATCACTTTTTAACTAAAATAGGTTCATTCATATTTTAATATTTTTTATGAAGTTAACACGGTAAGAACGTAAAATTAAAGCCCGTTTATTCTAACCTGTTTGTTTGTAGGAAATAATTTTGCCACTTGATTGAAATAACAAAGTAAATCAACTGAAAACTATAATTGAAAAGGCTCGAGTCCGTATTAATAATTTGTTGTTATAGTTTCTTTGTTATATTATTATTTTTAAACGAATAGTTACATGTTTACAATTATATTACCTATATCAAGATTATTTACCAAATATGACAAATTATAATGAACGAATTGTACGTTTACCGCTTTTGTACTTGCCAGTAGGTACAGTCGGGGTAGAAAAACTTATACCAGTTTTCAAATTGAATCAGATCTTAGTCATAGCCACCTAATATTTTTTGAAACTGAATTTCTTAAAGTATGACTGCATACTAAATTGTACTTAATTATGATGTGAAGAATTAAAACAACTTCAATCTAGACATTTAGTTTAAAATTTTTAAACCTAAAACCTTTTTGAACATAGGTAATTAAGAAGTAGACCTGTCATTTAACTAGTCAATACGACATCCTTACATTTGAAGTGAAATGTTGGCATTACTGAGATTACTTCGTGCAAATAAATATGGACGTAAACGTCACGACCCTTTTTTACTCTGCTTGTACATTTGGTTGCAGCATTACTATTAATATCATACTTTTCTCGTGTTAAATGAAAAAAGTTTTATTTTTAAAGTCAACTACTTGTGAAGGCAGTAATTTGTAAGAGAAGACAATCATTACATAAGCTGGTAATTACATAGTGAGAGACCGTAATTTCTTTTTAACGATAAAACATGTTCCAAATTATTTAATTTCCTTTCAAGACATCATCTCCCTTGATTGTGTTTGTTAAATTGATTTTTTATTATTAAATGGATATAATATACTAATTGTAGAACAAAAAGACTGTACACGACTAAAGTATTAGAACTTTAACTTATCTTTTAGAATCTAGTACCACTCAGAAATAAAATAAAAACTTACATTTAATGGTGAAGTGCGTATTAATTGTAATTTTAAAAATGCCCTGGAAATCCCGGATGACATCTCGGAAAGCCACGAATAATAGATTAAAACTATTGTGTCTGGAACTATGCACCCCAATTCTACTATAAATTTGACCGGACGTTCCCGAAACGTTACCATTGCGTAACCAATGCGTTTGAAGTAAGAATGCTTAGCAGAATACACATTGATGTGAAAGATAAGCTTTTGCCTTACGTTTTTGATTTATGTAAAATAGCAAACCGAATGAAATCGAAGGCAACCGAAACGCACGGTTGCGTTTTGCTAGCAGAATACCAATAACGTTCGTACAAAAGCGTTCCTCATCAAAATGAAATAGCAGAATTGGCCTACTGATATCTGATGAGTTAAATCCCTTAAAGCAAAGTTAATGTCAGTTATTTAATCTTTGCTGCAAAAAATGGGTACTGAACAAGGCCAGGTGAAAATTTTGTTTCATTACTTTAAGCTTAGCTATCTGCGATATCTTACAATGCAGCTTATAAATGTTAAAAACAGCTGAGACTTTAGATGAAACACTCGAATGATTATGGTAATGAGACAATGCAATTACAATTTTAATTAAATAACAATAGTAATAGAAAAATGTCATTTCTACTCGTGTACTGTGTGACTGTGTGACATTATTCCAGAAAAATTAAATTTGAAAATCGAATCAAAATACATAAGTTCACAATGTTTACTACGATTGAAAATCAATTTGCCTCAACCGTCCAATTCTTATAGTTCTAACACATTGTTCACATATACTGCAGTTTTAGCTCGCGTTAGGATGCGTATGTTACACCAATTTGTTTGACAAACAGTTCACGTTCAAAGCCGCCTTTGTTTATTAATTACTGTCAATTTTCACTCGACTGGTTTCTATTTCGTTACATTTACTTACTGTTTAGTAACTTGACAAGAAATCCTTAATTTTTTCACGGAAATCTGAAACTTAAAGTTATTTTGTTTAAATACATACAAAAAATCACGCATTTTACTCGGTAGATTGAGATTCCTCCACTTGCTACAATCTACATTCGTTATTAGTTTCATTCACGAACTTCAAGTGGAAATTTAATATTTAATAACTAATAACATTGTTTTTTTCAAGTACTTGCTGGCTAATTCGACGACGTAACGCGTTGTGTCCAATCGGAGAGACCACTGTGAATTCTAAAATCAATAAACATTTTGACACGAACGTTTCAAAAAGATGTCAATATTTTAAGATCACTTCACAATAATGCTGGACATGAAAAATACGAAATAGAGCAGTTGTTGTTTGATCAATGCCACAGTTATGGCAAAAGCATAATACGCTGATAGGTCAGAGATTTTCTAGTAGAAACTGCTCATTGTCCATTGTATCGTTATTCGCATAACTGTGGCACTTCGACGGCTCGGTGTAAATACAAATTCGCAGTGCAAAACGATGATAAGGGGATAGTGTAAGCGAAGCGATATCGTTACATTAAATTCGCATTAGCTACCGTGTACCGGTTTCTCGCGATTATACGCCGACACATAAGCGGGGGTTACAAATGTGTCAAGTCGCCGAGATAGCGACATGTTGTAATAACTTTATGTACTCAGCAAAAGTGCTTACTTGAGTTGAATTAATTCAGGAATAATCTTTACTGCCCACGCGAATAAAGAATGGGTGATATGTCGCGATCCCAAAGGTAATTCTCCATTTTTGAATCTCAATTCAAAATTGGAACGTTTGAGCCAATTTGACACATTTGCAAAAACAGGGCCCGTAGAAAAGATGCCTTTCGACAACCGCTATCGCTATCCATAAGCGAAAAATTTATGTGATCTGACACGCGTTCTCTTACATTTGGAAATCTACCATTATTTACCAAAATCATACTTCTTCCGTTTAGCGATATCGATATTAAAAGGCATTTTATCTACGAGCCTTGGTGTCGATGTGTAACCGCGAGAAAAAAAATCTCAAATGTATTTTACCTGCAATACGCGCTTCGGTAGTCCAGTCTTCTGGCTCAGTTGCTTGAGGTCCTTGGCGTCGGGGTTGTGGTTGATGGCGAAGTAGGACTTCATGGTGCGCAGCTGGTGGTGCTTGAAGCTGGTGCGCATGCGCTTGGTCCGGGAGGTGGTCCCGATGCCCCCCGCTCCTCGGAACCCCATCTCCATGTATTCGGAGTTCAAATCTGGGAGAAGTGAATAACAGTCATGCTGCTAATGCTAAACAATTGCCCTAGAGTTTTTGAATGGACGAAACTAGATTCAAAGATGGAAGTTTTATATGAAAATCATTGCACTGCAAAATCCTAATTTGAGATTGTTTACATTTTAATACACCTAATAATTAGGAAGTGACTATTTTACAGTTCCAGGCGTAATCTAGTTTCATCTATTATCAAAAATCACATAGGGGTTAGTTCGATGTTAGTAGGAAACAATTTGTCACCTGTCAAAGTGACGTTTGTCGCACCAACTTTGACAGCGCATAATTTGTCATCATAGCGGCACGTCAGAATAGTATAGCGCGAAGTTAAAACTGGTGAAATAGTTGAGTATTTGAAAACATTTGGGATTATGCATCAAGAACAAATAAAGACAGAATGATCAAATTACAAATAACAACTTAGTTACACACGCAGTGCAAAATTACATATACCAATAAGACATATAATTTTATAAAAATCCAATAACGAGCGTTGCCATAATATGAAACAGTGTATAAAAAGTCGCATTGCCAATTCGCGTTTTAAATTAACAATAAAGGAATTTATCTTCTCGCGAAAATGGAAATGGGCACATCCTTAAGCATACTGAAAGAACTACGAGTCACAGAGTAGACTCACAACATGGCTGTGTGTTCAACAATATATACACACGCAAAAATATATATACACTTTTGACAGTCCGTGACTCATATTAGTAGTCAAATGTATATACATATTTTTACACGCGACTGTACGGAATTTGCAGATTTTTTACGTACAACACGAACGCGCCAAATTCACAATGGTCACAAATAAAATATATTTATGGCCTTTTATCGGTCGTGCGAAAATAATTAGCTCATGCTAACCGATACGTGCGGAGATAATTCGAGTATTTACATATATGTACATAATTACTTTAATTGTTATTGTGCCTTTTTACGAGTTTAAATTACAATAAAGATAATTCACAGGTACAGGTACAGATACAACGAAAATTATGTTACCGTTTCTTTCGGAGAATTTCGTGCGAGCATTATGCCGTTTCTGGAAGCTGTGAATTTAACGATTGCGGTGGAAAAAGGTGAATGCGATGACGTTTAACGCGCAGATTGACAGAAAAAATGCTATCGATATTTGTGATAAGGTGCTTGATACTATGACTGTGTTGTAATAATGATTTTGATCATTCAAACGAGCTAATTTGGGCAACACTAACACTTCGCTATATGTAAACTCTACCGTGCAAGTAATGCGAAAGTTTAACATTGGACTTTAAAGCGTCTATAGTCTCGTCTCGTCGTCTTTAAGCGTCGTCTTTAGCGGCAAGGTCAAATTGCTCTAATCCTAAGCTGTGAACTTGTCTCTTAACCAGGCTAATCCAGGGGACTGTAATACGAAAGGACAGGACAGGCACACCAAGCACTTTATGTATAAAGCTAGAGGAGCTTATGCGGAACCGATTTGTCAATTAAATACTGTAAAGTTGTCGCAAGCCGACTGTTTATTTTTCTGTCTGCCGCAACGTCCTTTACTTATTCGCTTAAGATAACCTGTCATCGTCAGAGATAAGGCAATTTATGGGTTACTATAGCTATTTGAAACCATGCGTCCGAAATGGCATTTTATTTTTTTAGCGCAAGAGTCGCTTTTTGTTTAGAGAGAAGTGTATCGTCTGTACCTATTAACTCAGCTTACTTGCATTACTCGTATATTTAACTTCAACCAACCTATATTTTTATATTGGGTCCTTACCTATGAAATTGGTGTTTTTTTCTCTCTATGTATTTTGTCTGTAACTATTAAGATTAAGAGTATTCCTAAAAAATAATTACCTTGTCTAAAAATAGACTATATTATTGAGCTCTTTTGATTTGTTTTGATAATTTGTTGTAAGTTTAATTGTGTTAAAATTTGACACGGAGACAACTCTTTTTAAGTCCCGAATACATCATTTTATTTGCATTCACTTAAAAAAAAAAAGTTTTTATGAAGTGTGATATTACACATATTACTAAAGCTTGTCTAATGATAGATGCCAAATATTATTATCTTTAAATTTGTCGTTGTGAAGAAAACTGAAAAATTTTAGTATGGAAAATGCAGAATTCCCCAAAATCTCCATACAAAACAGCAATTTCATAGGTAAGGACCTAATATTAACTATCCAAAATTATGTTACGTCGCTCATCCAAACAAGGACTAGATCATATATAACATCTAGATTTTACTCCTTATTGGTGACGATTTAAGTGATCACGAAATACAAATCGCAATATAAAAAAATTCATTCGACTAAATCCGTTCCAGTTCAAAAGTGCAATTAAAATCCAACTAGTCACTATTCCGCATATCATACTCATACTCATAAGCCTTATATCTGTATTATTAAAAATGAAAATCTATTTGCTTTGAAGAGTGCGAGGGCGTGCGAACTACCAACGTGGCTTTACGCGAATTCAGCACGCCGTTTGCTCGCGTCAGTGTAAAACGCTTGAGCGGATCTTTGAATAATTACACATACACGAACTAATTGTTCCCGTGCAGCCGTTGGAACGACGGAAACTGTCGCGCGGTGAAATTAAAAATCTTTATGGCCTTGTCACAGCGGTATTTTTGCGAGCCTGTACTATAAACACAATTAAGTATAAAACCTCCATATGTCTGAGTTGTTTCGATATTACAATGGCATTTTTATGTTTAAAGGATCCTTTTAGATTTTCAGCAGCCTTTCAATTATGATCTCACATACTTTATCGATTGAATTACAAACAAGTTAAATGTATAGGATTTGGAAAAACTTTGAGAAAAACATTTTAGGACGTTTTATATTTACATTTTACTAATAATTATATATAATTTGATACAATTTAGATGTTGCTCCTTGTTATAATAAAATAATTATAAGAAATAAAATACTCTCTAAGATGCACTTATAAGTGAAAATCCGATCAATTTATATGTTTATTTTCCTCTTTATGGCAATAGACTTTTCTTTCTCCCTGAATACTAAAAAAACTATGCATGTCGACCGCGAACTTCCTTGACTGTACCAGTTATTTAAAGCTGCAGTTGTTTACGAAATTAAAAAAAGTATTTGCAAATGTTACTCATAAGATTTCCGTGTGCGGGTTGTTTTAGATTATTTATTGGTCGTTAAACCGGGTCACGGCGTCTTGCCGCCCCCGTCTCGCATCCGTCACGGCTGCGGCTCATAACGGGAAACAATGAGGCCGATTTACGACCCGAATGCGATACGACTACGAGGTCGGACGGTGTAAAATTGATATTTTCACCTATTTCGGTTCGTACGCTTTGAAGTATAATCTGAGCTTGCCGCCTATTTGCGGCACCGCAATAATTGTTTACGCTACTAACTTTAACGGAGACCCGGTGCTTGCGCTAGCCGGTATAGTTAAAACTAAGAGCTGGGCTTTTCCCGTATTACTTATAGCTCAGGTCCTTCTGGACAGTAATTAACCTACAATTATTCCTTATGATAAGACCAATGTAATGAGAAGTCTCAAATACATTTTTCACACTACCTGGTCTAATGTAATAGTATATAATAATTAGGACTTGCTTTCAAAATGACATACATTACATCTAGATCAATTCTTGAAATACTTAAGTTTGAAATTCATAATAAAGATTTAATTAGTTCAATTATTATAGTCTCAAACTTATGTAAATTAAGTTAAGAGTCAAATTATAAATGTTCTAAAGCAAAGCGGCAATAAATTACCACAATTTCTCCTAGAGACCTAAGCCTTAAAGTTTTCTGAATAAAAATGTTGCCTATGCACCCTTTATTTTAATAAAGGCGGCTTCACACTGATCGCGGCCACGATGGCGCACTTGACGAACGTCTCGTGTTTACTCGACATGATTTACGCGCCTGTTGTTATAGATAAGCACAACACAAACTCCATAAGAGCCTTACGTAAACACCAAGCCTATAAGTATTGAACCCCGCGTGCCTTACAAAACACAAAAACCGAGGGTCTAATTTAAATGGCGGTTACGCTGTCGCCTCGGGCGTTCGTGCATACAGACCATGATACCGTCTCACAAAAGGATTTGCATGCGAAATTCACATTTTTATAAACGCTATTTAATTAAACCTGCAAACTATCAATGAATCAAAGTCATATTGAAGAAAAAAGTATGCCACAAAATATTTTCGAAGCTAAGATATGTTCCGGAATAACGTGTTATCGGGACCGAGATCGCAACACAAAACGTCGCATCCGATAAAAGAAGACATTATTAATAGATTGAGACACAAAATGTAGATAGATAACGCACATCACTGAAAAAATCCATATAAAAAACCGGGTGGGTTATAAAAAGATCATTGTGATCTCATAAATCGTACGCACCATTCATGTTTTAAGGTCGGCAAAAAAGTTAGATTTCCTACACGATAGAGCTTCGTCCGGTGCGGTGGCCAGTGTTTTTGTGGCCAGTATTATGTTGGTAGTGACGCAGCGAAAATACATTTGTAGTTAGTTACTAAAGATGAACGCAATGATTTTGGACCTGTGTGAAGGTTGGTACAGGTAATAAAAAAATTTAAATCATTCGAATTCCAAACCGTGGTATTAAAAAGAGAAATTAATAATTTGGTCGGCGTATGTGTCGTATCACATAGCGGGCCAGCGGGGGGCGCTACCGGACCCTAACTCACAGGGCGAACGCCGGGGCTCATATTTCAGACATTATTACTCCTTAAAACGCAGAGTTATACAGCGTCGATAGATATCAACGGCTATTCAGATGACGACAAAATATAAAATGTTTATGGGCCTAGTGACGTTCATATGAGACATTTATTATAAAGCATTGTAAGTATAAAAGAACATCGAGGATTTATTAATTATGTTTTTATATTTATAAGTACATGCAGTAAACGATATAATAATATTTTTAGACTACGTAATGTTTGGCATACATTTTGTATCCACTCTTTGGTGTTCATAAATTATAATTTTTTCTTTGTCTCGTTTTTAATCAAAAATGAAAGAAAATCTAAATTGAATACCTTTTAAAGCAAGCACTACCAAAAATTTTCAAAAAAGGTATTACACTTAACATTATTACACTTTCTTTGTATAAAATTCAATAACTATATTCATGGGTAAGTAAGGTACAACACTAGCAAGAAGGCGCCCCGCGTTGCTCGAAAAAACTTATCGTATATATAATGGGCACACACGTTTTAGTGCGTATTTTTATTTGCTCGTATTAATAAAAATCAAATGCCTCTACAAACCATTTACAAGGGTTCCGTAATAAATTTCAAAATTAAGATTTCAAAAGAAATGTCCTTGCGGTACGCTAGGTAGGCACGCTTCCGTTAAAAATAAAAATAATCAATATAATTTGTAAAGATTGAATAATTCAGCATTAATAAGATGTTTAATATCACATTACATTCAGTTATAATATAAAGATATAATTGTTATACAAGAGATTATCAAAGATACAGTCGGTATATTTTGCTGTCGATCAGTAAGTTTTTAGGATTAAAAAAAAATCACAATTTGACATTCTCATTTTTTAAGCAGAGCTTTCTATAATACGGCTATGAATTTTCACGACTGTTATTTTAATTAATCAACTAAAAACGAATAAAATCCTTTGCATAAAAAAATCCTGTTTTTAATAACTTATGCCTTTTCCATAAATTCCTAGACTAGAATCATTAGAAGAATTCGCCACATGTCCACAGATGGGACATGAACCCACGACCTCCAGGTATGCCCAGCTGGTATGTACGTCAATGAGCGTAGCGACTCGTTCTCAAGAAGTCGGAATGACATAAAGAGCAACGCCTCCCAACAAATTGAAATATCGAATAAATTAATTAAACAAGACTAAAGGAACATCGACTAAAGAATATTGATTACATAATTATGTTTGACGATCTTTGTGTTCGAGTATTTTGAACGCCACGGTTCAAAGTCTCGCCATCGCACCATAAAAAGAGATCCCATAACAAACATACGACTTACTTGTGCTTAATTTGGGCTACATTCGTTTATTTTTCTTGTGGCCATAGCAATCAATCAGAAAAAATATTATGAATTTCTACCTATACATATAATTGGTACGATAATTTGTAATGTTTTAGTACCTCCATCAACTACTTCCAAATTTTAGAACCAACATAAAAATAAATGTCGTCACGTAATCGACAGACCGTTGGCATTGTCTACGGATTGCCTTTGCCTAAAAAACAAATGTCATTATACTGCGGGCCATAAACAAAACGTTATTTCGACGCGAGGTCCGGCTAATAAATAAGACTTCAATAAAGCTATTGGACCGGTGTGCCACTGATACAGATGTCTGAGGCGAGATAGCGGCGAGTACAAAACGGACCGACATGGATATCACATTAGTCGACGGGCGGAGGTCGCGGCGCGGCGAGAACAAGTGTACGAGCGTACAGAGATATCCTAATCACCACACTATTGTTGGTTATGAGGGCTTGACACATTTAGTAGATTGTTACAGACTTTGATCTTTCAATGCACCTAGTAACTCAATATAGCACTACATTTCATAGGTTGAGGAAGTTTTCGGTCGAGCAGTAACTGTAGAGGACCATAAAGTTTAAATTAAATTTTGTATTATTCATTTATTTTTCTACTATTTTATAAAAATTCAACTCAATTGGTCGATCTTCCTCAACTGAACCCGACCTTCTTTCCTTCTTTCCTTCTTTCCTTCTTTCCTTCTTTCCTCCTCGACTACTTTTGGAGCCTACAAGCTTTTTATTCGTACAGTCACCATTAAGACAAACTACACAAACCTACCAAATCTTCAACATACTTTCAACCGTAACTCGTTACAATGGATTTTTTATGGAAATAAAAATTTATTTTATCTACGATATTTTTCTTCGATCAGACAACGGAATTCCTCGATATCTTTCACCGACTGGCGCGAAAATGAGAAAACATTATGAATATTCATAAATTACTGACAGATTTCAAATTTAAATATATAATTGTTTTATTTAAACTCAAAACTCAAATCATAATATTTGGAGTTTTTGGCGGCATTTGACTATGGCAGACGTGATTTTTATTTCGATGATTGTAATATTGTTTTGGAGTTGATATTGTTACATAAAATCAGTGTAGTTTTGTTTAAAAAGTATCTGCAAGATGTGTATAATGTGGAGGATCATTGAATTATTTCAATGATCCTCCACATTTTACATCGTCGACTGGTGAAAAGTGATGAGTTTTTTATCGTTGTAATTCACCCCATCAAAGTACCCCGTAAAACTCTCAAATGTATAACAAAAAATGTATAACACTTGCATATCAATGCAAATGAAGACTTAATACTACTAAAGACTAGACTACACATAATGTATACGAATACGACTGAAAGACTCTGTACGAAGGACAATAAACAAAAAATCATAATACTCGAATTATGAATAAAAACTGAACATAATGTCATACTTTTAAAACTGATGATTTTAAAGAAAACTTTAGTAATAGAAACTAACTTGACCACCATACAACAGCTGCTTTACTCTGTAACGTAATGATGACAAATTAATACTGATTTAATTCAAATTCAAATGTCAAGTCCTTTGATAATTTAAAAAAAGTGTTCGACATGTATGAAATCAAATTCATATCCTTGAAATTTTGTATGATAGCAGGTTCGACTCATTGCAAGAGTTATATTTCTTTAACACTAACAAATGAAACATTATGTTTTGCAAACAGCCAACTATAAAGAAATTACTTATTGCTTTATTGTTTGAGTATAGATAAAGTAAAACAATCAACAGCTTTATTTAACGTATCTCAATTTTATTAAATGATTATTATAACATCATCATCATGTAGTAGGCATGTATGTAGACATATTCCTATGCCAAAATGATAGTCAAAGCTGTTTATCATTTCATTTATCTTAATAGATGTACAATTCCCGAAAAACTTCTTGATCAATAACCTTGACAGCGCGAGAACAGTTTTTAGTACATTTTAGTTCGGAATACAGTGCACGGACATACCCCCTCCACGACTATATTGTTCAAGAAGTTTGCTGGACACTGTACGTTCATCCCGGTTTACGTAGAGTAAACAGGGGACGAGCTTTGCCATGCACAGGGCACAAATATAAATTTTAATAAGACAGAGGCTGGAAAAGGCTGGTGACCTCTTGCATGAGTTTTCTTTTCATATTTTATAGAAAGCTTAGCAAGTGATTCATGACCAGATGGCAAGCATTAGATGAGTCAAATGCTAATGTTAACCGGGGTTCGGAATACAAAAACTATTCCATCAGGTTGACTACCAACCTTCGCTAGTTGGAGACTAGAAAAAGATCAGGTTGTCCCAAAAGATACTATTTATTTCAATTATACTGGTCTACTCTTAATTATGGCAACCTAAAATATCAACAAATGAAACTATTTTTAAAGTAAAAACCAACGATTTCTTAGCTGTGTTGGCTAACGCAATTAGCTCTAACTTCGACACAGACATTAAAATTACAAGTCATCGCATTTTACCATAATTATATATGTACAAAGAAACAACCAAGCAAAAATAATTACTGAGCTTAATATTGATTGAGTAGTAATAATTCAACATGGCAATCAATAAGAAAAAAAATTGAAAATTTGAATAAAGAGTTTCTTAAAAATATGTATCAATATGATGCACTCTGACAAGAAAAATAACACAACCGATCCCACAACTGAATAAGCATTTTTACTTTGCACTGAAAAATCGATTTGTCAAATGACAAATTTACAAACTTTAAAGCTGCAAAAGTATTGAATCAAAACAAAGTAAATAATGCACGTGAAAATAAAAAACGACAATCCCTTTTAAACACACGACGATCGTGACACAGCTATCTTTTATCGAAAACTAAAACAAAGAGAAGAAGAACTGGACATCACCAAATAACTTTTTGTTCCCGTTTAAATTTAAAAAAAGAAATTTTTCAAGCCAACTACTGTCGACGAAGGAACGCGCTGGCACTATCAGTATGATCGTCCGACGCTACTCGTACTGGCCGATACCGAAAAAAAGTGAAAAAAAGTCACGCCGGCCACATATTTTGGCGGGAAATAAATCACGGGGCGAAGTCGCGGCCATAATGAATTTATGGCGGCACCGCAATGGCTCCGGACCGGGTAGAAAAATACTGAACACAAATGAAAAAACAGAAGCGAGTCGAACTCGAGCTCGAAAGGCCTTCAGCTTTATCTACAGTTTGGTTACACTCTGGTGCTACATTGGAACATTGTTAACCTATTACTAACCGGCATACCAAATTACTCAACATTCTGTAACTTTTATTTTCAGCAAGAATATAGGAGTTGGTTCTTTTGTCCGCATCAAAGAAAAAAAAATATTTTTTAAGCCAGTAGTAGTAACTGCGAGTTTAAAAATTATGTCAAAAAGTTAACAGAAACAAACAGTAAACCTATTTTAAGCCTTCAAATCTTTTCTACATTTCCGATACGAAACCCCAATAAAAAATAGGGAAAAGGTGACACCAAGTGTCGAAGCAGATGCGACGACTTCATTACGACCTAAAATTTACTTTACTCCCGTTATGAAGTAGGAACTTTTTTTGGTGGCCCGTTACTACGTAATTTATGGTAGCCGTTGAAACAAGAAACGTTCGAAAGTAAGATAATAAAAATTAATTACTACTTACCGGCTATTATAGTGCCTAAATAGAAAAAGGAGTTTTATAAAGACGTGATAATTTTTATGTAGCCATTTTAAGGTTTGGACGTTTGGCTTTGTTTGCCTAATAAAGGTAGTTAATAAAAAATATTATTTGAAAAGTTTATTTTAACTTTTTCCCTTCGAGGGCAAGAGCCTGGTGATCTGTGTTCAGAATGTCTAAATGACAGCTTGAACAATAGTCGAATTTCCAAATGTAACTTTAGTTAAATAGTCATAGACAATTTATCCACAACACGGTGCTGGTATTAGTAACATGGCGGCTGATGTATATTGCTTTGAATTATCATCGCAAATTTAACAATTTGTCAAGCTGACGTTACATATTTTGGCGTTTCTATTAACGCTATTAGTCTAGAATTTAACTATTGTGGTTACTATACTATGACTACGGATTAAAAAACTCACCATTAGACATGCAGTATGATGTACGAGTATGCAATACAAATCGTTTTCCTAGACAATGCTCAGTTAAAGGAGCTCCTGTAGGGCCTAAAAACGACTATTATCCCCTAAGGGTTAGTCAGAGACTAGGCAAAATAGGCAAAAGCAGTCTACTGACATAGTCCGCGCTTTACCAAGCAGTGACTGCATATGCTCAGCGTGACAGGTGGTGAGCCCGTCGCCTCTATAAGCTATTGGATAGTTGTGCAGTTTTAAATCCATTAGTCGTCTTTTACGACAGCCAACGGAAAATGGATTGGTAGTATTCTTTTAATGAGCCGCTACCACACGGCTGTGTTGTGAGATGGAATAAAATTTTATTAATATTAATTTTTTCACAACAATGACGTCACTATAAGGAACTTACTTTACTTTATTAATATGATCGCTTACATGGAAAGTATGTACGTACGTTACACAATAAATAACAATAACTATCGTTGTATAAATAATCATAATTATTACCTATTCACTACAAAGAGTTTTAATTTAAATTCGGTACTTGAACATTGAGAATACTGTATACAATTTCTCAGTTTCCGTCACAAATTTGAGGGGGAAAATGTCTGATGCTTTATTATAGGATCACCATAAGTAGGCTTAGGTAAAATGTTGTTTTTACTCAATGCTCAACGGCTCAAGCCAAGCCAAGAATTTGGTTTATTAAATGTTAAGATTGTTTTGTTCGTAACTTCAAAAAAAGAATGTACCAACTGCTTTTCTTGCCTAGCATGTCGTAAAAGCATGTGCATGTGTGTGGAGCTCGGTGGTGTAGTGGTCGGTGTGCTTTGGCTTCGGTCGAAAACAAAGCTAGCTTCGCCATGGTCAGGCCGTGGATGGGTGACAAAGACTTTGCGATCTCGAGCTCCTCCGTGCTTCGGAAGGCACGTTAAGCCGTTGGTGGTGTTACGGCCCATACTCCTCATGTGTTTCTCCATGAGGTCGTCCCACTGCCTGGCTGATGATGATGATGTCGTATAAGGCGCCTAAGGGCGTATTGGGTACTGAGTCTGTGATTGTGTAGGCGACGACCTAGCCACTTTTTACTACTATTTCACGATTGTTTATCTGACCAAACCCAATTTTTTAATGGCTAAATGTGGTCTTAAGGAACACAGTTCTCCTTGGACACTGCCTACCGCTTCGGGGATTACAGGCGTGATTGTAAGTATGTATGTTAAAAAACAAGAATAGATTCTTATAAGGGACGTTTAATAGGTCTGGCCGCCAGCGCTGGGCATCAGCACCATACATTTGGCGTAAAGCGCGCGTATGGCATATATGTGGCTGTGAAACGATGTTAGGAATCTCGTAATCGTCAGCGCGTGGTCAACGCTAGCCACCCTACCTTCGTTTAAGGTTTCATGCACAAAAGCACATTTTCGAATGATGAATTTAAATAGATTCCGTATTTAAAAAAAACAATAAACCGACTTTGGTGTGGTGCTGTTTTGCTATAGAAACATACACACATATCTTAATAGGTTAGGTTAGGCGTTATTTAAAATTTTATGGTTTCGCTTGGTTAAGCGTATGACTGAATATGAATGCAATGTAACCTCTTTGCCAAAACTTCGTTCTACCTTATACGAAGCATTCAATATAAAAAATATTTAAAAACGAAAACCAAGCAATGAAAAAGCCTAATATACAATAATTAACAGAAACCGTATAACAACCAACGCCTGATTCGATAAATCGAGCGTCGCTAAATAATAGTTTGGTCTATAAAAACGAACAATGACTGTCAATATAAATATTAATTTGAAACAGTCCATTAAAGATATAAGATTTTATATAAAATGGCGTGAAATGCAATTATTTTGATCGAACGTTGAAATTGCCTTTCAAATTGCTATTGTTTTGGAATCGAGTGCATAATAGTTGAGAGTAAGAAAATGAAATAGTTACTAACCAGTGAACCTTTTGAGTTACTGAATATTTTAATAACAAGTACCTAACGTACACTTAGTTCGCAATAATGAACTTTAACTTTGAACTAAGTCCATAATTCGAGCTGAAACGGTATATGCGAAAGTACCTATTGTTATTTTATCAATACCAAATTGAAATGTATTTGAGTTAAATGATAACATCAGAACAAAATTGAATACATGCTACAAATCACGCTAAATCTAAACTAAATCTATGCCACATATTCTCATCTTCAAAACATTCAAAATCAACATTGCTTTGCTATAGAAAGAAAAGAAGCCTAAGAATCAATGATATGAAAATAAAAGAAGTGGATGCTGAGCTGAATGGAAGAAGAAGACATGTTCTGCCGACCCCACCTAGAGTAGGGAAAGAGCAAAAAGAAGAAGAAAGGCAGAAAGCCTAAGCCCCTTTTTATATATTTTGTCCGTCTGGGTTGTATGTTTGTTTGTCAGAATTACAGCTGGAATAATGTAAACAGTTTTCACTCGTGTTTAACATTGTGTTTTAATATTAAACAAGTTTGCTATACAAAAACAAGAACGCACGCATAAGAAGTCGACTAAAGCGAGTCATATGTACGAATTGAACTAATCAAATTTAATTACATAGTATCATTGCGACATGTTATTTCTTTAGTAGAAAAAAACCACAGCTAACCTAACGTTCCCGACACATGTATGACAACTTACTACCGCCTCTGTCGCGGTAGATCGCATAAAATGCCATCACAATGGTACGCGAGGCTGTTCATTATAACTATAAAGAGTTTTTAACAATACTATAAACATATGGAACGAGTCTCAAGACAAAAGTCTTCAACTCGTGCGTGTTGCCAGTGATGACTTACGGTACTGAGACGTGGCCGCTTACAATGGGCCTAATAAGAAGGCTCAAGGTCATTCAAAGGGCAATGGAGAGGGCTATGCTTGGAGTTTCTCTGCGTGATCGAATCAGAAATGAGGAGATTCGTAGGAGAACCAAGGTCACCGACATAGCCCACAGAATTGCGGACCTTAAGTGGCGGTGGGCAGGGCACATTGTTCGTAGAACTGACGGCCGTTGGGGCGGAAAGGTTCTCGAGTGGCGACCACGTACTGGGAGGTGCAACGTAGGGAGGCCCCCAACAAGGTGGACCCACGATCTGACAAAGGTCGCAGGAAGTCGCTGGATGCAGGCGGCGCAGGACCGCGAGGTGTGGCGATCATTGAGGGAGGCCTATGTCCAGCAGTGGACGACAATTGGCTGATACATAGATAGATAGATGGAACGAGTCAGCTTTATTGCCAACTTTTGATCTATTGTTTAAAAAGTAAAGTTTTAGATTTTTATTCATATAAATATCACGCAATTTACATTTTAAATATGACTTTTGCAGACAATTTGCAAAAGTCATTATTTCAAATGTAAATTATATGACACATACATCATAAAATAGCCTTATAGTTAAATCATTGTAGCAATGCCGTTACTATATTATATGCATGATGCATCATTTTATTTATTAAATAAATAAATAATTACCGCTATTAAAATTCTTTTCCACTATCTGGATATTTTATTATAACAAAAACCAAAAACAAGGAAATTTTCATGCAGACAAGAATATATATCAGTCATAATTATTTCAAGTTGATTTCAAGGTTTTTGCGCGAAAAAAACTTTTATGGAATTTTAATAATTTATTATTAATAATATAATAATAGAGATATACTATACTAACAAGTAAAATAAAGAATAGTTTAGAGATGTGAATATTTATATTATTTTTGTTCATGCCCAAGTAGTTACCACCGCGAGTCCTAGCCGCAAACTAACTTACTATAAGTAAATAAATAAATTATTATTCATTGTTGTAGAATAGACATTATTCGCTCTGTGGACTGAAGAAAATGGCGGTTTTAAATCGCTTAATCTTGAGACAGGTGCCTGGGAAAATGACCTCCCTTAGTCTTGAGCAATTAAAAAAAACCAAAATATGCAATATGGCAATACAAAAAAAAAGATTTTGAATTAAATGTAATGAATTAATAAATGGTAATTTCGTAAAAAAATCCTTTGCTATAGCAATACTCGCAGTAGAAAAAAACGACACTTAAATTCTGAAAGTCTAAACATTCACATGATAAGTGTTAACATTCGAACTATTACAAGTTCAGTATAAGTGGAAAGAAAATCTGGTTATTTTATATTCAGGAAAGAATACATGATATTATCTTCGGTGCTAAATAGTATGTTTGAATACCATAGGAAATTTAATTTATGTTTTCAATCGTACTAATGAATCATCACATAGTACCCTTAAGGAAACATTAACAGTTAGAATTTGAGTGAATTTATGAAAAAGTGTGCATATAAATTTTATTTTTACAACAGCTATAAATGCTTATCAGTGTCACACAGAAATATTGCTACCACTATGCGTCAAACTTCAAAATAAAATAATAATAATTACAGTGGCTCCACAACAACGTACAAATATAGCCAGGAAAAAGTGTCACGCCCCTATCCTGTAAGAGATTTATTGCGTGTACATAAAACGGGAATCGAACCCCGTATTTCGGTGTCAACTTTCGGAGGGTAGCACCCCCGTAATGATACATTACGAAGATAAAAAATTTAATTGCCCGCCCACTTATGGTTTGAACACACCGCAACGTTTCCTTGGCATGATATGGTGTTAAAAAAAAAATTGTAGCTATTTAAAAATGGAACGACCACTTTTAGAACAAGAAGATTTACGTTATTATTGTTTTAACTACGAGGTGCTGAGTATTGTACAAATAGGAATTATTCATGTAATTAATAAAAAACAAAATAAAAATACATCATAAAACAACAAAAACATTAAATGCTTAACAGTAGCAATAAGCGAGAAAATATTGATATTAAAAGTTATATTCTCCACATATAAGCAACAGAAGCCAAAGTTTTTAGAATTGTTGCAAGAACAAAAATCCTTAAGTCAGTGTGTACGATTTTGATCAGCACATAACGTACGACGACATAAAAACCAAAACATCAAAATTTATGTACACAAAAATTATAAATAATACGGGAATCAAAATATTACTTAATAGAGACTCAAAGTAACAAAAAAGCCCTCACACACGTTTTGTATGGACCAATTTAAATAATGACTTCCAATTCGGTGGTCAAAAGGTAAAATTTTAAACTAATGGTGTCACCTCATGTCACTTTTCTTGTGGACGGTATCAGTCTAAGATTTAATATCGCATCTCGGTTTAAGACCCGAACTAAGGATTTTGTGTGAATTAGCCAAACACAAGAAAGATGGACATCTAATGTGTAAACTTAATTTATAACCCATGTAATTTTACTTTACAATAACAATATCAAACAATATACCATTTCCAAACATACCAAACTTATTTCGTTAACCTGGCACTTCAGCCTTAACTACCATAGACACTTCAAGATTTGCCTAGACCACTTGAGAATCGGCATGAACTAGACGAACGAATAATATTGGGTCCTTACCTATGAAATTGGTGTTTTTTTTCTCTCTTAGTATTTTGTCTGTAAACTATTAAGATTCAGAGTATTCCTAAAAAATAATTACCTCGTCTAAAAATAGACTATATTTTTGAGCTCTTTTGATTTGTTTTGATAATTTGTTGTAAGTTTAATTGTGTTAAAATTGGACACGGAGACAACTCTTTTTAAGTGCCTCCCGAATACATCATTTTATTTGCATTCACTTAAAAACGATAAACAATTTTTATGAAGTGTGATATTACACAAAGCTTGTCTAATGATAGATGCCAAATATTATTATCTTTGGATTTGCCGTTGTGAAGAAAACTGAAAAAAATTTAGTATGGAAAATGCAGAATTCCCCAAAATCTCCATACAAAACACCAATTTCATAGGTAAGGACCTAATATTTATAAATTATTAGTGATTTTAGTCATTTTTGGTTGACACCTATTCTAGCCTTTACGAATGAATTCGTCCATCGGTCAATTAGTTTTAGTAATCCAAACTATATAGTCAACAATAAAACTGCTTTACCACTTTTGACTAAAACTCCCATCCAAATTGAATTTCTCTAGGTAAGACACATTAATAATTTTTGTATGCAAAAATAGACCTCGTTGTGTGACATGCCAACTACATTCACTATAAAGGTTGGAAAGCAATTTTATGGTCGACTATGCATTAAAAATAAATAAATAAATAAAATAAATAATTAAAACCTTAAGTACTCTGACTTTACATTCTACGATGTCATGTTAATGTAGTTTTTATCGAGTTATCAAGAATCTTTTCCTAAAAGATCACAGCATAAACCCAGCTCCCATGCTTCAAGTGTTTTGCCAATATAACGGTGAGATTGCTCTGCGATGCACAATGTAAGCGGATAACTGCAGCACACGTATTTCAACACATTAGTACCATGCAAAACTATTACCTGAGATTAATTCAGAGTGATCACGCAAGCGAAATAGTGCTGGAGTATCTGACTAGAGGTTTATTAACTGTTCGTTCGGTTGTTACAGAATTTGCCGAATACCTGTGAGGATTAACTAAGCGGTTTTAGATTCGCTTTGCTAGCAATGACTATTCTAATTAACTAGCGTCCGAAAACTGTCATGCTAATTTTGAGAGCTTTAAATACGTTGTTTGAGTGCAGACTAAAATCCTGTTTCCATTTTTTTCATTTTCTATTTTAATATCTATTAGACTTGCTTCACGCTGTCTGTTTTATTAACTCATGAATATAGTTACCAATTCAAAGTTGTAATGAGCATGAATTACCAATTACGCTACAATTACAATTTTCATGACACGTCTGCTAACCGCCGGCCGGGCTATCATTAGCTTATTTACATAATATGAGGCAAAAAACATAGACTTCTGTCTTGCGGCAGGAATTTGCCGTATTTAGGGTTCCGACCAGAAGTACTCGAACGGGTAAAATCTGTTTTAAAAAGCCGTATCTCAAGAAATAATGCAGTGTTTCCGTATATGTTATTTCCTTATATCTGAAATGGAAACTTAAGAGTTTATTAATCATTGATAGATAACCAGAAATGTTACAAAAATGGCTAAAAAAATGTGTTCCTAAATTCACAATTTTAAAATTTTAAAATCCTACAGGGCTTAATGTTAATTATTGTTGTATGCAATCTTATTCAAAGTAAGAAGCCCACGGTTTATGAGTCGATTCCCTCATCTTTGGGTTTTTTGTAAGATCTTGTAAAAAGCGATGCGCCGCTGAGCCGGGCCAAGCATTCATGGCCGCTCTACCATGCAGTTTCTACGGAACCCTTTGAGATAGTGTTGAAAATGAGCGCACAAGACTTTTTAGAGACCAAACGTGTTAGCGTGACCCAGTTTTCTTGAGGAAAAAATATATTTATATTCAGCGCAGTTTGGAGCGTATATTTCTTTTGATATCCGCTCGTTAGCAACTTTGCCCGCTTCGCGTTAACCCCAGTACTTGTCTGATTTACCTGATTTGTACCTGATTTTGTAAGCAATGCAAATCATATATAAGAATTTCGCGATAAAAATCTTGTCTATTTTTTCCCTTCTTGCAAAACACGTATGGAAAATATAAAGTTATATTTATATCAATACATTCAATTTAATGATTTCATATTCAAAATTTCTAACAATGCTTACTTTATTCTTTAAGGGAATTACAAGACTTGGTTGGGAATAATCTTAGGCTTGTATCATCCTTTTTAATTTTCAATTTTGTAAAGAACAGAAAGAAAGAAATAAGTTTATTTTACATTTATGTAATTTTGAACTACTTAATTAATTTTAAAAATAAAAAACGTATTCCAATAAGCAAGTATACAAGACCTTCTCATTTGCACGTCATAAAAAATAATACAAAAATAAATTATTCTATACAAACTTTTTAGGCAACACGAAAGGTTTTGCACTTATACTTTTCTTCGATAATGTCGGTTCATTGAAATGTGGCGAGTATGATGAACTTTGGATTACGTCGGACACGCAAGCCTCGGGAACACGTGAGAACTGGTTCCCGCCATATTTAAGACTACACTCATAGAGCAAAGACTCACTGTTCATACATCCGAAACGAACTTGCCACCTTCACCTGATTCCTTTACTATACACAATATATTCAAATTCCTTTTACAAAAAAAATATCAACCTCAAAAAAGCGCATATGAAATGCAAGGGGCATTTAATAACTCAGTTAAGCAGCTGTTCAACCATGTACAGAGCAATTTTTATGCGTTTCAATTAATTCCTTTGCTCCATTAAGTTTGTAATGAGTACAAAAAAACACGTTGTATTCGCACTATGATTCTATATCATTCTACATTTAACCTTTTAGACCTATCGCAATAAAAAAAAAGCTGTTTATTGAATTTACACGCAGCGTTCTAATTTCAATTTCGAAAAGGAATTTTGTAGAAGGTACGCCGCGGCCGAGACACCACCGACAGATAATCGGACTGGTTCCGATATCAGGAAAAAATAAAGAGTTCGCTTTAAAAAATACACACGGGAAGTCGCCGCTGATAATCTGGCAGGGTAAGTGCAGTTTTGACTTTAATGTGTTAATAAAATTGTAACCGTTTTGTCGGCGAAACGCGCAGCGAAGGTTTTGTATCAATATTAAATTTGAGAACCACAAAATGGCGGCGCGTCGACAGCCATTTCGGCGCGTTCGTATTATATCTGTTTATGACGGTAGGTGAATACTTGTTCGAGGATCGCGAGAAGATAAAACCTTTTTAAAAAGTGAAGTGCGCAGCCAGAATTTTATGGTCGATTTTGTGTGCCATTGCTGATATTAAATTGGGACACAAAACCGGGTTTGGTACCTTCAACCCGTACTCACCAAGATTGGCAGTCATGATTTCTTGGTCCTTGGGTTTCTTTTTCCTCGGCCGGCCTTTCTGCCTGGGCGGGGGTGCTGTGGCCCCATTGAAGAAGGGTCCTTTGGGGCCGTCGGCGTCGACCCGCGAGAACTCGGGGGACGGGTAGGGCGGGTAGTGGGCCGGGGGAGGCCCGGCATACGGCCCGGGGCACATCTGGGGGGGGCCGGGCACGGCCATATGCGGTCCGTACTCCGGCATAGTTTCATAATGCAGCCTGCGGATTGAAAATACAGCCTAGAAATGTGACTTGAATATCTCTTGAGATTATAGATATTACAAGTCCTCGATAAATTGTCACATGATAATCCTATTATTTGTATGAGAATAAAAGCAATTTTATTTACTATTTTGTCTAATAGTAAATAAAATATATAAGATTCTTGATTGAATAATCTAAGTTGCTTATATGTAGCATTAGTTTCTATGTGACTCAGAAACTATTTTAGTAATGTTTGAAGGTATTTAAGTGCAGCAATAGCCACGCAAGAGTGCAATAATGAAGCACTACTGTGTGTATATGAAATAGAGGTACACAACATACACCATTAGCGTTGTTTATTGATATTGAATGTTTAATAGTCGCTGTGTGTGCAATCTAAGATAGTACACCCTATTGATGCGCGGTTTCAGCTCACACTACGATATTCCCTAATGTCCTTTATTGCTGCTGTCACAGTATAGTGGACTGCATCTTTCTCTAAAAAGACAGCATAATTTTTAGCCGATTCTTAGCCCGTCCATTAAACTAAAATTGGACGTTTTTAATGCAAACATCGTGTTTTAAATCTTAATATTGGGTCCTTACCTATGAAATTGGTGTTTTTTTTCTCTCTTAGTATTTTGTCTGTAACTATTAAGATTCAGAGTATTCCTAAAAAATAATTACCTCGTCTAAAAATAGACTATATTTTTGAGCTCTTTTGATTTGTTTTGATAATTTGTTGTAAGTTTAATTGTGTTAAAATTGGACACGGAGACAACTCTTTTTAAGTGCCTCCCGAATACATCATTTTATTTGCATTCACTTAAAAACGATAAATAATTTTTATGAAGTGTGATATTACACATATTACTAAAGCTTGTCTAATGATACATGCCAAATATTATTATCTTTGGATTTGTCGTTGTGAAGAAAACTGAAAAAATTTTAGTATGGAAAATGCAGAATTCCCCAAAATCTCCATACAAAACACCAATTTCATAGGTAAGGACCTAATATTAGTTTCGTGGACGCACCGCACTAGTATCAGTCAGCGCCAAAATTGCACATGTTGCTTCATTTTTGGACGCGAACGAGCAATCTAGCGTATTTGCATTAACCACTACATTTGCGGAACGAGACCGGATAGCAACATCTAGTGTGTTGGGATGCCGTATAGGACACAAAGGGTTAACAGAGGTGAGTAGCAGATAAGTACCTGCAGTAAATAGCAGAGTCTCTGATTCCGAAGGTGTCTCCCTTTGTGAGCGGCGCGTTGCAGAGCGCGCACGAGAAGCAATGCACGTGGAACACCAGGTCCCGCGCTCGCATCACCATCTCCGACGCCGATATCGTGGTGTTACACCGCGCACACCGCTTCGACCCGTACAATCTGCCAAAGAAAATTAAGCCTTATCACTAAACAATACAAAACAAAGTCGCTTCCCGCTCTTTGTCTTATGTATGTATAGATCTGTAAATGACGCGGACTCTTTTGATAGATGATTCAAGGGGAAGTTTTATAAGTTGAATAATGAGATATTCACTTAATAATATATATTGCCCACAAGCGAAACATATGACATAATGCAGGTAAGGGCAAGGGAATTAAACCAATAGTTTTTTAGAAAGTAATGTATGAAAAGCAACATACATACATACATACAATCACGCCTGTAATCCCCGAAGGGGTACGCAGAGTTCAAGGAGCACTGTGTTCCTTAAGACCACATTTAGCCATACAAAAATAGGGTTGGTCAGATGAAAAAATCGTGAAAGAGTAGTAACAAGTGGCTAGCTCATCGCCTACAAAATCACAGACCCAGTACCCAATACGCCCTTAGTCGCCTTTTACGACATGCTAGGCAAGAAAAGCACTTGGTACATTTCTTTTTGTGTCCCGGACCAACACGGAATTGCTATTGAAAGTAAACTCTATTATTGACCTATTTAAAGCATAAAGTTTTCTTCGCACTTATTAACAACGCTTCCGAAATAGACCCCATCTGAGTAGTGTTAGGATAATTATATAGTGGCTGTATATCTGATAGCTCCTGTGCCTAGATTAAGTCTATGATGGCGTTGTACGGAATGAACTGTCAAAAGTGACAGACGGTGTGCGCCATTCGCGCCAAGTGAGATAAGTTGAAGTGCTATGATGAAAAAACAGGAAAAAGGGAAATATCGTGTGATGTGATGTGATTACGGAATAGTGTTGATTGAAACAGGTAGTATTTGTAATATTAATTGTTACGGCTTATTGTGAATTGGTGGTAAATGTATTGTTGTGAATATGGTGCAAATACAATTACTTTCTAACTAGATAACTTTGTGTTTCATTCAAACACTTACTAGACTATTTTAGTAGCTATTCCTCGACGGTACAAATGGAATAAACAGTAAAAATCTAACGACCGTTGTAGCAGTAGCAATCGGTATAGTTCACGTAATGTATGCGTCTAAGCGCTATCAGGCATGTTTTTTAGAAATAGAAATAAAACCAAATTCGTAAAAGTCCTAAGGCAGGGCAGTAATTAAGACTGTCCCGGAGATGGCAGATACCGGAGTGAGTCGTCTACTGTGGTCCGTTTCCAAGCTTTATCGAGATCAAGCTAAGGTGAACACATTCCCTGAATAATGGAACGACGATTTGGGGTACAAAGGTTTTTGAGAGTTTGGCGGCATTTGACTAATGGCGGACGTGATTTTTATTTCGATAATTGTAATATTGTTCGGAGTGGATATTGTTACGTGAAATCAGTGTAGTTTTGTGTAATAAGTGTCTGTGATGATGTGCGATGTGGAGGATTATCGAAATAAGCCTCAAGTGGTGTGAAAAGTGATGAGTTTTTTATCGTGGTAATCCACCTCATCCAAGTAGTACCACAGTGTCTGCCATCGATCGTTTGATGTCAAACTCTCCCAAGATGCATTGAAATGCATTACACTAGCATTTCAATGCAAACTACTGAAGAAATAAAATACTGAAGACTTGGCTGTATGGGCTTCGTTCCCTTTGCCTTCCCTACATGGGAGAATTTTACAAAAAAAAAACAAAGGTTTATTTGGGTCCCAGTAGTTTCTATATCTCGATAAATATCGATAAAAATCGTCACTTTGTTTTCCTAAAAAACATGGTTTCCGCCCTTCCGTTCACCACTTGGTAGGTATTTTAAGCATCGTAAACGCGTCGAACGTAAGATATTATTCTTTTTTATAAACAATTTTCGATATAGTCTGTCCTTTTTTATTTAGAAAGTAATTGTTTTTGCAAAAAAGCATTTTTAACATATTGATTTGCGTTTGGCTTGTCAAAATGAAGATACCTCTTTAATGTCTTTGTATCCATAAAATCAGGCATTTTTAATTTAGTGTCCATTATATTTTTATTTTTTCATGTGAACAAGAACTGCATCTACGTAAAAAAATTAATAGAATCACTTCATGAAATTTAAATGACTGCTGCGGCGATAGTCGGTTCCATATAAAAGATTACGTCCAACTTGTTTGTATAATATCAATAATTACGATTGATATTTTATGCATCTGTGATACGGGATATCGTCGCTTGCAGCCAGAATTAATTTATGTTGCAAGAAGCCGGATCTTGTGATTTATATGTAGGTATCTCGTCTTGATACGTAAAAATAAAGACGTCACGAGATGCAATGTAAATTTTTTTGTATTAATATACTTTATTTACTAAGAAAACAATAGAATTATGACACGCACACTTATACAACAAAATAAAATAACTGAGACGTTCTTTACGTTCTAAAGAGCTTTTCAAACAATTCTATTGAAAGCTGATTCGCGTTCTTTAACACATTCACGACTTTCAAACCCCTTTTGCGCGAATAAAGTAGAGTACATACTCTTTCAAATGATTATCACGTGTCATTTTAAAATAGTCCTTAATAAAGAGGATTTAGAGTTATAAACCCCTTCTACACTAGACGCTTGCACTTATGAACAGCAGTCATCAAATTGGTCAAAAAGTTGAATATATAACAATTAAAGAGCATATTTTCTAAAAGAAAAGGGTGAATTATCGCTGATTACGAACTTGACTCCTCTTCTAAGAATACCTCTATGGCATTCCTTGGTATGAACGGTAGGCATTCACTAGCGGTGAGGAATTCAAGAAACCAATAAAAACGACTTATTACGTCTTTGTGTACTCAACTCAAGATATTTCGAAAGCATTATACGCATGCAATTATTTTCTCAAAGCAACTGACTCCATTTTTTCCGGATTATCATACACACCGCTACTTGATTTAACGTTGTCATTAATGAAAGCGAAAATAATGATACCTATAAGACCCTTGAACCTCTCCGATAACATTCCGATAACGATCATTAAAAATATCAGCGGAGGTTAATTCAATAGCTCTTAATAAGATTTCACTTACTGGTAATTAAATTAGGAGCGAAGTTAATTATAAAAAAAGTGTATTTTTGCTGACACAAATGCAGTATTCATAGACACGTCTTAAGTTTAGCTAAAAATAAAAGGAATAATTATGAGGAGCGTGCACGCCACGGCCCCACCTGGTGGAAGGATATAATGAAGCTATATAGCTCAGTTCGTGGTCGCGGGCCACGACCGATGGTATCGCTGCGCCTGGCGATTGACCCGGCTTCTCTCAGAATAGGTGTACAACCGAGGTTAAAATTTGAATAGGCGACCGATGCCCTGATCAGCGCAGACGTTGATGGCCGTGGGAAAAACGTTAAATTTTCGATGCTGATAATTTAATGATGCTTAAAGCTAAATTGTGTATTTAAAATTACGTTGAAACGTCGAGATTTTTAGTGACTGACGTGCAGTTACGAAAATGAAAAAATTGAGGTACAATAAATTTGCTAGATTTAACATAAATATTGTAAGAACAGTTATAGCTTATAATACAGATGCGTCAATTTAATCACGAATACTTATATTTGCGAAATGATTTCCACAAACTATCTTGTTTTTACACATGTGTGTGTTTTTTTGTTATTGTGTAAACAAACACAGAAGAAGACATAAGTAATTGAAGATTTTGCCTCTATTAGACAAAACCTAGCGAGATTGCGAGACTTATTTAAATTTTTTTGTATAAAGCATTATTATACTCTTTATTGCTCTTGAAAATACATTAAAATTTATGTTACATTACACAGTTTGCAAGGGCGGACTTATCTCTGAAAGAGATCATCATCTCAAGCATAACAACTATATAAAACTAAGGCTGTTTTCTATGAAAATTAGAAATGAAATTATATTCATACTTAAATGTTATCTTGTCTAAAAATAATTCGCACTACTACTGCGAATACAAACACTTCAAAAATGAAGTATCACGATGTCTTCCTCAAAAATGTTCAGAAATTCAGGCGAAATAAATTTTCGCGATTCAGCTAATAAGTAGACTTTTCCGCTTTGAAATACATACGAGCAGACGCAAGATGCGCATGCGATAAGCAAGACAAGGTGGAAAGCGAGCGGTTAAACAAAACGCATTGTTGCGAACGCATATTTATGCTAGCGCGATACACAGATTACGCCCGATCCCTAGAATACTGTCCATACTCACTACGCTCGGGTATTTACATTGTAGACTAATTGAGGAAATATGTTTAGTTGTAGGTACTTACAAACGAGAGCACATGATAAAAACATTTAAATTATCAACAATCTTTGGAATCTGTAGCAAAGCATACAAAAGTAATCAATAACCATCCCTAATCGAAGAAAGTCAGAACAATAGCTTAATCCGTTAACAGCCACCGTAACAAGAATCTAATTTAAAATGGTACCCGAAACCCTCGGTCTTTTCTTTGCCGGTATCGATACATGTCTGGTTTCACATGGTTTCACGCTAGGAACTTGCATCCGTCACGGCGGGCCCACAATGGGCAGCGGGACACTTTATTTGTTAATGACATGGCACGCGAATTAAGCACCATGAACGATACCGAATATTCGGTATTTGAGCTCTGAAACTTTTATTCGATACAAAAATTTTTACGGGTTGACCAACCATTGTTAACTCGTTAATGTTCAGCAGTTATTATGGCTATTAATATGCGAGATTTATTTAGCACATTATGGAGCGCAACTTTCTAACCTCAAGCAACAAAAAATCATAAGCGTGTAAAATTTTGAATAATTAAAATTTTAAATGCGTGGATCCAACACAAATTCTCTTTGACGAAGTTTCGAGTTCAATTCAGGTAATAAAACATTTTTATTAATTAGGATAAAAAGTAAGTATGCCTATTATTTTCATGTTCTAACATGGATCTAATATATTCTAATAAATTAACATTAATTTAAAATACTCAACAGCGATAATTTGAATTATTTTTGGTGCTAATTAATATACAGCGCTAATTAATTTGATAGCGATAATACATGCAAGTTACAATTAAATTTTTTACTAATTACCGACATTTTCCACAAAAAAACGTGTTTATAATGAGCAATAACAGCCATGTCGTGTACTTCTTAAAATTTTTCTGGTTTAAGTTTTTCACTAAAATTTTGTAACTAAGAATTTGTGAATGGATGCATTCTGTAATGAGAATAGAAGCCTGCCTTTGAGGCCATTTAATAGCAGTCACTAATTATTGCCGTAAGTTTACTTGTAAAAAAAATTTAACTAACGAGACGTAAGCTTAAGCTTTTATTAAAACGTACTAAAACGTTTTATCTTAAAATAATTTAAAATGTTTTTACATATCTATAATAATATTATAAAAAGGAAAGATTTGATTGTTTGTTTGCATTGAATAGGCTCTGAAACTACTGACCCGATTTGAAAATTCCTTTACTACACTATCCCTGAGTTACATAGTCTATATTATATTTTCGAAAATATTAAATCGGCCCTTAATTAGGTCCTGAAATCGGATGCTACTAAAATTCGTGACGATTTGATTAAACACGAGGCGATCTAAGAGGCGATTAGGGGCGCTCTCCACCACTGCCACGATGTTGGCTCGACATTGCCTCTGATTTAAGGGACTACTCACCCCTTTAATATTAGGTCCTTACCTATGAAATTGGTGTTTTATATGGAGATTTTGGGGAATTCTGCATTTTCCATACTAAATTTTTTTCAGTTTTCTTCACAACGACAAATCCAAAGATAATAATATTTGGCATCTATCATTAGACAAGCTTTAGTAATATGTGTAATATCATACTTCATAAAAATTATTTATCGTTTTTAAGTGAATGCAAATAAAATGATGTATTCGGGAGGCACTTAAAAAGAATCGTCTCCGTGTCCAATTTTAACACAATAAAACTTACAACAAATTATCAAAACAAATCAAGAGCTCAAAAATATAGTCTATTTTTAGACAAGGTAATTATTTTTTAGGAATACTCTGAATCTTAATAGTTACAGACAAAATATTAAGAGAAAAAAAACACCAATTTCATAGGTAAGGATAAAACTCCAATAATGTAACCTAAGGTGTAAAAAATCACCAAAAATATTCTTTACGTCGCGTGCGCTGCGTAAACTATTGATGATAAATAAAATGTTGTATTACACTTTGTAGAACACATTATATACAAAAAATCACGACACCAAAATGTCTCACTATACTTTAGCCACAATACACTTATTTTTTTATTCCAATTGAATTAAAATTTCGCCGCTCGAAAAGGCTCCGTATTTGTATCTTGTATCCTTGTCAAAACAAATTACCTTATGTTCAAGACTAGTTCAATACCTTTGTAACATAACTAGCTGTTGCCCACGACTTCGTCCGTGGTTACTATGTTTTTTTAACTATCCCGCGGGAACCCTTTAATTTTCTCTCAAAGTCTCAGCCCAATCGGTTTAAAATTGACAAAATTTCATACAAACTTTCATCCCCTATTTTATCCCCTTGGGGGTAAAATTAATGACTATCCTTTCTTATCAGATGCCTACGTAATAATATCTACCTACATGCCAAATTTCAGCCCAATCCATCCAGTGGTTTGGGCTGTGCGTTGATACATCACATGTCAGTCAGTCAGTCACCTTTGAGTTATATATATATTTAGATATTTTGTAAAAGTTAGGGATCGATAGATAAAAAGCGACAAACTATAAATAATTTTAATACTCTTTATTGCATTTGAACAAAATATACGAGACATGTAATAAATCATATTATTTACAATGGCGGACTTAACCGTTAAAGAGATGTCTTTCAGTCAACCCATGAATTATCATTATAGTATTGTATTGGGACGCAGTTGCAAAAAAGAAGACGATATAACACATACAATTCAAATATATCAACAACAAAAAAAAAACACATCATTATACTTGTACTAAAATAAATACACAATAAACATGATGGAATAATGTATTGCTCTGATATAAAAAAATTGTGATATATAATAGTACTTAATTCAAGTTTTAAAATAAGATATGGATATATTCATATATATGTATATACATATTTGTTCATTTCGACTACAGAAATAATAAGTACTTAATAAAGAAAATATGTGATCAAAAGCAATTCATATTAAGAATACACCCACTTCTGGTATATCGCATTTTTCTCGCTCGGAATTCCTCACGAGTCACCCAACAAGCGGCGAGAAGTGTCTCCGAGAGATTGATAGAGCGTCGCCGATAGATGGCGCTGGTGCTATTAATTAGCGGGCACGTTTGAGCCACCGGCAGTAACGACGTCGCCGGTCAATCATCTGGGACGATATGTAGCCCCTACTGTAGCTATACATTTCCATTTTTAAATTGCCACCAAGGTATGATTCGATTTCAACTCCCGCTGTCTTCTATACATGACCAACAGCTACGCACAAGTTTTCTGAAACACGGAGAACTCGAAATCGGAAAGTTTTGGTCACCCATCCAAGATCCAATTATGAATACAGTAGCTTAGTGTTTAATACCAAAATTTGGCATCTTTAAATCGGGAATACCTCATCAAGGGCTTTGTGCTTACCTACATAAAAATCCGAATATTGTATTTAAGTTCAATCAAATGCAGTACAATAGAGTTTAGCTAGTATTTAGTTAAATAAACTGCGAGTGTTATTATAAGACAAGAAATTATAACAATCAAAAAATTCTCGAACGGATATTTGCTTCAAACACCATTTGGAGACAGTTCTTCTAAGTCACAATAAATGACAACCTATAGTAGGGGTAAGTGTCGACGAATTTATTCTTAGGTACACAGTTTTAGACGTAGCTAAATTGGAATTAATTAATGACGTTCCCCGTTACCTTAGGTGCAAGTCGCGCCCTTTACACACGATACAAAAATAAATTACTCTCGAAGACAAATTACACTTTAATTATAAATTATTTGAGGAATTTAAGTCTTACGATTTCTGAAGAATTGGCGTAGAAAAAACTAAATTTACATACAATTGTCCACAATAACCTAAACAAATAATAAAAACAACATAACATAATATCATCACGCCTCTATCCCCGAAGGGGTAGGTAGAGGTGTTAAGCACCCACTTTTCGCCAGATATGTTAGGTCCCCATGTAACACAACGCGTGGCAAGCGATATTCACAATGAACTGTACTTAAGTTTTATTCAAACTCAGTGGTACAGGCGGTGGGATCGAACCCGCGCTTCCCGCGGTCTCTCGAACGAGTAGTGCCCCGTCCGTCACAACTCGGCTACCGTTGCCTTCTAATATATTCTAATAAACATAGTAATTAAAATAATTGTAAAGTAATTTAGCAAATAATAAATATGGTAATAAAAAATCGCTGCTATTAAACCGTGTATTTAAACTCCTCAAATTCATAAACGATATATTATTACAAATTAAACCAATTATCTAGTTTAAGGTTAGCTTGATTATGAAGTCTTGAAAAAGATTTGAGATAAATCATAAAATAACATAGATTATGAAAAAAAAGAAAAGTATATAAATGTAGGTACTTTGTAGATAATTAAATTTTTGCAAATTCTTCATCTCCTCTCGAAGCTGAATATAGTAATTTAGAATTATACATTTTATTACAATGTAATATAAAAATACACAGCAAGATCAATCTCATAAGTACTGAATTTCATAGCAGTAGAAGATAGCGATCTCATGATTACATTACAAATCTTTTTCTCAAGAAACACGGTCCAATTAAACCGATGCCGTAGAATCTTGAGCAATGTAAGCTACATTTCTATAGATTTATGATGAAATAACATCTCGGAACATGGTGTCCGGCAAAAAAGACCACTTCTCTAAGAAATTTCTTAATTAAACTGAAGTGCGAGTGTCCCCTCATGTAACAACTTATTTATTTATAAATACAGGATTCTCATACCAAAGTAACATACTCATGCGCATGCGCATAAAAGGAAATAATTAATTGGGCAACAAACAAATATTTTATCAGTAATATAATTATTTGGGCGGTAAAATTATTATTTGGTCAGCAATATACATTATTTGTGTTATCAAAACATATATAAAATAATTTGGCAGCAAAGAAATCATTTGAGTTGCCGCCCAATTCGTTATTTTGCTGACAAATTAGAAATATCTGCTGCCCATAAGTTGCTAACCAATTAGATATTTTAGCAGATTAATTGACCAAAATTCGAATATTTTGCTAACCGTTTATATAACACCCCACACACAAATACGTTTACACCAATTTGCCTTTCTTTGAAAGCAAGCTAGTAATAAGACTTGTCATACATACATTATAATCTCCTAAGGGTTAGTCAGAGACTAGACAAAAGCACCGCAAAAACAGTCCAATACCATAGACTTGTTAATGGGTCAAAAACATAACCTATAGAGTACTTTTAAATTTACAGATCGGCTAGTATTTTACAAGATATGTGTTCCAACAGGACCTCGAATCCGTAACCTGAGACATCCAAATCGCTCGGCCACGAAGGTCAATGGTAAGTTAATTAGTTGTGTAACAAAACACTATATAGAACGAAACAACAAAACAAAGTCGAAGAAAGAAAAGAATATTGAACCCAGTTAGCACTCTTAATTATTACTCTTTTTAGACTTAAACTCAATACTGTAGGGCTACAGGAAAACTTTAAAAAAATCAAAGACGTAGAACGGCAATCCAACATTTCTTTTGCTTAATTATTATAGTTTCTACTACACGGTGGCGTAATGGTTGTAATCATACCTTTGGTTTCGTTATTGTATACAATGGAACCCTTGCTTTGGTTGACCAAAATTTTATTGTCTTTAGGACAGCGTGGTCGTGTTGAATCCCATTGTCCTGGAAAGTCGTCCCTTTACGAAATTATGCCGGTGTTATTTATGCGTGGTGTAACGTTGGCTCTGTTTCCATAAAATTTTGTCTGGCGTTCAGATTACTACATTTTTATTTTTTAAGGTCAGCGCTGATGAATTTATGAATGTTTAACGACCAATGAGTATCTATGTTCGAAGATAAATTTGATTCTATTTACATATTAAAAAGCTAACTAAAATTCCAGTTTCAATGCTATCTCTATGGCTTGTAGACACTAACCTTAAACGTATTTCGGCTCCCTCACACAGCTTCGGTGTTCCTAACGCTTGGTTGGATGTGTAAGGTTGTGAGGTTAAGTCTCTCGAAGACCTCGAGATATTGACGTAAAAAGCATACAAATAATAAAGTTTAGTTATCATAGTCAAAACATACTTTAAAACCAGTCACATAAGGTTTTGAATTGCGTCTGACAATTGCTCATAGGCAATTCTTTCACAACACGTTCGTAGATCATATCAGCCACCCACCGCTTTCCATTTTTAAGGAGACATAAAATATATTAGGGTCATAGCGCAACTCAATTCTTGACGTGAAACAACTTCAACATCTATAAGATGAATCATCTTCATCACTACCGCACGGAGAAAAATACATTTTATTCTTATGTCTTTCAACATTTAAATTCTAATTCAAATAATCGAGTATGTAGAACAGTTAGTTTCTGTCATTTAGAACACATATATTGAAATTATCAAAGGATTTTTCATTAAATCAATGCTAATTGATTTGATTTCCACAATTGATTTGTCAACATTACATTATAGAGTAGGGCAAAGAGGAGCAGTTCTTAGTAATGGATTGTAAATAATTTGTATGAAATATTTGAAATAATAAGTATGTTAAAAAGTTTCAATAAACAAGGGGTTGTGTTTACTGTATCATGAATTCTTCTCATATAAAACACTATCAATCAAAATAGTCAATGGACTATTTTTGACATTTTGAAACATATAAATATTCTCCAGTCATGGATGTTTATTTACTAGGTATATTATTCCTTCATCAAACGCTATTTTATATGTGGATTTAATTTATTTCTGTTATATATTAACATAATTACCGGTTAAACTTAGCGATTAGGCAAGTCGACTAATTTATTCTTTTGATATAGTAAGAACGGCAATATGGACGTTCGATCGATTCAATTCGATCCGGCGATGTTCGTAGGAAGTCGCTGAATGTGAGCTCAAGATAGGTCACTGTGAAGATCATTGGGCCAATGTCCAGCAGTGGACATTTCTAAGCTAAAATGGATGTATGATATAATAATAAGTGCTATTTCGATTATTAATCACCAAAGTTAAAACCAGTAATTTATTTTGAGGTAGTGAAATTGGCCTTTATTTAAAGTTACGTATTTAAAAGTATTTTCACTGATTAATAAATCATTATATGTATATACTGACGATAGATTGATAAATTACAAATCTCGTACGATAAAACATAAGAGTCCGTATTTATTTATACAGCACGAAGGAAAGGAGCCAATGATTGTAACATCGTTACTTTTTTTTTGAAAACCATTATTCCTTTGAATCACTTAATAAAGTCATAAAAAGCCTAATCACCAACTGCGGCCCTGCATCCTAACCAACCCTATATTTGCCGCTCGTTAACACTAAACGCTATAACTAGAACATTTTGTTTTTACTCCCATAAGTCAATTGACTCGCCATTTTTTTTCTTCCCACGTGTCCGCTTTTTCTGCGATAACAAATGGCTCGGAAAATTAGTTAGCTATCTAATTCATAGTTGTTTGTTGTATCAATGTGCGTGTTGGTATTGGTTTTCGTATCTTATACAAAGCGCTGTAGTGGTTAGTATTTGCATGCCTTTTTTTTTAACGAGGAGAAATCTATTATGTACCTACCGGTGGCTAGCCGGTAGGCGTGTGTGGGACTCACCTGCCATATTGGCACTACCCACTAAAACTCCCCGATATACCCGTTCCTGCCCTTCTGTGGGAGAGACCCGAGGTCTGCCGGAGCAACTCTCCGAGTCGTTCCCAGGGCTTCCCGACCTAGACGGACACTAGGTCGGGATTTGCGCCAGTTGGAGATTTTCCGGACATATTTGGAAAATCTCCAGACGTGGCAGCCGGTGATACGCGTGCGTGGAAGCCATCCGACGCACGCAGCTGCTGCCGGTAGTATTTGCATGCCTACGAATTCTACGGCGATACAATCGAAACTTTTGTGGTTATACAAAAATAACACACCATTGATAAGTTGGTAACCTTTAACTTTTTTAGGGTCCGGATACACTGAGACGCGACGCGACGAAAATTGGAGGTGTAAATAAGGCAGTCTTTTACGCCGCGATGGTAGTGCTGCGGTGTCACAGCTGAGATACAAGGGGTGCGGAATAAAATATAACAACATAATTATTACCACTCAATGTATCCCCAAATGGTAGACAGATTTTTAACTTCCTCATTTCGACACATACGTATAACATTGGTATTAGAGAGGAATAGATCGATTGCAGCCATAGGTACTCTAGGCACAAAGTAAGGCAAGCTATATTCATATTAAAGAACATGGCCTTCTCGTAGTTTTTGTGAACGCATAGCGTTGATTTCCTCTTGCACGAAATATTTTAAAATGTTTAAGGCATTAGGACTACGCTTGACATATTGTAACAGAATAAATGCTTTTGAAATTTTGAAGAAATTTTGAGATTTCTTTTAAATTTGATTCTTGCTCTTCTACGACGTCTTCGTCGTCCTGCGTCCAGGTACGTCATTCTGCGTCGCTCGACGTCCCGCTGGGTTCAAGCGGCTTCACATGGATATTCCTTTCCACCGGCGAAACACAGCTTTGTTAGCTTTTTTTGGCAGTTGGGAAAAATACGAACAAATTTTTACGCCTCCCTGTTTGGTTGTCTTGGAAGAATTCAATCTGTCAATCTAAGTGTACGTTAGTGGCGCTACTGGACTGCCAAGTTATACCCAAGAATTTTGTACTCTATATGGATGCCAAACTCCCATACAATAGCATGAGACCTACTGATCGAGACAGAACATTGCCTCATGCTATTGTATGGGAGTTTGGCATCCATCATACAGTACAATATTCTTGGTTATACCTACTTGAGAAGCTGTACATTGGAACTTCTACACCAAAATTTGCCGGTTATATGATTATACCAATCACAGGCGTAATGTGCGTTTTGAAAGGATTTGTTTTACGACGACCCGTGGTTTATTTACAGGCAGTTTATTTTTAACATTTTGTTTTGTGCTAAAAATTATCAAAATATCTCGTATAAACCGTGTCGCTATTAAATATACCCGGTATTAATAAACTAACATTATACTCAGCGTCGTTACTGTGACAGCAAGATGTTTTTCTCCTTTTTTCGCTCCTAGGCGAGTTCAATTCACACGCCTAATCCTAGACCGTATCTGTAGACCAGATAGCCGATACATTTCACGCCGGATGATCGAGAGGCCCTTAATGGAGCTCTATCGGACGTCCAAAATTTATCTGTATCTGTCATTGAGCACTGCGCTTTCGATATGTGGATCGGAACGTGATGGCTGTCTCGTAAGTAACCAACATTTGATTTTAGAACAGGTAAAAGTCCGCCAATAAATATTTTATGATAAATGCTCGTGTTTTACTTAACTGCTAAAGGAGAATGAACTTAGGCGAGTTGAAAAAATAACAATAGCCTGTCAACGGTCAGAAAACTAGACACAATAGGAACATCTATTGTATGCGAACACCGGTGTTCGCGCTGAAAAGGTTAGAGTAGTGGGCAAACAGTGGGCAATTCCTGTAGAATTGCCCACTATCAAATAAAAAAGTATAAATCTTTGAATTCATAGATTGCAATACTTTTCACTACAAAGCTCCAACCAAAATGGCTTTAATTTGGACATCACAACTGGATTCAATGAAAATATTTTTCTAACTTAAATCCAAAATTGTTAAGTAATGCTTTTTTAAAAAATGTACCTATGAATAATAACAAAATACTTATTTAAAGCATATAAGTCAGTATTAATTTATATATTTTTACTATAACCCCTTTTTTTACTCTTTTCCACTTGCCGCTTAAAATTTGAGGTAGATAATAATGACTACCATTTCGATTTTCAATAGAAACTTCTGTCTTGGTCACAAACCGGTAACGCCATGATTTTTAAATATGGAATATAATAAATGTGATACAGATGTAGGCTTTTGTGCCACGATTCAACACATTATTTTTACTGACGGATTGTAAAATTTAATTACTATAAAATATTTGAGTAATAACAATGAATACCTAATCTTTTTCTAATAATTTATATAAAATAATTAAATTATGTATTAACATAGCAATTTAAATTCGAGCCGAATGTGTATTGAAATGACATACATACTACAATAGGTACCTGTATAGATCTCAAAACTTCTTGACAATACTGTCGTCGTCTGATGCACACATACATACGTGATGTGTGTATTATTCCCCACAAAAAAAGTATTTTCAAATCAGCAGCGTGATATTTATAATACATTCACCTGAACAACATTTTAATAGATTAATTGGTGGCCCTCCACGCAACGTGGAGCACTGATAAGAGTAAGTACTACCCAGTACTGCTAAGTCTCAAGCCTTGTTCGGACTACGCTAGTATTTTAGTCGAGTGGCGCGTAATTTAGTATCTAAAATACTCGCCACTGCCCAAAAACCGTTCACATTGTTTTAGTACAGTAAACAAGTGAGTGGGCTAAAATACTCGCTACTGCCCAAAAATCGTTCGCAATAAACTCCTTTACTAAACTACTCGACAAATTTTTTTTTTTTTTAAAACACGTTTAGCTACAAAATTACTCGCCACTCAACTAAAAAAAAAAAGGATAAAATGGATTAACTCGACTAAACTCCTTACTAAACAACTCGACTACATTTTTGGAGTTCAGACACGTTTAGCTACTAAATTACTCGCCACTCGACTAAAATACTAGCCTAGTCCGAACAAGGCTTCAGGTCTACACGAGAACGAATGAGAAAATGCGCTTAGGTCTTCTTCTTCAGATATGAAGTGCTGGTACTCCATCCACCTGGTGTTATAATCTATCTACGGTTTTTTGTCTTGTTTACTAAACAAGGGTCAACATCCGACTGCAATATTTAAAAATACATAAATATCAAAAAATTTGAAACTTTCCTTATTATGAAATGAATAAGAATTTCTAAAGATGACAACAAGAATTCATCAGTAACAGAAAAACAATTGTACAAACATTTTAGTCTATTTATAGAATTAATTACTATAACTCAATTAAATTTTCTTGCAGATATTATAATAATGTGTACCCTCGTTTACGCACAAACCTAACGTTGACATAAAAAAGACGTATTTTTATTCACATGAATGTTTGTTTTTTCATCAAATTACTTATCATAAAACTTCTTACTCTTCTCTCCCAATTCTAATTGCGGTTTGCACAGCATGTGTTCTTCTTTCCCTCTTCTGTCACACGCTTTGTCACTCCACAAACTCTACTACTTCGATATCAGACAATCCATCCATCTCTTCCTCGGTGTTCCTCGCCCTACATCCTTACCATCCTTACCATCTGTCGCTTCATGAAAAGTTTGAGTGGAATTTTTTTTATTTAACTGCATTGGTCTCTCCTCGCATGCCGTGACACTGCAAAGAAGCTTCTGGTTTTGAGCAGAAATAAGTTAGATCTCAAACAAAAACTCACTGCGGATGAAAAATTCACTTACCTATGTAATTTGTACCTATGTAACCTTCAGAATACTTCGAAAAGCAAAGTTCTATACACGCAATCGCATTCCCACTTCGTTTTGTTTCTTCCTTGCCACGAATTTAGCAATCTAGCACCCATATATAGATAGGCCCAGTCATGAACATTAATATCTACAAGTACCTGCGTTCGTCCATTGCTGGACAGGTCCTCCCTACAAGACCACATCCTACTACCTTCTCATACTCTTTACAAGTCTTCAAAATTTTAGCTTTCCTAAAATAACGTAGGTCTGTGGGCGTCTGGGATCTCAGTCTATAGAGACGACACAGTATGGAATAGTAAAGGGAGACACGGTAGTCCTATATAATAAAATAAATGAGATTACAATATAATTACGATACAAATTATTTGATGACTAACATGGTTAAGTGACTGAGTGTTAATTACGAGGTTTCGGGTTAAAGTCCTGGTAACGGCAATATTTGTGTGATGTACAAACATTTGTTCTCTACTCTTATCATTAATGTTCTTTGTTTATGTTTATTCCTTAAATGTATACTTCATTTATAATTTTATTTATGTATCACCTACAAAGCCCGCACTAGACGTCAGTGTTAGGGCTATGATGATTATTAATATTTGGTTATTAAAATGACTATTTCATTATTATATTTAATTCAGGCTTATTTTAATTAAAGTAGATAAGGTATTCTTGATATGTGGCATTCATCACACGTTGCTACATAATCGTAAATCGTGTACTACACTATTATTTCCTTTTTTTCACTTGCACTACTTTCAAACATTTTTATTTTAAGGTTAATGTATGGTATAATTAAATTTTATATAGATAAATACGCTCAGTTAAAATCGCCTAAAACCACTACAAGAAATTAAAGATTAACCTTTTTTTCTTCAGATCCTGTACAAAATAAATGAACAAGTTGCATATTCCAAAATTCACGTGGCTACCATGTGATATCGAATCCAAAGTATTTTTCATACTGACACATTACGATAAGGGTACATTACACCCGAGCGATTTCATTTTACACGTAAATAAATCCAAGTCTTCGAGTGATCAAAGACGAATATAAAATAAATATCATCTAGAAATATTTAAATAATAAATTAATAAATAAATATTTTCAGACATTCACACCTATCAGCTAGCCCCATTTTAAGCAACTAATGCTGTTTGTGTTACGGACACTAGATAACGGATAAATATATTTAATAGATTAATACATATAAATATCCTGAATATATATAAACATTCAAGACTGGAGAACAAATGCCTGAATTCATCACCTAAAAATTTGCCCCCACCGGGGATCGAACCCAGAACCTCTCGAGATGGTGACGCCTTGAGACCAGCATACACACCACTCAACCACGGAGGACGTCAATATTATATTTATTTGTTTATTAAATATTTCTTTCCTCGTATCGTTTCGAAATAGACGGTGTTCTTTGAATACAATTTCAATGTGTTTTTGGAACAGAAACTAAAGGACTATTGTGATTTTATTATATAACATACATACATACTCACTCATATCCCTCCTGAGGGAAGGCAGATCTCATATACGCATTAACTGGGAGACTGTTGCTAAGTACCGGACTTAATGTAAGATAAGCGGTATTAATAATAAATAAATAAAAGTACTTAAAGTTTTATTCAGAATCAAAGTTACAAGCGGGGAAAGAACAAGCTTCCTCTGGCACAGTAGGTACTGTTTTCCCAACTCAACTCATATAAAAACTTGACCATAAACACTGATTCTAGCGGTAGCTCAACAAATTTTGTCTCTACTATTTACGATACACCCGTTTTTATCTAAAATGCTTTTTATTGGACTACTTTCTGTTTTATAGTTTTATTGTAGAAGATATTGAGAGTATTCCGTAAAACTATTTTTATTACATGCTAATAATCATTAGAGTCGACAATTAAAAGCTCTAGATATTACGTAAGTCATTTGATAAAAACTACGATTTTTTAAACTGGTCTGACAAATAACTATCACGCTTATTCATAAAAACACGTTGATCAACTACTTACATATTGTTTAGCTAATCAACTAATTAAGTTTTAAGCAATGCATAAGATTTCCTTATTCTTAGAAAAGTTTTAATTTGTATTTATCTTTCAATTTGACAGCCCGTTTGGTAGAAATAGCGTCAAAAAATAACAGCTGTATCGTCCCCAAATCGTCCCCCATTTTGTTATTTAGGGTGCGTTCCAAAACAAGTGAAATCTAATATTAGCGTAAATTTTACACTAGGTCGTTCCTTAATACACCAGAGTGAAACCAAATGTATCGAATAGGCTAGTTGACACATAGTTGACACATAGTACAAGGATCCGAAATATACCAAGTTCGATAAATATAAATAAGGGATTGCTGTAGAAATTCATTTTAAATAATTATGTTTTATTTTTACTTTTTTATTCATCTGCCAAAAATGCTAGCTACCATGTTCGTGAAATTTATGGAGTAACGATTCATGTAAACAATTACTACGCATGGTCAAAATCCGTTAAACGGCAGTCGCAACCAATCAAGCATAACTGTCGGCTATGTCACGCATGCGTATTGAATTGTTTACAATAATCGTGACGCTACGGCACAGATAATTCATAGACCATCAGGACTGAAGGCGTTTTGGACATTTAAGCAAAAACGTAATTTAAAATTTATTGTGTTATAAGCTTCAGAAAATAATTGTATTATATTATTTTTTATGGTGATGGCTATCAGTCAGTGATCCTTTGGGGCCCAATAAAAAAAGAGTCAACCTATTTTTACCGGTGGAGGTAAAATTTACCCGTTTTGGAACACACCCCCAACTTACTTTTTGGTGACAAACCCTTTTGGAAGCGAAATATTTGACGGAACCTTACAATAAAAATAGCCAAATACATACATACATATAATCACGCCTGTAATCCCCGAAGGGTTCGGCAGAGCCCAAGGAGCACTGCCCTGTGTTCCTGAAGACCACATTTAGCCATACAAAAATTGGGTTTGGTCAGATGGGAAAATCGCGAAAAAGTAGTAACAAGTGGCTAGCCACTTGAGGTTGAGGTTAAGGTTGTTTAATTTGACAGATATAAGTCACATTTCAAACATAGAATTAGGGGGAGTTTTTGGCGCCATTCAACTATGGCGGACGTGATTGACGGAGCGGATCTTGCTGCGTAAAATCAGTGTTGTTTTGTGTAATAAGTGTCAGCGTTGACGAGCAATGTGGAGGATCATTGAAATCATGTGAAAATAAAAACGCGTACGTGCTATTCATGAACATCGATTTAACGAATAATTTGCTCAGGGGACATAAAGGCCCAACAAAAGGAGCTACCATTACTACTTTTGGCCTCGTTCACGGAGAGAGAATAGTGTTTGACAGCAAAAAGATCAATCTTACATATTTATAATCTACCTATACTCTCAATTCTATTAGAGATCAAGAGTCTTATTGATAACCAGGAGGAGTAAATTGACGGTTTGCTGGTAGGGAGATACCATACAAACCATACGCCAATATCTAGACCGACATGTAGATAATTCAAGAGTTCTCTATTCAAATTACTAGTCTCACCTCAGATTGTAATTTATAAGATAACGCAAATGCATGTACTGCGGCTGTTCGCAAACCCCCAACCGCTTCGCCGCTGCTAAATGCTGCATTCGAATTTCTTCAAAATCAATAAAAATTATATGATAAATGTGGTAGAGGAGCATCGGTGCCTTTCAACCAGTTTGGATCTCCCGTCTCAAAATTACGATTATGTAATTGATAAAAAATGTATGCAAGTGGACCGGCGATCTGATGAAGGTCGCAGGAAGTCGCTGGATGCGGGCGGCGCAGGACCAGTCGTTGTGGAGATCATTGGAGGAGGCCTATGTCCAGCAGTGGACGACAATAGGCTGATAGATAGATAAATGTATGTATATATGTGAGTCTCACTTTAGTACCAACGTCCACGGCGCCTTCTGAGAGTGGCAGAACGTATCCAGATCATTACAAGTACCGAGACTGTGGTAATGCCATAGAGTAGTCTCGCTAGTATGTACTATGAGACTCGCTCTCAGATATTTCAAGCTATGGTGGACGAGGCGCTTTATAATGATTTATACGACACTGCGTGGCCTATTAGCAATTAGCTGTCCCAGGCTCTGTCATAGACATTTATAGCGTTGGTGTATATTTGAATAATTAAGCAATTACGAGTACGAGTATAGTGTGTATATCATTCCATTTAAAACTGTTCATATATTTTTGTATGAGTATAACCGAACCAAGTCCAACTAGAAAGCAGTAAACTGTATTCATAAAATTACGGAATAAATATAGCGTAAAAATTTAGGCAGCAAAACTAGGGTCGTTAGCGAAGTTCTCCCCTTTTTCTGGGAACATTTTGTTGGTCCACCTCGTAGGCTCATTTAGGCCGAAGCTATTGTTTCTGCAGGGTCGCCGCAACTAGCCTTCGCGAACTACTTTTAACTAGGCTCGATCCCTCCCCGAATAACAAATGCATCCATGGCAACACACTTGTCACTATAAAGGTAAATAAAATCTGTGGGATTTAAACACAGTCGCAATTAATGTGTATTATAGACATTTACAACTTTTTCGAAAGCTGGCTCATTTTAAGCCGCTCAATTTTTTACAGATGTAAAACAGCTGAGCTTACAAAGAATGGAAAAATTAAGAATTATAATAAAATTATATGAATATTTTTTTATTAATGATATATTATATTTCCTATTAAAGATACCTCGTTCTTAGAAGAATGGACACTTGGGCTAAATCTGTAACATTCTAAATAATATTACGCTGATAACATTAAAAACAGAAATACTTTTTTCCAAATTCAATAAGACGATTACATCTTAAAAGATCAATTCAAGATTCTTATCAATTACATTTTAAGGTTTTCGAATTGCTCTGCAGGTCGCAATCGGAAATAGGAGACCAACAATATAATTATAAGTTCGTTGCGTTAGGGCGGTTATTCCCAAACCCATGGTGACCCTACGGGGTGGTGCCCGGCGGGGGGCTCGCGGTCTGTTTGCAAATAAACACCCGTCAATGGTTCCGTATACCCGGGCTGCTCGCAGGCGGTCGCTACACAATGCGGACGAGCGACGCGCTGCGGGTCGCCCCGTGTCGCCCCGCGTCGTGTCGTTTCGCCCGTGTCGCTGCGAAAACCATTCTCACGTGAACTTTTGAGAACTTCCATCTTTAGGGTATCGTGGATCTAATAACAATCTGTGTTATTTTGACACCCTAGACGAGGTAACTGCTAATCGATATCGATAAACGGAAAATGCAAGATTTAACACAAATATTCACTAACGTGGTTAACACGCTTTAGCTTTCGATAGAAAACAAAGCTACCTTCACCATGTTCAAGCCATTTATGGGTATCCAAAATTTTCTAATCTCGAAGTCCTACGTAACATACTTCGGAATACACGTTAAGCCGTTGCGTTGGTCCCGGTCGCTATTGCAACCTTCTCTACCCACCGACCCGCATTGGGCCAGCGTGGTGTGTTACGTCCCATATACTCCTCATGTGTTTCTCCATGAGTAAGGTCTGTGCCCAGCACAGGGGCATATATATGCTGAAGACGACATTCGCTTACGTAACGTTGCGAGCTGCGAAAGCATTAGAGAGTAATTGTAAAATCTTAACAATTAGGTACCGAAAAGCTTTAATAGAAATGGAACAGAATAAAGAGAAAATCTCTATATATTATAATAATTACAGTAATAGAAAAGAAAACATACCGTAAACAATTCTTTTCGTGCTAATTAATGGAATATGATTTGGATTACGTTCGATACTTTGGCGAACGCTTACTTAAAATCCCATACATTTTCGACAGCGAAAGCAATTATCGAAATGCATCTCTGCAGGCCCAGTTACCTCACTGGTCTGAGTATATATTAAATCAAACCAGTCGTGACGTACGTCGGGTATTTACAGCCCCGAGCATCCATCGGTAATCAATTGGTAATTTATCAAAGCATTTTTGCATACTAAGTTGTCCCCGTTACTCGTCTGCGTGGACTCTAAAGCTGCTTGCAAAGTGTTTTATTTATCAATCCATTTTATCCAGATCAATTCAGTTCAAGATATGTCTTAAAAGTATAAGGCGTGTTTTAAATTTTAATACATTTTTGCACTTACTAAAACAATATGCTGATACGTTTGTTCAATCGTCGCTCCGTCTTCACCGGGGTATGTGTATTCTTCCCACTGCAGCATTTCTATATGTGTCGTATTCCTAATTGGAGAAACACATGAGGAGTAAGGGCTGTAACACCACGCAGGCCCAATGCAGTTAAGTGAGTAGAAACGGTTTCAATTGCGATTAGTACCACTGGAGTAAGTCGTCATTGTAAAAAAGTAAACTTTTTGAAAAGCAAGCGGAAAGTAGTTGAAATCACATTTCCCATAGAAATTTACATTCTTAATGCAACTAATAAGTTGAGTTTTTTCAACGCAAACGTACATTAGGGTACAGGACAAAACGCTTAACGTGCCTTCCGAAACACCGAAGGAATCGAGAAAAAGATTTGGTCGATCATACAAGGAGAGACTTTGGCGGTAGTAAAGTTTTCAATAGCGAAAGTGGAAGCAACAATTAACCAGGAATTTTTAAACGTAACCTTTGTTGTCTCTTTGTCATCTTAAGCGTCTATTTCGGATGAAGTTGTCGAAGAATTAAATTTAAGTAGCATAATTAGAATTAGAATACTGAATTAGGTAGTAACCTACAAGCATATCTTAAAAGATAACAACATCAACAATTAATCGACTTTCTGCAGCCATCGTCAGATGTCGATCTACCTCGTTGGGAGCTTCCTACGTTGCGCCTCCCAGTACTTGGTCGCCACTCGAGAACCTTTCCGACCAGTTCTACGACCAATGCCCACTGTCACTGTTCGCAATTCTGTAGGTAATGGAAAGAGCCGTGGTTGGAGTTTCTCTGCGTGATCAAATCAGAACTAGTCAGCGAGGTCAGCGACATAGCTCACAGAAGATTGCGAGATACACACAGAGGTTGTGAAGATAAAACAATCTTGTAAAATTTCTCGCAAGTCAACAACTCAATCTATTTTTTTTCATAATGAAAGATTCAAAGAGTGTTTTCAAAAATGTATTCATATAATAGCATAAAACGGTTTGAATAAAAAACAATAAGCAGGACTTCAACCATTCAACGATGTGCTCGATGTTGATTCAAAATAATCGAAATCACCCAATAATGTTGTTTGTTTACACGAGTCAAGGGCATTCCACCCTTTAGTACTTGACAACTACAAAAAGATATTGACTCGTACAATCAAGAGCTTCGCGCTCATTGTCATTGGAAACTAACACTTAATTCGTCCACGTAAGGTGCCATATGATGTAAACTTTATTCCAAAGTAAATGAGGGTTCGAAAAGAATTAATATGTGGTTCCCGCTCTACAATTTAAACTTAAATCAACGGATTGGCACAAATTTTGAAGTGTGACAATTAATTTTTATTCTAATGCATAAGTTTCATTTTATAAAACTAGCCAGTAACTAATTTGCTATAACATTTATTTTTCGCAATTTTATAAAAAAAAATTAACATGATTCAATTTTGGTTACGAAAAAATCATAAAAATATCTAGATCCATCTTTAAATGTCTTTCTTGATAAGCTGACGAAAATGACGGATGATTATGATAATAAAAAAATATAGCAATATAATCACAATTTCAGAATCCAATGCACACAAAATTCAAAATATCTGCTTTGTCGTCTTTTTCTTGCATTTTTACACCCCAGCGCATACGCATGGAAGCGTCGGCATTTGTTCATTGCGGCGCAGGCGCACGCACCCGAATGCCGTTGACAAATCGCATTATTTTGCTAGTTTCCCGTCCCAATTGTTGACAACCGCTTTGTGAATAATAACCATGTAAATTTTTTGCAGCAATAAAAATTGCGTTTTCGGTCCCATTTTATTATAAAAACATTATAAACAAATAAATAGAATTTCCCAAGGCGATATAAATCTACTACCCTTACTGATAGTGTACTAATGTTCGTGTCTTTAATATGAAGTAAAAATTTCCACGCTAATCTATTTTCTACATAAGTAGGTATAGTTATTATTGTGCATCTCGCATGTCATGATTTTGTTATTTATGTTCAAAATAAACATCCAAACGTGATAGGAATGAAAAGTTGATAAAATGTTCTTAACATCAATATTTTAAACAAGCATCGCTGTTTTCAGTAACATGGGTTGTGTCGGAACAAAAAAATCGTATAAATCTTTGTACAAGACCAAATACAAAATAGAGTCGTCAACACACAATAGGCCTTACACAATAATAATTGTCATCATTCATTTGTCAACATCTATGGACAATAATAAGCTGCGCCACCCTTATTGTCGCTAGGATAAAGTTTAAAATGCTATAGGGAGAGAGTTTATGGGACCATCTGCTCCTACTTTTATAGGTCAATGTATTTGTAAACAGTACCTTTGTATTTGACGAAACACAATGCAATGCGGTTTTCGGTTACGCTTCCGTTTTGTAGGTACAGAAAACAATTAAGAGATTCTTCTCGGGTATCCATAAATTAAATGTCTTGCATAAATAAATAATATTGATAACATCAAAAAGTTCTCTAAGTTCCACGCGATAACTTATAGATAACTCCGGAGTATAACTCTTCAAATACCAGAGTCCAGGCACAATAGTAATAATCTATTGTTCGTGACATTCCGAGATGCCACCCGGGATCAATAAAACTATAATTCGACCTGTCCAGAGAAATAAATCGATTGAATCGAATTATCGGTACAGTTTCGACCCGGAACATTTACAGCAACATTGTCCTCAGCCTACATACGTCCCATTGCTGGGCACAGGCCTTTCCTCATGGAGAAACACATGAGGAGTATGGGCTGTGACACCACCACGCTGGCCCAATGCAGGTTGGTGGGTAGAAACAGTCGCAATAGCGACCGGGATCAACGGCTTAACGTGCCTTCCGAAGCACGGAGGAGCTCGAGATCACAAAGTTTTCGTCACCCATCCACGGCCTGACCGTAGCGAAGGTAGCTTTGTTTTCAATCGAAAGCCAAAGCGTACTAACCACTACGCCACCGAGCTCCTAGAAAGACAGGAACATAGAAACTCCAAAGTAATAACTAACCTAATTCCAATGCTATACAAATTAATTTATTAGACATAAACTAATAATAATTAACGATAAAACTAATTTTAATGTTCGATAAGCATGATAATTGATAACATTCAACACTGTTGACAGACTGAAGTTCGTCTGCGGCACGGCGCACGACGCTGCTCCGATAAACAAGGCCGGCGTAAGATAACTAAATAAATTAAAATATTATTAATTCGATAACTTGCAGGTTGTGACCCCATTCTATGAATAACACAAAAACTTCCGCGATAAACTGTATTTAGACTCAAGCGGATTATAGTAAACTGTCAGGTAAGAATCTGTGTGGAAAACGATCTTAAATCAAACCCTAATTTCAGTAGAATTTCCGTAATATCACAACTAAATAGTAGAACAACCTACTACACTTAGGGTCAGTTTTTGATCCGTGGTAAGTTAGACCAGTAGGTTAAAATAATGGCGAAAACGTATAATGTCGTGATATGACAGCTTGTCCAATAGTAGAATTTTCAAATATAACTAAAGTTATATAATCATAGATGATTTAATCACAACAGGATGCTGGGATTAGAAAGATGGCGGCTGGTGGTACAGCTGATCAAGAATTTTGTACTTTATGATGGACGCCAAACTCCCATACAATAGCATGAGGCAATGTTTTGTCTCGATCAGTAGGTGTTCCTTCTCATTCTATCACTTTAATGAATGAGTTTGACATTTCGTAGTAAAGCTTTCTATTACAATTAATGACGTCCCACAAAAATACACACAAATTTCTCAAGCAAATACTCTCATTCAATATTCGATTATTGTCTCAACTGTGAAATGATAAGGTACATCCAGGATACCACTCACTTACACAACATAAAACAACGCACCACACACACACACACCATACACAACATAAGTCACCACCAGTTTTATACTTTTTATAATAACAACAATTTTCAGTCTAGGCGTCAAAATGGCGTAAATATGACAGGTGAGACAGAAACTATGGATAGAAAGAGAGGAAGAGGATATCCCACGGATAGCCTTCATTCATAAATAGTAATAGAATGAGAGGGAACACCTACTGATCGAGACAGAACATTGCCTCGTGTTATTGTATGGGAGTTTGGCATCCATCTTATAGTACAAAATTCTTGCAGCTGATGTATATTGTTTCGAATTTTCACCGCAAACTTAACACGTTTTGACGTCATACATTTTGCGTTTCCATTGACGTAATTAGTCAAGAATATAACTATAACTATTGAAATAAAAATTAACCACCTCGCTCGGTTTGGTTTGTGGTAGAAGCCCTACCACGAACCATACCGAGCTAAGCCCACCTGGCTAGCTACCACCATATTACCGAAATTTGTCGCCATAATAACGTTTTAATCATTGTTGTGTTCCAGCAATTAGAGGTAAGATAGAGGTAAAGCTCGCTTCCACCTTCGGCCTTATCGTCACATACCATCAGGTGAGATGAAGGCCAAGAGCTTACCTGATATAGTGTAAAAAAATATATATATATATATATATATATATATATATACTGCAGAATCTGCTATGAATAACCTAGCAGTTAAAATTAGTTAAAAGGTCGCACTGGACGATGGTCACAGGGTCAGTAAATATCAATAGTGTTAACAAACTTATACACAGCTAAGCCACAATGAAGATGTTGTGCGTGTCATTAAGAAGAACTCATTCATTTATCACTTTAAAAAAAGTTATGGTAGCTACCAAATTTCGTACAGTTGTTATCTTTTAAAAACTTACGTGTTATGCAAAGAAATATTACAGAAAGATGTTGATAAAGTCTAATCATAAATATAAATTAAATCTATATAGATTTAAAACCTTATTAATCTATTTATGCAATAATATTGAGATAGGAGAACAATATCTTCTGAGTTCGTTACAAAAATCAAGTTATAGTCAAGTTATGATGGAATAATACATGAAAATTATTTACTAAGTACTCCTATGTTACCAACAAATCCGTCACTTTGAAAGTTTTCTTTTTAAGACCGTAAAATAACAATATAACGTTATTATTTATTATTAAATGAAATTTTGTTCTACGTTTTACACGTTCATAAATCCTTCAGGGATCTTCACTTCTTGCAGCAGTTTATTGAAAAACCAAGCCAACCACTTCCATCCATCCACTTTTAAAACATTACTTCCACTAGTATACCATCTGAACCAATCGCTTTTCCATTCTTCATTCTCTTGTCTACTATTCATACTCAATCCGAACTTACATCTCTCGCCATATTCATATTGGAAATTACCTTTGTATCGCGACGAAAAAAAAATAAACTAGACAATGTCTTCTAAACTATCCACCTCTGAAAGTTACGCTCATAATAAAAAATAAGGTACATATTTATAGCTTTCATTTAAAATTATAATCTGAAGTGGCCGCAAACTTTTAATTTTGATCCAAAAGTGCCCAGTCTCCTTTAACAATTAGTCAAACTGACATCTGTCATACATTTTCGCGTTTTCATTGAATCTATTTACTATTGAGGTGACTATTACTACGGATCAAAAAACTGACCCAGAATACTATATAGGGCTTAAAAAACTAGATTAGTTATCAAACAAAGGGTATATATTGAAAATAAAAAAGAAAATTTTACATGACATCATTATAACACGGCAAGCAATGTTTTTTTTACACTCCATGCACTGTGTGTTTACTGGTTTCGCTTGCAGTACATTTCCCTCACTCTTCTTTTTTGGAAAACAAGTGACACAGCGTTGACTTTACTCATGTGGTCGACGTATAGATTGATACATCGAACGTACAAGTAAGAACATGATACGACACGTTCATGTATCATATATGATCACGTTTCTATGTATTAGTATTAGATTTAGATTTATTTATGTATTTACCCAAAAAAAAATTAACTTAAAAAATAAAACCAAAAAACTACCCCCTAAAAATACAAAAAGACGAAGAATTGATAATAAAATTAGGGCATTTACGATGTCAAAAAGTTTAATTTATGGTGACTTTAACTGTTAAAGTTGGCTCTTGTAAACAAATCTGCAGTACCAGTTTAGGATAAACTATTTCCCGCAGACGATAAGTCATGGAGGAAGGTTTCTGTAGGAGTTTTCCCAACAACTTCTTAACGACGGATGTAACAGTTACATACAAGCAACAAGTGAGTGACACCTACACTATAAATCTGTGAAAATTCGGTTAGATTTTTCTACCTAAAATATAAAAAGACTACGATAGAAATTTGTAGACATGTATGACAGACAAAAAAACAATATCACTGAGAATATATACGGAAACACATTGCGAAAATTTTGATGTATATCAAAGGGTAGGCTTGGAAGGAAAAGGCATTAACAAAATTTATGTCAGCCCTAATTACTTCCCCTCAAAGATGTTATTAAAGGCCCTAATCAATAGTTTCCAAGCCGATAAGTATTACCTTTAATGAAAATTTAAAATACTACAAAATATATTAACTACAGACCTAACTGAATGCAGTATTCTGTTACTTCAATACCTTTTTGACAAAAATCTACTAGTATTAGTAGTATTTTATTTGCCTGGAATTGTTAACTAGGAAATCGGAACTTTTAAATTACGATACAACTTTGCTACTTTATAAAAAACATTTCCTCTTAAAAATTTCACTAGAAAAATTTAAATTTTAGTGTAACACTTATTCTCCCACAGACTTCTCGATTTGCCATTCTAATTATCGGTCAGGGCTATCGCTTATCGATTAAAACTAAACTAAATTAGAGCAGCGTAACTAAGTCAATCGATAAAGTGACCTGCTCTTTCGGGTGCATTCTCGTATGTTCGTACCTATAAAATTTTAATCGATTTATCGATAGGTGTCGAAGTCCGTGGTCATCCGTCTCCATGTACAGTCACGAGGAAAAATATATACTCAATTTAGTAACTTGTCATTCTAAGATTTTAGTAAAATATTTGCTGTTGCGGCTAGGTACTAATGACGTCAAAGTGACGTGGTACGGTCAGCATCAGAAGTAGCTGATCATTTTAGTACTGTATCACATTTCATACGCACGACATTTTCCTAGAAACCCTCATGACATTTGCTTCAACATTTAATTTGACAAGGTATTTAAATGGTCATCAACTTTTGATGCTGACTGTAACATATTTTTGCTAGTAAGTGTACAGTGTCACGCGTAGACAGACGGAGTTATCGACACCGCGTCCGGGTCACCGGGCTTGCCACTTATCGTATCGGTAAAGCTGCGGTTCTGTTTCAAAGGAGGGCGGAGTCCTTGTGTTCCAAAACACATAATAAAAATAACACTGTAAATAACCTGTATCTATACATTGAATTTTTTTTTATAGGGAGAAAGAAAATAGAACTTAAGTTTATTTGAGGAACTAAGTGGGCTTTGGCTTTTGATATCGAAAACAAAGCTACTTTCGCCATGTCAGGCCTTGGATTGGATTGGTAACCAAACCTCTCTTACCACTAATTCCTCCGTGATTCGGTAGGCCGTTGGTCCCGGTCGCTATTTGCAACCGTTTCTACCCACCTACTCGCATTGGGCCAACGTGGTGGTGTTACGGCCCACACTTCTCATGTGTTTCTCTATGAGGAAAAGTGCCCAGCCAGTGGGACGTATATAGGCTGAGGACAAGTACAGTTTGTTGTAAATATCGTTTGCCTCACATTGTGCCCAGTTTGTTCCCAAGTAACAAATCACGTGAAATGTGGGTGCTATCACCACTGCTTACCCCTTCGGGGATAGAGGCGTGATAATATATTATGTATTTACAGTGAACTTGGGGTAATGGCTGATTTGATGTGCATAAAAACTACGCTTTTTCTCTGATGGAAATTTCACTGATAGAAAAAACGTTGCTTTTTACCACAATATTTTTTTCAAGGATTTCTTTAATTTTCCAAAATTATTAAAGGAAGTTTCCTATTCATGTATGTACGTCTAACCCCAAAATGTTTTAAAACTTAAATAATTAACAGATTTCTAGATTAAAATTATGCATTACTTTAAATAAAAATCATACCTTCCTAACACGGTATCTAAAACCTGGACAACACAGAGATCGTTGATGTTATAGGTATCCAATTTGCAAATTATCTAACGGAGATAAAATTCAAAATGTTGTGTAACACCTCGGTTCGCTTCGCTTTCTTTCCGCAATGTAAATTAAATCGTACTTTGCGACGTTACTAAATAATAAAACCGCCAACGCTCCTATATTACAACTGTCTCGTTATGACATCATGTTTTAGGTATAAATTTGCAGTAGGTATAATAAATTTTGTATTAAAATTCTTAAGATACAAGATTCATATCTTATTCGACTATTTTTTATATTTATTATACTCAAGTTACAACGGTGTGAACGAGGACTTGTCTAGGAAGGGAGTGAGTGCAGATATTGCCAGAGACAGAAGAGAAGAGAATGGAAGCAGAGAACATGCTGCGCCGATCCCAAATAAAATTGGGAATAGTGCACGTTCTATTCAAATACAAGTTATCCAAGAAAATTGGCATAGTCACGTCACAGAGTAACAAAGCGAAAGCTTCATACATACGTATTAGCCGGCGTCGTAGGTACATTACTACAAGTGCGTTTCAACCAGCCGCTGCGTCTCGTCCACGCCAAAACTGGATAGAACCGGTTTACCTTCGCCCGCGTGTTGCACAAATTAAGGGCTTACACAACGCTCGCTAGTCTCGTTCGTTGTAGATCCCTCGTTCATTTATCTCACATAAAGTGTAAATATCAAGTGTAAATATCCAAGAAATTGTGGTTTACTGTACAGTATATGAGTAATACAAGCAAAAATAAATTAATTTCATATTTTAGTTATCCCAAGGAGTCTAAAATAAGTAAGTATATTAATAGTAACAGATTATACCTATTTGTTACATAGTTTTCGTAGGTAAGAGTTAATTTTATTACATAAATAATTTGATGAATCTTCAAATATTTTGCTGTTTGATTTTCGTATCACTGACTGACTGTTGCTAAAATAGGTTCTAACGTTGAATGAATGCTTGAAGCTGTTTGGATTTCAACCAGGATATGCAGGTGTTTTGCAATTTTGGCAATAATCGATTGAATTTCTGATATTTTTTTTTTTTGTAATAAATAAAAAATATATATAAATTCACTAGCATAAATTATTGTTACTTTCCGATTAATATATTTTTCTGAACAAGGGCTCCTTTTTTGTCGTAAAGTATCTACCTGCAGTCAAGTGCTCACAAACCATTACTTATTATTCTCGTACTACTTACACTTTTGTAACAATATTCTTGACGAACTGAATGTGTCCAGTTGGCGAAAACCTATGTGATTTAATTTGAGTTTCACTATTTGGACATGCTAGCAAAATAATAAATCCCAATTTTTTCATCAACTCGACACACGTTTGCCAAGTGCCAATGCCAACCCTATCAAAATAGCTATGAAACACGCTCCTAGGAATATTTCGCTCTGTTCCTTCTTCACTCTGTGGTCACGTCATTAAGCTCTAGCACATATCATAATTCAATAGGTCGTCGTCGTCTGCCTGTGCGCAGGCCCCTCAACTAGATGCAGGCGTTTCGTCATGAAGAGAACGTGAGGTGCATAGGCCACAACAGCAACACGCTCTGACCCAATGTGGATTGGACTGAATAAGTGATTATATTTATTTAAAAACAATAAGTAGTTGAGTCATGTATGTTTACGTAATAATATTATTGATATTATCATGCATATCAAAATATTGGTACCTGTAAAGGTAATTTTAATTTATATCGTAAATACCACATAAAATGTGTTGTAATATTAGTGGCTTCGACAGCGCTATCTGCAGTAGCAAAGAGCCCCCGGCTTTGACATTTTGACATTAGTACCTCAATCATTTGTAACAATCAAGATAATTATATATTTAACTTGTTTATTCTATTATATTATATTTCTTTTGTCTATTATCTAGCATCCAGAGTGCACAATCGTAGTGACCACAATTAGATTTGGGTTAAATAACTAAAGTAACATTCAAATATTTACAATACCGTTCGATGCTTATAACACAGTTTTATACAAAAACAAAGTCAAATAAATTATTAGAAAAATTGGACCTTTGTAATCTATAATAGCATTTACATTGATAATATAAAAAATTATATATTCACGGATCCCCTATGAAATTTACATAAATAATATACACTATCGTTCTTGGTATTCCATTCCCTTTCGTGATTCACCTAGCAATCGTTTCACTTGATTAATATCTTTACAGGCACGCCAATACACTTAATAAAATGAATTATATTTAAGTGTCTAGTAAAAGTTAAATAGTATCTTCATTTGATGGTAATAAATAATGCGGTACAACGAGACAAAAGCATAATAGGGATGTTTTCGTTAAGAAAAGCTACTTGGACGACCTCCGTGGTCGAGTGGTCTGTACGCCCGGTCTCAAAGGGTCGCCATCTTGAGAGGTCCTAGGGTCGAGCCCATTATACAGGCATTTGTTCTCCAGTCTTGGATGTTTATATATGTATTGTTTATTTTCATATATTTATCCGTCATCTACACGGGTCATCTAGTATCCGTAACATAAGCAGCATTAGCTTAAAATGGGTGTAGTTGATAGGTGTGAATGTATGAAGGTATTTATTTTATTATAAAAGAAATATTTTTCTTCATTCTCATAATTATTGTGTATGGCTAAGCCGGCTAGTACAAACATTTGAAAATTTTCAAACTTTTAAAAATTGCCACTTAAATACCGTAGTGAATTGACGCTTGCAACACCAGCCCTAGCCCCAGCTTAGTAACAATAACGCGTCATAATGTGTGTCGGGTTTTCTCACGTTCAAATGTCAAAAAACTATGGAATTTGGAATTTGTTATCGAATATTTATAAGGAATTATTAATTAGGCTTATACAAGAGTTCGGTTGAATGCTTCGGCAGATCCCAGTCGCTCCCAAGGAAGGGCAAGGAGGGTATATCGGGGAGTATTAGTGGGTATTTCAACGCCCAGCAAGACCCACACACGCCTACCCGCAAACTTAGCGGTAGGTAAGGTCCGTAAACAGAATTTTGTCCGCCATCAAAAAAGGCATACACAAGTACAACCAAAAGTCTTCAAAATTGTGTTGAATTCAATTTCTTTTTTGCTTATTTTACAGAGTTACAGAGGACGCTCGTAGCATCAATGCTAGTCACATGTAGACTATAGTTTTCCAAAAAAAACATTAAAGTTAGACTTAGGTATTATTCCGTACCCACATGAGTGCATCTTGGGGATAAGAGTTGAGGCTAACGCGATTTTCACACAGAAGAATCATTCACGGGCACCTCTGCGTCCGGGTCTGTTTCAATGTGAGAATCACTTAGTCTGAGATCGTGGTCAATGCTAATGCTGATGTTGTCAAGATAAGCTCAATCTACCAGAACTGAAGTCACTAAACACACTGAACATTCTCCAAGACGCATTTCGAACGTTAAATTTTATGAAATTATAAATTGAAAGAAATTATGAGAACATTTTTCAATCGACATTATGTTTTGCTCTGTGAATAGACTTGTCATGTTCATTGCTTGACAGAATTTGCTTGTACTCGTGAGAAACCCTCCACAGGAAGCCAACCAACTACCATAAATGTGAATATTCTATAGTGTTTTTCAAATCTAGAAAATATAGAAAAAATGTAATTACATCGTTTTATCAGCTATTAAAATGAGAATTTGAAAATGCTACGAATATTAGAGAGTTGAATATTATTTTATTTTATAATTTAATAAAATTATACCTTCGCTGACACGAATAGAATAATTACGTCAATTAACGGTAAACACCCAAATACTAATAACTCTTTTTATTTTTAAATGTTTTTAATTCCATATGTTTCCACGTATTTCATGAAAGCCGCGATGAAAGTGGTACGACGAAATATAAAAATTATCATGAATTAATTATTAATTTATCGCTTTATGAGTTACAATGCAGTTAGACATCCATGAAGACATCTCGGTTTTACATCATTATTGTAAACAAGCTCGAAAAAGCAACAAATCGTACATAACATTATCGCCGCGCATTTATCCCCGAAGAATGCGAAAGCAATGGTGTTAGCGCCCACTCTTCACCCAATTTGTTTAGCTCCCTAGGGTTAGCGTGGTATGGACATGTGATGAGGAGGAGAGGTGATGAGGACCTAGAGTGAGAGGAAGACCAAAGAAGCGATAGATTGAATGCGTGAAGAATGATATGAGAATAAGTGGATGCTGAGCTGACAGAGGAGAATGGAAGAGAAAGACATGTTGTACCGACCCCACCTAGAGTGGGAAAAGGGAAAGAAGAAGAAGACTAGCAAGGGATTGCAAAAACCGCAGTTTATAATTTAAAAAAGTTGAGGTTTTTTTACTTTTTTGGCAAATAATTGGCCAGGCTATATTAGTGGAACTTACAAAGAGTTATGAGTACCTATTTTCAATTTTCAAAATATCTTAAATTTTTTTATTAAATCTATCGATTAAAGCATTACCTACCATAAACCTTAATTAACTATGGTTACCCTAGCTCTCACGTGAACGATTTCAAAGTGTGCGAAGTAGGTGACAATATCTTATTGAGAACAGCATTCGAAATTCGAAAAATAACATTTTATTTATCGCACTAATGGCTGTTCTGATGTTAATATCGTTAGTCGATGTTATATCGATCGGATTAACAAATACTTATGTATGAAAATCGAAATGAGGTAATGACAAAAACTCAGCTTTTATTAAAATAATTATCCTATTAAAATTGCAGGTCAGCCAAAGCACCAGATTTAAAAGTATGTAAAAAGTATACAGTTTTGCTCATACATCTCGAAAACCAATGCAATAGGTTCATAGGTTCCTTATTGAGAAGAACTCGTGCTTAAAATAACTTCTTATCATTGTTATATTCTGACCACAAAAGAGTTATGACATCATACACACATTTGATAAGAAGTGATAAGACGTCATTGACTAAGTCATTTTCTCACAATTTTTATGATCATGATTATAACTCAAGAGTGTAATTGCTTGTACGTATATCTGACACAAAAAGATAATTTTTAGCATGTATAGAGGAACACCCTGAATAAGACACAGGTCTCGGTTTGTATTTAAGTTTAGTGTAAACAACAGTACAGTCGCTTGCTTCGGTTACCTCATACATACTATCACGCCTCTATCCCCAAAGGGGTAGGCAAGGGGGTTGACACCCCCATTATGTTTTAGTCCGCATGCAACAGGGGCAAGTCCGTTACCATGCACCGAGCAAGTGTTTGGTTGTAAAAAGCAAAAAAATACCCATCTTTCAATTTTACCAAAGAAACATATTTATGCATGACAATTGCTTCTGAAAAATGCGTTAAAACATCCAACAGCGAATTCACGGGTGGTCGTGGGAACACAGGCGACCTCGCGCGGTTAAAAAACGTCGCGTGCCGCGCCCGGCCCGGCTAATCCGTCGGGCCGGCGCGGGCGCAGCCGCCGCGACGACACGCGAGCCAGGCGCGGACTAAGGCCGCACCTATTAACTTATAAGCAACTTATAAAAAAAAATTATTTATAACAACATATGGCGAAGAGCAGGCAGAGATCTCAACACCCACATTTCGCATTGTCTACACCATGTCAAAGCGGTGAGCATGTCTACACCATGTCAAAGCGGTGAGCATGTCGCCCCCGGGGCGACGGCACTACTCATTCAAGATGTCGAACCCAAGCATCTTGAATGAGTAGTGCCGTCTTTGGCTACTGCATTATGACAGTATTGTGAGGGAGATGAGCATGAGATAGAGATTAAAGTGGATGTAGGAAGAAGACCGTAGAATATATGAAAAGCTTGTGTAAACGATGATAGGATGACGTGCATTAGAAGACTTATGATCAGCAAAGGATGACTACAGGTTGATAATAAGGATATATCTAGTATCAAACCTTTCATAATCCTATACTAAGGGTGTCTTGCAGGAAATTTAAATCCAGATTTAAAACTCGATTAAGTAATTTTTTGACGTTTTAGACGCAGTAAAAATGACAAAAGATTACTAAATCTAGTTTTAAATCTAGAATTAAAATTCCTGCAAGTTGCCCTAATACTTATATGCAATTTGTCGAATAAAATTCAATATCAAAATTTTAGTAAGTAAAAAGATTTTTACTGAAAATATTAACATGGCGTACCCATACTAAAACTTAAGTAACATTTCAATACCGTGAAAAAAATACATCGAAAGCCATCTTTATCCACTTTGTCAATAAAAATAAACAATAGTCTACCTATTAGACTAACACTGAACAACATACTCGTAGTAGTTGCTTAAACTGCCATTGCATTCATAGCTAAAAATTTACAACCTGATGCCGACCCTGTATAACGAACTGACGGGAAAATCATTTTTATACCACGTCAAACCGTCACATAGCTGACACAAATCCGTCTTGGCGCAATAATGAACCTTATCTCTGAACAAAAGATATCACATAAAATTTTCCAACTGCAATTCAAAAAGTTTACACTCATCAAAAACTTTCCCATGCAAACGTGAACTTTATTGCTAAGCAAAAAGAAGCGAAACAATATTTAAACAGATAAACTTTATTAAAGATACGGTCTGATAGATAAACCGATTTCAGACGTTTATACTGCAGAGTTATGTCCGTCAAATTGATTACTTTTTAGCGTTTATTTACGGTATCAACGCGATAGTTAAGTGTAGTGGCAACGAACCAGTGTTCCTTTGATGCAACACAGCTTGCTTCCATTACACTCGGTACATGACGTCATTCGCGCAAAAACTATAATCTTGTTATATTTTTTGTCTGCTCTTAAGCACACGTTGCGAATGCCGATAAAAAGTATTATCAGTGTTACTAATAAAATCTCCGGAGGAATAAAATTTAGTCTAACTAATTTTAGGATTAGGTATATCTTTAAAGTCTCGTCATGTTCTGATAATTTAATTCCGATATTAAATTGCAATACCGCTATATAATTACTTAATCCTACGCAACGCAAGATATTAAATTGGGTTTAGAACTTTTTTGTTACTAAATTGGTTGTTTTATTAATTTTTTTTATGATTTTATAAATATCAGTGTAATCTTTAAAACAAAATTATTTCATCATCTATACATATAATAACACTGCAGAGGTTGAATGTCTGTTCATAGAAAAAAAATGATTAAAATCAAGTCAGGGGGATGTTAAAAGGGGGAAAATACCCAAAAAAATATTTTTATATTTTTTGTTTCTCTGTCTGTTTGTCTGTTTCGGGCTAATCTCCGAAATGGCTGGACCGATTTTAATGAAATTTTGCTCGGTGATATCTTATATGCCTGGTCAACATCTTTGATACTTTTTACTCTGGAAAATCAAAGGGTTCCCGTGGGTAGTACTCGTAACCGCGGACGAAATCGCTGGCAACAGCTATTTAAAATATTTTCATAAGCCCAGTCCCCGACAAAAAATTTACCACTGCATGCTACTTAATAGTACCACAAAACTTTATTTTTAATCACGATACTGCGTGCATGAACTCTCATAGATAAAGCGTTTGGTCGCTTTCTAGAAATGCGGGTCAATATTCTTATATTGGGTCCTTACCTATGAAATTGGTGTTTTTAATTTCTCTCTTAGTATTTTGTCTGTAACTATTAAGATACAGACAAAATACTAAGAAGATAAAAAATAATTACCTCGTCTAAAAATAGACTATATTTTTAAGCTCTTTTTTTTTTTTTTTGATAATTTGTTGTAAGTTTAATTGTGTTAATATTGGACACGGAGACAACTCTTTTTAAGTGCCTCCCGAATACATCATTTTATTTGCATTCACTTAAAAACGATAAATAATTTTTATGAAGTGTGATATTACACATATTACTAAAGCTTGTCTAATGATAGATGCCAAATATTATTCTCTTTGGATTTGTCCTTGTGAAGAAAACTGAAAAAAATTTAGTATGGAAAATGCAGAATTCCCCAAAATCTCCATACAAAACACCAATTTCACAGGTAAGGACCTAATAGTTATGACTGTATTTTGGTAACTTTTAACCTCATAATGGACTAAAAATGTGTACACAATAGAAACATACATTGATCGCGAACGCCAGCGTTCTCGTGGTGCTCATAGGGGTCCGTTCTTTCAGAACAAGGTGAGAGTGGCGTTCGCAATGAAATGGCAGAGTTTTCGACTTTCACAAGTAGGTATTGTAAATTTTATCTAGATTTACAAAAAAATTTTGAGTCTAAATAATTCCACCTGATGTTAAGTAAAATTGAGTGAAAAGGGATATCGTAAAGTACTTCATATCTACTCATACTGAATAGTAGAAAAAAGCGTAAAAGAAAAAAAAACGTCTCGATGAAAATTCAAAATTATGAAATAATTTTGACTATGTGCTTTGAACCAATGACGAAAGTACTAAATAGAATAATATAAACCTGTTATTATGAAATGTAGAATAACATTAAAGTCACTTTAGTTTAGCTGCGTTTGACATTAAGTATAAAACAAATCAACAAAATGTTAAAGGATAGAGTTTAAAAAAGACGCTATCTCCATCGACGATATAAGTTAAACCATAAAAGCGACAAATCAAGTCAACAAATTTTATAACACCACCTCAGATTCCCATAAACAGTAGAGAGAATCGTAAACTATACTCAAATCCATAAACACCGCAGGCAGATGACATCAGATAAGGGGCCGCGGGAGCACGCTATTAGAACATAGGCAGTTAATTATTAACAATAACTAATACATCGTGTATTATGAAAGATAACACGATGTAAATGCTCCATGTTAACATAATTCTTATAAGAGATATTGTTTGAGAATTACTCGAACGCAATGTATCCAATAGCTTAAGTTATCTAATGTTTTACATGTCTTTGGATAGGTGACCAAAACATAGTGATCTCTAGTTACTCCTTGCTTCAAAAGGCACGTTTAGGCATATAATTATTTATTTGGTATATACTACAGTTGACAATCGTTGTTAGTATAACAGTAAAAATGTTAGTAGTTAAGGGCTAGATTGACAACCTAATTGTATACACAGTACATGCTTATTGGCCAACAGTAGCCACGAATTGGCGAGATACAGAAATTAGGAAATTGCACTTATTAAAGAGAAAACATAAATTTAACTCTAATTCTAATATGAAGGCCACCACCTTTGGCGAGACAGGCTGTGGTTTAATGGCGATCTCAATGCATTCCTGACTTGGAAATAGAATTTTTTAATTATTGTTACCGTTTCAACCTACCAATCTGCATTGTCCAGCTAAATGGTGTTAAAATAGTCCTCACGTATTTCTCCGCGTAGGAAGACCTGTGCCTAGCTATGGGACGTATATAAGTTGGACAACTGCACTACCGGCAACTTCTTCAGGAACCATTAACAATCTCACAGACTTTGCATCTTATATTGAAGGGCTCAGTAATTTACCTTGCCTACAGTCGGATCACAGCAATGCAAGAAACAGGTTAGATATAAGTAGTAAACTTGTAAACGACCCAGTGCGACTCTAGAAGATACTGTAGCGAACATAATCATTTATACACTTTTGAGCAATGAACGTCTTTATTTCCTTATAATAGAGGTTACTTGCTTCAAGTGTATACATGTTCATGCTCGAAACAGTACCTGTACCTACATTGCATAGATTATTGAATACATTTCCAAAATTATTTCAATATTGAATTTCTTACCCTACCTACAGTAATCGAAAAACATTCGTACCTCTCGAACACTGCACTGTTACCCTAACATTTGCTCCTCAGCAAATTTGGCAAAGCTTTGAAGCTTCAGATCAAAGTAAACAAAACCGCTTAAACTTTCTTCTCGTTTAGACTTGACCCACTTTTGTAATAACGTTAAAATATGGCCGTGTATATCTCAATCTGTGGTCCTGTGTTATGTTCTGAGGTCGGACAATAACTTGTAATGCATAATAAAGCATATGCCGCTTAACAGAAGTTCTCACCCAACTTCCGCATGAGACGTTAGACTACCAACGAAAATAAAAACTTATCAAAACGACCTTATGCTAGAGATTATTAGACTGACTGCTGCCTAAACATTTTACGGTTCAGTCTCTCCGAATGAACATCTTAAAAATAATATTTCGCATGCAACACAATGCCACAACATCGGTGCGTTCCACTCCGGTGCTTTTGATTTGATTCCGTTTTATAAGGTTGATATACATACACGCCGCTTAAGTCTTGTCTAGGATCTAAATCCGGCAAGTAAGTTAAAAATTATTCAGTAACTTCAGCAATTTCTTATTAGTTTTTATGTAGGTTGCAGAACGGAAAACAAAATTTCAACATTTTTATTAGAACTAACACTTTTATAGGTCCATCGATAAGTCAGAAGTGTGTTGGTGTATGATACATTGATGTGAAAGAAGTGAAAGAAGTGTATGATAGTGAAAGAAGAAGGATTAAAGTAGAATAAATGCTGTGGACATCAGAGCTTTCATTGGTGAAACCTCATTGAAAGATAGAAAAGTATGGTGTGTAAGGGGACGTAGGGGATGTTAGTTGGCTTGGGCATATTGAGAGGATGGCTAAAACTAGACTCACGAGGCAGTTATATAAAGCAGCTGTGAATGGCAAAGTTGGAGATGGACGGCCTTGGCGAACAAACATTGATCAAATTAGGGACGTTCTCTTGAAGTATCATCTCTTAGGGTCTCACGACATAGGCTGGTTTTGATATATTATTATAATAGTGTCAATGTGATGTTCTATGTCCTTGCTACTTCTCGTGTGTTCGTTGTTTTAGTCTTTCTACTCTTTGTATTATTTTATTACATATTCATTATATTTACTCCTATTACTGTTATTTTACATTCCACTAATAACCCTCACACGTTCTCAGTAAGGGCCAGGTTAAATCCACCTTAAACCGAACAGCATGTATGAGGCAAAGTAATGAGAGTAGAAGAAGCGAAAGGTGTGTGCCTGGATCGTACCAAATTTGTAATCTCTGCCTACCCTACCGGGAAAGAGGTGTGATTTTATGTATGTATGTAATTCCTGCATTTTAAAGATAGACCCACGATTCTAATCATATTTTAATTGATACATATTACGGCTAATTTAGTTCAATCAAGTTTTGTAGATTCGGTAGATGTAATACGACTGTAACCGTGCTCTCTGGAGTACCTGTAATGTCGCGTTGTAAATGTATTATTGTTATGGTTACTATTATTATTATCTTGATAATGCACACCAAGTGCACCCAATAATTGCTAACGGTGAATATTGGGAATAAACGCAAGATAAACTATAAAATTATATGGAGTTGTTTCATAATTTATTTTATTACGGCCTGGCCACAGCTATTGGCGGTGTGGGGCGCGGTGAGTCGTGAGGCGCGGTGAGCGGCGCGTTTCGCGGTGGTATGCCACAGCTACACTAGTAGCGACCACGGCGGCGTCAGCGGTGGACGTATTTAGTGAACGGCAAAACTTTTAAATTACCTTTTAAATATTTTTTTTTTAAATGCCCCTATCTAAAATGGCACGGTAAAAAAACTAAATTAAAAAACCCGACTGCGTAAAAAGTAAACCAAACTACGTTCCTAATAAAAGTTAAAATGAAAAGAAAAAAACAAGTAGGTAATTTAATCTGGAAGTATGAAGAATAACTATCAAGGTAATTAAATAAAAAATTAAGTCTATAGTAACTTATGACAGTCGGGACCCATTAAAATCGAGAACTAAATCGAACCCATTAAAATGGGTCCCGACTGTCTAAGTTACTTCGTTCCACATTTTTTTTTATAATATGCCGATATTTATGATGTGGATATTTTGACATCCATATTGCTGGTCTACTTAGTATTTCACTAATAAATTGTTCCATATCCATTTTTATAATTTCAACGCGCGGTAAGAACAAAATTATTTGTTTCGGTCGCGCGATGCCTGAACCCGTCCACCAACGCCGCCGCGCGCGCCGCTCGTAGCTGTGGCCGTCTCGACACTCGCTAGTGTATTTGTTTCACGCGCACACCCCGCCGCTGTCGCCCATAACCACCGCGCGCCGCTCGCCGCGCCTCACGCCGCGCCGCAAAACGCGACGCCCGCCGGTGCCTGTGGCATACTTCATATGTTATCTACCATTTGTTTTCACTCACGCCGCGCCGCTAAACGCGACGCCCGCCGGTGGCTGTGGCATACTTCATATGTTGTCTACCATTTGTTTTCACCACGTTCTACCGCGTGCCGCGCCTCACACCGCACCGCGATTCGCACCACCGTTGGCTGTGGCCCAAGGGTTATACTTTAGCAATCGTAATTTCTAATTGATTTATAGTGTAAAAAACTTACAGCCTAAAATTAGTGTAAGCAATTTAAAATTCAGATTTTACCACACTTAGGTATTTGGGCGGCTTATGTCACAGTGAATATATTTCAATGCCGCCGAAATTAATACACCAAATTATAATTAATTCAACGCCTTGTTTTCTCATCAGTCATCTCAAAGCTGATGTAACGTCGCCCCGTCGTATATCCGGATTTGTAGGAAAACTGAAATATGTAAATCTTTATAAACAGAATATTCATGTCTTATTTAAAAATTAAATAGATATTTAAAACTTAGATTTGATATTATGTCCATGTAAATTACCACATCATAATGTCTGAGCACAAGGAACAAAAAAACTCTATCGATAAAACTATCGATAACATGCAAGCCCTATGATTGCACAGAATTTGGTACGAATTATTTTCGTGATTGATTATGCTTCCATATTTAGTTATTTCCAAATATTATTACTTACCGATGAAATATAATTCCTATTTTTTCCAGATTCACCTTTTCACTTCGCAAACGGCACGAAATAATAGCACAACTCGGCATCTTTTTGGGTTTTGTACTGCACCGAATATACGTCTGACAGCTACGCCATTGTGCAATACACTGCGAGCAATTTGACGTTCATATGCCCGTTTGCTCATATGAGCGGCTCGTCAACCACGCCCACTTTATCATTCTAACCTTTTTTATTGTTCTGTGAGTACTACTAAGTAATTTTTTTTAAATTTAATTTGGCGAGAGGGGAAACGCCTTGATCACATCTGTGGTTAGATACTCAATGCTTTAGCGTATTAAGCGAAACGTGAATGTTAACATCTCTACCTATGTCTTGGAATATAGGCGATACGTTCTTTAAAAAAAAATTGTCATCATAGCCTATGATTTAGCTTTATTTTATTTTTTAAAGAAATTGTATTTTTGATACAGTTTGATTGTCAGCCCCATCGTAATCTGACCATTATGTTATAGTAATATAGTTTATTTATCTATAACGATTAAGCTTACAGCTGATTTAGCTTACAACTACTTCAACGCGACTAAGGCTCGATTTTTCAATCCTCAGATAAAATTATCCGCCATTTAAAACTATCACTGTCACTTTCTAAAGTCATAAAAAGAAAAGGGACAGAGTTAACATTTGAGAGACAGATAGTTTTATCTGAGGATTGAAAAATCAAGCCTTAATCTACTATTTTACTACATTCTAAAAATATACCTGACGTTTCTACATTCTGAACAACCTCAACAACAATGATAGCGAAAAATTTCTCACATTAATTCCAGTACGGTAACGAGGCCCAAAACATGAAACGTAACAGTATTAGTACCGGTCCGTAGCTTCTAATACTTCTAATGATAGCCTATTCAGACCAAGGTCACCGCGACCGATCCTAGAGGCTGATACCAGATACAGACGTCAACTGCATGGTGTAACTGACTTTCGATATTAAAAACAAAGCTACTTTGGCCATGGTCAGGCCGTGGATGGGTGACCAAAACTTTGTGATCTCGAGCTCCTCCGTGCTTTGAAAGGCACGTTAAACAAACGATAAATTATGGGCATGGCTTAACTACAAGAGTTCCTCGTGCTACCATAAAAACGTTTTTTTTGTGCAAGAGAGGTATACAACTAATATATTTTTGATTCGTATGCTGTTTTGACAATATGAATCAAGCACAGATTAATCAGGATATTGCATACAATCATGCATATCTCATCCTACATACAGACTTCAGTATTGTGATTTTTATACACGAATTTATAACTCAAAAGCGCCCACATGAAACGCAGATTGAAGTTATAAAACAATAATATATATTTATTTGAGCAGGTTGCCTGAACCATGCACAGGTGCACAGCCACACGTGTGCGAAGGCTGTTTTGCCAGTCCGTCGCTGACCAGCTTTGAAGCCAACTCATGATGCTATAACCTGGCCCAGTTATGGTCTAGCATAGCTCACGCCACATGAATCAGTGTTATGCCGGACACTTCTTATTTACTTATTAATTAATACATGAAAGTAGTTTTTTACATGTATAAATTTTTTTTGTAAAAGCACAATTCAGTCCTTTCGTTGTGAGTATAATTTATATTGATTTATCAAAAGGAAACTGCGATATCGACCAGTTTGTTCCGGAAAATAGCAAACGGACACGCTATATGAATCAGGAGAACCCTTTTTTTTGTACCTAGACTACAATTATTTCAAAAAGAGTATTTGTGCTATAATAATAATAATCATTTATTTTGTAAAACATGAGTACATTTATGGTCTTATAACAATTAATATTGATCTGACATATTTTGCCATCCAATAAGGCGTACAAATAGAATTAATACCGTTTACACAAATAAAAACGTAACAGTTTTTTAAACGAATTTTGAACAAATTTATATTAGCGTCAGTTATAGATTTAGGCAATTTATTGTATATGACTGGGGCCATGCAAAATATACTCTAGCGCATAAATGCCGTGTTTCCTTTTTTAATACACAGTCTATCAATACGAGCTAGTTAAGGATAAAGCCAAGCTGTACACAGAAAAAAATCCGTGCTGTTTGGTTAAGCGGTTTCAGAAATCGAACATTTTCAGAATTCTTCAAAGAACTACCCGTAACTGAAATGAAAGTACACCATAAAAAAAATATAATTAATATTTCTTGCTCACAGGTTATTCTTAAACAAAAGCATAGATTGTGTCTAGGATGTGTGAATGTGCAAAACAAAAAATGTATTAAAAGAGAATAATTTTTTTCTAACTATCATCAATAAGCAATTGAAAACTGATTGCCATAGTTGTAAAAACTATGACCTATTACTAATGACAGTCATAAATAATAAGTTTAAAGTTAATGTTTTACATACATCGATAAAAAGGGAAAATATAGCAAAATTAATGACAGTCATCAGTCTATAAGAAAATATTATGTAATAATTTCTTAACATTCCGCTTTATTTGAAAATAGAATTTAATAAACAAAAAAGAAAAACTCACTTATATTTAATAAAGGCTGGTAATATCCTTAGTTAAAAAATAAAAAATAATTGAACTCTAACACGGCGTTCTAGTTTCAAAATTTGAATTCTATTTTCGAAAACCTAGCCGGTGCATCAAGGTAAAGACAGCGGTGACCGCCGGCTATAAACCCTCTCCTAATATACGCGTATTCGTTGTGTTGAAGACTTTTATGAGCAATTTAACAAGTGTCTCGAAGCCGACCCTCTTTGATTTATGTTCACATAACGCTGCTTTACGAGGATCGTTTATTGTTTCTTGTATTTCAAGGGAGCTGATAATGTTATTTGAACGTCAAGATAAGCTGTCCGATGCGTCGGTAGGTAATTGTATCTGGTTGCGCCAGGCGCCTGTAAGTGATATCCTAGGTCAAAGTACACAACTGGTCAATAATAGATCTGTTTTAGAAATGCTACCCCTAATACGTGACGAAAGGTTATGATATTCGAAGCACTATTTGTTAATAAAAAAAGGTGTATAAAAAGTATAATATAAAAATTGTGAGTGCCAGGATTGTAGCTAGTGGTTGAAATAATAAAAGTTAAATTCATTAATATAAATATATCATGCATTCTCAGTATCACAAGCGATAAGTTATTATTAGAAAAAAAGAAAAAAAATATTTGCTTCCTAATATCGAACGAGTTGTTTCAACTTCAACTAAATAAATGTTCTCAATCCGTCAAAAAAATCAAGATGCAAGCAGTCATGTAACCATCGTCATGTCAGCCAGTCTTACAGGTACGAGCAAGTGTCGAAATATCGAAATAAAAATATCCCGATACGAGTGTCAAACTCTATCGAACGAGACGAACCGGTGAGCCCGTCGCGACGATTAATACCTAATCGATGAACATGCGCACATACTCGTTATTCGAATTAAATCGATTGCCTTCGATACGAGTAAAATTTTAAAATACGTTCCGTACTTTTGCGTTTTAACTTCTTTGAACGAAGGAAAAAATAAAAAACGATCGACAATTTCACAGTAGATTACGCAAGACACATTCCTTGTTTGAATAATTCCAGAAAAAGTAATTGCGTTCCCTTCTTGTCTATTGCCAATAGCCAGTAACATATTTTTTTACCTTTATGAAAAACTTGTGGTTGATAAGTTATATTATAAAAAGCTCGGTCGCTAGAGCTTACCAGTCAGCTGATTGACAGAGGTCGACGTACTTATGTAAAATTATTTCGCATTTTACTGATATTAAATTCCCTAATTTAACGTTTTCACTTTTACCCATAGAACCTATACGTCATCTCAAGTAAAACAAGTTGGTATACAAAATCACGTGTACATGTGATAAATTGCATTGTACAGATTTTCATCAAAACCGACGCAGTAGTTTTTTTCGACCTCAAAGTCACAATAATTTAAAACTATATTGTCCTATTTTATAGACGTATAACACGTGTATTTTTTATGTGTATTTATGTGTAAAGCGTGCCAAAGGTGCCAGGCAGCGGTACCAGAGTTGGGACGAACGGGGCACTCGAGAGGCCGCGGGAAACGCGGGTTCGATTCCACCGCCTGTACCACTGAGTTTGAATAAAACTTATGTACATTTCATTGTGAATATCGCTTGCCTCACATTGTGCCCGGTGCATGGCAACAGGCGCGCCACCTATTACATGGGGGCCTAACATATCTGGCGATATGTGGGTGTTTAACACCTCTGCCTACTCCTTCAGGGAAAGAGGCGTGATAAATCAAATCATAGTATTTTCGTTTATTTTAGCTTTAGTATTCACAAATTTTAGCTTTTAACTCTCGCAAAAGAGTGGAGTTATGAGTATACCTTAGGTATATCTGTTTACATATATCCTGTGACATACATCCTAAACGATTGGGATTGAAAATAGGTCATTAAATTAAATACTTCGCGCGGAAGCTTAAATAAAACAAAATTGGTATATTTAAAATGAGCCGCAATTATTTCAACACATTTGTCAATTAATATTTTTTTTAAACTCAATAATTCAGCAGCGGTAGCGGAGTTTTAGGGCATTACTCGATCGAGAGGTCGCGGGACTCGTGGGTTCGATCCCACCGTCTATATCACTTCATCTTCTTCTTCGTGTCAAGGCTCTTAGTGCTGCCGCATTTAACTCCTCCTTAACGCAGAGTCCAGGCTCGCCAATCCTTTCATCACAATGGCTCCCCCCTAACACATACGGGGCCTATAGCGCTAAGTTTCAAAAAAACTTATGTACAGTTGATTGTGAATATCGTTTGCCTCACATTATGCCCGATACATGGCAACAGGCTTGCCACAAATTTTAAGTTTAGTTGTTATGCAATAATTCAGATATTAAAAATATTCTTTGGCGAAGAAAGAACTAAGAAAACGCCAAAACGCACTCCACAATCATCAATTATAAAACAGACTGTCCAACCACGACCCGATAGCATCTCTTTACATCAGATAATATCGGTGGGCCCAACGTTTAGTTTTATCATGAGATTTTATACGTCCGTGTATCGTTAAAATAAATAAAGACTCAAAAGTGCCTGCCTGTGGAACTATCGTACCGTGGCGGACAGAGATTACTACCAAAAACAATTTCATTTTAAAATGCACAATGCGCATGAGATTTTTGCGGGGTCATATCATAATTTGGCTCGAGTAGATAAGGTTTAGTAGGTATGCATAATTTTCTAATAATACTAAATTGTAGACGATGCATTTTAAATTGCATGTTTAGAATATCAACAGATATCTGACAGATAAACAAAACAAATAAAAATTTTTTTTTTAATTCTCATCGGAATATTTTGGTAATCTATATCTATCTTCAGCCTACATTAGTCCATTGCTGGACATAGGCCTCTCCCAATGTGCTCCATTTTACCCTATCACCGGCCTGCCGCATCCAACATCTGCCTGCAGCACTTCGCAGTTCATCACTCCATCTCGCCGGAGGGCGTCCAACACTACGACTGCCGATCGCGGTCTCCACTCAAGAAGGAGTAAAGTAATATTTTATTCTGTGTTCATTAAAATTTAACTTAACAGGTTAACTAAATAATGTATAGCTAAATAGTCAAGTAATGGCGGGTTTCTGTTAAAATAAAATAACTTAAAATTTGAAATAAAAAAAATTCACAGTACAAATATTAAGATTCAACTGTCCGTAGCCAAAACGAGTCAATCTATTTTAATATTATTAGACATTATATTAGCGTCGCCGTAATGTATGCGGAAAACATATGTTAGAAAATTATATGTAAAAAAGCTGAAGAATTTATTCCCTTGTACGGAAAAGGATATTCCTCATACACGGCTGTATCAAGTTCCTATGTCTTCAGAGGAATAATAACATTATGTAGACAAACCATGGATTAAAAAGCCGTAGCTTTAATTAAGACAAACAAAATTTTTCACATTGGGAAAAATAAACGAATATAAAAATGTTAAATATAATACCATGTGATCGATGCATAAAAATTGTTCTAAGAGCTTTATTTCATTGCTTTTACTTCACCCGTAAAGAAATTAGCGTTGTAGATAAAACGAGAAGACCGACTGAGAAACGCATTAATGCTAGTATGCATTATGTGGCAGGTGAATTTAATGCGAATTGTTCTTGCGAAACGACAAAATTATCACTATGTCTGTCTGCGGACAGAAGCCACGGGTCTATAAGCCATCTCTATCAAATACCTAATCATTTCGTAAAGGCACGCAAATGAAAAAGCTCTTCATTCAGTCTGCACCGAAGACTGACCAAATCAAATAAACTCGAATGTTTATTATGTGTTCGCATCATAAAAAACCGGCTATCTAAATTTATAAATTCGGCAGAACTCGAGTATATCACATGCAAACATCAAAAATTGAAAATATAACAATACATTTATTCACTTTACGAGGACGGGTTTGAAAAATCTACAGAGCTTTGCGCTTGCTTAATTTAATGCAATGCACGTAAAATTAATTGCATTTGCTAGGTATTGTGGGTGAAAAAAATACCAATCATATAATTTGATGCAAATGTTGTCTTCTAAATGAGAGAACACAAAAGTTAAGAAATAAAAAACAGCATCTGTCAACGATTTCTACGAGAAATAGTAATTTTAGAACGTCAATAACAAAACTAGTTACGATTATTCAAAACTTTTACACTCAACGATTTTTTACATTGTCACCAATTCGGGTTAGAGACCAGCTGTCCCGCGCTCCCACCTCGATGACCGCGATGGGACGTGGTCCCGATAACACGTGAGATGTGACCTAACCACCATCTGATACTGGCAAGGGCCGCTTTACACAACACGCACAGAATCCAGAGTAGGTTATTTTGTGTACTGTGTGAAAATTTAATATTATTGACTGTACTGTTTGACTTAAAGCCAGCAGCTCACGTGTCGTGCGAATTAAAAATGACATTGAATATCACGCTCATCAGGCGAAAGGACGTAATTTTTATCTGTTTTTTTTTAATAAAACACCCTATTCAATCTCTGGCCCTAGCAGTCAGTTGGAATAAAACCTAAGTCCAATTTATTCTGCATGGCAACATTTACACATAATTAACGCGTGAATGTGGATTTTAACACGCGACTGGTGAATATCGACAAGATGACGCTGTTGTTTATAATTTTTTTTTAATAATTATAATGATCTCATTCTCGTATATTTGTAAAACAAAATCGAAAAGTTCGTCCGACTTCCTCTGCTTCACTTAAAGCGATAATATTCAGAATACTAACATCCTTGTCATTCATCTAGGCGAAGCGATAACAAAATCACAAATTTTAGGATATTGAGCTTAATTAGTTTTCAGATACATCTTATCTTAGCCTGATCTATACGAATTGACCTTTATTTAATTCACCTTAGCCTATTTTAAATTTTTTCTTTGTTTTGTCAAAAATATAGATCTAAATAAGTCCATAAAGTGGTAGATTTTTTTACAGTTCATTATAATCATATCTATCTATATTATGTAAAAGAGATTCTTGTATGGTTTTAAAATTTCTTATTTTACTTGAATGGGAATTTACTTTTCACGTCCAAACTCTATTATTACGACCCTGTTTAAATGGTTTTTAGGTTTTACATTTTCTATTTACGAATTTATTGTACGAGGGTGGATTGAAAAGTAATCGGCCTAACCAAGAAAATAAATATATAATAATTGAAATATATTTTTATTTTTCAACGTAATCACCATCAAGTTCAATGCACTTTTGCCACCTTCTCTTCCAAGCATTTAGCCCGTTGAAAAAAAATGATTCTTCCTTAGAGTCAAAATATGCGTCTACTGCTGCTTTGACCTCGTCGTTTGTCAAAAATCTTTGACCTCCCAAGTGCTTTTTTAGGTTAGGGAACAGAAAAAAGTCTGACGGTGCTAGATCAGGTGAATAAGGTGGATGCGGTAACAGTTCAAAGCCACAGTTGTGAATTTCTGCCATTGATTGAACAGACGTGTGAACACGAGCGTTATCTTGATGAAACAGGACTTTTCTTCTGATCATTCCTGGACGTTTTTCTTTTATTTCCTCTCGTAAACGACGTAGTAAGGTGCAGTAATAATCAGAGTTTATAGTCTGACCCCTTTCAAGATAATCAACCATAATCACACCCTTCGAGTCCCAGAATACTGAAGCCATCACCTTACTTGCCGACAAAATCGACTTAGCCTTTTTGGGGGGTGGTGAACCATGTCTTTTCCACTGTTTTGATTGTTGTTTTGTTTCTGGTGTACAGTAATGAACCCATGTTTCGTCCATAGTAACAAAACGATTAAAAAAATCACATTCATCAGCTTCAAATAACTCCAAACAGTCGCGTGCAATAGTCAATCGCATCCTTTTTTGCTCAACTGAAAGCAGTCGCGGAACCCACCTCGCAGACACCTTGTGGAAACCCAACACGTTGACTATTATGTTTTGAGTACGTTCATAAGAGATGCCTATAATCTCGGCTATCTCTCTAATTTTCAATCTGCGGTCTCCCATAACTAAGTCGAGTATTTTTTTAACATTTTCGTCAGTAGTGGATGTCGAAGGCCTTCCAGAGCGGGGTTCGTCTTGCACACTCTCTCTACCACGCTTGAATTCTGCAATCCATTTTTTGACGGATGAATATGAAAGAGCACAATCCCCTAATGTACTGACCATATCATCATGGATGGCTTTTGATGACAGCCCCTTCTTATGGAGGTACTTAATGACGGCACGCTGCTCGATTTGCTCCATTTGCGAAAATGATGTCAGATTGCTTTGTTAATAAATTTATAAAATTAAAACTAATTATCTCATACGTTTCAAACTTCACACAATTAACAGGTCTGAATTGGACTAAATAATGTGGGTAGATTTGATTTTTAGAACTAAATGGATCAGTGTTAGGCCGACTACTTTTCAATCCACCCTCGTATCACCAACAACTGTCATTTTATGTAAAGTATCTTTGAAGTATATCTTCTGCGTCAGTAGTAAAGCCTACGTGATTTTTGTGTTTTGTATGAATATATCTCATGCTACAGCGGCTTAGCTAATTGTAGACGTCCTTCCACCTACATGCATATGTAACTATTTACATAATGAACAATACCTTCTACTCGTATTCTGAAGAAAGTTTTACAAAAGGAATTTGAAAAACATAACGAAGAGATAGCTGAAACATGTTTTACATTAAAATGCAAAAGGGAAAAAATGAAAAGAATTTACATTTTTAATGCTGCATTGATAAACTATTAAAATCACGCATACTGACTTCTAATAGTTATACATTACCTATATTAGGAATACACCAATGTAATTATATAATAATCGAATAAAACTTTAAAATTATATTTATTCCTGTAAACTTTAATTCATTTCCAATGTCTTTAATTAATTACAGAAACAAAAGCTATATTGAGAATGTAAAAATTTCATTGTTCAATAAATATGATTAAAGCTGAAAAACAGTTTTCTCCGGCTGCAGAAATCCTGTAAATTCCATTATATCTCTAGTGCGTTATGCAACATTTTCGTGCAAGTGCTTCCGCGGCGCATCCACTTGCTAACATCTCGTGGCCTACTTCGGTGATAGTAACTCACCGGGGTGAATGTAACCACAAACTCAAACCGTTCGGTTACAGGGTATATAAACTACGCATAACTTTGGAGAGTGCTAGGCGCAGCGGGGGCCAGACGTATCGTGTTAACAACATACGCCGCCGGTTGTCTAGAATTTCATATTCGTAGAATAGTATGGCGATCTGGTGATTTCTTGTTTTGTGGGAATATTTCGTGTCTTAGATAAATTTTCTCCATTTAATTATTGACGAGTCAAATATGAGAGCGATTGAGACAGGTTTTCGTCTTGTTTGGCAATTATTTTGTTAAATATTGTCGTAAAACTTTCAGATAGCTGTAATACGACAGTGGAAAAGTCATTTCAAGCATCTTAAAATTATTCACAAAACTTGAATTAGGTAAAAAAGGATGTCTAAGGTTCTAAATATTAAGAACTCATTTGATGTGCGAATACCAAACGAGCGATTATATGGCCGCCAATTCGCAAGAACTTTATAAGACGTGCAAAACATAATATACAATTATTTTAGTAAACGAATCACATCGAGAACAACCACTTAATCGTTGTATCGAGCTACAAATAAACGCTCGCGTAATAGGATCTCGTATGAAATCGTAAAAGCGCACTTAACATCGGTGGACACGAGTTAAATAGGTGCAAAAGTAATTAAAAGATGATATAACAGCTCAAGACCCGTACTTGTATCTTCATAATTATGCTGTAAAATTGTAAGTTGCCTTGTTATTGGCACCGGTATACGACACGACTTTAATTTTTACAATTATGTTTGCTGTTTGTCATCGAAATCTACTCTAATTTTAGACTTCATGGTGATTTTAATTAGTCTTACAAACAACAAGGCAATATACAAATCCGAACCTTATATAAAAATACTTATCAAGCGACTAAAATAGAAAAAGTGCGACAAGTGCACAGCATTCGGTCACGTTTTTTGGTGGCCCCTTTTTTTCTGGCTCAGTATTTTTGTCGCTTGCTTTATTAGTCATAAAATCGAAAGATATAAAGATAAGAATTAAGATAACTGACCTGAAGTAGTCATTCTTGCAAAAAATGTTGCTGTCCCTCGCATAGCACCTCTGTTCAGAGTCTAATGGCATTTTGCACTCGCAGCATCTAAGGCATGGGGTGTGCCAGCGCCGTTCCAGGGCCAGAAGGTAGTATCTGTCTGTGATGCGCGCGCCGCACCCGGCGCAGGGTTCGTCGGCGGGCGGCTGAGGTGGCGCGTCGGGCGCGTCCGGCGGCTCACGCTTGCGGCACGAGGTGCAGTCCCGCGGGGATCCCGGCGACGCGGCCGGCGCGACCGGCGACAGGTCCCCGCCGGCTTCGTACGAAGATATGTACCTCTCACTCTGTTGCTGGAAAGGAAAAATTGGCGTGAAAAGAGTGAAAATGAAAACTTATATAGCCGTGACCCAATGGTTGACAGAGAGAAATTTTATTAGTTTAGGCCGTTATTTTTGTTATATAACTTCATTGAATTGATGTATAAATAAACATAAAAACAAAAACACCTAAGTAAGTCTTCTGTTACCACGTATTTGGTATACCTATAGGTATATTTTTAATAACACAGTAAGCGCTGCAAGATAAATAAAAACAATAAAACACCTTCTCAATACAACTTACAATTTTAATCAAATAATGTAATAACATTTATATTAAAGATTATACTTAAAGAAATATATCGGAAAGGAGCTACAAATTTAATAAAGAAGAAATAAATAAAGTAACTCGCAATTAGTTTCCTAGTTTTGCTTAGATTCAAGAACTTATATTACAGACTAAATTTTTGTTGAACTTTATTGATGAAATAGGCCTGACACCAATATAGATTTATTTTTAGACGGTATGTAGGCCACCCTTTGAGACCTGCATCCCGGTGACATCTGACCTGATGGGTGGTTCTAGCCTTCAGATACGAAAGGTTATCGCAGCAATAAATATTAGAACTGCACTAATATCGTTACGACTAAGGCGACTAAGGGCGTATTGGGTACTGGGTCTGTGATTGTGTAGGCGATCAGCTAGCCACTTGTTACTACTCTTTCACGATTTTTCATCTGACCCAACCCAATTCTTGTATGGCTAAATGTGGTCTTAAAGAACACAGTGTTCCTTGGACTCTGCCTACCCCTACGGGGATTGCAGGCGTGATTGTATGTTTGTTTGTACATATTAACTACAAGTAATTTTTACACAAAACTATAATTTTTTCTTATATCCTATTCACTGCAAACACTGCTTGGTCAAGCGCGGACAATGGACTGCTTTTGCGGTGGTTTTGTCTAGTCTCTGACTAACCCTTAGGGGATAATAGTCGTGATTATATGTATGTATGTATCCACCGAAAATACTTCATAGGTCGTTTTTTTCTGTTCAGTGCTTCATAGTGACAGAAAATACTCCAGAAAGATTATAAGGAAAAGAGATTTAGTTAAAAAACACGATTTTTCTAAATAAAAAAGGCAATTGAAAAAATTTGAATGTTTTTTTAAGGTGCGTACAAACTGTAACACACTGTAACTGTAACATGTTATATAACTTGTCTTATTACAACACATCCACATTATGTTACCTTATTATTCAACATTGTAACAAAAATACTGTACACAACATTACACATAACATTGTTATAAATATAACCATTGTCGTTCTTCAGTGCTAAGTTATATAACATTGTAGTATATATTAATAACATGTTATTATAACATGTTTTGTAACATCCAATATCTTAAATTTTTTGTTTCCCTGTTTGTCCGGTCTAATCTCCGAAATGGCTGGACCGATTTAAATGAAATTTTGCATTTTCATACCTTATATCTTAGATGCTTTTTATTCCGAAAAATTAAAGGGTTCCCGTGGGATAGTTTAAAAACCATAGTTACCAATAAACCATAGTAAAAAATTAATATTTATAACTCAAATGTGGAATAATATGATATGATAATTGTATATAAGAAATATGTATTATAAAGCGACGACTTATATGATAATTTTGTATAGATTTTTATGATAAGCATAATTTACCTATTCAGTATCACGATAGCAACCTTTAGCTCTTCATATAATAGATATGAAAACATAAATGTAAAATATATCGGTATATTTTTGGAGTAAAATCGTTTAATTTTTTAAAGCAATCTTTGAGATAATTTCATAAATTATGAATATGTAGTATACAAAAATGTAGGAATCAGACTTTTATGTCTACATTCATATACATAATATATACCTGCCTATAGCTGTAATATATACCTCGAATGCATAAATACCTGTAGAGCAGGGTAAAAATACTATAGATTAAATAAATATAATATTTATGTTTAGTTGTTTTTCTGAAATATAAAATATGTTATTCAAAATTATAATAAAAATTCTTGAAACTTACTGTGTACTTTACAGTCACAAATAATGTACCTTAACTGTCCACATTTTTTATAATCTTTTGTTTAGTTGTGTGTGTATATCTTTTATAAGAATAGCGAAATAAAAATAACAGCAACATACAGTTATATATAAATTCTACCTACGACCATTAAGATCTTATAAGATCCACTCGTAAAACAATTACCGACCTATACCTATTAGTTACTACAGCTGCGGCCTAGTGTTATTTTACATTCCAATAAAAATTAGACGTAGTCATTAATTGCAAAACCCATTCAACGTTCCTTATAATTTTTCTTCATAATTCAGCAGTCATATAATTAAGTGGGCCGTTTGCCAGTTTCCACCTTCATAGTACAAAAAAGTTATCAACTTATTATACATATAAAAAAAACAGAATTTTCAAGTTTACCTTTTTATAGTTTCGAATTTTTAACAAAAACAATTGATTTATAAATAGCTTTTGCCTTTTACTTCGTCTGCGTGGAATAGTCACTTTGGAATAGCGTGATCTCATTTAGCCAAGAAGCCTTCCTCTATATAACACTGAAAGTATTTTTCAAATCGAACCATAGTTCCTGTGATTAGCGCGTTTAGCTAAACAAACTCTTCAGCTTTATAATATTAGGATAGATAGGACTCATTCGTTATTATTCTCAATTTACTCTCTTAGATACATATTACCGAAAGTCCAGCAAAATATACAAACAATAAAAATAATACAAGGTTTGACAATTGCTAAATGAAGAAATATAATACAAAATTTACATACATACATATAAACACAACTATCATCCCCAAAAGGTTAGTCAGAGACTAGGCAAGCAACGCAAAAATAGTCAATAGCCAAAGACCGCGCTTCACCAAGCAGTGACTGCACTCCGCGTGACAGACAGGTGGTGAGCCCGTCGCCGCTAAGTCCATTAGTCGCTTTTTACGACACCCAAGGGAAGAGACGGGTTGGTAGTATTCTTATAATGAGCCGCTACCACACGGCAAAAAAAATTATCGACACAAAATTGCCGGTTCAGAATAAAAACTTATAAATTTTCGCGTGCATATTATAGTAGTATTTATGACATTTTTTCGTACAATTACGTACCGTATTCTATTGAATGAGGTACCTAATTGCCACAATACTTCAGCGTGTGTATTCTCATTACCTAATGAAAGCTCGAAGTTTTTCTAAAATTGCCGGGGATTTATTAATTAAACATTCAAAAGTACTGTTATTAAGGCTACTAAGCTTGAATGCCATGTTTGAATAGAACTGAGAATAATGCCGCTAAAAATTGATAATAAAATTGTATTTTTTGTTTAAGGCTTATTATTAAGGGTTCGATTAATTACGATGGGGTCATGACTACCGGTAAAGGTTATCATTGCTTCCGTGGTCCGAGTTAGTTACAAATAAATAAATGGTTTCCATGAAGCTAATCTAACAATGCCGCTGGTACTGTGTACCGCATCAAAAGTACCACAATTTCACAAAGTTAAAGAAATCGTAATTCGGATGAAGTCATTTATTTCGTTCAAAGAAAAACTATCAGAAGCCATTTACTTGCGTGTAAAATTGTTGAATTTTTAAGATATTGCTCATTAAGTTAATCTGTTTCACTAAAATAAAATAACAAAAATCTTAATATAATACAGTTATGATAACTCGATTAAAAATTGCCCAACAATAATTTGATTTTTAATTTTTCAGAGCAAGCTAAACTTAAGCTGAAATAATACACATCAATAACTCGAAATCCTGACGTGGAATAAATGGAAATGTTTGGAGGAGCGGAATTGGAATATAAATGAGATACCAATGATGAGTGTTAATTAAAACGAATGCTTCGTCCAGCATTAACAGAAAATGAAACACCAGTAAATATGAAGCTTTAAAAAATCTGTACATTTTCTAAGTTATTATTTTTGGAGTCTTTGATTTTATAGTACCTACCTACGTATTTGTTTTATTTTTTACATCTCTCTATTATCTTGATAATCTTAACAACAAAATAATAATTATTCTCAATCACTTCTGTGTTTGAAGGCGTGTATGGAATGAAGCACTGAGGAGTTCAAAATCACAAAGTTTTGGTCACTCATCAAAGGCCTGACCATAGCGGAGATAGCTTAGTTTTCGATATCGAAAGGCCAAGGTTACTAACTACTACACCACCGATCACTTCAATCATTTTAAATTAGGGATATATGTATAAGTAGGTACTATTTTCATTGGCAAAAAAGATAAGTCCATTTACGTTCCGTACCTACTGCTGACGGGTATACCCAAATGAATGAAATTATTTTTCGTAACTTAAGAGTCAATCATCGGAAAAGGTAGGTACGAAAAAGATAATTTAAAATAGAAGCCAACTAATAAGCGTAAAACCAGTTTGGAAACGTTAAACCAAAATGCAAATAAATGCAACACTCGTAGAAGCTCCGTAATTTACTCGCAGAGAGGGAGTTAGTGGTAATGAATACCGCTACAAATAATGTCCAGTCCAGAAGACCTTACTTTCTTACATTTATTAGGATTGTTCTTGGTCAGAATCTGAGCCTCGGCCGAGAGGAAGTCCCAGAAGGTGCCAGATCGCGTTTATCCGAGAGCTATCAAACTCATTATAGGATAAATGGTCGATGTTACATGTCAACAGCAGCTGAAATGGAAACGGGTGTGTTCCTAAGAATAGTGAAACCCTACGACTGCTAAACGACACTATACCTGTACTGCCACTCGGTCGCCGAATAAAAAGGAGGAAAACTAACAAAAATGAAGATAAAGAATAATAAAAAGAAAACAAGCTTTTAAAAAAAATAAACCAGTTAAGTCACATAACAATCAATAACAAAAGTAACAAGAAAGCTACGGTTATAAGAAGGTCCTGTCTCTTTCTCTCCATTTCATAAAAAAAAACATGATTTAAGGTCGGATGAAAAAGCTTTATGATGCTGCTGTTTAAAGGTATATCAGACGCGGTATCAAACTAGAGTAAAAACATATTTACAAACAGAACTTAAGTTTAAAAGAGGAATAGTAATAAGCGGAATAGAGCGATAATTAGTCGTTAAGTCCGCCATGTGTACATTTTCTTTTTTTAATGGACATGAAAGCTTAAATAAATAAATAAATAGTCGCTTTAATGAACTGTACGTAAAGAATGCGTATTATATAAATTATAATTTAAAAGAATAATGTTTATTTTATACATCATGCTTTTTGTCTAAAAGCTCTAGCTTTATTATAAATTATTAGTAGTTTTACTAAACAATTTTTAAAGAGAAAATATTCATTCATGTTATTAATAACACGTTTTGTGCCACGATATGTGCTTTTGCCTTGCCAGTCAATAGTGTGTTATATATATATAATAAATATTGTATTTAATTCATGCACTCAAAATATATTTGCCCTATAAATATTCCTAAACTACTGAAGCAGCTGAGGAAACAAAATTACTTTCAACCGGACAATAATTTAAAAAATCAAATATGCTTCTAGTCTAGACAATATGTATACTTCGAATAGATAGTGTCTAGACTTGAACTTCAAATACATAGTGTAGATTCTCAAAACAAGATTCTTAAAACAAAAAATACGTCTTGTTCGTAGAGAAGAAAAATCTTAAAATATTGTTGGTAGGCAGTTACGGCAGCCGACGCAGCTTCGGCTGCCTCAGCCTCTACTGCTTGCACAGGTGCCTCTTCTTCCCTCTTGCGGTTACAAAAAAACACTCCAGGGGTAAGACGGACTAGTGCTACATGGAGTCGGGGTTGACTGATTCGGTTTTGCCACTAATCTGGCACTAATCTGAGATAAGTTCACATTCCCTTCCTGTATAAAAAAAGTAAAAGTAAAAAAAAAACAAAATTTTGTGAACTTATCACACTAAAAAAATGGTGTGAATATTTATTTAAAATCATGAAATGAAAATCATGAATTTACAGAATACAGTTTTCATGTGTGTTTTTTCGAATAGAAATAGTTTTTAATGTTTGTATGGTGCATTTTTACAGTTCAACCAAAGGTAACCTCACAGTTTTAGAAAAATCAAATCTCTAAAAATATGCACTAGTTAGAAGTTTGATTACTTTGTGGGGTCTCAGACAAGTCTCTAGAGCTCCCTTCGTATTTAATCTCTTTTATTAATTAGACGTATTTGTAAATCCAACCCAAAATCCATATTAAAATTAAAACAATCCGAAACTAATACGCTATCTAATACACGACAAGTTTTTAATTGTAACAATTAAAAACTTGATATTTGCCAGTAACGAATGCGTTATTTTTAAAATATCCTAATGTTTTTTTTATAAAACCGACAATAATGAGCCTTATTTTTCACTGTGTGACTAAACAAATTTTTTGTTCTGAAATTCTCCTTAAAATCTCTGAAAATAAAAGTAACATGGAAGGTCATAGAAAAACGAAATATCAAAACAACAGTTTTTATAATTTTTGTCTACCCCGCACAAAAACTACAGCATGGATTTGAATGCAGCTTTCACCGATGCTCGAGATCTAGCTAATTAAAAATATAAGCTCCGTTTACTATTTGAATCAGATTTCCACGCGTACGAAGGCAAAATTTTATACGCCGGCGGCGCCGCCTTTAATTTTAGAGCGATTAGGAATTTTAAAATTTTAAAACTTGTGACCAGGGGCCAAAATCTTCAGAGGTCTTTATGAATATATTTGCAATTTAATATACGGAACTCATAGTGTGCTTGGCAGTGTTTTGATGTGTTCTTAAGAATTCCTCTACCTCATTTCTGTAGCTGAATGACTTATACGCCGATTTCCAACTCAGAGCTTTTGGGTTTAAATTCTAGAAGATTCTAGAATGGCTGTTTCTTGGGTGATGAGTACGAGCATGCTAACGAGTCACGTCCTATTATATGTTTCTATGAAAAATATAATAACAAATAATTATCCATGCATCATTATATGTCTATCCGTTACCCAAGCTTAAATAATACATGCTTTATTCCGTAACTTAGTGTGAAATTTAGAAATGCTTATTTATTTGTTTATTTCAGATACACCGTCATTTATTTACAATAAAATCCTTGTCAACATATCCGTAGTTATATCAGGGGTATAATTTTATCTATGGAATAGAATCCAACAACTATGGATCTATAAAGATGTATAGTACAGAGCAGAAATATGCTTATTATGTCCCAAAGTGTAGCGAATTAAAAAAAAAGAATCCCTATTTAGTGGATCATAAGATCGGCGCAACTTGTCATCCATCCCTCAATATAATATATTTTATATTTAATTTATATAATATAAAATATTTATTCATTCACTCCAATCCCAAACATCATCTTTACACAATCTACCAATCTTCTCTACTTCTGTATAGAGCCATTCATTTTAAACTGATATTTATAATGTTTTCTAGTCACATGCTTATTTTTCTACTTTACCCATATTTATTATAAATTCAAGTAATTCAAATTCAAGAAATTCAAGAAAGAATATTAATATTATTTTATCGCAAGCTTTATTAAAATAAGCTCATTAAATTCGGGAACTTTCAGATGTTGCGAACTCTCTGGCTCTCGGCAACCTCGAATTTTCAACAAAGTTTACAATTAGTTCAACACCTAGAGGGATACGAAGAGAATTTAAAATAAAATGGCTTAAAATATCTATTTTTAAGAATTTTTCAGCTGTATGTTGATATCGTAACAATTTTTTTAATTTTATTCACGGGTATTTTCTGTTCAATTGATTTACTCCGAGGTTCATTTGACTTACTCCGAGTTTTTTCACTCAACATATCGGTAAACGAGTAGACCTAAGGGTAAGTTTACATGTATCACATGTGTAATTCATGTAGGAATTACATTTACTTGTTTCTCCTACAGGGATCGCCGTCAATGGAAGTTTCAGGGCGATGCGGGGTTATTATTTGGTTCAAAATCAAAAATATCTTTATTTTACAGGCTTGATATACAAAAACTTAAAAACGTCAAATAAGTGAATCTACCACTCGCTCGGAACGCAGACATCCCCGAGAAGAGCGAGCCAGAAACTCGAGGGTTGCTCTTTTTTTCACATTTTTTATAATTCTTTTGTTTTTTATAAATGTTAGACTACTGTACAAGAAAGTACTATAAAGCTATATTTATTTATTTTTTTACATGAGAACAGTTAACGTCAATTACTGGCGGTAGTGTTGACATGGTTCAGAAATGAAGGTCAGATCTTCTAATGTTTCGATCATATATTAGGTCCTTACCTATGAAATTGGTGTTTAGTATGGATTTTGGGAAGTCTGCATTTTTTTTCAGTCCATATGAATCCATCCATAGAAAGTTCATACGATTTTTTTTCAGTTTTGGTTACAACAACAATAACAGAGATAATAATATTTAGCATGTATCATTAGATAAGCTTTAGCAATATGTGTTGTGGCGTGGTGGGTGCCGATGATAATATAAAAACCCGGAGATGTCACTTATAGTTCTGGGCACAAAATAGTGCCTTGAAAAAGTTATTTGAACTATAATATATAATATAATTTTATTAATATAATTTATTGGCATCGAGACAACCGCTCCAGCCGCTGACTCTGATAGGAATGAATGAAAAAGAAAAACCAAGACAATGAAAAAGAGACTGGTGGTTAGTTTAAAAACAGAAACAAAGAGAAGTAGCGCAACGTTACAGTGTGATATCACACTTCATAAAAAAATATTTATCGTTTTTATATTAATACAAATCAAATGATGTACTTGGGAGACAGTTAAAAAGAGTTGTCTTCGTGTCTAATTTTAACACAATTAAACTTACAAAAAAAATATCAGAACAAATCATAAGAGCTCAGAAATTTGGTCTATTTTTAGAAAAACAAATAGCTACATAAAATAATTACATACTGTAAAGTTAATCATCTTACCGTTGTTAAAATAATATATATGTTTGTCTACAAGAACTAAAAATATGACGTGAATTGATAAAGTGGTACAGTGGAGTACAAAAATATGTAGATTTTAGAAGTGAAAATCATTATTTCTTTCTATAAGAGTCATTTACTGTCAAAAGTGGTTATATATTTCTGGAGTTGATGTAGGTACCTAATTAGCCATCGATTTTTAGGCATGACATGTCTGTGTCGGTGTTATAGATGTGGCAAAATGGATTGGTGCATGGATACGCTATTGTAGCCACTTATATTTTACACTATTGTCAGCAAGGTATACAAGTAAGAAAAATATGCAGTTAAAAAAAAATTTTAGAATCATGTGAAATATCGAAACAATATTGATTTTAGAATGTTGTATATAAATGTAAATAATGTTCTATTTTCTGTAAGAACTATATTTACAGGATAATAAAATGTTGTCACAAACAAGAACTGAACGTGCAAGGTATCTGTTGAACATACCATAACTGTAGTGTTTGTTTTATTCTCTATTTATTATATCATATTGGGTCCTTACCTATGAAATTTATGTTTTTTTTCTCTCTTAGTATTTTGTCTGTAACTATTAATATTCAGAGTATTCCTAAAAAATAATTACGTCGTCTAAAAATAGACTATATTTTTAAACTCTTTTGATTTGTTTTGATAATTTGTTGTAAGTTTAATTGTGTTAAAATTGGACACGGAGACAACTCTTTTTAAGTGCTTCCCGAATACATCATTTTATTTGCATTCACTTAAAAACGATAAATAATTTTTATGAAGTGTGATATTACACATATTACTAAAGCTTTTCTAATTATAGATGCCAAATATTATTATCTTTGGATTTGTCGTTGTGAAGAAAACTGAAAAAATTTTAGTATGGAAAATGCAGAATTCCCCAAAATCTTCATACAAAACACCAATTTCATAGGTAAGGACCTTATATTATTGTTATGGTATTAAGTTAAATTAAAATTTAATATTACCATATTTGTTTGTCGCCGTATTATTAGTATATATCCTAGGTTACTATATCTTAATAATATAGGTATTTATGTAAGTAATAATAAAGTTGAATTAAAGATATAAAGTTGTTAATAGGCATAGTGTGTACTGTGTGTGCTCATCAACATTAAAAGTGAGTATTATTTATTAGAAAGTCGACTTTGTTCTCAAACTGTGTTCTTAATTCTTGTCTATACAGTAAACAGAATGGTCAGATAGACCTTTGACGAGCTTTAGAAAGCAATACTTGATCTTTTAATGAATGTTTATTATAACTTTCAAGTAGGAATACAACAATAAAAATTGGTTTAATTTTTTTTTTATCATGTAATGTCTTGAAAATACAGATTAATTTATGCGTATGGTTTTAAGCGCGCTTTCCTAGCTTTGCTGTAAATAACTTGGTTTAGTTTTCATAAACAATATGTTTTTTTAGTAAGTCAGTTCAGGAGTATATTATTATTATATGTAATACGGTTTATAATTATTATGTTTACATTAAATGGAAATAAGATTGATAAATAAAGATGACATTAATTAATGTTTAGTCTTACCCAGTGCATCGCCCCCCTCTCCTCGTAAACTCCCATCTGGGGATCAATTTTTATGTTTTTTCAATGTTACCGAACGATTGGGCCGCTGCCCCACTGCACTGGCACTCACTCGCGCATCGCACGCGCACCGCGTCGCGAGCGGCGGGCAACTGGCGGCCGGGCGAACACGGCGGTGGGCCGGCCCTCCCAACGCCCCTCCCTCTAGGCCGCAAACTTACCATAAATATTTTTTTTCGGCGCGTAACAATTTCGTTGGTCGACTGTTTGAGAATCGATGACATTTCGCGCTGGTGCGTGCGTGAATTTTTCTTGTTCCCGTTATACGGTTTATTAAATTGATTCGGTGAGATAAGATAGCATAATGAGTACTGTAACACTTGCGGATTGGAATTTCATGCGAAATCTATAAGTTATTGTCCAATTAATTTCATTTTCGTTGCTTTGTCCTATTGTCTGTATTTGTCCTATAACAATTAGGTACCTACTAAAAGCCACTAAACATTGCTTGTCGCGTAGGCTGAACATACCTACTTACGTCAGAAGGTCTTATGTTTCCTCAATGACGTCAACTACCTACATGGTGGGCGCCAAAGGCGGCAAATCACCCATAAGTAAGCACTTATGTATTAATTGATATAAATATCTGTAGAACCTATTACATAATTGGGTTTATGGGTAAAATTACTTTACAAACTTTTATGAAAATAGCTGTTTGTATGTATGTATGTTTTTTTTTCAACTGAGTAACATCTTGGAAATTCTTTCAGTTTCAAATATGAAAGGTTAAGGTATTAAATAGGAACACTCAGAGTTTACATGACTGACACTCAGTTGCACAAAGATTTTTAAGGACGACATTTGTTAATGAGACATTAAAACTTTAAAGTTCATTAAAGTTAATGTTGTCACACAAAATAGTTCTAGCTAAACGTCTCTTTAGCATTGACAGGGTGCTAATGTCGTTTTGTGCAACGTAAAACTACGCTAAGGTTGTCTTTTGACACTTCAATAAATAAATTTAATGGAGCATTAGAGATAATGCTGACGTTAAATTTTAAAGTTCGTTTCTGCAACTGAGTGTTAGTAGTGAAAAGCCGCACGCCACAAAATACCGCGACCAAATTGCGCTCGCGTATGTAGTACGGACACTTACTACATATAACTACTACTACATATAATCACGCCTATATCCATGAAGAAGTAGGCAGAGGTGTATTACACTTCCACACTTTGGCATTAGCTTTGGCATTCACATATCACATTCATATTTCAGCATTAAATTTCCCACGCGGGCCAACCTATCCATAAAACCATTTTTAATCAAAACAAGACTAGACCAACTCGTTCTATTCTGACTAGTAGTTACAATTCAATAAAAATATCACAACTTTCTCATAAAATACATGTTTTTATTTTAAAATGAAAAAGTGCACTCTTACTGAGACACCCGTTACAATCGAGTACAAAAACATGTAGGTATATGTATAGTTAAACATTTTAGAGGTGACAATCTTTATTTCCTTCTATATCCTCAGCCTATACAGAGTTACTGGTTAAGTCGACCTAGATCCTTGAAGGAGTCGTAGTTGGCATCATTCCTGAATGACTTGACTAATAAATACCCTATCCCAAACTTAACCGTTTTTATGATATTCGACTTAATAAAAAAAATTTATTTGCTTTTTTGCTTAACGCTTTGTTTTTGGGGGTTTCTTGCCTATTATTTACTTATCTTTGCATTTAATATGTAGAAAATTAGTTGTTTTATTACTTTAGTTACATTCGATTTCTAATAGCGAAAATATTTTAAAGTTAGGTATCATTATAAACCGTTTCAAAAATTTTATTGAATTATTTTAATTGGAACAGCCTGCGCAACGCCATTGCAGTTTTGAAAAAAAAAAGGTCAAGTACCCACTTTTACACCTGAAGTTACACGTTTGTCGTTGGGTATAGTTTCATGTTTTAATAAGTATCCATTGAAATACACGTTACATTTGTTATATAAACTGTGTTGTTTATTAGAAAAGAATTTTTGAGGTTAGAACATTCAGGGAATTCGTGTATCAATGTGGCTAGTTTCTTGAGATATCGTAAATTGTGTAATTTTTGTTTTAAAACTTGGAAGAAAATGTTTTCTATCATGTCAAATATTGGGTCCTTACCTATGAAATTGGTGTTTTTATTCTGTCTTAGCAATTTGTCCGTAACTATTAAGTTTCAGAACATTCTTATAAAATAATTGCCTCTTCTAAAAATAGACCATATATTTGAGCTCGTATTATTTAATTTGATAATTTTTTGTAAGTTTGTGTTAAAATTAGACACAAAGACAATTATTTTTAACTGCCTCCCGAATACATCATTTGATTTGCATTAACATTAAAACGATGAATAATTTTTATCAAGCGTGTTCACACACATATTGCTAAAGATTGTCTAATGATACATGCCAAATATTATTATATCTGGAATTGTCGTTGTGAAGAAAACTGATAAAATGTTAGTATGTAAAATGCAGACATCCCCAAAATCTCCATACAAAACACCAATTTCATAGGTAAGGACCTAATAATAGACAGTCATACAAGTGTCCTATATTTGAAAAAATATAAGATAATATCCCGCGCTTTCCGAAATTGCAGAAATTGTAACCCAGAAAGTTGAAGAGTATGGCATAAATCATCAATCCTGTCGTCTCGCATACAAGAGTCGTTCAGCTCCTGAAAGCTTATCATTCCAAATGCAATAAGAAAGGGGTAAAAAGAGGTGCTAACACTCACATTTCGCCAGTTATGTTAATTCCCTATGTAACAGGTAGCGAGGCTGTTGCCATGTACCGGGCACAATGTAAGGCTATCTGTTCATAAGTTTTATTGAAACGCAACGTACAGGCTATCGAACCAGCGAGTCCCGCGGCCTCTCTTTCGTAGTGCTCGTCCTTATAAGGTATCAAGAAAATTTTCTTTTTTACAGACAGCTGCGGGGCTATTTTAAAACGTCGGAAACTTTTCGAATCCGAATGTCATTCTTTTCGAAACGAACCCGTTTGTCCTAATCGAATGTCAGAATCAATTCTTAACTGTTATTGTCAAAATCAAGTAAGAAAGCCATGTCGCATCTCGCTCTGGTTGACCGCGACAAAAAGTGAGTTTCGTTTTTGGCTTTCGATGTTGAGAATTAGGTTTGACATTCGGATTCGAAAAGTTTCCGAGGTTTGAAAATAACCCCGCTGATGCTCTAGGTGCCACCAGCGTCTATTGGTATGTGGCTACGGTAAACACCGTCCGGCGGGTCATAAAGGTATAGATAGCCCCGCTTACACGGTCGGCGTGGGCCTGGTAGTTGCAGAGATCATTGGGGGAGGCCAATGTCCAGCAGTGGACGTCTAATAGGCTAATGGATGGTGAATCGATAGATGGTGCCACTGTGCTCAAGTGGCCGGGTGTTTGGTTCTGCAAAACAGGCATTATCAAAATTTCTTCACATGTTAGAGCAAACCGTTCTAGGTTACAACAAAAATTTTACTTTGACTAAACGTTTTTAATGATAAATAGTGAAATTATCGAAACAAGATTAAATTAATTCATTTCATTAGAATCAAAAATTTATTGGTATCACATCTAGTAGTTATGGATCGACGTTCCATCTTCAGCATACTTGCATGCACGCTCTTCGACTGCATACTGACATCCCTGTAAAAAAAATACATATTTTAAAAATATTTATGTAAATAGTGATCAGGAATGTGTAATTATTATAATCTATTAAGGGAGTGAGTAGAACAAAAGTAGTTAATTGCATCTCTACTTAAACATCTGTTGCTATGAACCTATGTATAACACAGCTCATGTCACTTTATTGATGAAGTCATTATCATTATCCTGCCCTTTTCCCAATTTCATTTGGGGTCGACGCAACGAGTCTCTCTCCTCCACTCTCCCCTATCACAAGTCATATCAACATTCACTCTCATTCTAGCCATCTCATTCACACAATCTATCCATCTCTTCTTTGGTCTTCCTCTCCCTGGATTACCATCCACTCTCATATTCATAACTCTTCTCGTTACATGCTCATTCTCTCTCCTCAAAACATGTCCACACCACGACAGCCGCTTTTCTCTCAACTTCTCTATCACTGAGTAAAAACGCAAGCATTAACAATAAGTTTGAGGATATGCCTTAGTGGTTTTGCTCAAAGGATTTTATTGAAAAAAAATTATTTTATTAAAAAGATTATTTTTTTGAAAAAAAAGGGACAGATTTTTGTATATTCATCTCCATGACCCGACAAAAACACTTATATATTTAAATTAGGTTTTCTTATATATATAAAGCTGAAGACATCGACCAGTACCTACTACCAAGTTTCTATTTATAAATTAAAGATTATGTATAGATAATCTAGACATTCGAACGATTCGCACCTGGATCTGATTACCACAGAACCGGGATGGCATAAAAAAGGCCTATGCTTATAAGTGGATAATGAACTGACAATTATGACATGTTTCTAAGAGCTGTGTTAGTATTTCTGTGTGTCTAGCCCAGTAGCCCGACACCGTTCTCTTTCCTTTGCAAAAAGCTGCCTTCGGCGCAGACATCCAAAATTTAAAAGCCTAAGAAAAGTATTAAGTAACTACCCTTACTACCCTACCCTAGTAGAGAGGGGGTAGAGCTTTGGTCGTACCTGACTGTACCTGAGTCTTTAAAAAGTCGTTCTCAATGAATAAATTTAAAAATACTCTAGCCAATTGCAAGCTTGCTATGTAAGTAATCATCATCAGAGCTTACTCAAGTTCAACCCTGACCATCTATACTTCACCTTCTGCTGCAAACGTCATCTACGAGATTTATGGCAGAACAAATTAAATTTTCTATGAATGTCACTGACGTGAACGGGACGGCTGGTTCATGGGTGGTTTCTAAGTACACAAATTAAAGATATTTAAGAAATATTTTTATTTTTTCAAAAGATTGTTTTTTTTTTATGGGATAGGGGGAAACAGGCAGACGGGTCACCTTAAGGTAAGCAACTACCGTCGCTCATTAACCGTAGCTACTAGTGCGTTGCCGTCCATTTAAGTAGGAAAACGCTCTTTTCTTAAAGGCTCTCATATCGTACGATATAACGCATGCGACAATTCATTCCACAGTTTAATTGTGCGAGGCAGGAAGTTCCTGGAGAAGCGCACAGTAGAATATAACCAAACATCCAGAAGGCCGAGCACGGGCCGGAGAGAAATATTTCACAGAGACAAAAATCGTCATTGCCTCTCGCTTCTTCGTTCGCGGGGAGCGAGAGAATGAGTAATTTTGTCTCCAGGGACTTTTTCCTCTCCGGCCCGTGCTAAGCCTACAGATGATGGGAGTGAACTGTGAAAGTTATGTCGCGTTGAACGATGGCGGAAAGTGGCGGTAGGTATCAATCCAAACAATTCATCGGAATACTCCCCTTAATAAATGCGATAGAGGATGCATAACGAATCTCTATTTTGCCCAAAGGTTGACAGGGAGAGAGCTGTATTATCGTTAAGTCCACCGTATGTACAAAAGTGTTTTTTGAAAATTCAATTTTAAAATTGCGGAAGCATGGCTCTCCCACGGTGTTTTAATTTGAAGAATCTTGAGCGCTGATTTATTAGATTTATTTCCTCAAAAAGAGAAAATAAGAGCGACGAACTGTTCATACCAATCAAAGATGTAGAATATACTGACGTTATACCAACTTCGTTTTCTTCGAGGATGATATCACATACGTTACTAAGGTCACGCGTTTTTCCCGAAGGGATCAGAAATTGTGGGTGAACAGAAATTACCACATTCCACTTGCTACGATCCTTACATATTTGCTTTGCTTCATCAACTTTCAGATCACAATTTCAATTATTATTACCAAACTATATTCATATCCTGTTTTTCTTTTTTCAGATTTAATATTAAGTTAGACAAAATACTTTTTTTATGTGCGTATAGGCAGGCCAGGCAGACCACAATCTCATCTGATGCTAGGCGCCGATGTGGTCGACGGTGAAACGAAATACTTTACTGGAAATGCATCAAATTCTACTTACTACCCTATTCAGACATTACTACGAAGTAAAGTCGGAAAAGGGGTAGAACGAATGTGGTAGAATTCTAACTCAAAACAGGATGGAATGGCGAACATTAGATGTTGAGCAGTCTAATGTGCGCTGATGGTGATGTGATAATAGCAACTTACCGTCCCACGTTTTAATATGCGGCTTGACCGTGCTGTAGGGGTAGTATGCACAAAGAGTGCCAGTATGGTTCTCTGACGGCGGCAGCAACCAACGGTGGTACCACTGGCAACAGCTGATGCAAAACTTGGCGCAGTCCTGATGCGGCAGGCAGTCGGTCTTGTAATGCAGCCAACCATACCACTCTGGGGGCACCTTGCGGAAACAAAGCCACCTTATAATGCATATAACTTCGTTCAGTCAAATAAAATAGTCGTGTGGTAGAGGCTCACTAAAAGAACACTACCAACCCATCTCTTCCCTTGGTCGTCGTGAAAGGCGTCAAATTTACTTAGAACAGCACTGAACTTGTGTAAGCTGTGGTGATAATCGTAGTACGTGGCTATACTTTCCATGTTAGTGATCATATTAATAAAGTAAAGTAACTTCCTTATTTTATCATTGTTGTGAATAAATTAATATAAATAAAATTGTATTATCTCACAACACAGCCGTGTGGAAGCGTCTCATTAAAAGAATACTACCAACCAACCCATCTCTTCCCTTGGTCGTTGTAAAAGGCGGCAAATTGACTTAGAACTGCACACCCATCCAATAGATTATAGCGGCGACGGGCTCTCCACCTGTCACGCTGAGCACATGGGCGGTCACTGCTTGGAATAGCGTGGACTATGGCAGTGGACTGCTTTTGCCTAGTCTCTGACTAACCCCTAGGGGGTAATAGTCGTGATTACATGTATGTAAGTGTATGTACATTTTGACGGCAGGACATTCAAACCATTACCCCTAAAAGAAGTAGGTATAGCGCTTATCTGCTGTCTGAGTTTGAAGAAGTTTGTTGGCTTCAGTTCTGACCATAGACTCATTGAAAACCCTTTTTGATCGAAAGGATTATGATCAGACTGATCATCAGTATATCAGCCGAGACGACCACTGCTTCATATAGGTCAAAGGGATTCGATAACAATCGGACCTGTGATGCTCGCATTTCCAAAGCAGCATATACCACGACCTTTACCATCGATGATCCTTCATCAACCAACGCTCCACTTCGCTTCCGACTTCCAATCAAAAAGCTTTCTGTCGGACGTATAAAATATGGCACAACACTAAGTTTGAATAAAACTTATGTATCTACTGATTGTCAATATCGCTTGTCTTGTTGTGCGTGGCACCAGGCTCGCCACCTGTAACATGCGGACTTAACATATTTGACGAAAAATAGGTGTTAAACACCTCTGCCTACCCCTTCGGGGAAAGAGGCGTGATGAAGATATGAGAGTGAAACTTATCATACTATCTTATTACTGGCTTTCTGAAACCTTATCGCGACTTTTATTTAGATTTGTTTATATTGGGTCCTTACCTATGAAATTGGTGTTTTTATTCTGTCTTAGTATTTTGTCTGTAACTATTAAGATTCAGAGTATTCCTAAAAAATAATTACCTCGTCTAAAAATAGACTATATTTTGAGCTCTTTTGATTTGTTTTGATAATTTCTTGTAAGTTTAATTGTGTTAAAATTGGACACGGAGACAACTCTTTTTAAGTGCCTCCCGAATACATCATTTTATTTGCATTCACTTAAAAACGATAAATAATTTTTATGAAGTGTGATATTACACATATTACTAAAGCTTGTCTAATGATACATGCCAAATATTATTATCTTTAGATTTGTCTTTGAAAAAATTTTAGTGTGGAAAATAAAGAATTCCCCAAAATCTCCATACAAAACACCAATTTCATAGGTAAAAAGCTAATATTTCCCTAACCTGAGTGGCATCGTAGTTCCACCTAACAGTATCGCTGTACTCCACCCAGCGACTGCGCCCGAGCATGTAGTATGTATTCTCATAGTACTTGTTGCCAAGACAGTCGACTCCAACACACACACCATCCTACGAAATAGAAGCAAAGCGAGTTACGAGAAATAACAATACTACAACTCTTGATAGTAGATATCAAGAGTTGCATACATACCTATACATACATACATATTATAATCACGACTATTATCCCCTAAGGGCTAAAGGTTAGTCAGAGACTAGGCAAAAACACTGCAAAAGCAGTCCAATGCCATAGTCCGCGCTTCATCAAGCAGTGACTGCACATGTGCTCAGCGTGACAGGTGGTGAGCCCGTGGCCTCTTTAAGCTACTCGTATTGGATATTGTGCAGTTTCAAGTCCATTAGTCGCCTTTGCGACACCCAAGAGAAGAGATGAGTTGGTAATATTCTTTTAATGAGCCGTTACCACTCGACCTTTACTTGGTGCATAATATATTTAAGCGCATTATACCTACTATATTCAAGATAAAATTGAGCTCCACTTAACAGCACAGTCGATTTCAAAAATATTGGGTCCTTACCTATGAAATTGGTGTTTTTTTCACTCTTAGTATTTTGTCTGTAACTATTAAGATTCAGCGTATTCCTAAAAAATAATTACCTCGTCTAAAAATAGACTATATTTTTGAGCTCTTTTGATTTGTTTTGATAATTTGTTGTAAGTTTAATTGTGTTAAAATTGGACACGGAGACAACTCTTTTTAAGTGCCTCCTGAATACATCATTTTATTTGCATTCACTTAAAAACGATAAATAATTTTTATGAAGTGTGATATTACACATATTACCAAAGCTTGTCCAATGATAGATGCCAAATATATCTTTGGATTTGTCGTTGTGAAGAAAACTGAAAAAAAATTAGTATGGAAAATGCAGAATTCCCCAAAATCTCCATACAAAACACCAATTTCATAGGTAAGGACCTAATAAGTAGGCGTGCGCGTTTGATAGTAAATGACTCTTATTGGAAGGCAATGAGACTGTCACCTGTCAAAAGTGCATACATATTTTTTGATTCGACTGTACTAATGGCCCACGAATTGAGGTTACCTTCAACAATGTAAATATCGTTTAATTGCACCGCACACATTGAAAACTATTTGGACACAAAATAGCACTGTTAAACTTGCCTTAAAAAAATAGTAGGGATTTAGGATCCGGGATTTTCTTGAAACAAAATAAATTTTACTAGAAACTATGAATAATACAAAAGAAAAAAATATTAAAATTATTGACTGTACTTTCAATGTGTCGAATCGCCAAAGTTTGTAAAGCGATTTGAATGGGCCTCCGTTCTGTCTGATGATCTTGAAGAGTTTTCCCAATTTGTCTAGTGCTAGGAGAGACATTTTTTATTCGATAAAGTTATTTACAAAATAGAAATTTTAACTTTTCTCACATTTTTGTTGTCATTCTGAAGTTTAACGCCAAAGTTCAAACGCCTGAAAACTCTTCAATTAAAAATAAATAAAAAATTTATAGGTAAGGATTTAATTAATTTAGATGTCCCATTATGGTATTACGTAATATGTAGACCAAACTTAAACAACGATAAGAAAGTAATTTGTCGTTTCATATCAATATTTCAGTTATAAAATATGGACAGATAGACGAAGAGCTCGGTTACATAGATGGTAATCATCAATACACACGTGTATCATACGATGTTTGTCAACACACTTGCTAATAAAATAATACTAACTCCTTCTTGACAAGTGAATGAAAATATCCCTATCCGAAAGTATCCTAAAATCGGTAACTAATGCTGTGTGTTCATAGATTTCTTGCCAACTTCACACACTCTCTGTCCTTTCCGTCTTTAAACTTAGCACATAAATAACAGAGAGTACTTGAAGTTGGATGACTAGGCGGGACCTGGACGGTATTACTTCTCCCAAATCATTGAGCATTATAACTCTCGATTATTGAGGTAAATATTTAATATTAAGGTAAATATTTAACTGTATCTAAGCGAAGTTTCACGCAGGGATGTACTAGTTCATAGCTTAGATTTTTTAGAAATGTTTCGCGGCAGTACGTGGTCGCCACTCGAAAACAGTTTTTCGAGCAATGTGCCCCGCCCACTGCCACTTTAGGTTCGCAATTCTGTCGGCTATGCTATGTCGGTGACTTTAGTTCTCCATAGCATTATTTAATGTAGGTATATTGTTGTAATCAATGATAAATTTCTATAGTTGTAATACATACTCGTTGATCACATTAGTTAAGAGTAGGTATAAAAAAAAGCTTGAGAAATACCAAAATACAAACATTTGCACAATGAGCGGCCTTATCGCTTAGCGCGATCTCTTCCAGGCATCATTACACGATACCCAACGTGTACCCCCAAAAGTCCTCCACTAGTGCACCTTTAAAAAAGGGTTTTTAAACTGGCATGGAATTTAAAAATTACGAATGAGGGTTATTTCCGTCCATTAAATGCCTCTTTGGGCCCATGGACGCCACGGACATAAGAGCCATGGAGCAAATAAATCCATACAGATAAATAAGTTACCTAATATGTTAAAATCCTTAAAAAACAATTCAACGCTACTATGACCAAGTTGATGACAACCATCAACAGCTCGAGAATTATCGACAATAAAACACAAAATAATAGTATTGTTATTTATTGATGCATTTGTTCACTAAAAACATGTCCAAAAACAGAAACTTAAGATTTGATGAGGATCGCCCAGAATACAAGTATAATACCATTATTTTTAATATAATTTATTAACCTTAGCGAACTCGAATATTAACTGTAGGCTTCAAGTAACTGCACACCACTAGCGAGGTAGTCAAGGAAAAAAATATATATTACACACATAAGTGGAACCAGACACACACACTTATTAGTGACGTAAAATACTCAAATTCGGAGACTTATCTCAATTACAGGCTTATCGCTGAGCGACAAGAGCTGACTGCTTTTCCACCAGAGCTACGTCAGGCTAGCTTAGCGTAGTGCGACCAAAAATTCACCAATAACATTTCTGAATTTTGAGTGACGGTTTTTCTTCTTGTACGCCTGCTTATAGTGGAAATGTTTAATACCTCGAGTAGGTATTCAGCGATACTCGACTGGCGGGCAGAACTGATGCCGAGAGATTAAAGCCTTGTGGACTAGGCTAGTATTTTAGTCGAGTGGCGAGTAATTTAGTATCTAAAATACTCGCCACTGCCCAAAAACCGTTCACATTGTTTTAGTACAGTAAACAAGTGAGTGGGCTAAAATACTCGCTACTGCCCAAAAGTCGTTCGCAATAAACTCCTTTACTCGACAAATTTTTTTGTGTTCAGACACATTAAGCTACTAAATTACTCGCCACTCGACTAAAAAAATAGAATAAAATGGATTGACTCGACTAAACTCCTTACTAAATAACTCGACTACATTTTTGGAGTTCAGACACGTTTAGCGACTAAATTACTCGCCACTCGACTAAAATACTAGCCTAGTCCGAACAAGGCTTAAACGTGTCAACTCCAAAAATTTTGTCGAGTTGTTAAGTAATGAGTTTAGTCGAGTCAATTCATTTTATTCTATTTTTTAGTAGAGTGGCGAGTACTTTAGTAGCAAAAGTGTCTGAACACAGAACATTAGTCGAGTAGTTTAGTAAAGGAGTTTATTTTTAGGCAGTAGCCAGTAATAGCCCACACACTTGATTACTGTACTAAAACAGAGTGAACGATTTTTGGGCAGTGGCGTGTATATTAGCTATTATATTACGCGCCACTCGACTAAAATACTAGCGTAGTCCGAACAAGGCTTTACGGATTGCTCGATGACTGCGAACTTAACTGGTCTTATTGTGTCACTTGACCTTACTTTTCTGGGTCCAGCTATATCACCCGCATCACACGCAAGTTGCAATAATATGATGGAAGCTAAGTATTGGTATCGCTCACATTTGCTTTTTTAGTTGCATTTTATTAGAGATGCGCCGAATAGTGGTTTCGCCGAATAACCGAGTATTATTCGGTTTAACCTTTACCAAACCGGATATTGGGCCGAATTAGTCGGTTTACAATTACTTTGTTTAGCCACGGAAACAACTTAGACAACATGTACGTTTTCTGTCACTACAGGCGATGTTAAAATAACAATTGAGTATATTGAACTACTAATAACCTATGAAATCATTATGCTGACATTAGTAACATTAATCTTAGAGAAGTTATGTATTTTTGTTCTATACGCGGTCATCTAGCCAAGAAAGTACAACCGAATATATTCGGCTTAAAAACCAAATAATTCCGTCGAATACAAATAGTGAAATTATGCCGAATACGCCGAATACCGAATACAAACGAATATTCGGCGCATCTCTATTCATCATATTTTATACGTCAATAGATATAAATCTACATACAAAAATATAAACGTAAGTTCCTCGAGGAACGATAACAGAAAAGGAAAAAAACTCTAAAAATAATAGTTTGGCTACTATTTATGTGTCCATATTACAAAAAAAACTTAAATTTTCTGACTCTCACTTTTAGTCATAACAGCGAATGTCCAAATACTTTGTTAACATAAAATATTTAATATTTAACATAAACGTATATTCATTTCATTTGATAAAGCAATTTCTTGATGTTATATAAATTCACAGTGATATAGGTATAGTCAAATTATTTATTAAGGGTCATTTTTTGAGTCGTGGTCAGGTTGACCAGTAGGTGAAAATATTGACCAATGGCGAAAACGTATGATGATTATTAAATTCAGTTACATTTGAAAATTCGACTATTAGACAAGCTGTCATACACGACATCATCAAACGTTTTCGCCATAGGTCCATAATTTCACCTACTGGTCAACCTGACCACGACTCAAAAAACTGACCCTAAGTTATCTTTACACTAAAAGTAAACTGATATTGGTACCTACTTACATTTATACACATTTAACTACAATGTATACTCACTAAAACCTATACCTATATTACGTGAAAAATTGCAAGCATATAAGCAGTTGCAATCAAAAACAATTTGTACAAAAAATATACTTGATGGCACATAATATGATTTAACGCGTAAAGTTGATCTCAATATAAAAAATAAATGATAATCTTTTTGAGATTCATAACGAATGAAACATTACAGAATTAGTCGTCTAGTACAGTCGCCTTCAGATATATTGTAGCAGACGCGACCAAATTAATATCATTTGTACCTATTTACACAGATCGGGTAAATAATAGGTTGGGGAAAAAGTTTCTTCGCATTTTTTAAGAAAATTCAAAACATTTTTTAATATAGTTTATTTACATTTAACTAAAGTATGTAGGTACCATTTTGTTCGATAACTTTTTGCCATCTTGTAGGTAGGGACATGATCCCATTGCTATAGAAATTTTGGGACTTCTGGTCAAAATACCGCGACAAGTGGTTTTGGCAGTCCTCTCGTGATGTTAACCTGACACTGCCTAAAGAATTCTGAAGAGACCGAAACAGGTGGAAATCTGAAGGTGCAAGGTCAGGACTATACGGCGGATGCATTATCACCTCCCAGCCAAACTCTCTTAATTTTTGCTGAGTGGCTAAAGATGTGTGAGGTCTAGCGTTATCATGATGAAAAACCACACCCCTTCTGTTGATTAATTCCGGCCGCTTTCTCTCAACTTCTTGCTTTAATCTCATCAGTTGTTCGCAGTAGAGTTCAGAATCGATGGTCCTGCCTGGTGGTAACAGCTCATAATGAATAATGCCCTTCCAATCCCACCACACACACAGCATCACCTTGTTGCGAGTTAACCAGGGTTTCGCCACAGTCTGTGAAGCCTGACCGGCCTTTGATCACGACCTTTTTCGCACGTTCTTGTCGTACGTGATCCACTTTTCATCACCAGTTATCAGCTTCTTCAAAAATGGTTCGGTTTCATTACGTCGTAATAAAGAATCACAAATGAGTACACGGTTCATTAGGTTTCTTTCAGTGAGCTCGTGAGGTACCCAAATGTCGAGCTTTTTTGTGTACCCAGTTTTTTTTAAATGCGCCAAAACTGTTTTGTGGTTAATTCCCAGTTCTTCAGCTACGTCGTAACTACTGACATGCCGATCTTGCTCCACTTTTTCAAAAATGGCATCCATTTTATCTGTAATAGGGCGACCAGAGCGACGTGCATCTTTGACATCAAAATTTCCGGATTGAAAACGCTTAAACCAAATTTGTGCTACTCTCACAGACACTGCACTAGGTCCATAAACATCGCAAATTTTTTTCGCGGCTTGCGTTGCATTTTTACCTTTTTTGTAGTAAAATTTTAAAATGTATCGAATTTCTTCATCAGATTCACTCATCTTGGCGGTACGAAAAACAAATGAAAATCACACATTTTCCTAATTTCAATTTGGAATTATGTTCTTTAAAATTTAAACTTTCAATGATACCAAAACCAGCCAGATACAAATAGTATAGCCAAAGAGATTTTATTACAAGTTTATACATACTATAATGCGAAAAGACTTTTTCCCCAACCTAATACATAACTGAGAACTGAGCTAATAAAATTGGTTGGATTGATGATATGCCATTCATCCATCATTGAAATTTAAAGATAATGAACAATCAAAGTAATGCAACTATTATAACACATTTTCTAGTAAAGGGTCTATTATTTCACTAATTTCAATATCATAATCTATCACATTACGTACTTGTGCGATAATGTAAAGTAAAACGCATAGTTTATGATGTTCCATCTAAAAACGAACGATACTTTTTTAAATATTAGCAAAGATTTTTTATTTCAGAAAATTACCTTTGGGACATGAAATAATAAATAAACATTTAATTCTTTAATTTCATTTACAAATTGTTCAAATTTATATAACTGCTTTAACAAGTGATTAAATTATTAGTTTAAGGCCCGATTTTTCAATCCTCAGATAAAATTATCCGCCATTTAAAACTATCACTGTTACTTTCTAAAGTCATAAAAAGAAAAGGGATAGAGCTAACATTTGACTGACAGATAGTTTTATCTGATTATTGAAAAATCGGGCCTAAGAATGTCTGAGATTTATTTATTTCCTCGCAAATGTGTTATAAAACGTCGTATGACATACGTGCGGTTTGATAATTACTTACCGCACTTATATCATAATGTACTATTACTTCTTCCCCTTTTTTGCCAAAGCCTTGCTTATCTTGTATAGTTTTTCACTCCGCCCGCTGGCATAGTAACCTGAGGCCTTAGTGTAAGTTTTTTAGTATAAAATACGCTACTATTGTAGTTGCGTTAAGAGTCCAATTTGTATAGGAAACGTGAATAGCGCCTCTAGCGGAACGTAACGCATACTAAGATTCCCAAACAAATTGAGCTCTTAACGCAACTACAATAGTAACGTATTTTATACTAAAAAACTTACACTAAGGCCTCTGAGCTTTATTTGGTCACGTCAGTGCCAATAATATCTGAAGATCAGTCTGTACCTACTGCAAATGTTTGTGTTATTGCGATCTTTTACACAAGCCCCCGTAGTAAGTGTATACAAAACGTAAATAATCTAATGTTCCAACACAAATCATACCAAGGTAACTAATGCTATAATAATATGTTGTTTTAGTATATAGATACCTTACACCTAAACCTCTAAGAACGACAGTAAATAATCAAAAGATCACGAATTAAAATAGCTATAATCATGAAGACTAAGCATCAAATGGGAATTATTTATTTAACGCACGCTATTTCGTACATTCATACAAATACAAGAGTGCATATTGCAATACAGAAATGCTATGTAAGAAAATGATCGACCTCAAATAACCAATTTAATATTAGGAATGTTTTAGAACTGTCTAATAAATAACTTTAGACACGAATAATTTACATATGCAGTACAATGTCCGTAAATATAAAGGTGCGTTCTTATATTTAAAATTAATTGCGTACAGTTGCACAGAAAAAATAATACTAACATAATAACAGTTAAGTCCCTGAAACAAATTATGCTTAAATATTAAAATAAGTAACTCACACAACCTACTGTAATACATTAAATAAAGGCCGTCATAACTGTGGCCATAAATATGTGGATATTTTTCCTATTTGTACAATACCAAAAAAATCATTATCGTAAGAAATGTTAATAAAATTTGTGCAGTGCTGTAATATGTTTTAAACAAATGCTACTTTATTAAAATTACTCATACACACATACACATACATATGACCATACACATGTACACATTTGCTCGTGAAGTGCTTGCTAGCCTAAAGGCGGTGCTAGGTTAAAAACTGGTGCTTTTCTTTGTTGAAAGTTATTATCAGAAAAAAGTGTAAGAATGAAGCTTAGTGTTTGTTACTATACTCAATAAATCCATCTCACAAATTAACATTATTCCATGTGATTAGATAAAGCAATAAATTTTATGTGAAATTTATTTTATGCCTTGAAGCCTTAAACTGCACGAACAATATAAAAGTTTATACGACTTAAGAAGATCAGGGGCTATCATAGAGATTCCGGATGTTTACACTCCGAGCCATTATGGTACAGATGTACAGTCACGAGCATGAGCATGTACACATTTTTAAACAATAAACGTCTTTATTCCCTTGTAACGTAGGTCATTTACTGCGAAGTGTATACAAGTTCATGCTCGTTACTGTACGCACACTGATGTAATACACACAATGTATAGTACGTATCAAATCAATATTGTTAATTCACTAATTTGTGTGCAGAACTTTTATGAAATATTCCTACTCTTTGTTAAGTAAATTTCACGAATGACACGACTTTACATTCTCTTATGTTATGTTACCCAGTGCAATACGATCGATACACTTTCGAATTTATTTCAATATTACATCCAAGAAATCTATGCCGTGTCAATTATTATCACTTTAAGTATAAATATAGTATAGTGTTAACAAACCATGGATTTAAAAAGAAAATGTGTCAACACTGGGGATGGATTGCTAATGAACGTTTTTTTGTATGGGAAACGCGCGCGCCAATTTTACGGTGCTTACGGGGAGAGACGCGGAGGTGAATCTGACTATATTATGCGGCTCTGTCACCTAGATCGCAAAAGTATATATTAGAAAGAGATGACATTGTTTTCGTAAAGCAAGTCATATTTTTGTTCTTGCATGCCCATCAAGCAAATAAATCACCTGGTGCTCATATTACATGTTACAGCCCAACTAACATAAATTCGTTTTATGTTTCGTTTCATACTGCGCCTGAGGAAAAAACAGAGCACAGGCACAGCGCAGTATGAAATAACAGAGCAACGATTTTTCTTCAGGCGCTTTTTATACTGCGCTGAGTATTAAACATTGCAAATATTTATATGTTAGCCTCTAATATTGAATATTTATGTCACACTGAACATAAAATAACAAGATAGGTATCTTTTGTGTCATGCCAGTGTGAAGAGTACGAACAGATCTTACATATTGAATAGTTTTACTTAATATTATTAGTGTTTTCGTTATTATTGACTAAAACGTTACAGTATAACAGTATAAGGATCTCGAATATATCTCATAAATTTGTATAGAAATTTAAAACATTTACCGTTATATAATAAAGGTTTATTTACATTAAACAAATTGTTCACTACAATGTCTTAGATTTAAGTAACATTTGTTGATGTTAAACATTAGAAGTACTTTCGTTATCAACAATAAACCCTGAAATAGATCAATTTCCAGGGGTAGGTAACATTAATTTCTATACTAGTCTATAACATTATCCCTTACAAATAAAATATAACTAAGTACAATATTATAAGAAAATGAACATCAGATGCATTAAATGAATATAACATTAATGCATCTAAACTTAAGTAGATACAGTAGTCATGTTGATAAATCAACATCAAGATAGACAAAAAAGATTTGAGATCAATTATATCTCACCTTTAAGTACATACCATGATTTTCAATTATCTCTGGTTTAGCAATAATATGTATAGAACAATATTATATCCTAATCAAGTGCATGTAAAAAAACTCAAAAGATTGATAAAACACGAAATAACAATAATAATATGATTTCCGTATTAAATACAAACAATAAAATAACATGTCTAAACAATAAGAAAGAAATGGGATGGATCATTATTCACAATACAAACACGCTACGCCATACATTTTGTAATTTACAAGATTTAATAAAAAATAAACATAATTATAATTATAACCTCACCAATAAAGAATCATTTCAAGAATTACAGTGATTGATATTCTTTAAATTATCAAAGTCTATCCGTTTGGCAAAATTTAAATCTAAACCTATTTTTTATTATAAGTTAAAGATTTCGAAATAACGTTACTAACTAAAATATATATTCAAATAACCAATATTCTCTGGTTCCTTTGGATGTTTTGGCACTACAATATTAATACTTCTGTGGAACTAAATGTACTTAAGTATAAGGTTTTTTATAAAATTAATATGAGAGTAGAGGAAATTCCTTTATCTAGTCTGATCTTATCTGTATCCTTGTATAGGTCTAAGGTGTGAATACTAATAATCCCTTGGAGTGTTGGATTAAAAAGGATATAAACATATTTAAGGCCTGGGGGTCGCAATTATCTTATCCGATTTCCACATATACGAGTACTGTTGCGTTACCTTTCGTCCCTATAGGCTTTAAACATCAGATATATTATTATATATGCATATAGCTACGTAAACTACTCATGAAAGTCTTATAATCCTATTAACATCCTGTGTGTCGCATTGATCATTGATTTCAACACGCAGTTATCAGATAAAAGGGTGGAAACTGAAGGTTTAGGTAAATTTAACATATACGTTCTATTGCTCGCATTCATATATATCTGAAGCTATACAACATATCCTATCGGTACTCCCAAGTTGAAGACCGAATGCTGGACGAGACATGAGAAGACATTGTTAACATTAGAGGAGGCCTTTGTCGCAGTGAACTCATGTGTGATGATGATGACGATAGTCTTATAGGGAACTTCATATCGCTTACCCCTTCACGTAACTCTGTCTACCCCTAAGGCGTGGCAATATGTTATTTGGTTATAGTAAAAGCGAGCCCAGATCAATGTTATTAATAACGAGACCAGACTCAGTGTATCAAGTAAATATTTCGATTTAGTTTAAAGACTTGATTAAAGTTATTATTAGGTAACTCCAAATTCTGATTAACGTAACATATAGATAGACATACCAACAATGTGAACTCTAAAGTTAAATCCACCGTACTTTTTCTCTCTATGAGGAAAATAACTACTAGTATACCCAAGGGTATCAAACCGACATACATTAAGTAAGTTTTCCGAAACGAGATATCGTAGGATGCCTATATACATATCTGTACCCTCCTATCGACTCTTATAAAACATCTACCAATCTAACCAAGTCAATATATTACTAACCTAACAGCTAATAGCTATTCTGATTTCACAACTATCATGAAATAGAAAAAGATGCGATATTGAAAATATACCTTACTCACCTTAGTAACTCCATCTTTAGTTCTTGGCATCCTTATTGGATTTTTTATAATAATTTTCCATTTATAAAACATTAATGATTACATACATACTGGATAAAATTTTGCGTTTCTGAGTACTATAACTTCACAAATCTTTGGCACTAAGTAGTCTATTTATTGATATAGTATGTTGCATATTTTTTGTATTCGTATTACATTGAATACGTCGGTGTTGATCACATGTCCTGACCCGTAATCTACAATATATTTTCAGTTAATATATAAATAAACTATACCATGTTAATCACAGGTGTTTTATAGCTACAAATCCTATGTTACAATACTAATTCAATGAACTACATTTTACTTGTAATTAATTTCTTCTATTGAAAACTGTCAATTTCATTTGTTTAACCTCTAGAATCTCTCTAGGAAAATATAAGTTATTTTTAAGTTTTCAATGCTACAGGAATATTAAAAATAAAATGATTTTTTCACAAATCCATAAGCTGTATGAACAATATCTTTCTCAATTTTGAGTTGTTCCGCAAAGTTTATGATCAATATCGTTTAGTAAATGTGGTCAGTACGATTGAACAAATACTCTAATCATTTTGCGTGTAAAGGGAGCATTGTTTTGTATAGATATGGATTAGATATAGGTATTTACAAATATTTTGAATTTTATTCATAATATGGTGTATTCTAGAAAAGTTGTATGGTAAATATTGACCGTTATATTCATCTTTGATCCAAGTATGATATCAATCCATTTTATAATGTGTATTTAACTTCTGGTGTTTCTGTTCGTCGATTTAAGTTTGAGAAGATCCGTAAGTGCCGGCCGGCGGGCGATAGTCTTCGGGCAGGGCTGCTACTTGCTTCTTATTGAAGGCGTATTTCCTCACACCTATATTTTTGTGCGTATTCTCGCGACGGCAACCCTCACTGAAAATAAACGCGCCTTATAAAAATCTCTAAAAGGCAAAATCTATCTCTAAATATACTCTCTTATTTTTTAAAATGAACTATTTATACTTTATACTAGCTGTTGCCCGCGACTTCGCTCGAGGTTACCCTTTAATTTTCCGGAATAAAAAGAATCTAAGATGTTGATCAGGGATATAAGGCCATTTCGGGGATTAGCCCGTACAAACAGACAGAGAAACAAAATTTTTTTTTGGTATTTTCCCTCTTTTTACATCCCCCTGACTTGGTTTTAAGCATTTTTTTCTATGTACAGACATTCGACGTCTACAGTTTTACCAATATTCAGACAGGGAAAAAATATAAACATATTCTAGAAAAATGTGCTATTTAATTATTTAAAACCTTTACCTTCTCATTATAGCCAACGCCTTGCTCAGCTCGTGGTCAGCCAAGTGGTACTCGCCGGCGAGATTTGCCACTTGCTCAAGTGTCACGGCCATGCCAGTGCGGTCCTTGGCGCTCTTGCAGGACGTGAACCTCACGCCGTTCATAAGCCTAGTGGCCAACGCTGCCAGTTGCAACACCTCCACATTTTTGGGAACTTTCTTGTGCACTGCTATCCTTAAATTTTCCATAACTTCCTCCAGAGGTTTTGTTCTGGATGATGCTGAAAGATTGTTTTTAAAATTACAACTAATGCAATGAAGGGATAACTACCAACATGGTTTAATTACAGTAGTTTTAGTAGTACCCTATAGTAAGTGGGTACAGTTGCTAGAATACATGTGATCCTTGTAAGATACCCATGTGCTTGCGATTGCTATGGGAAACTGAACCTTATTCTAATGTGTCGGTACACGGATTCGATTCGGAAGGCACGTCCTGTCTCGCTCTAATTCACCGCAATAAAAAGTGACAGGTATAGAAATTCCGTGATTCGTTTAGTTTCCGAAGGTTTACAATAAGGAGGCTGGGTCTGTTACTAAGCGTGACATAATATGTTACGGGTAGCAATGGGTCATTGTTACTGTGCTTAGTAATTTCTCGATAACGAAGCCGAACGAAGTACTGAGCTCTTAGTTAAAATCATCATTGCCAGCCTAGAGACGTCCACTCCTCTCCCAAGGATATCACTAGTGACGGCTCCTGCGCCGCCCGCATCTAGTGACTTCCGACATTCACCAGATCGGTCGACCTCGTGGGGACCATTTCAGCGGTTCGAGTACCCGGCCGCCACACTAGAACCTTTCCGCCCCAACGGCCGTCAATTCTACGAGCAATATACCCTGCCCACTACTATAGGAGGGTCGCAATTCTGTGAGCTATGTCAGTGAACTTAGTTCTCCTGCGGATCTTCACAATTAGACCACGTAAAGAAGCTCCGAGGCAGCGGTAGCCGAGTTGGGACGGATGGGGCACTAGTTTGAGAGGCCGCGGGAATCGCGGGTTCGATCCCACCGCCTGTACCACTGAGTTAGAGTACAAATTATGTACAGTTCATCGTGAATATCGCTTGCCTCACATTGCGCCCGGTGTATAGTAACAGGCTCGCCACCTGTAACATGGAGACCTAATATATCTGGCGAAAAGTGGGTGTACCTTTGCCTACTCCTTCGGGGAAAGAGGCGTGATGATATGTTATATTATGTAATGTTATGTAAAGAAAACCATAAAAGGAGAGGCCTTTCCCTTTGAGTGACCTTAAGTTTTCTTATGAGTTAAACATATATGCTGGATTGATAACGTACTTCTGGCAGCAGCGAGGTGATCCGTCGGGAACAGCTTGGTATATTTATGGCAGTATTTGTTGATGCGGTCGAGATTGTCACTGTTCGACTGCTGCTGCGGCGTCGTCTCGCCCAGGGCCTCAGCTAGAGACGCCTTCTCGTTGATACCGATGTTAAACAGTACCGCCGTTATCGTGAATCTTAGGTGCTGAAATAACAGCACAATGAATTCAAAGGGAGCGATAAGTTACTAAAGTCGGGATTACTAGTTCAAGAGATAAATTGCCGGGCCTTACGTCTTCATGGAGTATGGAAATACATAAAAAGTAAAAATAGCCAATGTATTCATTTTACCTTTACTCGTCTTTAGTTAAGGCTACCAACTACCAAGCTGTCCATACTTACTTCTTTAGATGTGAACTTGCTGTAAAGTGAATCTGACACGGGAATGTGGACTGTCAGAGATCCTCTTGACCCAGTCACTTGTGGCACGGCTGAATTGCTGCAAATGTCATATTATGTGTAAAGTTATCAACTTTATTTCCCTATATGCTAACGAGTTACAATTGTTTAATTTTACCACATTTTTATTTATTGAATGAAAATTATACAGACTATGATAGCCAAGAGGGCTAAATGGCACACCACCAAAAATGACTTTTTGTCATATATTTAAAACATTATGAACTAAGACATAATCTAAGAACAGATTTCGCAATTTCTCATAGTTTATGACTTCTCCATACTGAACAATTTAGATTGATCACCTTAATAAGCCTATTTTCAACTAACGGCGAATTCGACCGAATTCCGTGTCACTACGGGGGTTCGGACAACAATAAATGCTTAAATTGGTCGAATCCGCTCTAATGGCGGAGTCCTGCGTACACGGCCGACTTTTAGCCGCGTACGCATCTGACGGCTAAAGCATTTTTGGTATTACTACACCGGTGTCGCAGATCGAAATTTGGTCGAATTCACCATTAGATCCGTCACAAGTCTTATATTGCTTACTTGAGGCTGGGTTATTTGGTATAAACGTGAGTAATATTTATGATCGTCTCTTGTAAAAGATAAGCATCACTCACCTATGTCCAACTTTAGTAAGCACGAAAACCACAGTGTGCAAATCTTCCACGGCCACAACCATGTCTCCCCACATAGCCTTCTCAGTAGAATAGAGGCTTAGAAGTCCTTCAAAGGCACACAGAGGTCCCAGCCCACTGGTCATCAGCTTTACTATTATATCTGCTGGTACCGAGCATAACCAACACAAAAGACCCGTCGTTACTGTGGTCAGCTAGAAGGACAAAAGAATCCATACTAATATTATAAATGCGAAAGTAACTCTGTCTGTCTTTCTGTCTGTCTCGCTTTCACGTCAAAACTACTGAACCAATTAAACCGAAATTTGGTGCACAGATAGTCTAGAGCCTGAGAAAGGACATGCTGGCTTTCTTTTATCCTGATATTCCCATGGGAACAGGTGCCATGCGGGTGATTGTTAAAAACTTTAAAAAACGCCACCCAGAAAAATTAAGGACAAATTAACGCCACTATGAACTTTGCTTCTACTAGTAGAGTAGGAGTAAATTTTCAATTCGACCAATTGAGGCTACTGTTCCAATTTGAAAAAATCTTTACGTGTTGAATAGCCTATTTATTGAGGAAGGCAGGCTACATACCATCACACTATCTCAAAGTAACTATTCTACGCGGACGGAATTGCGGGCAAAAGCTAGTATATTTATATAAATATTCGTATTTTTATGCAAATATATTATGTCGATGTGCGAAAAAAATATGTCGCTTTCCGGATTACAAGATCCACTCGCCAATTTCAAACTTCATTCTAATACGGTGTATAACCAAATGGAGACGCTCAAAACCGAGTCATCTGCAAGGGTACTTTCATACCTTTATTTGGTGCAAATAAACAGTTGAATAAATATACTTAGGCCCAATTGCGCGGTCGAGAGTTAGCACCTAACCCTGGGGCAAATGTATGGGCAAACCCTGGGTTTAAGGTGTTATCTAGGAGGATATTATAATATAAAAGGAGAGAGAGTTAGACCTGGTACCTAGCAAATGGTTGTCATTAACACTGCTTTTCCACCAGAACTGTGCGCGTGGAAGAGGTTTTCTATTATTGTGCAAATTTCCTATTCACTTTATACTAAGCAATCCAATTGGTGGATTTTTACATCGCACAACGGCTAGCTTTATATAGCTCGGTTAGTTAGTATAAGTCTAATAGATTAACTGCTCGACCCTAGCTTTTGAAAATCCCCAAATTAGATAAGTAGTCCGCTTTTTTAGCAGCTGTATTGAGTAGAAAACAGCTTACCGCTTGTGAGAAACACGTATCCCTTCTAGTTTGCAAGGCAGCATTTTCCTTAGCGTAGTTAGGTGCTTCGAAGCGCAGACGCAAGGCCGCGTGCGATATACGCAGCCAGCGGGAAGTCTCTAGCGCACACCGCCTTACCGATTCTGTGTACTGCTTTATAGACTCCAGATCTTCATCTGTCATCGGACCTATTGTAAATACGCAAAAGATATCTGTGAATAACTGAGGTAAGCAAGAAGAGAAGGCAAGCCCAAGGGCTAAGCAGCAAAGCGAACCCTGGCAAAAGACCGTGAAAACGCTTGGCTGAAGAAGTCTTGGGGTAACCTTATTATAAATATTCCTGCTTGAAAAACATGTCAATCTATTCTAAAACTGATTTAAACACATCAATCTATTCTGAAAAATCATCGAAGTATCTTTACTAGAAAATTATTAACCACAGTGCGAATAGGCTTGCTTGCTAATATGGTACTTGCGATGAAAAACTGAACTAAGAATTAATACAGTTTTTCACCGAAGAAATGGGTAAAATGTTGTAGTAAAGAATAAAAGATGTACCATTAAAAAAAACAAAATTTTTGTGTGAACTTGACGTCTAATTGTCTATGTATAATTGTTATTACCTACATCGTTATATTTTTATACTACTATTTTATATATTTATACTACATCGTTATATTATATCATAATTACCATTATGCAACAGGTAAAGACTCATTATGCAACACTTTTTTTTCTTAAAAACGCACAAAACTATGGCAAATGTTTTCCAAACAGCCAACAATAAATAAAATTAATTAAATTTTTGTTTTTATTTCTTTGAATAATTAGTGTAGATAAAATAGTGTATGTAACTGCACATGACTCGGTATTAAAACACTCGCGTGATACTAATAAAAAACCCGCCAAGGCTCGTTTTTTAATACCACGCTCGTGTTTTAATAAGGTTAATTATGTGACAGTTACATAAACTACTATTATTATATGAAAGGTCGCCACATCAATTCCCACCGTCTCTACCACTATTTGAATAGAACTTAAGTACAGTTTGTTGTGAGTATTACTCGCCTTCCACTGTGCCCGGTGCATGGCATGCATGCATGCATGGCAACAGACTTGCCCTTTACAGAGGACTTCAACTTATAAGGCGAAACGTTGGCCTCTTTTGACCCTTTCAGGATAGAGGCGTGATTATGATATCCATCACCAGCCAATAGACATCCCATGGGCGCAAGCCTTACTGCATTCAGAGTCGTAAAACCACCACGCTGGCCCAATGCGGTTTGGTGGGTAAAAAGAGTACGAACTACTACGCCCACGAGCTCATCATAAGATATGTGTATTCATAGACATGTTATATAATAATATGGGGTCCTTACCTATGAAATTGGTGTTTTTATTCTGTCTTAGCAATTTGTCCGTAACTATTAAGTTTCAGAACATTCTTATAAAATAATTGCCTCTTCTAAAAATAGACCATATATTTGAGCTCGTATTATTTAAAAAGATAATTTTTTTGTAAGTTTAATTGTGTTAAAATTAGACACAAAGACAATTATTTTTAACTGCCTCCCGAATACATCATTTGATTTGCATAACATAAAAACTATGAATAATTTTTATCAAGCGTGTTCACACACATATTACTAAATCTTGTCTAATGTTACATGCCAAATATTATTATCTCTGGATTTGTCGTTGTGAAGAAAACAGATAAAATGTTAGTATGTAAAATGCAGACATCCCCAAAATCTGCATACAAAACACCAATTTCATAGGTAAGGACCTAATATTACGCACCTTTAGCATCTGCGTGTCCCAGCAGAACTTCCGTCAACGCCATGAGGGAGTTTTCAAGGTTGGTCCCAATTGCTTTCAAGAACTCGAGGTTACTTTCCCTGGCCGCCGAGTCTGGCTGAACGGAGCTAGTCAACGTCACTGATTCTCTTCGTGGTATCGAATTCTGGAATGTTTTACGAGAGTTTATCAAGCTAAGTGATATCTATAGATATCAAAGGGAGATTTCTATCGTTTTTCAAAGGTGGTTGATACAAATAATAAGCAAAACCCTAAAAAATTACGTGATATATTTATTTTATACCTACTAGCGCAGCATAGTTAATTACTACATCGAAAGAAAATACATATTATATAAAAGTACTACAATTGAATATAATAGGCTAGTTGACTCTTATCAAAAGTAATGAAAATAATGTCATTAAAAGGGTCCGAAATATACTAAGTTTGATAAATACAAATAAGGGATTGCTGTAGAAATTAAATTGAAATATTTTATTTTTACTTTTTTTTTCATCTGCCAAAAACGCTATCTACCATGTTCGTGAAACAAGTTGAGTAACGATTCATGTAAACAATTACTACGCATGGTCAAAATTCGTCATACGTCAGTCGCAACCAATCAAGTACAACTGTTGGCTATGTCACGCATGCGTATTGAATTGTTTACATTAAACGTGACGCTACGGCACAGATAATTCATACACCATCAAGACCGAAGGCGTTTTTGACATTTAAGCAAAAACGTAATTTATAATTTAAAATTTATTGTGTTATAGGCTTCAGAAAAAAATTGTATAATTTTTTATGGTGATGGCTATCGGTAATTAATCATTTGGGGCCCAATAAAAGAAGGGTCATCTAGCCTATTGTAGTATTTTATTCCTGGTCCATAATATATCCATAAAATGATTGAATTGATCATATACCAGGCATTATGGGATTTTTTCATAAACACACAAAACATCTGCCCTAATCGGGACTCGAACCTCGATCCGCAGACATTGCTTTAACCTGAAAACTTGAAACCGGTGTACATACACACGGAGGCCGACATTGTATATTTCATGTAATTGAAACAAAAAGCTATCGAATGACCACGTATTAGAGGCTAGTTTTGATTGTATCAGCTACAGTGTAATATTCGTAACAAATTGCACTCAACCATTAAGTTATAAAGATATAAATATAACCATTCCATATTTATTTCTACGATACTACATTCACCTCATGGTGAGTATACATCATACAAGCAACAGCGATATAAAAATTTTAAACAATAAAATAAAAATATTGCAAAAACGGTTTCATAAATCAAAGAGTTTAGAAATTTGAAAACGCGTATTGACAGGAAACAATCGCTAAAGAATATGCAGTTTTTGCCGCTTCGCAGCGTTGGTTTGTTCCTCAAAAGACATACGCTAACGCCGAATAGTTTAATTGCTAGCACTTCTCACGCAAGAGGTGGTTCTACGCCCATGCCACTGAGTTTAGAAGAAGATGAAGAATAATTTATTTGACCAAAAAAGTTTACAAACTGTTTTTTTCAATCAAAGGTGGTACCAGTGGTTATATAAAATTAAGTTTGTAAAAACTATTCATAACAAACAGTAGAACATTGTCAATCTACCCTCCGCACTAGTAATAAAACTGTGTGGCGGCAGAGTAGCTACGCCGTTCTAACGTCCTTTTGTTTGAATAAATAAATTAATAAAAAATCTTTATTGCCAGGAAACATACATCATAGCTATAAACTATATACAACTATATACACTAGGTCCAGCCTGTCCTGTGGGGGAAAATAAGATTATCCAAAAAAAATCCTAGCCTATCGAGACACAGCATCGTTTTGTGTGTGTATGTGCTGTTTATACTGGATATTGCCTGCTTTATACAATGTCCCCCCTCTTACGGAGTGGGGACGCATTTTGGGTGTTGAAAGGGCAAACAATCGTTGAAAGTCCGTAGAAAGAATATCCTAATTAGATTCAAATTCCTTTTTTTTCATTAATTAATAAATTTAAGCATTGATACTTCTATTGTATCTTCCTTTACACGCAGTCAATTTGATAACGAATAACCTGTGTTCATTTAAAATTTATGGCAGCTATACAGTACTTGGTCGACATTCGCATTTATCAGCCTCCCCAGCCTCTTCCCAGGATCCCCACAACGATCCGGATGCGTTGCCCGCATCATCAGTACATTCGCAATAGAAAAAAATTATAATCAGTAATGCAATATTAAATCAACAATAGCAATAAATTAAAAATAATGTATTTAAAAATTTTACCACTGCCAAAAAAACACCTTTCTTAAGCCCTAAACAAAATAATCATGTAATAAAGTAATTCGCCAAGTGGTCACATCCAACACTTTACAAACAAGTTTATTTGGTCAAGCTTTTAAAATAGCAAATCGCTTAAGCTGGCCTATTTCTGCCAAGACAATTTATTATCTGTTGTCTACAAACTTCATATCAAAAAGGATTATAAGCTATAATAAAATAAAAATATGAATCACATTTCGCTAAGTGCTTTTTTCTAATTAAAAATTAAAACAACAATTTTTTTTTTTATAACTCAGTCGCAGTTTGCACTCAAACTCTAACATATAAATATTGTAAACAAGACGTCTTTATTCAAGACAAAACGTACCTTTCTCTTGTCATTTCCACTAAGACTGTCCATCAAGCATCTATAGGACACTTGCTCTAAAGAAGCTGAACACTTAAAGTCGTTTCTTAAGCTGCCGTGTCTAGTTTTAGACTCTAAGGACAAGCTTTGAGTCTCATTCAGTCTAGGTCTTGATCTGACAGAGCGAAACGAATGCCAACTCCTATCTTCTCGCTCGCTCTTGAAATAATCATTATGGAATTGTAGTTCTGATCCTTCTTGTATCTTTGAGTCTTTGTTGCTTTTAGTGTAGCTATTGGGACATATATTTGGGACGCTGGAGGTCAGTGTAGGCAGGTCTACCGTAGGCGAAGTCTCTTTGGAACTTGAACTGGAAGACGCATCATACATATCATCTGTACTCATCGTTTCGAACAAACTCAATTGTTCCGTTAGTCGCATTATTGTGGAAATAGCCTGTAAAAAAAATGAGAAAAAAAAATGAGATCCTGAGATCTCACACACCTGTAACGGGTTGACTGGAAGATATCCCTACTAGAGATAAGTCCTCCCTTGTATACTTCTGCTTTTTACATTGTTTCTTTTTGTTTATGTGCAATAAAGAGAGTTAATAATGTGTCCTGAAAATATTGCCATAATAGCAATCATTTGGGGTATATAAACATATGGAGGAATTCGGTGGCGTAGTACTTGGGTGACCAAATTTCGTGATCTCTAGTTCGTCTGTGCTTCGGAAGGCACGTTTAGCCGTTAGTCCCAGTTGCTAAAGCAACCGTTTCTACCCACCAACCCACATTGAGCCAGCGTGGTGGTGTTACGGCCAACAATCCTCATGTTTTTCCATGAGGAAAGGCCTGTGCACAGCAGGAGGACGTATATAGCCCGAGGACATATAAACATATTCGTAGCTATGTATTTTTCTAAACATTATTTCAGTGATCGAAGTAAAATTCATACCTGACTGTCAGTTTCAGATTTCCCGTTAGTTTTTGACCAGCCTATATGTGATAAGGATTCTTCGAGAGACTTTGGATCCCACAGCGTCAATATGCTTTTTATTTTACATTTTATACCTGAAACGCAATTGCGTAATGAAAAAGCAAATTAATTAAGAACCAAAAACATTGTTTTTTACATAATTAAATAAGTAATACACATTTGTGTATGATACTATTTAAGCGGGTTGAGAATACTTCTATACCAATACTACTTATGGGTGTCGTCAAAGCCGACTAAGAGTCTCATGACCTGGGCGCAATGCTATCTGTCGTCCTTAGATTACCCGACCGGTGGCGAGTACACCACCAACAAAAGCATTCCCAGCATTCCCAAGCCTTGACATCAGGCAGGCAGCCGGTTTTAAAACTCTTAGCCAAATCCTCGGTAACATTAAAAATTAAGGAAACGAGGATGATACGAGGAGCTCGGTGGCGAAGTGGTTAGTACGCTTTGACTTTCGATTGAAAACAAAGCTATCTTCGTCATGACCAGGCCGTGGATGGGTGACCTAAACTTTGTGATCTCGAGCTCCTCTGTGCTTCGGAAGGCACGTAAAGCCGTTGGTCCTGGTCGCTATTGCGACCGTTTCTACCCACCAACATGCATTGGGCCAGCGTAGTGGTGTTACGGCCCATACTCCTCATGTGTTTCTCCATGAGGAAGGCCTGTGCCCAGCAGGGGGACGTGTATATAGGCTGAGGACGGACGAGGATGAATGAAAGGACGTAGTAAAAGACGCGCAGGGGCAACACCCGGCTCCTGTGGGAATTGGACCAGGGTTGTCGCATCTACCAGGGTGGGTGCGCCGTAAGAAGTTAGTCTGGGAAGAGAGATTGAGGTATGCGAGCTGGAATGTAGGGACTATGTCTGGAAGAGGAATGGAGTTAGCGGATGTTTTTAAAAGGCGAAGGATAAAATGTGGCATGCTTACATGAAACGAAGTCGAAAGGATCGAAACCGAAATAGATTGGGGAAGGATGTAAGTTTTACTATTGTGGGAGCGATGGAAAGCGGAATGATGTGAGTATTGCCAGTGTATACGCGCCTCGCAGAGTGGATGCGATGGTATTATAAAAATTTTGGAAGGATTTCAATGCGATGATCATAAAGTGCAAATGTACAATTTTAGTACAGCATATAATAAGCTGAAAAATAATGTTATAGGTTACCTTCGACTAGAGCTTGGACCTCGGTGGCCTGGTTAGCTTGCAGCAACATCACAACGCGGTCAATATCATTCATAGCGTCGTCGGTGAGTCGAGACACAGCACTCACATTGTCGTACTCCGTCTGTATCTTGTTAGTGGCAAAGTTCAGAATCGCTTTGGAACTGTTCACGTCTTTAGCTTGCTGCACAAGTCTGGGAGACAATTTTTCTTTATTTAATGTTGGCAAACAAGAAAACTGCTTAGAAAACAAGCAAACTAAGTATCTTCTTTCTATCTTGTCATATATGACATCTTTTAAAAGAGATTGCCCATATCAAAATATAATGACGAAGGTCAATAATATACCTATTAACAGTTGATTTTTAAAAAGGAGTGCGAAAACTGTATATGAAATAGGAAAAATTAGGACGAACAGACTTTACAATCGCGTAGAATTCACGTGAAACCTGATTGTTATTTCTGTTTGCAATGCCTACAGGGATCGCATATTAAATTGCTGAGCACATAAGTAAATCACAGTACCGAAACAGCTTTTAGCAGTAATAGCTTTTCGATGCAGTTACTGAGAGTTTAAACCTGCGAACCACATGAATAGATAAAGACGTGAAGTTATGTAGTTTAAAAAGGTTATTCACCTTATGCTAAGGTTAGACAGCGGGAGCGTACCACTCGTTTAAGAGGTCGCGGATTCCATTCCACCGCCTATGCCACGGAGTTTGCATAACAAATTAAGTATAAATCTTGAATATCGATAGATATCCGGCGAAATGTGGGTAACATCTTTACCTATCCATTCGAGGATAGAGGCGTGATCATATGTTACGTTACTTACCTGATAAGCCCGCCCGTACGCTCGGTCTTGTGCGTGTGCGCAGCGAACGCTCCCGCAGTGATGATGTCGTGAAAGCCCGTCTTGTTTAACGTATCGTTGTGTACCCACATGCGTTGGAGGTGCAAGTTTACCGGAGCGAACTCTAAGCTTGCCTCATCTAGTCAAAATAACAACCACTTATTATTTTTATTTCAGAATAATTTTCTAGTCGCTGCCTGAATACGTTCCATTCTTAGCGGATGTGTACACCCTAAGGAAACTGCCTGGTCTGATTGTGTTATAGTTTCTCTAATTTCGTGATTAGGCTTTATTTTAATTATACATTATAATAAGCTATATTTTGAAATTGTATATACCTTTCCTGCTGCTGGCCTTGAAGTACATATTGTCGACTTGCTCCATGCACCGCTTGGAGTGGCAGTAGTGCTTCAGCAGCGAGACGTGCACGCTTACCAGGTCCAGCTGCCTGGTCTGCCACTGCCCACACATCTCTCCCACAGACAGTAGTTCCTCCAGCAATTCTTTCTCCCGCTGAATGTATATGTCGCTGAAGGAAAATTTCGATATTACTTTGTTATGTTATGGACTTCCGAAAATTTTAATAAAGTTAACTCATTTACATCACATGTGATATTATAGTTTATTTTGGATATCGCTGTCCATACATAGCATCCATGTAATATCTTCATGTGTATGGTGAGTGCACCTCCCATCCCCCTGACCTACATACCCTTTAGAAGGGTATGCAAAGTACTTGAAAGTACAGGGTGAAATTGAAATCATTCGACAAAATTTTACAGAACATTTTAAACGTCATAATAATCGGTATAATAACAATTAAAATCGTAATGAAACATTATGTAAGAAAATACAATAACGCAATTTTATTACTTGCAGCTGTCTCGCTGTGTTATTGAATGAAACACCTGTACATTTGTAAACAAAAGTGTGTATCGAATTTAATGTAATATTTTTCATATATAAATTTTACATGTAATTTTTTATGGTTTATGTTATTAATATGTATATTTACCAGTTTCGAGTAAAAGTAACAGAAAATTTTGTTTTTTTTTAAACTTAGATTTTTTTTTCTCCCTTACAAATACAACGGTTAATAGCACTAGAACCCCCGATAAAAATTTGTCAATTATTTTCAATTTCACCCTGTAGTGTAACACCCTATGACAGGGTCCTAAAAAAACATTCCATAGCCTAAATCTGCACACAAATTATTATTACATAGTTGTATTTACTCACAGTAACTGCATAGGCATTTGGTAACATAACTTTGGCTCTGCCATGATTTCGTGCACCGTTATATCTCCGCCGAGTCCAGAATGAAACCTGTATGTCACTTGGTGACTGTTCACAAAGTTCTGCTTCAATAAACTGCCGTATGATGGAAATTTCAACTTGAGCCCGAGCCGTGGCGGCAATGACTGCGATCGCCTATGGCATAGCACCTTCTGTGGTATATCTATACTGTTTCTATCATTCGTATGACTCGGACTGGTGCCTATAAACGAAGGTTCTAAGCTCCAGCCATTAATTGTGACAAAGCCTACAGTTTTGTTCTCTTTGGTGTTTAGGGCGAGTCTTAACCGCTGTGCCTCCTAAAAAATGATTGGCGTTAGACCTACTGACCATCAAGACTATAAAAATATAATGACAGCTTTCTGACATATCAAATTAAAATAAACATTTTGTTTCGTTGGTCACACGAGGTAGACATAAGCTAAAATAATGGAAGTTAGGAAACATACAATTTTCAAGTTAACAGGACAACAAAAGAAATAAAGGATATGAAATATTTAACAAAAACTGACAATATAATTTGCAATATTTATCACCTGTATAGTACTAAGCTGCATCACAGTGAATCCCATAGGTACAGAAGTTTCAGACACTTTTTCCCTGACATCATACACAACAATCCTGACTAACGTATCGCCAGTGAGCCCGTCGCTTGCAAGGAATAGTATTGTCTTTGAAAAGCAAGGGTTACTGCATGCCTGTTCAAAAGATAAAAAGATTTTAAAATATGTAGTTTCAAAATAAGACAAAACATACGGTTTATTTCATTTTAACTAGGAAACTTCATAGTAAAAGTAATCTTAATAAAAAGCATTATAAAAACTCACATCTATTATTTCTGTTGATCCATATTTGACATTGAGGCCTTTAGGATATTTTACGTAGATGACAATCATGGGTGACGGCGGTCGGCCATGCACATCGCAAAGTAAATTATCGCATGAGAGTGCCAGTTCACAAAGTGGGACTTCATTCATATCTGAAAAATAATATAAGTACTATTAAGATTCTACGTCATACTAAATATTTAAATAATTAAAACATACGACGGAATTATTAACTAAATGTTACATTCATAAATGTATAAACCATAAAATTGATTTAATTACTACTTCCAAGATTTTAAAGGTATCTTAAATGAAGAAAATGTATTATTTCTATACTTGCCTGTCATAATCCCTTTCTGCATTCTGTAACATGTGATATCTATTGGCCTAAATTTATTCAGTTTGTCCTGCATAGATGCAATTTGCGAATTTATGTACTCAAACGACGCCATCTGTATCGCCTGCAGCCATAAAGTTCGTTCTGACTCATGGAATGTAGCCATTCGATAACAGACACCGTTTTCCCATACTGAGAACAATAACATAATAATCCTTATGATAATTAGCTACTAAACAGGAAACATTTAAACTACAGTACACACTACAGTGTAGATTCTATACTACACACACTGTAGAATGAAATAAAATTAAAGTAATTAAGTTTAGATAAGTAAGACTTTGGTTTATTTTGCATAATGACACTGGTAAATGCAGGCCTAAGCACCTTAGGTGAATTATAAGTCCTTTACATCTGTTGCATTAGATACAGTGAGTTGATAACATATCGAAGCTTATCTTGTCCACTAACATAATTTTAATTTAAAAACATCAAGAAAACATTAAGGCAGTGGTAGCCGAGTTGAGACGGACGTGGCACTACTCGTTCGAGAGGCTGCGGGAAACGCGGGTTCTTTCCCACCGCTGAATTAGAAGAAAACTTATGTACAGTTCATTATGAATATCGTGTGAATGTCGTTAGGGCCTTCATATGTACATTCCTTTTGTAATGGACATTAAAGTTTAAATAAATAAATATTGCTTGCCTCACATTGTGCCCGGTGCATGGGAACAGGATCGCCACCTTTTACATGGGGACTTAACATAGCTGGCGAAATGTGGACCTTTAACACCTCTCCCTACCCCTTTGGGGAAAGAGGAGTGATGATATGTTATGTTATGAAAACATTTACCTTAACATTGATATGATAAGACATTTCATACATAGAAAATTATCTGATACTAGGAAAATAGTTTCCTTAATCACAATCAGCAATGCACATAATTATGAATTATAGAGGGTATCATAGACCTTCTTCCATAGAACTCATCACATGGTAAGGGTGTTATTTAAATGATGAGCAAAATATTAGAATATTGTCAGCAAAAAAATTCAATTGATCTGCTAAAATAACTAATTGATCAGCAACTTATGGACAGCAAATATTTCTAAATAAGTCAAAATAACTAATTGGGTTGCAACTTATGGGCAGCAAATATTTCTAATTTGTCAGCAAAATAACTAATTGGGCAGATACTCAAATGTTTTCTCTGCAGTAAAATTGTTTAATATGTTATGTTGACACAAATATTGTTATTAGGGGTCATAAAAAAATAACCTATATATCTATCAGAATACATTTCCTAGATATTGATCATTGATCCTTCATTGATCCTCTTCCTAGATTTTATACAATTCCGGTAACATACATATTGCTGCCCAAGTAATTATTTTGCAGTTCAACTAATTATTTTGCTGGCCATACAATTATCCTGCTGCGCAATTAATAATACTGCTGACCAAATAATATATTTTGCTGCCAAAGGAATTATTTTGCAGCCCAAATAATTAAAATACTGACAAAATATTTTTTGGCTGTTAAAATTATTTTTCAGCCCACCTTTTTGTTGCTGACCAAATAATTAAATGCCTGCCCAATTAATTACTTTCCCTAACATAAAGTTGCATAACATAAAGGTTAGTGTTTATTTTGCATACTTACCTTAAAATCTATAGTAGAACAGACTTTAAATACAGTTATTGAAACTAAGGCACATCTGGTCTCTTTCTGCTGCTTGATTAGAATGAACTAATGAGACTAATTTAATGTAATCATCATAAATAATAATATATAATTAAATGAATTTATTAATTACACCTAAAATGAGTCAATGTTTTGTAACAATAATTAAATATACAATACCATAATTAATTGTTGTTATGTAATAAATAATTACTATAATCATTACACAACACATATTACTAAGGCATTCAGTATTTATTTACCACCAAACATTGTATTAAATACCTAGTAGAGTTTAGTTTTGTCAGTAATATATCAATGTAATAGCCATTTGAAACATAATTATTTTATATGAATATAACAAAATGTAAAAAACTTTACTTTCCAAAGATAACAAGATTGGTAAGTTTTTGTAAATATAATCAAAAATGTCTTAAAAATCTCATCTAAACTGTTGCTGTCACTGATATGTTGACCTTTCTCCATAGGGATAAAAATTATCTGTATTAACTTTTAGAACAATTCTAAGGAAGAAGTCGTATTTCAAATTGTTCATTTAAAACCTACCTATTTGAAATGGCCAATGTCCATTATCATCCTGTGCCTGTAACACAACTCTATGGTGTCCTAGCACAATCACACCCATTGGCTCGTACCAAGGTTCAGGACCCTTTAGATAAAATAACAGGTTGCCTCTCAACCTGAACCATCTTACTGAACAGCCTGAAACAAAATTAACAATTCAAATAGAGCTTGAATTAACAGTCAGGTAGATGCAAAAGGAACGGTGAGCTAAAATAAATATATCTGTTAATCTCGTACTGAACAGACCCTCATTGTGATCTGAGCTGAATGCCTGAATTGCTTGCAAACTATAAAACTTAAAAAAAATATCCAGAGTAAAATTGCATTTATTTTTAGCTATAGAATCTTAAAAAGTAGGCGTCATAGTAACAAACGCACCTTGGCAATAGTTATGCACACCTTGTGCACCCTTACCATTACACCGATCGAGACTCAAACAAAAGCTTGGTTTTTGAACTGCAGAATTAAGAGACCTAAGAGGAACTGACCTTCTGACCTACGAAAAAATCCATCTTGTCTTTCCTTCAAAGCCAAAACGCCCTCTCTACTGAAATTTTGCGACGTAAGTGACGCTAAAGCGAACAATTCTTGCTTGTTATACCTCATAATTTTTAAATTTTACTGACGCCTTAACAACTCTAAATTACAAGATATTGAATGGGAGCTTGTTATGAAGAAAAACATTGCAAGGAGCCACTACATTTTAAAAGGTATTAGGTGAAGAATTCATTTCATTTTATTATATCCATTTAGCAAATTTATTACTGTTTCCTGAATTCAATGAGTACCATGATTACAATGTGCAATAAAAACAAATCCAAAATTTATAAAATCAACTCCGCAAACCAATGGTACAGCTATAGACTAAGAGTTAATGACATTTTACTTTTTCACTAATGGTAGAGTGATAAATAATGATCACCATACAAAGCACTTTTAAATATCACGTCATATTGTTGTCGTTCTTTGACACAGTGCAAATGTAGTCTAAAGACGAACATAGGCTAGTTGACTCACTGGTTGACTCATATCAAAAGCAATGAAAATTATGTGTCATTCACATACACCCTTACTAATAAACGAGGTATAAGGTTGAAATAGTTGTTCAGTGTTTTGTCTTCGTCAGACATTGAGAAGACAGTAGTTGTCAGAAAGTGACAAAACACTATTATTTATAGATAGGGATTTATAAATAGGGATAGTATTTAGTACAAGGATCCTAAATATTATATACCAAGTTCGATAAATATAAATAAGGGTTCGCTGTAGAAATTAAATTTTAATATGTTTTATTTTTACTTTTTTTCATCTGCCAAAAACGCTATCCACCATGTTCGTGTTAAAACGCTATCCACCAGGCTCGTTGACTCCTAACAAAAGTAATGAAAATAATGTGTCATTCACATAATATTTAGTACAAGGGCCCGAAATATACCAAGTTCGATAAATATAAATAAGGGCTTTCTGTGGAAATAAAATTTTAAATATGTTTTATTTTTACTTTTTTTTTTCATCTGCCAAAAACGTTATTTGTCGTTTGGCTGACGTCAGCCTGTGTTACGCATGCGTATTGAATTGTTTACCAAAATGTTGACTTTGCCGCACAGATAATTCATAGACCATTATGACTGAAGGCGTTTTTAACAGTTAAGCAAAAACTTAATTTTAAATCCTTATAGGCCTCAAAGAAAATTATATTTTTTTTTGTGGTTATGGCTAACAGAAATGAATCATTTGGAGCCCAATAAAAAAAGGGTCAACCAGCCAATTAACTGTGTCGGGAAGATGGGGCGAGATTGTTATATATCGAATAGTTATTCAAATCAGACGCTTGCTAAATCAATCAGCTATACTTACGACAGGATTTGTACCCATACCAATAGATGCCATTCCAATGAATCATAGTAAACATTAAAGCAAAGAAACGAGAAGCACCCATTCCCGCTTCCCATGATAAGTGCCGCCTCGAGAACCACCGCACTGTCTCCTTCTAAACAACTAGAAGTCTCTAGCTACCTCACAACAATTACCATTAACAATACCTAATCGCCATATCATATTTGTAAATCTAACCAGTTTTCCAGCTTGACCGCTCTACCACCAGCAAGCCCGCCATAATGTAATAGTTGACAATCTCAAGAGGCCATAGTTTTAATCTAGACACAGGAGCTACCAGCTTTAATCCTATATCTGTATTTCCCAATGTTAGTTTAATCTACATATTTATTTATGCCCTGCTGGAGATAGGGCTTCCCCAATGCTGCTGAACAGAGACATCGTTAAATATTTGAGTCTTAGTCGACAAGATGAAGTCAATTTCGTTTTTCCGGACTTTCCTAAGTCGATTTTCGATGTAACCGTATTGTGAACAAAAATTTTTATTCAGCTCGTTAATGGGACACGTAAATGAAAACTGATGTTTGGCGAAGGGGAGCCTGACCTCGATTAATGATTAACAGCGAAAACACATGTGACACATGACATTCTAAAATGAAATTAAGGGGGTTAAAATTACTGTTGCCATTACAGGAAATTTCTGCAATATGGCGAGGCTTATTATATTCACATCAGGCTACAAATGCCTTGGTTTTTAATAACATGGTGTGAATGTAGCATAACCTTTTTTAAATGTCTCTACGTCAGTGGCAAGATTTAGCTAGTCACGTGATATCTTTACTATAGACAATTAGCCTTTTTTACTTCCACGCCCGGCGGCAGCTGATGCCTCCCGTCGAAGAAATAATTTAATTTGTATTTTTAATGTTGATTTGCGAAAAATGGACACTAGGAAGCTAACCGAAATTTTGCGCGCTACTATCGACCCCAATCAAAGGCAACAGGGTGAAGAACAACTTGCACAGGTAAATCTTTTTCTGTCCACATGTTCCGGAATTTTATAAAGCAGCCAAATTGCATGGCACGCCAAAGTGTATGAAATGCTTTGTGCAATATACCTTTCGTAATTATGCTGTATGATAACATGCCGCGCTGTAATGATTCTACTAGCATGTTTTCTCGTATCCGCGAACTATTTGTTTTCATACCGAAATTGCTCTGTAGATCTTACTGGAAAATCTATTTTTATCTTCACTCCTAACCTACAAACGAATCTATAAACCGGACATACCTCAGATTACCCATACCAAATTTATTTACTTTCATTGATTCACAAAAAATACAGGTTTTTTTAGCACAGATTTATTACCATGGCATTTATTATATTGTGAAATTTGATTATGACTTACCAAATTTCTGTACATAATGAGATGCTCAAAAAAAGAGTACCTTTTGCCGCACGTAATTTTATAAATAAGTAAAAGTGCAATAACCACAAAAATTTTTGCTAGAACAAGAGTTTTTATTCTTCAGTTATATAGCTTATAACCAGATGCTGTAGATTGTTTTGCCATAATATTATAAAACTTACTTTGGTGAAACCTCCAGTTTTAAATATCAACAAATGGGTAAATTATTTATAATTTTTTAAAATAACCAATAACCATAAATCATAATAAAATAATCTTATAAATATTGTTAGGCTTCATGAGATCTGGGTTGTTCATGTTAGTCCAAATTTTGCAGTTAATGTGAGCATATTCAAGGCATGTGGCCACATCACATAGTTCACCATAAAAAGTATTGTCTTGAACTTCCTCTTTACTTTCATATTCAAACTGGCTATTCGAATAAGCCCTCTTCACTAGGTAGAAACAGTCTATTTACATCACCATAAATTTTTCCCCAAAAAGAGCTGATGATAATATTATTTTGTTGAGCTATTTGAGTATTTATGACTGTTGAGAAAACAATAACAATCAAATAAATGAAACAATAAATAATTCAGAAATATAGAATTAGAAGCACAAGGGGCTAATGCACTTTGAGCTTGTCTATCGGCCGTATATGACTGTCACCAAGAGGCTTGGCAAACATCACAACTTCAGCTACCAGACCAGTTAAATAGCTGCAGAAATTTGCTATAGTTACTATGATTTTTGTGTTAGTGGGATCTATTAAACACTGATATAAATTTAAAATCATTTCAATAAAAATGACTGCCAAAGCTTAACATTTGTTTCAGATACATAAAATAATTGGCTTTGCTCCATCACTGCTGCAAGTTGTTGTTTCAAACGATGTCCAAATACCAGTCCGTCAGGCAGGAGTTGTATACCTCAAGAACCTTATCACATCGGGATGGCAAGAAAAAGAAGCTGAGGAAGGGGAACCCATTCCATTTAGCATCCATGAACAAGATCGAGCTATGATTAGGGACAACATTGTTGATGCACTTATACAGGCTCCAGATATTATAAGAGTGCAGCTGTGTGTGTGCTTGAAAACAATTATAAAACATGATTTCCCAGTACGTTGGACACAGATTGTTGATAAAATTCACATTTATCTACAAAATCCAGAGCCCAATAGCTGGATGGGAGCATTGTTGTGTCTGTATCAACTCATTAAGAATTATGAATACCATTTAACTGAGAAAAGGGTGCCATTGATAGAGGCTATGAATTTACTGCTACCAATGATGTATAATTTAATTGTGAATCTCCAAGCTGACCAATCTGCAGAATCAGTTCTCATCCAAAAGCAAATACTGAAATGCTTTTATGGCCTCATCAAAGTAAGTATTACTATTACTACTTACAAATGACCATAATGCAGTACTGTAATAAAAGATTTGATAAACACATTTAAGTGTACACTGCAAGTTGCTTAAATATTTTTTTGATTGTGAGCATATTTATAAAACATTATTTTTATATTATTTTATTTTGTTTGGTAGATCAACAGTTACAAAAGACTTATACAAAAATGGATAGAATACAACAACATACACTCATTATGTTTTATTTTATCTTTGTGATTATTAGTTTTCATACAATAATAATAAATAAGTATAATATTACTGTTAAAAGTACAGCTATTTAATGTTTAAAGAAACTAAGTGCTATTCTAATATTTCATTTTTGATAATCTAATATTGGCTGTTTTGTTCACAGTACATTCTGCCCTTGGATTTGATAACGAAAGATATATTCACAAAATGGATGGAAGTTCTTCGGTCTGTGATGGAGCAGCCAATCCCAGAGCACACCCTGCAAGTAGATGAAGACGAACGAATGGAACTGCCCTGGTGGAAGTGTAAGAAATGGGCTGTGCACACATTACATAGATTATTTGAAAGGTTGGCCAATTATTATTCAAATATGTTAATTTTGATAGTAATCTATTATCTCAACTTTTTATTAAATATTTTTGTGCCTTTTTTAGATACGGAAGTCCAGTGAATGTAAGAGAAGAATATGTGCAATTTGCTGAATGGTACCTCACAACATTCACTGGAGGCATTTTGGAGGTGCTTTTGAGGATACTTGACCAATACAGAAACAAGATTTATGTATCACCAAGAGTGCTGCAACAAACAATTAGTTATGTAGACCAATGGTAAGTTGTTGCCTCATTGTTTAATATTTTGGGTTTAAAATTCACTTACGATAAATGTGTTCTAGATAATAAAATATTTTCAAGAGTTTGGCATGATTTGCTCTGCCAAGAAACACATGTATGAAGTTGGATGACATTACAATAAAACCAATAATTATTTTATTTTTAGTATTAGCCATGCACACTCTTGGAAGCTGCTAAAGCCACATATGTTTGCAATCATTCAAGATGTCCTTTTCCCATTGATGTCATATTCAGAGAGTGATGAAGAACTTTGGAATGTTGATCCACATGAATACATTCGTATCAAGTTTGGTGAGGGGTTTTTTTATCAGATTTGTGCACTGAAATATTCATTCTAGTAGTAGTATTTTAAAATGCTATAATATTTTTCTTCTTTAATACAGATATTTTTGAAGACTTTGTGTCACCTGTTACGGCTGCTCAAACTCTTCTAGTATCTTGTTGCAAGAAAAGGAAACATATGTTGGAACGTACCATGCAACTATGCATGCAGGTGTTGAGAAGTCAAAATGGCGAATATGAACCGCGACAACGTGATGGTGCACTTCATATGGTTGGAACTCTGAATGATATTCTTATGAAAAAGAAGTTCTACAAAGAAGAAATAGACTCTCTCCTCAGTCAATATGTGTTCCCCGAGTTTCACAGTCCTTTAGGCTATATGAGAGCTAGAGCCTGCTGGGTGTTACACTGCTTTGCGAACGTCCGCTTTAAGAGTGAGCCTCTTCTATTAGAAGCAGTCCGTTTATCAGTTACTGCTCTTCTCAACGACAATGAGCTGCCAGTCAAAGTGGAGGCAGCTATTGCTATACAGATGTTGCTCACTTCCCAAGACAAAGTCTACAAATTTTTACAGCCACAAGTCAAAGTAGTGACAACCGAACTACTCAAAGTAATCAGGGAAACTGAAAATGATAATATAGCTAATGTCCTCCAGAAAATAGTACCATTGTATACTGAAGAACTAATGCCTATGGCATTTGAGATTACAGAACACTTAGCAACTACCTTCAGTAAGGTAATTGAAACTGATTCAGGTACTGATGAGAAAGCCATTGCAGCTATGGGTCTCTTAAACACTATGGAGACAGTTCTGAATGTTATGGAGGACAATCCCGAGATTATGGCTCAGCTTGAAAAGACTGTACTTCGTGTGGTTGGGCACATATTACACCATAATATAATTGGTAATTTTTTATTTCTGCATTAACAAGAAAGCTTATTCATTCCATATCAAACATTGACTCAGATGTTAGACTTTCTTCCAGAAGCAACATAAATTGTGGAAAGTTAATATACAAATTCAATTTTCAGAGTATTATGAAGAAGCAATGACCCTTTTATGCAACTTGACTATAAAAACAATTTCGGAAGACATGTGGAAAGTTCTAGAACTCCTGTACCAGATCTTTGAGAAGGAAGGCTTTGACTACTTCCCAGATATGATGCCAGTGCTACACAACTACATCACAGTCGATACTAATGCCTTTTTGTCCAATGAAAACCACATACTGGCTATGTTCAATATGGCGAAAGCTGTAAGTAGCCCATCATTTATGATTTCTATATAATTTTACATTTGCTATTGTGTGTATTATTTGTACAGGTGTTGTATTATATCCAGCTATAACAAACATTATCCTAACTGATGTGTTTTAATATTATTAAAGCGAAAGTTAGGTTTGATTGTGTTTTACGGCTTTACGCCTTAACTACAGCAGTGACTATCATTTTGCAAAAATGTTACCCAAGTCGCATAGGTCGAATAAGATATGTTGTATTTTCCCCCAAAAATTTTGCTCAGGAATAAAAATGATGAAAATACTGATGCAAGCAACACTGCATATCTATTATTTTCTATAAAGGAACTTCCTTTCATTATTGTTTCATTTATAAAAATATTATGTTTTCTTACTATGTGTACGCTAGTTCTGTGTTACATATAGGCGCGTATTTTTATCGCGGCGCGCCATCTTCCTTCGTGACCAAAAGTTATTATGTATTTCCAATATCTCAATAATATTTGATACAAAATGTCTATGCTTAATATTATAGATTTTGAATAACATAATTCGATAACAACAGTTACCAAATATAAATATTTCTATGCTTTGCTTCAACAATGTTAGTAAGGTTTTATAGGCTCCATGTTAAACTATTGCCTGCCTGACACTTAAGCTCCAAGAATATTCGACGTTTGATCAATACATGCCTCCAAAATTATATTTACTTTACCTTGACGTCGGCGAGTTACGTACGCTTCGTTATTTTGTAACAAGCCCATAATTGTATAACAACATTGGGATATTTTTATAGCTCTTTATCATGCATTTAATACAAGAGATAATTCGGTACCTGTAATCTCAATTGATGTAAAGCACATTTTTACCAAAATGCGCTATGAATGCCATCTTACTAAGATTTTTCCCTCTTTCTTTGTGTGTAATCCACGTATACCCCAGCAAATAAGGGTTTTACCTGGGAATGAGATAAGCTGGAATCTTATACCTTCATTTTGGTATTTCTTGTTTTCATAGAAAATACAGTTTTGAGCTCTATAACACTTCCACAAACGTTAACATCATTGGAATTATATAAAACGAGATAATCACAAAAAACTTTTTTTTACATTTGACCCTCAATAACTTTTGATGCGGATGCGGAATTTATTAGACTTTTAAGACAACTTTTAGAACACTAAAATGAAGGTGTACGCAAGATTCCAGCTCATCTCTCATTCTCTGGTTGATCCTATCAGGCGATTCTCACCGCTATCTGAGCGTTTGTTATAAAGTTGTATGAAAGTATCTCCATTTATATAGAAAAAACGCACGGTACAACACACTGAGAACGCATCTACACGCGTGAGTGCGGTAGAAACAATGTATGGCACACCGAGTCGTTTGTGATTTTTAAACAGCTTGTATGTATTGACAGCCGGCTTTGCAGCCGTCGATACGCCTCCGCACATGCGATCGCCGCACACGCAAGTACGCAAGTACAGGTCTCCCAAATTAATAATGTGCATGCAGATCTTCGTTTATTGTCGTAAACAATGCACTTGCATTTGCACCTGGTTAATTCTACTAAATTATGCATGAAGAAAATGCACTTAACCACTCTATAAACATATCGTCTTCCGACGCTCGGGGAATACGAGCGTTGCCGAACAGTGACGAAGATTTCTATGCGCATTGTCACTTTGGGAGACCTGTATGTGTGTTTGAACGCGCATCGACGCATTACGCTACGTCGTGCGTGAGAATCGCCTTAATGGCCGAAAATATTCTTTTCCGACCATGTAATGGAGTCTTAGGTACTTTGTTCCCTCTATGATGTCATATACAGACAACCGCATAATTGTCAAATCATGATAAAACATTTCACAACAAATAGTCACAGGAAGTTCAGTGTAATTTCAATGTGAGATTGTTACAATTTGGTATAACATTTATGTTACCGCTTGACGACCGATTCAATCCGATCTATTCCGACGGTACGCCGACTTCAAGGTGTCGCACTCTCTGAGGCTTGTGTGATAAATACAGATTTTGTAGTCATAGATGTCGAAGTTCATTTAGTATATTCTAATATTGATATAAGTATATTTTGTATCCATAAGTGCATAAGCAGCTTACTTTATGCTTGTAACAGTTGGTAGGTGTAAGCAAGCAGAAGAATTATTTATTGATTTATTGTATCTAAATTGGAAACGCTATTGCAATCGTTTCTCCTCACTTATTCGCATTGCTCCAGCGCATTTGTGTTACGACCCATGCTCTTGTGTCTCTTCATGTAAGGACTGTGCCCAGCAGTGGGATATATGATAACAACTCTGTGATCGTCCATTTTTATTACCTAAAATCTAATTTATTTTAATGTTCAAAAAGTTGTATCATTACTATGCCCGTAAATCAACGTTTTCCTTTTATTCTTTCTAAACCAGTTAGTAGTATTTTTTTTGTAATGGTTTCACCATAATTTTCATGTTACTTACTGTATTATCGTCTTTGTTCATGTTTTATAGGCTTATTGAACCCAAAGCTGCATATATTCATAGAATCAGTAATGCTAATCGAATTCTGTCTGTTAAGCAAATGATGCCCAAGCATCAGCGAATTATTTTAAATTTTAAATGCGCTGTGCCGTGTTGCGTCAAACTGGCCAAATAATAGCGAACGGCAATATTGAATTGCATTGTATCTTATATATTTTCATCTGAATTAATATGGACATATATTTAGTATTTACTATAACACCTCTGCCTAACCTTCGGAGATGGAGGCCTGATAGTATGTTTTTGTTACTATAAAATGTTTGGTTGTGCATCATCAAGATATGGGGAAGATTCGCTCTCAAAGTTGAGAGAAAAGAATTAATTATTTTTTTCCTCAACTTTGAGAGCGAATCTTCCATGACTGCTTAGCGAATGTTACTTGAAATGAAATTCCTTGTTCAGACCAGCTCAGCCTATATACGTCTTGCTGCTGGGCACAGGCCCTCCTCAGGAGTGTTGGCACTCCTCTTGTGTTCAGACCATCATTAGACATTATATTCACTTATTTATACTTATTAATGTATCCATTGATAGGTCCTGAACTCAGATTCAGAAGACGAATCGGAGATCACAGCCGCAAAGCTACTCGAGGTGATGGTGTTGCAATGTTCTGGAAAGATTGACAACTGTCTACCGTCCTTTGTGGAATTGGTGCTGAACAGGCTTACCAGGAAAGTGAAGACTTCGGAACTTAGGACCATGCTGTTGCAGGTGAGGCATATTGCTGAATAACCAAATAGAGAACTAAGTAAAAGAGGTTACTAGCCTAGTAGGGAGAGAGGGCACTGTTCGTGCAAGAGTTAGCCGTAACGATACCCTCCACCTGTAGAATAAAACAAATAAAATTCCTGGCAAACTTCTTGAACAATGACCTTAACTGCGCGATAACCGTTTTTAGTACATTTTAGATCGGAATACAGTGCGCGGACAATTATAGTATATATTGTTAAAGAAGTTTGTCAGGCACTATAGAATCTGTTTAGAATATGGTTTCACTATGACCAGTATATGTAGGATTACCTTCAGCTACATTGAAACATATCAGGCCAAATGTGCATGATCATATTATGTTATGTAAGAAGACCATGGTAAGTAAGCACCTACAGCTGCAGAACTAGTATGGGCATAGTTCTCTATAGAAAACGTGTCCTCATTTTATCATATCGGTTTCGTTTCTCGTGCTAGGGGGATGTTCTATGAGTAGTAGACGACAACTTCATCATATTTATATGTAAGTCATTAATAATATACATATTTATTTTACTCTATAGTCTAAATATACCAAAAAAATTGTTTTGGTTTCACATAAGTTCAGTGACTCCAAAGGATGCTTCAATATGAAGCTGAATTTCACCTCTCTAGAGGATATAGGTACTTCGTTTTATTATGTTAAATATGTATATAAAATGCTCATAAATTTGAACAGTATCATCATAATCAGAGCTCCCTGAAAAATGCATAAAACGGAATCCAAACATTAGAACCAGTTTTTTGCGTTTTTCAGGGTATTCATACTCCTATGCTTTTTCATCTGTGATCCAAAAGAAAGATCTTGACAGGTTTTCTAGTTTATAGTAATGAATATTTTAACTCAATAACCCAAATCCTATCTTACTTTAGTAACAAGTTTTGTAAAATATTCTACATGTTTTCTTTGTATATTTTACATTGGCATTGAAATAAATGTAAGATTTAAATGTAATTTAATTCATCTTTTTTGGTATAAATTTCATTAGTCACTGATTATGTACCACTATAAAAAATAATGGTTGGACTAGTATTGTCTTAGTAAAAACATAACATGGGTCAATTATATCCAGATGTGGTTATTGAATTATTTAAAAAACTACATTAAGAAAGACAAATGAAAGTCATTATGACTTTATAACTATTAATTATTAAAGAAGTCAATTAAGTTACGAAATTTTACTAATAATAGATAATGGTAATAGATAATTATGCAAGTTCAATAGACATCGCACTTTTTTATTATCGATTTACTGTATAATTATAACTGCTATTACACGGCTAATTATACCCTCCTACATTAGTAAAGAATAAAAAAAGTCCCAGGAATATTTAACAATCATTGTTGTTTTTTGGATAGGTTTTAATAGCTATCCTGTACTGCAACCCACACCTGCTGTTCACCATCCTGGACAAGTTGCAGGAGTCGGTTCCCAACGCGTCCATCACTCAACACTTTATCAAGCAATGGATTCACGACACAGACTGTTTCATGGGGTATGAACACATGTCCTGAATAATGATGTATAATAGTTAAATTCTGTTCCTCCAAGTTCGTTCGTCATCAGCCTGCTGGGAACTGGCCTTCATGGAGAAACACATGAGGAGTATGGGCCGTAATAACACCACCACCTTGGCCCAATGCGGGTTGGTGGGTAGAAACGGGACTAACGGCTTAACGTGCCTTCCAAAGCACGAAGGAACTCGAGATCACAAGTTTTTTATCACCCATCCCTTGACTGAAGTTATAAAGTGAAAGCGAGACAGACTTACAGAGTCACTTTCGAATTTATAATATTATTATGCTTAATCGATTTATTACATAAAATGTATATATATAACAAGTTATTGTTTACAGTCTACACGATCGAAAACTGTGTGTCCTTGGAATCTGCACAATCTTGGAGATGGGTCCTCAAAGACCGAACTTGGACGAAATTATACCCAAGTTAATGCCTTCCTGTCTTGTACTATTCGATGGCTTGAAGCGGGCATACGAGGCCAGAGCTGAGGCTGACGACGACTCTTCCTCGGAGGAAGAAGAAGAGGAGGAGGCTGAAGGTATGTCTGACAACATACATACATGAGGTCACGCCTTTTTCCCACAGTAGTAGGCAGAGATTAATCCTTTCCACTTGCTACGATCCTTACATTTTTTTTTGTTTCATCAACTTCCATCACATTCCTCATACATGCTCGGCGATTACAGGTACTTTTGAGCAGGCCCTTCTCAAGAATGTCTTTGATTTAGTCGAGAATCGTTCGCCTAGGCCTTCCTCGTCCCGTATCTCCACTCACACCCGATTTATTTATCCTTTTAGTCAATCTACTTTCATCCATCCTTTCCACATGACCAAACCATTTCAGCAGTCCTTTCTCTATTGTCACTACGTCCTCTTTCAAACCACACTTTCTGCTTATCACATCATTGTATATCCTGTCACTCAGTTTTACTCTAACCATGCTTCTCAAAGCTCTCATTTCTCAAGGTTACATTAGATGCATTCACACACACCAATTTTATCACTCCTCGACTACCTAAGGGATAGGCAGACGGAACAACACCCAGATCTAACAGGGGCACGGTGTGAGACAAGTGATATTTACAACAATCTGTATTAAGTTTTATTCAAACTCAGTGATTCAAGTGGCGGGGACCTATCTGGTAACCTCTTGCTAGAGTAGCCACCACAACTCGCCTAATACTGCCTTAAGCTAATAATTAAAAGTGCGGCCTATTAGTCCGACAGTCCAGACAATCCAACAGTCAGGACCGACGTAATAATGTTAAAATGTGTCTTATTCTTACACTAACTTTTCATATTTGTCATGCAGAGGTACTGTCAAGTGATGAAGATGATCTCGATGACCTAAACAGCGAATACCTGGAGAACTTAGCTCGTATAACGATGAAGAATAGTGCACAACAGGGCGTCGACCTGAACGCCAAGATTGAAGTGTATGATGAAAGTGATGTAAGTAACTAAGAACTACAATTATAACTCAAACTACTATTGATATCATTAATCCTCTTGAGAACCGTTTTGTAAAATTTTTCATTATGGAAATATAATTATTATGTTCGTTTTAAGGATGATGACGATACATACGAACCAGACGAAACAGCAATTGAGTGCTACACGACGCCCCTCGACGATAAAGACTGCCCAGTCGACGAATATGTCAGATTCAAGAATACTATGTCAGGTAAATAATTTATTCTATGACATACATAAACCTTGACTCAAGGAATTAAGTCTGCCATGTATGTCGTGCAAAAAGAATATAAAAAATACCTTAAGTTTAGACATTAAAGCACTGATATGCTTCGGATATGAGCCTTCCCCAATTTGTGGCATTTAACCCTGATTTGGCCTCCACGTATCTGCTGCTAATATTGAAAGACAAAGCGTAAGATTTACGCCACCATGCTCCTCCAGCACAGATTAGCTGGTAGCCTACTGCTATTTCAGTGTTTATAACATAATTTATCATCACGCTGAAGGGGTGGGCAGAGGCACCCACATTTTGTCTGATGTTCCCTATGTAACAAGGGATGAGCAACTATCACGTTGCCATGCACCGTGCATCCCAACTCTGCTATCATGCTATGGCTTCAATCTTTATCCGTCCTCAGCCTATATACGTTCCACTGCTGGGCACAGGCCTACCTCGTGGAGAAACACATGAGGAGTATGTGCCGTAACACCACCGCGCTGGCCCAATGCGGGTTGGTGGGTAGAAACGGTCGCAATAGCGACCGGGACCAACGGCTTAACGTGCCTTCCGAAACACAAAGTTTTGATCACCCATCCAAGACCTGGCCATGGCGAAGGTAGCTTTGTTTTCGACATCGAAAGCCAAAGCGTGTTAGCCACTACGCCACCGAGCTTCTTAGTAGCGTAGTGGCAATCTTTACATGAGCTTGATTTTTGCCCACAGCTCTTTCAACGACTGAGCCGGCGCTGTACCACGCATTGACAAGTGTACTAAACGAGGAACAGCAGAAACAACTGAGCGCTGTGTTTGTTCTTGCGGATCAGCGCAAGGCGCAGCAGGACAGCAAACGCATTGAACAAAGTGGAGGTTTGTATCGATGATACATTACTATCGCAATTTTATTTAAGTATAACATAACATTCAAACTATTATCACGCGTCTATCCCCGGAGAGACAGAGGTGCTAACGACCACATATTGCCTGATACTTTAAGGTCGCATCTGACAGGGAGCGACCTATTTCTATGCACTGGGCACAGTGTGAGACAAGGGATATTCACAACAAACTACAAAGGGATATTGTTACGTTGCTACTAGGGTGGTACTAAAAATCATAACATTACATTAAACAATAGTTTAATTAAATAAACAAAGCAACAATAATATAACAAGGTTGAACAGCGGGACGTAGGTTCTTTGTCTGTTTGTGTCACTCTTATTAGCACCAAGAAAGTTTATTCACGATACCGTCCTTGAATTGACTTCTACGATAGCCGTTGAAGTAGCGAGCTCAGGGTTCCGGCTGTAGTGGGGTTCAGGAGCCGCTGACTGACGTAGACCGGGCGAAAGACGTGCCAAGCTGGAGATCTTCCAACCCCAAACCAAATTCCCGAATACGGGGTTATAACTATATAAGAGAATGATATTATTTCACCAATTAGGTAATTTAAACATAATGTAGGTTTAATAAAATAGATTATTAACGAAGGATCTTTTAAAGGTGTTTTAAAGTCTTGTCTGCGGTCGCGCAGCTGACAGCAATCATCGGAGCTCCGTGTCAAAATCACTTGACGTATATATTAGCGTTTTGATATTGCAGCAGCTTTTTAAGTTTTATTCCTTTTCATTATTGTGTTAAATTTTATTTTATTTTAAAGTTTTTTTTATTAATATTAGTATTAAAAATCAAGGATAGTTAGATCATAATTTAAATAAATACAGAACCGAGACAATATTCATAACACAACAAACAATTCAAACTCAGTTGTGGCGGCGGCGGTTCGTCGAATAGTGTAATTTTTGAATAGATTAATTTTTGATGATTGTAGAAAAAATTTAAATGTTAAATAATTTTTATATTTTCTATAAAAAAATTCAAATCATTTTATTTCCTATTAGTTTTGATTTTTACATAACAATGTCTAAAATGCTATAATCATGTCTTTCAAACTTAACCCCTGTACAATATGCAGGATCCTGATAAAGCTTGAAGATAGACACAATCTCGTAATACCTCGAAAATTACGAGGTAGTACGATATCCATAATATTGATTATTCGTTCTCTCGATTCTTAATAAGAGCATTCGTTTCGCCATATTCTTTTTCATGCTTGGACTATTATTTTCATATCGAGAGAAAAAGTTCCCTTTTGCTTTGTATTGTGAAAAATAATGAAACAATTTTAATGAAATAATTCTATTAGAAAATGAGATTAATCGGATAATCTTAGTTTTTAATTGAAATGTTACTTTAAAATCGCTTAAATATTTTTAAGATCATAAAAAAATTACGTTGCGTAAATCGGACATTTTACTTGAGTCAATCTGTGAAGTTTTTTACATGAAATTGAAGCCTATTTTGATATTCTGCGCATTAATTTGTTACAAATATAATTTTGCTGTATTAAACTGTTATAGTCTTTAATAAGTTCTTTACTAGCAAAGTGGCAAATTTTCTGAGTAGGTACAAGTGAGAAATTGACATCATTAGATTTAAAAAAGTATTGTAACAGGTTAATAAATGGATTGGGAGTTGTTAATTAATATTAATTATAAGTTTTCATTTCCCTTCTTTACTGATTTATATTTTCAAGTCATAAATCGTTCATCATTAGTTCAATGTTTATTTGTTAGTTCCCAACCCTATCAATTGTCTATGGTAGTCAGTAGCCATTGTTGTTTACCAAATAGGACAAGTTAGAATGAACAGACCTTAGATTACGTAATATATTTATTCAATCATTATTTTAATTTCAGGTTACTCGTTTACTGTGCCGGCGCAGGTTCCAACTAAATTCAAGTTTGGATCATAAAGTGACGTGGCGAAGTGACGACCAACATAAGATATTTACTATCCATTCATCAACACCTCATTCCGCTAACAATTGCTCCAATTTAATGTTTATACAGGATTCATGAATTATTACAACATATCATTAACAGTGTTGTCATCAGTGTATAATTTAATAAACTTTGTTTTTGAATACCTTATACAGTTGCTGCTTATAAACTCTTTGTTTGAAATATATTGGTATATATTTATTTCTTTTAAAAATAAAATTTTCAAAATTAATTGTTTATTCGTCTATTATATTTGTAAGCATTTACGTAAATTGTATAGCGGAATTGTGATTCTACATAATAATAAGTGCTTCGTGGCTAGAAGTGGAAGGCATTGTCTAAATATCGTATTTCGGTGACAAATTGATCGTCAAATTATCTAGGTTAAGGTGTTATCCACTTCTTAACTTTGTTGTTTTGTTTTAAATGACTAGTTAATGGTATTGCGAATATTAAAGGCTCCTTAGGCTAAGTCATTCGAGCCAGGATTACCCTCATTGATACGAGAGCTTCAAACACACCTGTGAAAATCACTAGCCACAGAAAGGCTATGTAAATTAGGAATTATTTGTTTGCTGTGTGATACTCAACACTTGTTTGGTCACCATAATGACATCACAGTATATACATAAAACAAAGCTAACCATCCATCACTTTATGGTTTGCAACAAAAATTATGTATAGGTTTTAAGATATTATTTATATGATGTTGCCGAAAAACAATGCTACCTAAATATATACCTTAATACAATAAAATATAACATTTTGACTTTCAGGCAGATACATAATGAAAAATTAGATAACTATGTGGAATCATTTTCTCAACAACATATGATACCAGCACCATGTAATGTACATTCCTACGAACCACCACAGTGTGGAACTAAATTTCAAGGAATTCCCGGATTCAACTTCTAGTAAAACTAAGACAACATCTTACATGACCTCACTATAACACTGTAAACCTATCAAATATAATTTGTATTTAAAATAAACCACATTGCCAGCCATGTACTTAGTACATAACCAGGAACTGATGCTCGGTTAAATACAAGTCCATTCTTGTATTAGGATTTTGAAATAGTTTACTATATTGAACATTAATTTTGACATTGAATTTACCCTGCGCCGTAAATAATTTTTATTCTATCTAATACATTTGACTGATTTATAATAGCTCTATAATTGATTTGTGATTCCAATATTTTTAAGTAATAGTGGTACTGCTGGGTATGGTTTCCCTAAAGTGGACAACTGCCTGAATGGAGGTTTCACATAACAAGGGAAATTTGCATACCTGTATGTATCATTAATACCTGATGATCTTATATTTAAATTATTTCAATGAATTGACAGATCTATCGTTCTAATACTAAAGCAATTTTCTGCATAACACTCGTAAAACATACAGGTACTATGTAAATATGAAGTTTACTTTCAAATTAATCGTTTTTCTAAAATCTATTCTAATTCTGAAGTTATCGTATTTGGTTCAGAATGGTTATTTTTAAACTTTTAATTTATCAAGTTTGAACTTAGTGACGTGCAAGTTAGGAAGCTAGCTCCTGTTGCGGCCTAGAATTACTTTATGTTGTATGAAAGATATAAAATATAATGATATTTTTTTTTGCTTTATTTTACAGCACTAAATAGACTCGGTTATAAGAGATTAATTAAGATTTGTCATTGCTGTGAAATGTATGAGTTTACTGCATTTTTCCGTACTGTGAGTGCGTAAATCAACTCTTTCTAAATATAAATGTGTACATGTAAACTACTTTTTATATATAAATGTTTACTACCATTTATGCATGCTTTACGTAATAATATTGTAAAAATGTTTTGTTATTTTTGTATTGAAAAGAAATAATATATTGTATTATTTTGCATGTTAAAGTCACTTGTTATATACAAGTAAAATTATGTAGGTACCTTTGTGTCTATGTATCAATTTATCTCAGGCCCACTTGCAGGATATCCTAAACCCAGTTTAAAACTCGATTTTGTCATATTTAGACATTTTAGCTATAGTAAAAATGTCGAAAAATTACAAAATCTAGTTTTGAAACTCGATTTAAATTTCCTTCAAGACGCCCTAAAAACTAATCTGTCGATGATGATTGCAGTGCTTGTGAGGCACCCATGAATGAAGTTTATTTTCAAGGTCGGAATGAAGCTAATCGTTATCACCGCATCTTCTGAGCATATAATATGCAGCTTAGGTGTATACTAGACCATTAAATAATCTGTATTTTCAAGTAATGTTTTCATTATTTTCCTTTTAACCTTTGGAGCACCAGGTTCACTTCATAACAACACTTGTGTGCTTCGGACGCCAACGACGTCTATAGTTGACAAAAACCGAGTCCGTATTAAATTTGTAAATTATTTCTGGTATTTTAAATGTTGTACATTCCTCAAAATAGAATATCCCACAACATAATGAGGATTCATATAACACACAATCGTAGTGGTACAAATGGCTACAATTACTTAAAATCATTAATGTACATAAATAAGTAAATACCGTCTCCGGTTCCAGCACGCCGAATGATCATGATGTATAATGGAGGCTCTTCCTACAGCTTAACCATCCTTGAAACACTAATATGATATGGGTTTCAGTGTTTCGGCCCACCAAGACTACCAGGACATTCAAAAATAATTTATTAAAATAAAATGTATGAGCGTGTATTTCACCAGGACAGACAGATGTTACAAAGGTAGGTTACTAAGTAAAATCTCTGAGCTAAAATGCGAGCGAAATAAATTATGGTTAATTATGATAAAGTGGTGCTAGGGACGGGGCTGACTGCGTCCCCCTTATAAAAGAAATGACAGGAAAAAAACAGACTTCTGCACTCCAGTTGGTATTTATGAAGTAAGTATAATAATATATACTTAGGTTTTGACCCACTTCAAAAGCTCTTACAAGTTCACTGAATAATACACTTGCACGAACCGTTTTTGAAACAGTATTGTTGGTGATACAACAACTTTTATTTATCAATTATGTATTTATTCCTTTATCAGAAAAAATCACGTCTCGCAGTCTGTTGGAATGTAATAATAATAATTGTATCTATTATTCAATAGTCTTTCTCATCAAAAACTGAAACGTCGGGTGTCGCCGAGCTCTTAACCGCCCCCTGCGCTTTGTATTGTTTTGCGACGCCGATGACAATAATACAAGCACAATACAAGCGATTATCCTATTGTTTTATTTCGGCATTTTACTTTTTAATCTTTCTTACTACAACATAAGTGCTCGTAGTCGTAAACACCGCCAAACAAAAATACCTCAATATAGTTTCTTTTGTGTGGTGGTTTTTGTTTCATTGTTTTTCTTGAAAGAATAAAGGTGACAAGGCAATCTATTGAAAATTGAAAGTGATATTTTAACAAATTATGGTCAAATTGTAAGAAAACATTCGTTTTTTTTCTTACACAAGTAAACAGTTACGTGCCGAATACCTAGTTGTGTTTATATTTTTATTCAGTTTTTGGATGAACCCCCAAATATAGTATAATGTAGATGATAATACTATTTTAAACAAACAATATTATTTATCTCGCTTCGAAGTGGTAGGCATATGTCTATGTCCCTATGTTCCATGTTACAGGTGGCGAGCCTGTTGCCATGAAGCACCACCGGGCACTTTATATGAGGCGATATTCTTTTTTGCTGTTCCGTGTTCACAACCAACAGTACCTTACCTGGACGTATCTGACTTGAGTTTTCCTAAAGATAGTCAAGTCATACGAACTACCTATCTAATTACCTACTAATTGATTTACAAAGTTGTATAAAAATCATTTTAAATAGTCTTAGTTCCCATAGAGTTAATTATGTAGTAGTAGTTAATTATAAAGAGTATTACTGTTATTACTAATGATAATGACCTATTAGTATTATTCCAAACATTTTTGATTTTGTATTTTTTAGTTTTTATGTTAATTATATTTTAATGATGTAGGTATTTCGCTAGAATGGCTGTCCAAAATTGTAATCCGCTCTTAATTTTACCTTACTGACCTTCCTTTAAACACATGGTTCTGTTCTGACTACTTCCGACAGTAAAATTGATTATTAAGTAAAGGTATTATGTATTTTGATGATGTAGCCGTCGTCGTCGACTGTTACGCCACAGCTATAAACTGTACTGTTCTCTTCCTATATAGATACCTACGTCCCTCTGCTGGGCACAGGCCTTCCTAATAGAGAAACACATGAGGAGTATGGACCGTGACACCATCACGCTGGCACAATGCGGGTTGATGGGTAGGAACGGTTGCAATCGCTACCGGACCAACGGCTTAACGTACCTTCCGAAGCGGAGAGGTTCGAACACAAAGTATTGGTCACCCATCCAAAGCCTGACCACGGCGAAGGTTGCTTTGCTCTCATATCGAAAGCCAAAGAGTATTCACTTCTACGCCAACGAGCTAGCTAGCTGTCAGCTATAAACTGCATCTTATTTATGGAGAGATCCCTTTTTTATGATGGGTAAGAAGGATCACTCACTTCCTCGGGCCCCCGACAGAAGTGATAACATAAACTAATTTGTTCAACTTAAATTAGTTTTCACTTCTGTCGGGTCTGTCTGTAATAATATTGGGTCCTTACCTATGAAATTGGTGTTTTTTTTCTCTCTTAGTATTTTGTCTGTAACTATTAAGATTCAGATTATTCCTAAAAAATAATTACCTCGTCTAAAAATAGACTATATTTTTGAGCTCTTTTGATTTGTTTTGATAATTTGTTGTAAGTTTAATTGTGTTAAAATTGGACACGGAGACAACTCTTTTTAAGTGCCTCCCGAATACATCATTTTATTTGCATTCACTTAAAAACGATAAATGATTTTTATGAAGTGTGATATTACACATATTACTAAAGCTTGTCTAATGATAGATGCCAAATATTATTTATCTTTGGATTTGTCGTTGTGAAGAAAACTAAAAAAATTTTTTATTAGCCATATAAAATCCTGCTCAATATTGCCTTAGTACTTTACAGTTTTTTAGCAGAGAAAAGACGATTTAAGGATTACCTATAATAATATGTGCAGATGTTCACAGTCGAACTCTATACAGGTTAATTTTTAATGCATAACCCTTGCAAGATTAGGAAGCTAGAATCATAAATAAATAGTACCTCCAAACTAAAGACAAACAATCGAATTTCCTACCTGCGACCACCCACATCTACCTACTTAGTAAATAATTTCGGTCTTCATTAGAAGTAATTAGTATAAAGAAACTGTAAGTAGTTTAGCGCCAGGTATTACGGTACTTACGCATAAATACGGTGCGGGATATAAATAGTTAGGATATGAGTCATTTTTTGTTTTGATGTTTTTGTCTTTAGTAAAAGCTTAGTGTCATCGGTTTAAAAAATGCTATTGTTTTTTTGTTGTGTTCATCGTGGTAGTTTTTCTTTAATTTATACCTATCTACTTATGGCGTTATCTATTTATCATTCTCAAAATGAAACTATTGAGAAATGATGATAAATGATCTCATTTGTTTTGGTTTTCATTACTAATTATCTTAAAGCTTTACAACGTTGTGCATAATTCTGAGATACACAGGTATATTTACCTACGGCTTCGTCCGCGTAGAATAGTTACCTGGAGACAGTGTGATGGTATGTAGCCTATAGCCTTCCTGAATAAATAGGCTATTCAACACTGAATGATTTTTCATATTGGATCAGTAGCCTCAATTGGTGGAATTGAAAATGCATGGCACCCGTCCCCATGGGAATATCGGGATAATAGGTAGCCTATGGCCTTTCTCAGACTTTAGACTATCTGTGTACCAAATTTCGGTTAAATTGGTTCAGTAGTATTGAACAATTACCTAGGTACTTAACTTGATACCTCTTGCGATTACATCTCGTCCTCGAATTTATTAATAATAAACCGCTTCGGTACGTAACGCGTTATGGTGCCAGTCTGTCTGGCTTCCCCCTTCTCTCACGCACGCGGCAACGGCAAGCAGGTTCATCCTTTCCCTCACCCACAGCACTAGCCATATTTCGGTCAGACAACAATCTTAATATTAGGTCCTTACCTATGAAATTGGTGTTTTGTATGGAGATTTTCGGGAATTCTGCATTTTCCATAAATTTTTTTTTCAGTTTTCTTTACAACGACAAATACAAAGATCCAAATCCAAAGATATTTGGCATCTATCATTAGACAAGCTTTAGTAATATGTTTAATATCACACTTCATAAAAATTATTTATCATTTTTAAGTGAATGCAAATAAAATGATGTATTCGGGAGGCACTTAACTAGCTCGTTGGCGTAGAAGTGAATACTCTTTGGCTTTTGATATGAGAGCAAAGCAACCTTCACCGTGGTCAGGCTTTGGATGGGTGACCAATACTTTTATGTGTTCGAACCTCTCCGCTTCGGAAGGTACGTTAAGCCGTTGGTCCGGTAGCGATTGCAACCGTTCCTACCCATCAACCCGCATTGTGCCAGCGTGATGGTGTCACGGTCCATACTCCTCATGTGTTTCTCTATTAGGAAGGCCTGTGCCCAGCAGTGGGACGTAGGTATCTATATAGGAAGAGTACAGTACAGTTATAGCGGTGGCGTCACAGTCGACGACGACGGCTACTTCATCAAAATACATAATACCTTTAGCTTATAATCAATTTTACTGTCGGAAGTAGTCAGAACAGAACCATGTGTTTAAAGGAAGGTCAGTAAGGTAAAATTAAGAGCGGATTACAATTTTGGACAGCCAGTCTAGCGAAATACCTACATCATTAAAATATAATTAACATAAAAACTAAAAAACACAAAATGTTTGGAATAATACTAATAGGTCATTATCATTAGTAATAACAGTAATACTCTTTATTGCAATTAGAAAATCCACCTACATAATTAACTCCATGGGAATTAAGACTATTTAAAATTACTTTTATACAACTTTGTAAATCAATTAGTAGGTAATTAGATAGGTAGTTCGTATGACTTGACTATCTTTAGGAAAACTAAAGTCAGATACGTCCATTTTAGTTATGCAGCATGGGCACCTTTAAATTAGGAGTTATTTAAACGAAAAATTCATCGGCGCCTTTTCGTAACATTTTAGTAGTTTGTTTTTTTTTTCTTAGATGATATTGTTGATTTTTAATGAAATTATAAATTTGCTTCGCATTGTCTTTACAATATATAAGTATAATGTCTGTGTTATTAGTTTGCCAGGTTTTTCAAAATTGATGTAAACCAAAACAAGGTTAAAATCGTTTTTAAACTTTTACATAAACCCACGGGAGCGGTACCCGAATCGGGAGAGACGGCACCACTCGTTCAAGGGGTCCATGGTCGCGGGTTCATTCCCACCTCCTGTAGGTATACACCTCTGAGTTAAATATACTTACTTATGGTGGTAAGGTACTGTTGGTTGTGAACACGGAACAGCAAAAAAGAATATCGCTAGCCCTGTTGCCTCATATAAAGTGCCCGGTGGTGCCTCATGTCAACAGGCTCGCCACCTATAACATGGAACATAGGGACATAGACATATGCCTACCTTTGCCTGCCACTTCGAAGCGAGATAAATAATATTGTTTGTTTAAAATAGTATTATCATCTACTTTATACTCTATTTGGGGGTTCATCCAAAAACTGAATACAAATATAAACACAACTAGGTATTCGGCACGTAACTGTTTACTTGTGTGTTTCAATCAAAAATCACCACACAAAAGAAACTCTATTGAGGTATTTTTGTTTGGCGGTGTTTACGACTACGAGCACTTATGTTGTAGTAGGAAAGATTAAAAAGTAAAATGCCGAAATAAAACAATAGGATAATCGCTTGTATTGTGCTTGTATTATTGTCGTCGGCGTCGCAAAACAATACAAAGCGCAGGGGGCGGTTAAAAGCTCGGCGACACCCGACGTTTCAGTTTTTAATGAGAAAGACTATTGAATAATAGATACAATTATTATTATTACATTCCAACAGACGGCGAGACGTGATTTTTTCTGATAAAGGAATAAATACATAATTGATAAATAAAAGTTGTTGTATCACCAGCAATACTGTTTCAAAAACGGTTCGTGCAAAAGTGTATTATTCAGTGAACATTACAAATTACACTAATTATAAAACCAAAGCACATAGGTTCTTCCACGAGGTTCGAGGAACAATAAAACAGTTTTTACCAAAGCCAACATTTGTCATATATTCGTAAAAATAACGAGTATAAAATTATTTAACATAATTATAATTAATTAGTAATAACCATATTACAACATAGGTATCATGCAATTATCAACAGAGATAGCTTTACATTTAAGTACCTGATTTTTCAAAATAATTTACTACGTAAATATACTATCTAAATAAATATAATATACTTTCATAGGAAAATGAAGGGCAAATAAATTTGAAAAGGTAGGTACTAAAATGTACAAGCTATTTTATTTATTAGGTGTATCTACTTTCTTTGCTGCGATACCATTAAGTCTTATTTTTACATGACCTTTGTAAAAAATAAAGACTTAATGGTATCATCACTGGCTGGTCTTAACAAGGTATAAAAAAGAGGAGAAAATCTATCTTTTAAGATGTATCGCAGTTATTGCTATTATTATTATAGTAGTGGTAAAGATTAGCCACTGATATTCTATGCAGCTATAGCCAGCTCTATATTTAAATATTATAGTAAACCTACCTATTTCAATGCGTTTTCCCACGTAGCGAAATTATTTGCTTACTGCAGTATTTCACACATTTCGAGTTTTCTTGATTATTTGTTTTGATTGTTTATTAAATATGTAAATGTTGACGATTTTAATTTTAAGTTTAGCCTATGAAATAAAAATACTTTTGATTTAGATTTTTATTGCTAGTATTGATTCAGCACTGGATTATATAATATGATGTTGATGGGTTTTAAATTTGAAAATATTTTTATTATCACATTTTTAACGTGGGATAACGGACCTACTAAAATTACATACCTACTTACTTATGTGTCCTAAATTGATTTAAATTAATATACAGCATGTAATTTTAAACATTGTTTTAATTTGTTTTGTTTTACCTCATGCAAAAGATAGTATCAGAATGAACGATGGTGATGGATGCTGAATAACTTAAAAAGTACCTATAAACTTACCTATAAAATAAATAAAACAATTTTTTTATACTAGGCATAGTTGTTCAAAGTGCACGCGAGGTCACAAGACAGGTAAAAAAATCCCTAAATATTCAAAGGAAAACAGTCTTACACGGGTAGTTGTTACGACGTAATTTGTTCTGTTCGCCCGCCATCCCTTTCCACTTACCCCCACTATTCGACGCCTAATGAGCAGAGGGATGGATGCCGATTGCCGCATGCCGTCGCTCATTCAGTCAGCTACTTTCAGTCTAGTCGGTTGTGTATCTCTCTTATCTGTAAGTTGTGCCGGGAACGTAAATCGTAGTTTTTGTGGCTTTGCCCAGCTGTGTGTATGCGTGATAGTGCTTTTTTTAAAAGTGGACAATTTATTAGAACAAAATTATAGGACATTAAACTTGGCGATTCTACATTGAACAAGTTAGACAAAACTGGTAAGTAAATTTTAAAAATAATTAAAATCTATATTTATACATATAATGAAACAGTAGAGGTCTAATGTCTGTACTTACATAGAAAAAAAAGCTTAATACCAAAAAAACAATTCTTTTAGTTTTTCTTCCTGTTTGTACGGGATAATCTCCGAAATGTCTGGACCGATTTCAAAGAAATTTTGCATTACCTTGTCAACATCTTAGATACTTTTCACTTCGGAAAATTAAGGTTCCCACATAGTTAAAAAAACATAGTAACCGCGGAAGAAGTCGCGGGCAACAACTAGTTGGAAATAAAGTTGTTATACTCCGAAGCGAAGACGCACAAGTTACGGTGCAATTTCAGCCAACAAAGCGTTTGAGGCGTTTTAGTTGCGTTATACGCGCGTTCATAAACCGTTGTGTGCAAAGACTAGTTAAAAGTTCTATTGCAAGAAAACAACCATTAAAATTCCAGCTAAAAAAAGTTCTTGTAGATGCTAATGTAGATGTAAAATATCCAAAAAAAATTTTTTCCTTAAAATAGTTTATTTTACGTACCTATAGGTCCTTCCTCTTTCTTACAATGTATTACACAAATCACACATATTTTAAATGGAGTATCATCATTTGGCCAAATATCATAATATGGCAATTATCATTTGCAATATGTAGTTTTGCGTAAACGATTTTGTAACAAAATTACTTAATGTAAATCATCAGTTAGCAATGGTCAAATTTCATTTAACCAAATATCATACAATCAAATGTTTCATGTGGTCTAATCAAATGTTTCATGTGGTCTAATCAAATGTTTCATGTGGTCTAATAAATTAAAGAGGGTCACTCATTTCGCTCACAGCGCTGGTGCTTCTGCGCTGCGAGAAGTGCAACCCCTTCGCCCTTGCGTAACTAAGCTAAGTTACCGACATAGCCCATTGGATTAGCGAACGTCTGCCATAGAATTGTCGGACGTTCGAGTCGTAGTTCCTAAGTGGAGACCGCGACTCGGAAAACGTAGTGTGGGACGACCTGTGACATGATGTGATGAGGATATTCGTAGGCTGTCTGGCTTGGTGGCATGATAACGGTCGAGGATCGAGAGCGGTGCCGAGCATTAGGGGAAGCCTACATCCAGCAGTGGACAAACATAGGCTGATGATGATGACCGAAGCATAGGCACCCACGCTCAGCTCCGCAACTTTGGCGTTGGAGGACTCGGCCTGCGGCCTTGCGTCTGGGCGAGCCCACGAGCAAATAATGTCCGATACGTACAAGTTGCGAAAGGTTCGTTTGGAAAATGAAACATTTGAGATAAGTGTTCAGGCAATTGAAATTTGAGGAAAGATAAATTGCCCAAAGGAAAGGACCTCCTTTTAAACGGTATATTTACGCAACATAATTTTAGGTTTGATTTGACTGAAAAAATAACAAATATTATTAACAGCATATATTATGTTGGACAATAGCAAAATCTATTATATTGGCAAGCCAGAATGCCATCTGGGATATAAAGGCTTAATATAATTAAACAATCTAGCTGGTAGACAGTCTTAAGTCTTTCCATCCCAGTAACATTTACAACATAACCAGTTAAATATTACCTTAAAAATATACTTAAATATAAAGTTTAGCAGTTTAGCTTAGTATGCTTAAATAAAATGTATTACCCTTGATTCATTTTATAAAGTAAAATTGGTCAAAATAATTCAAGAGCACAACAATTAAAGTTATTCTATTAAATCCAATATAAATCATAGATTTTCTCAATCTATGTGTATTAAATATGACAAAACAAAAAAACACTGAGATTGCCAAAGCCCTTACAAAATTTGTTTAAAACCTTTAAAAACTTAGAAAATATTGTAACTTATTTTATCATGACAATGTAGTAAATATCTGTACTGTGTATAAAGGAATATTTCTGATATAGCTCTAAAAGCTATTTATTAATAAGTTGGGCATTTAAGTATTATGTACTAAAATGAACTTAAATTCTATTCTTAATTCTACTTTCCTTTTGACATTATTGAGATTATGTTCAAATTTGTTAATTTATTCTCTTAAACAAATCAGAAATATATTTTACTTTAAAGATTAAACCAACCCACTAACATCCTGCAGTAGGAATGTTTTATTATATTTAATACAAGATTCCCAACATTTGGACATCTTGTAGTGGATCCAATTAAATATATGTACATATATTACATTGAATCCATTGTTATTATAGTATAGTAAATAAATAAAAATTATATTGTTAGGATAGAAATTGTAACAAAATAATAAGACTGTAGAAATTTTTCATTAATGCAACAAATTTTACATAGCAATACTCCTAAAATAGTCATAGCGAACCCTTCTTTGATCCTGCAATTGCCCTATTTTAGAAGCAGTATCACAATCACGACATAAACCACAAAATGTTCTGGTAATCATGTGGAATGGGCTTTGGTAATAGATTGCAGAATCTTGCAACTTCCTGTTAATTATATGACATCTGGTATGAAGAAATGCTTCTAGTATAATAAGAAGTGTACACATGTAAGCAGGAAATATAGCCAGGGTTGGAAGAAGCAATAATCTAGGACTTATCTTATTTGATCCTGAGAGAATTTCTTCCTTCAGTGATTCAAACTTTTTTGTTGTACATGAATTTTGAGGAATTTTTGGAAATTCTATATGTTTAGCTCTTTGTGTATTGCTCATTAGCTTATAGGCGAGGTTGTTGGTCTCCACTGACGGCTCACCCGTCTCTTCATTGATGTCAAATGTAACCATTTCTCCAGTTTCATCATCACAACAAAATCGTTTCACAGTCATGATAGAAGACAATTCTGAAAAGTAATAACGGAATAATCAGGTAATTAATAAAAATATTAGGTATAGTATATAACTGGTCGAAATAGAGAGGTCTCTCGTTGAGATTTGTATGTGCGAAACCAACCTAGTCCTGTCCTATTAGCTATGTTATTGGAAATTTTATTATTCCTTCAATATACGAGAAAGACAGAAATATGTAAGTAACGTTAAAATTATTTTTACCTTTATTTTTTCAATAAAATGCAATAACATTCGCATTTGGAGATAAAGTCAATTTATGTATGTAAATTCGTATGAGTAAAATAGTTATATGAACGTTGAATACACCGAATATCACAACAAAAACTTAAGAAAATGGATAAACCGTAAAATTTAATTATTTGCAAGGTTCGCAAATTGCAATAAAAACTGTGATAATGTGATTTTAAAAATGCACGATTGATTGAATCCACAAACTTTAAAGAATAAATTGAATGAGTGTCAAAAATAGTCAAAATTGAAGTCAACTCAAGGAAATGCCGATTCCGTTAAAAAATTTATAAACTATCTATATTTGTCCTTCTCTTTTTCATAAAGTTAGAAACGGATAGAAACACAATTTAGTTTCGTTTGTGTCTGCGGAATCGGCTTCATCGTTCTCCACACAAGCCACACATTAAACAAACAACGCCATCTTGTGGTCGCGTCGCAAAATTATTGTTGTTGTAAAAATGTGTCTTTAAAATCCTCTGAGTTAAATCAGCCACAAAGTTATTTAAAATAATCGCGCAAAAGGCGATGGTGGATTCTGACCATTCACTATATCAGACAAAGATGTAGATTTTTCTTGATATTGAGGTGCATTTCTGGCGTAGGCTTACTTATTTTGAATACGCATAAAATGGAAATAATGGGCCACTGTGTTTAAAGCCACACTACGCCACGACTCCTTCGAAGTGAGCCATGCATAGCATATTCTAAATGTATGGGACTTTGGGCCAGCCATGAACACAAAACTGACTCTGACTCTGATACATGAACACAAAAACGATAAATGAATTTACTAGGCAAAGGGACCTTACCTAACGGGACATTATTCTTTATCAAACAAATTATCTATAATCTGTGATGGGAAATATTACGGTTGTGTGGTAGTGTGTGTGTGAGGTATGGTGATTTGAGTCTCTGTGATAAAAATTGTCACGTTTATAAATTTTGTCTTCATTTTTCATAATGTTGTTAAAAGTATAAAGCGGTGAGTTTACTTACCATATATCAGGAAATCTTTTTATATCTACTTAAAGTTAGTGTAAAATGTTATTTTGACGTGCTAGATGAAATTGTTTGTAGCTTGTTTGCAGATGTTTGCGGTTTCACCCTAATCTTTTTTTTTTGATTTTGTAATGTAGAAGTAGGTATCATGATCAAATCCGTAATGTTTGATGATGTTTATAAAAAAGAACACAATGTAGATAAACACACAATGACCATTCAATTTACTAACCCATAAGTTTATTGCTATCAATATAGTCATTGGAATTTTTAGTTTTTCTGGGTGAATATGCCCTAGATTGTGTAATTGATGAGAAGTAGAAATTTGTAGCATTGGAGTTGTTTAAGTAAGACAAGACTTTATTTTCTGTCCATAGTAAGAGCATTATCTTTAAATTATATTTTCTTTTGCAGGTACATAGTAGTTAATCCTCAAAGAAAATCTTCCAGTATGGGAAAAGAGTAAGTTTTGTTTATTTTTCATAATTTAGGATTATTCATTAATGACTCATGGTATTGTGATGAAATTAGTATCATTTTATTAAAGTGTAATCAAACATTTCAGCCAGCCCTTTTACTAATTATGATAAATGTTATGAAGCCTAAGGCTATAATCTGCTATAGTTAGTGAGGCAAAAGTTGCTGGGACCTAATTGACAATAATAGTTTTAAGGGTCTGTAGATCCTTGTTCTGCCCTTCCCATAGCTAGGTGTGTTACATTGTTTAATAGGTAATTTTGAACAGAATGTTTCTATATTGCTTAGTTCCGAATAGATTTACTGACAATTTGCTCAATATCCCAAGGGGATAAAATAAAAAAAAATTAAGCAAGTATTCTCCTGGCAACATTCATAATCTGCAAGCTTTTCTGAGTGCAAAACCATTTGCAGACTGCGGACCTCAAATTTTGCACACTCCACTCTTTTGGCGCCAGCTATTTATTGAACACCATGCAGGCTTTTGTATTACGTCTTTCAACTTTTTGGTTATATTGGCCAGTGTGTTCAAACTTATGTTCCGTGTTGGTCGAGATTCGGCAAATCAAAAAGTGGTTCGGTTTTTGTGGAAACCTGTCGAAACGATGACCAAATCCGAAACTGCAGTTTTGTCCGAAACTGAGACTTGGCAAAATTTGGTTTTGGTTTCTGTTGTTAAGACACTATTGATCAGATAAGGATTTAATTAATAAATAAATATTTTTCCATTCTTATGATTCATTGAACCCTAGAATAAATTCTAGGGAGAAGTACTTCATAGATAAACATATTGACTAGGTAGCCCCATTTGTCATTGACAAATTTTGATTTATAAATTTATTAGTTTCACAAGATGTGCAGTTATCTCAGTTTTATTTCTACAATTACATCAAATGTGCTAAATAATTGTGATGAAGGGTGAACAAAAATCAGTTACAGTAATACAATTGCTTTATTCTCTTCTTATAATAATTGAAGAGATAACTATTAATTAAAATACATAGGCATATGTATTCCTAAAAGCTTTTAATAGGTTCCTTCAATGAGGATGAAAATCACTCAACTAGCAAAATATTTTAGTCTAAATTAATGCATAATTTTTGAGCTAAGCAAGTTTTGCTGCGAATTTACACATGTAAACTTTAATTTACTAGTTAACAGACACAAAACTAGATACAATAGAAACATCTATTGATTGCGAATACCAGTGTTCGCGGCGCCCGCCAAGGGGTTAATTTCAAAATTTTTCATCACTATTAATAATAATAATCTTTATTTGTCATAACATAGGTGCAGAACATTGATTTTACAGAAACTTAAATTAGGTCCTTAATTCGGTCTTAGGTCTTTAATTAGGTTAATTTATTAGTCTTAATGTTCAATATTATATAGACTTATTAGCAAAGAATGTTTTTAGTAAAAATATACATGCATGAGTATAAATCACAACCATTTAAAATATTGGCATCCAGTAAATCTTAAAATTATTTTAGTTTCAATGATTGAGATGTTTTACTCTATATTTACACAGATAAAAGAATTGGAACAATTAATTATCATACTATCATTTTTACTTGTTACAGAAGAAAACCTGAATCTGAGAAAGTGACAGAAGTAATTGATGAAGAAATCAAGAAAAAGAAGAAGAGTAAAAAAGACAAAAAGCGTAAGAGAGATTTGGAGGAAGATGACGAAAAATTACATAAAAAGAGGAAGAGATCTAAGAAAGAGAAACACAAAAGTCCAAAACCTGAGAGTGAAACCTCACTTTCTGATGTTGAGGAACTAATAAAAAAGTCTAGACAATGTAAACCCGCCGTAAAGTCATTGTCCACAAACTCGTCAATTGAATCCAATCAAAAAACGAAGAATGGCGATGCTTCTAACGGTAAACCTCGCAGTGGTACTGGAAATGATAATGTAAGAAAGAAACCTGAGATGCTAGACGAAACATTAGAAATTATATCGTCTAATTCAGACACAGAAAACTATCAGGAAGACTGCGCGAGTCCCGAGTTAACTTTAATAGAAGATGACCTCAACCTGGAGGAGCTTATGAAACAAAAGGAGCTCCTGCAAGCCCGTTTGGTCGCATATTATTCAGATAAAAGTGATGATGAAGTTGATGGTTCTTCTCGTGCTCAAGACGTTATATGTATAAATGACGATAAAACTTCGTCACATAAAAAGCCTCGTAAAGATCATAAAATTAAACATAAATCGAGCAAAGAAAGCATAAGAAGATCGGCAGAAGGAGATAAATATAAGCAGAAGAGGCACGACGAGGATCTCAGGGAGATTATTAATAGAGAAAGCAGAAAAGACTTGGAAAAGAGAGAAGAGAGGGAGTATAGAGAAAGGAAGGAGAGAGAGCGTCGCAAGCTTTTAGAGGTGGAGAGGGAAAGAGAACGCGAGCGTGAAAGAAAGCGTGAACGTGAGCGGGAGCGTGAGAGGGAGCGGGAAAGAGAAAGGGAGAGGGAGCGTGAGCGACGATCGGCAGACTTGAGGCGAAGAGGACGGGAGGTTGGCAAGCACCGTCGGTCCAGAGGCCGCTCGCCCGTGGGCAGGCGCGACCGCCGCCAGTCGGACAGAGACCGACGGTCGCGCGACCAAAGCCGCGACCGACACAGAGATCGTTCCGCAGATCGCGATAGAAGGGATAAAGGAAAGGTAATGCCTACTTTCATATAAACTATTTATACTTATATTTAAAGCTAAAATGTTTCATGCTAAGGTCATAGTTTTAACACCATCAGTATGAGAAAATATGATCTGAAAGTTTTGTTTTGTTTTATATTTTTCTTAGTATTAATAATAATTGATGTATATTCTCTTTCAGCACTCCATGAACGAAGTGGCACATTTGGTGCCCAGTTCCAGTGACGAAGAGCTGGACATATCCATCAACACGGATGATGAAGAAGAGACAGAGGAGCAAATTATTGAACGACGAAGGAAGCAAAGGGAACAGCTTGTAAAGGTAATATACCACACAACCCTACGCAGTCTTAAATAGTTTACTTTAGGGAAATTAATGATCTATATTTTGTAGGACTAGTACAAAACACATTTTATAAAAATAAATCTTAAATTTACTCTTTATTTGTTAACAGAGGTTAGGTGGCGATAACACAACAACCACAGAGAACCAACATAACGTAGTGCCTACAAATACTGATGCGAAACCGGTTCAGAAATCAAGTAATGACTCTCAGCCGTCCGAATTACAAACATCCAGGGCACAGTCCAAGGAAGATCCAAAGGTCTCGCCGTCTAAAAGTCCGGTTAACAGCAATCATGTGAAAAATGCAGAGCATGCAGCGGAGGCAAAGAATACTAAGGAGAAGAAGACTAAGAGCGGCGAGTGGGACATGTTTGCTGACCAAGACAACTTCAGTGTCGACGTGAGTTATGTAGTGTATTATACCAACAATAACTTTTTAAGAGGAGTCGCACCGCACTTTAGTTTGCTAGTCTAATTAGTTAAACTTTAAATCGCTTCATATACTTTAGAAACAGTATTGGCTTAGTGTGCTTACTGCCAACCATTCTGTCAAAAAAATTACAGCACTTGTTACATAAAATAAATAAATCTCATAAATCACAATGCCACCAATCTCCAATCATTATTTTTGGCTTGACTTCTTGCATAGAAATTAATTTATTGAATAATTTCAGACACCTACTGCTGGCCATGCGAACAACAAGGCTGCTATGGAAAATCCTTCATTGACAGACAATTGGGATGATGCTGAGGGTTATTACCGGTAAGATGATTCAACTTTAGATTTTTATAAATATTTATTATAATAGCAAAGTAAAAAAATCAGTGAGTAGTAAAAATCTGCTGCTCTAGTGTTGAAATATTATTCGTAATGTCATTTCTGTGGCATATTATAATTTACTTATTCTTTTCGAAAAGTAGAATTATGTAAACATCACTGGTAATGTGATTTTACACATCGAGGCAATACTATTAATATGACTGTTTGTTATAATTGATGATTGTGAATGTCGCTTGCATCACATTGTGTTGCTCTGCACCTGCTACATGGGGACTTAAACATATCACGGGATATGTGGGTGCTTAATACCTCTGCCTACCTCTTCGGGGATAGTGGCAATGATGATGATATGTTATAATTTTTTTTTTCTTTTGTTAAATAGAGTTCGGATTGGTGAAATATTGGACACAAGGTACAGCGTGTACGGGTACACCGGCCAGGGCGTGTTCTCCAACGTGGTGCGGGCGCGGGACCAGGCGAGGGGCAACACCGACGTCGCCGTGAAGATTATAAGGAACAATGAAATTATGTAAGTTGTCGCAATTTTAAATCTCCTCTTGAAATAAATGTAGGAATGCATTCACGGAAATTGGAACACCTAATCAGAATTCGACTTAATATTGTTTCTAGCTGGTCATGTCTCGTTTAGCGCGAGTAGGTTAAAGTTATGATTTATCCACTTATTTTTACTGACTGCTAGAGATGAGTTATGAGAATGTCCTTATTTTTTTTTATAGAACCATAAAATAAACTGAGCCTTACAGTTCGTTTCTCGCATTCAAGTATGAATATATCTCCCCAAGTTTACCGACACGACAGCGTTTGGTTTCATATATATGATCCGGTAGAACCGTTTTTGGTCTCTTGAGGCTTGAATGCCCGTGATTCTTACATAAGAGCTTACATTGCTGTACAAAGAATATATTTTTGCTAAAGGCCCTGGCACGTTCCTAACACGGTCATGGTCTGCAAGTGGAGTGGACAGATTCCTTAAAACCCCGTTTCCCAGCAAGCTCTGTCACTGCTAAAGCCAGCGGCACTGTCGCGCATATGTGTAGTTCAATGACCGGCAAACTCTTTGAAAAATGTAGTCGTGTAGTGGGTGTATGTACCCACTACACGACTACACTGTATTCCGATATAAAATGTACTAAAAACGATTCTAGCGCAGTCAAGGTCAATGTTCAAAAGTTTGCCGGGCACTAATTAGTAAGCTTATTCGAAATGTCTCGAATCGAAACTCATTATGAACCATTTGGCAGGCACAAAACTGGTCTCCGCGAGTTAGAAATCTTAAAGAAGCTTAACGACGCTGACTCCGAAGACAAGTTCCACTGTCTCCGCCTGTTCCGGCACTTTTTCCACAAGCGCCACTTGTGCATGGTGATGGAACCGCTCTCCATGAATCTGCGGGAGGTGCTCAAGAAGTACGGCAAGAATAGCGGGATCCACATCAAGGCAGTCCGGAGCTACACGCAGCAGATGCTATTAGCTCTCAAGCTGTTGAAGAAAACTGGGATTCTACATGCTGGTGAGTGATTTTATTTTATAACAGGTTAAGCAAATGCTAGAGTAATGTTTATTTTTAATATCACTGAATGATATTAGAATAAAAAGTGGATGGTGAGCTGACGAGTGATTCAGAAGAACGGAATATGATGGCATGTTGTGCCGACCCCATCTATAGGCCATTTTTAAAGTAGCTCTAGTGATTTGACGGTTCGATATGTCGTTTAAAAAATAGATTTTAGGGTCGATTTCACTATCACAAACTAGACTGAACTAAACTAAATTGTGTTTCTACATTCTCTTCTTAAAGTTAGAGAAAGATAGATACACAATTTAGTTGAACTATGTGACAGCGGAATCGGCCCTTTTATTTAAGATTTTAATCAAATTAGCATTTTTAGCTAGTTATGATACATCTGGCTAGACGCACATCAAATTCAAATGCGAATCATCTTCTGATGAACTATCTAAATCTAATAGTACCTTGACTGATCCACAATATTATTTAAAAAAATTAAAATTATAAATAAAATATCTCTGTATTACACCTTGACAACTGAAAAGTGCGTCCATCCGGACATAATTATGCCAATCGAATGAAGGAAAAGAAAAATTGTGTGATACATTAAGATATCTTAAAGCTATACATATCGGGATGTAATATGCATTAATGAATATTATAGCTGCCGTCTGCGACCTGCTTTATTGTCTAACGATTTCATGAGGCCCCAATGATATGGAAATATCATTGAGGAAAGCCTTTTAACCAGCAATTTACGTCACTCTACTGATGAAGTGACAAAAATTTTTCTTTAGCCGCTTTTAAAATGGCGAATGTGTATCTGATGCAGCGATGTGAGAGCTAGGTTGTCTTAGCGGAACATTACGTGCTAAGGCTATTTGCGAATGTTGCGTTGCGATTACTAGTTTTATAGCGTGTGCCTGTGCGGAATAATAGGTATATTGCAGTTCAATTAAAAATTTTAAATGGTCTTGTTATTTTCAGATATAAAGCCTGATAATATCCTAGTGAACGAAAGCAAGTTAATGCTCAAACTCTGTGATTTTGGCTCGGCGTCGCATGTGTCGGACAATGACATCACCCCTTACTTAGTCTCCAGATTTTATAGAGCGCCTGAAATTATATTAGGAGTTCCTTACGACCACGGAATAGACATGTGGTCCACGGCTTGCACCATATTCGAACTGTCTACTGGAAAAATCATGTTTAGTGGAAAATCGAATAATGAGATGTTAAAATACTTCATGGATTTGAAGGGAAAGATTCCCAATAAGATTATTAAGAAAGGACATTTTAAGGAGCAGCATTTTGACGCCAACTGCAACTTCCTATATCACGAGCTGGATAAAATTACAGAAAGGGTAAGATTTGTTTTATTTAAAATTTTCTTGATGGAATACTTTTAGAATAACTTGAAGTATAAATAATAATTCACTTGAAAACGTACACGTATAAATAATACTTCACTTGAAGTATAAATAATACTTCGAGTAAGACTACCAAAATTCGTAACTAAATATCTGGTTCTCTCGTCTTTCGCAGGAAAAGATCGTGATAATGTCAAGTATAAAGGCTTCAAGGGATCTCCAAACAGAGCTGGCGCCTCCCCACCACCGGCTGCCGCCCGCCGAGGCCAAGAAGATCAGCCAGCTGAAGGATCTCCTCGAGCGGATGCTCATGCTGGACCCCGCGAAGCGCGCCTCCGTCAACCACTGCCTCGCACACCCCTTCATACAAGAGAAAATTTAACAAACGGAGAAAATACCACCTGTAAATAGAAAACCTATTTTTTTTATATAAACTTTGTTTAGGACAGTTATTGCTAATGTTGTTATAGTAAAGTATTCGTACTTTAGTAATGCTATAGAAAAATTACGACGATAATTAGATATTTTTGTCAAAAATATTGAAGGTCTCCATTCTTCTGAGAAATGGTATCTGCGATACTGACCATGGAGAACATGTGCGTCAACAATGAAATTCTTAGTGTTTACAATGTTTTATAAATTTGTGGCAAAATCACATATTATGTATATACATATGCATTATTTTTATAGGGTAGTAGACTGAGTTTTTTCATATATAAAATAAGAGAAAAACAAATTGTATAACAATGCATAATTAAAATGTTATAATGTTGCCGTTTATAACAATTTTGTTTTCCTTCATATTCATATTGATATCATAGTGTTTTTCAGTAGAAGTAAATTATTTATATTCAATATTAATGGTACGTCACGAACTTTCGTGATGTTCCAGATATATTGTTTTTTTTTTCAAGTTAAAAACATTTATCTTTATGAATATGTATTTTGTGTTAATTTATACGAAATGCGAGTACTGTATGTTTTGCTTGGCGAATTATTTAATAATATGTTTGGTTACCTACGCGGTATATGATAATTGGTTTGTGCGACTAGATATTATAATAATAATTTTTTTTGGCGTATTTCAAGATATAGGAACTGACTTTTATAAAGCTAGCTTTGATTTTAATAGTAACAAATTCGAATATGTGACGTAAATTAATATCTAACGCGAAGTCTGTAAAAGGTAACACTGTAAGTATGTCAAGTTAAAAGGACATTGTTTTTTAGTCAGTTGCTATCATTTTTATAGACCAATGACTGGCGCCGACTATCAAAAACTAACAAACAAAATATTACCACTATTAATGATCACAATTACGTAATACAATAATTCTTAGAAATAGTATTAAAGAACTTCATATGTTTCTATATTGTTATGAAATCCCGTTTTCTGTACAGTCGCCATCATATTTAATGTAGCAGACGCAGTCTGACACACTAAATACAAGTGTTAAAATAATAGTTGAGCTCGTTGTATTATTGGAAGTGAAAACTTCCAGGAAATTTTCCAATTCTAAGGAATTCCCCGAAAAATTTCATAATATTTTTTTTACTTTAAATTAGGTAAAAATACAATAATAATAGACCTATTACAATAATTTAGTTCAATAATATGATACTTATAATATAATAGGTACGCACTTTAAATACGATGTTAAGAAAAATAAAACTACAATGAAGCGGCTTTTGTTTGATTATGATTGATGACAATAAAAAATAGGTAATTTGTAATATTAAGTATTTGGCAATAGTAACACAGAAATTTTCAAAGTGTCGCCAGTTTATTATATCTATAATCTATATTGAAACTACTTACTACAAAGTTGCTAATAATGAATACTGCCGGTAGTTTTCCTGAAATATTCCAAAGTTTCGGAATCATTCCGAAGTTTTCACTTCTATTCTACTAGATACATACAGTTATTAGTATGTTTCATTTTATGTCAACTTCCATATTATTGTAACGTCATATATTTGCTCGAACAAACCCATCTAAAAATAAAATTATGTTTATCGGGTCTAACTAGCGTTAATAAGCAGTAGTTTTTGCGAAGGTAGCTAGTGCAATGCAAATTCAGACCTACCACCTACACCTCGCTGACCCTATTATTTTTCATGTCTCTTTGTAAGGAATAAATATTTTTAGTCGGGAGGAAGCCTTGTGTATTTTATGATTATTGTATAACCACTATTATGATAGTTTTCAATATGTCTCCCGAATATATAAATAAAAACTTCGTACACGCTAGTTCTATCAGGTAAAAATAGTTTTATTGTGAATATTATTGTACCTTTTATTTAACTTTAAGGAATCACTACTGTGTCGATACGATAGATCATGTCGTTTTAAATGTCGTGGCTAGTGTATTTAAATAGAGGTTTCACATACAGCACGACCGACAGGTAATCGAGTCTGTCTGTATATGGACGCCCTTTTATGTCTAGTTGTGACCGACAGATTCTCAAGTAAGGACACAGAAAATCGTCGTTACATAACGCAACGCGCTCTAGACGTTTTCTGTCTGTCTGACATCACGTTATGTATTTCATGTAATCTATTTATATTTCCATAGAGTTAGTTTTTTGCGCTTAATTTTATTTTAGGATGTATTTAGGTTTAAACTTTATTAATTTCACATTGCGTGTGTTGACTGTTCGTGGAATCGTTACTCTATAGGGGTTTGCTCACTTCCCTTAAATCGGTTGCTGGTATAAATCGTAACGATTTACCTACACACGAGGCGATTTAGGACGCTCCCCATCTCTGACCTAATGTTGGCCTAAATCGCCCGATTTAAAGGACGTGAATACCTCTTAAGACGTTAACCCTAGTGGCTACTGTCATTTAGCCATAACGAAGGCAATGATTCCAATTCTCTTAACATAGTCATGTCAATGCTTCATAAGGAGATATAGATAGAAACGTTGCTATGTTTCTAAGCGTCTATATGTTATATTTTCGCAGCAAAGCAAATATTTTGTACAATGTCACTGTAAAAATTGGTTGATGAAGCGCGGTGAGGGGAGAATCACTCGCCGGCGAAGGATAGATAAATAAACCGTAAAATAAATTTGTAATATTTATTATTATAAAGGGAATGCGTAGGTGTAACATTTTGTACATCGACCCTCATGGAATTATAAGTTTGGTGGCCTTTAAACCGCGATATGTAACAATTAGGAGAGACTTAGATGTATTAACAAATTTTGTGATTTGTTCTTTTTGAATATTTATCTATTATTATCTTCCCTCATCGCACTACCAATTTCAGATATCATGTACAGTCAGCGTCAAATAGTTAGTGACACTCAGGGTGTTCAATTTAATAGACGCTACCAAAAAGTCAATAATATCGGTACAAATAAATTTCCCATATTGTTGACAACACAAAAGACTTTCCTTATTGTATTATAATAATATGAAAGTTCTTTTGTGTGTTTGTGAATATGGAAGCTTTATTTGTACCGATATTATTGACTTCTTGGTAGTGTCTATTTAATAGAACACCCTGAGTGTCACTAACAATTTAACGCTGACTGTACATCTACAGCATGTTATAATGTCATAAAACTATCAAAATTCTATAAATATTTTTTTTTTCAATATCTAAAACTTGTATAAAATCGATTGAGAAAATGTTAGTTTTATATAACCTGATGTGCTGCCGATAGTTTTTATGACGTTAAATAGCTTGTAAAATACAGTTTACACGATAACAATATTGTGTCTGCCTAAGAGGCACGTTGAAAGTTAAGCAATACCTTATTGGGCCTATACCAAATATGTAGGCTGAAACTCAACAAAAAAAATCTGTTAGTAGATAATTAAATATCAATACATTTATCATAATAATGTAAGTATTCATTTTACGACTTTTCTATGCGAGAGCTGAAGGTTTAACAATACTGTAAATATATAAATACATGAATAAAACTATTATTCTGAAAACTTAGTTATTTCCTTTGTTTCCTTTTTACCAGACTGGGATACTAGATATGGGTGTTTAAGTTTGGGTAACAAAAACACTTGTGTTATAAAAATATATTTTACTTAAGAATACAATAGATAAATATTTGTCTTGCATTGCACTTTTTTGCATACATGTTTCTGACATGATAATTTATGAAGATTTTTTGAATAAGAAAATAAGTACAAAAGAAGACAATGTGATTCGATATTTTACTTTTTACAAAATAAGTACTAGAATCAATTACAACACACTTGCTTTTTTCACACCACAATACAAAATAATAATGAACACAAATGTATTTGACTTAACGTATTGTCTATTATAAAATCACTGTTTTGTCATTTTCGTGTCTTTGCCTGCTGAGAGGTACGAAGTCGTTCTAGCACATAAGAGCACACTTTAGCCACTGAAAAAGAAAGTATATGTGTTTATTTATTTTATCTACACTCATGTTATAATGTTCGAATTATGGACTCAGACTCATAATGACATGCTTTTTAAAACAAACACATGATAAAAACGAAAATTAAAAAATGGAAACTGTAACATATTGACCATTATGCAACAGGTTGGACTCGTTATGCAACAGTGATTTTTCTTAGAAAGGCACAAAACTATGGCAAATGTTTTCTAGACAACCAACAATAAAAAATTTTTTTTTTTTTTTTGTTTTATTTCTTTGAATAATGAGTGTAGATAAAGTAGTATATGTAACTGAACATAACTCGGTATTTAAACACCCGCGTGATACTATTAGGTCTTTACCTATGAAATTGGTGTTTTGTATGGAGATTTTGGGGAATTCTGCATTTTCCATACTAAAAATTTTTCAGTTTTCTTCACAACGACAAATCCAAAGATAATAATATTTGGCATCTATCATTAGACAAGCTTTAGTAATATGTGTAATATCACACTTCATAAAAATTATTTATCGTTTTTAAGTGAATGCAAATAAAATGATGTATTCGGGAGGCACTTAAAAAGAGTTGTCTCCGTATCCAATTTTAACACAATGAAACTTACAACAAATTATCAAAACAAATCAAAAGAGCTCAAAAATATAGACTATTTTTAGACGAGGTAATTTTTTAGGAATACTCTGAATCTTAATAGTTACAGACAAAATACTAAGAGAGAAAGAAACACCAATTTCAAAGGTAAGGACCCAATATTAAAGGCCAAGGCTCATTTTTTATACCCACGCTAAACTACTAATTTGTTATTGTTAATTACGCACAAACTTAAGGTCATAGCTCATTAGATGGCGGTGCAGGTCGGTGAGGTCGGTCGTCGAGGGGCTATAATGAGCTATGAGTCATAATAACTCATTATATTATAGCCGATGTGGGATGGACGGCACTAGTGCAATAGGCCGCCGAATCCACACTACCTCTGGGTAAATCAGATACCTTAAAAACTTAAAATCAGTTACCTCATGAAGGTTTAAGTTGAGTGTGCTTGAACTCGATGAGCCATTTGTGTAAAAGATATCTGAAAATAAATAAAAATGCACAATTATAAATGGCTTGCATTTTCCATTCTACTTTGAACAAGACCCGTATGGCCTCATCTTTAGATATAATAAAACTGTAGAGTTCGAATGTCTGTATATTGTTAAAAATTGGTTAAAACCAAGCCAAGAAGATGTAAAAAGCGGGAAAATACCAATAAAAATTTCGTTTTTAATTTTTTGTTTCTCTGTTTATTTGTCTGTTTGTACGGGCTAATCTCCGAAACGGCTGGAACGATTTCAATGAAATTTTGCATGGTGGTACATTAGATCAGTAGTCAACATCTTTTTTTTCGAGTAGAGATAAGTCCTCCTTTGCTTACTTTTTGTATTTACTACAATTTTGTTTATTGGTGCAATAAAGAGTTTAATAATAATAAATTAAAGGATTCTCGTGGGATACCTAGTAAAAAACAAGTAACCGCGGACGAAGTCGCGGGCAACAGCTAGTAGATGTATACATACATGTTAACGACACGCCTATATCCCTGAAGGGGGGAATTATAAACTAGGTTATACCAATGTTGATGTCCCATAACCACTGTTTAGTTTTAAATTACTTAAGTATACGGGTCAGCGCCAAAATGATCGCAGCGTCTAAAGTACCTAGTCAAAATTATTTCATTTGCGTTTATATTTAACTTCTATCTACGCTACGCTATCAAAGTAACCATATTGTTCGATACATTCAAAGTGGTTTGAACTTATATGCATTTAAAGTGGTTTCAATTTGGCACTGACTGTACCTATCAGTGGTTGGTTTCTTGGTAAGTCTATGAGAAAAGCAAATACTCACTAAAGGCCCGGTGTAGATGCATTACAGCAGAAACGAAGTCCCCAAACCTTAGCATACCGTCTTTCCTCATGTAGCGTAAGACCAGCAAGGCCATGGCTTTCTCAGGGACAACAAAGCCGACCTCTAACAGAGCGTGTCTAAGCCTCTCCACTCTCAAGACGCCCATCTTCTCCCGAGCATGTGTTTTGAATACTAGCTGCCAGTGCTTTAGGCTACACATCAGGTCTTTAAAATCTGACAGCGATATGCGACCTGATCCAGTTTTCTGGAGTCTTTGTTGAGGAAATTGACATGAGTGTACATGTTTTAAATTTGAGGCTATTTATGCCGACTATAGTGCGCGCGGAACTAGTTGGCCGCGCCTTAGGTATGTGAGCGGTGGGACGAAGAGGCGGGGGCGCTTGCTGTCTGTCATTACTCAGTTCGGTGCCGTACTTCGCGAACACAACACGCATTGAATATTTCGGCTACTTTAAAAAAAAACGCACATGAGATTGCAATAGCGAGATGAGTCGCCACCTAAGGCGCGGCCAACGAGTTCCGCGCGCACTATCGCGTGGACAGTCAGTGTTTCTCTGTAATATTTTTTTTGCATAGAAATGGTTGTTATTGCATTATGGTACCTAAAAGGGGGGCTTAGAAGCCCCCCTTTTTTTTTGACCTCTCACCTCTTCTAATGGTCGCCTAAGACTTTTATAAGTGCATTTTTTTTTAAAAAGGATACATCCATTGATAAAACAATTTGCCTACACGTGTCTATGGATGCACAACTTTTGATGTAATCGTTGGGCAAGCAGGCATCCAGTAGTTCTTGCAGCTCAAAGGCGTCGATGGTCCTGTGTTCGTTCGCCAGTTGCAAGAACACGGCTTCGTACTGCGCGAACGTACTTGCTTCCACTCCATGAGGGGCCTTTATTAAAGCAGTTTTAAGCATTTGAGGAGTATAGTCCAGGATCTGCATACTGAGAGTTTTATTTGAAAACACTCGAAGGGAGAAATTTGCTTCTTCACGCGGTTCAAATGTGGTTGGCATTACTAAGTACGCTCCCGTTTCCAACTCGCACCTGTAAAAATGTAGGAACCGATATTTGTCTCAAATTACTATACGGGGACATTTAAATAAAAGAAATGAAAAATCTCGCTATGCAATTCGCTTTTGCTGTAAAATCGCATTGGCAAAAGTATTAAAAGAGGAATTTTAAACATAAGTAAATATACATACGGGTTTTTGTTATTATTATTACCTGTGACTAACTTGTCGACTGTTGGTGTATTGAGAATTGATGGTGCTCTTAATTTTATTGAAGAATGTTGGCGACGCAATTTCACTGAGATACTTTGTCATTTTGTAAATGCTGAATCCAATGACTTTTGGCTCCATAATGCTGTGTTGATTTAGAGAAATAATTACGGTGTCTGGCTCGTTTAAGATTAATTGTATTTGCGGGTTCATGTGGAAGAAGTCTAAAAAAAATATGGTGTTAAATAGTATAAAGTAACGAATAGTGCTGCATAAAACTAAAAAGAGGTTTTTTACCCACCACCTCCACGAACCAAAGGTGAATTAATAACGCGGTTCGCACACTGAGCCGCACGACGAATAGTCGTGTGCGGGTGCGGTACGTACGCCGATCGGGCGGGTACGCCGATCGCATCCTCGAAACGCACGTACGCGCGTAGATGCGTGTCGACGTCTTTGACTAATGTCACACAAACTGTTCAGAAATCACACACGACTCGGTGTGCCATACCTTGCGTCTGTCGCACGCTTGAGTGCGGCAGACGCAAGGTACGCTTGTAGACGCGTAGGTGTGTTTTTTCTCCGCATGTAGGCGCGTGAAACGCCATGCTACCCGCGCAGGTGCGTTTTCAGTGTGTTATACTGTGCGTTTTCTCTATACAAAAAGAAATACTTTCATACAACTTTAGAACACGCATCCACGCACAACGTTCCGAAGCGCGGCTCACTGTGGGAACCGCCTAATTGCTTATATCTTCGAAGCAGACGAATGAATTAGATTATTCTCTGCGTAGACCAGAAAGCCAATGGACTGGTTGGCTTTCTGGTCATAAGTTTGGCTCACACTGGCCCCACGTTGGGCGCCATTCCGAGGAAGCAGCGAAACGAGTCGCAAATACAAATATAGCGCCTCATTACAAGTTACTTTATTTTTTTGCATCTAATGGAACACCTAAGTGGAGATGGCGAGGCCGGCTTACCATCCTGCTGCCCTAGCTTCCTTCACATATGGAATCATCGACTGCTTCTCATTAAGTGGTGCTGAGGCATATACTCAGATTTCCTTAAAAATGAGAATGTAACTTACTGGCGTAGTTCCTGCAGCCACCCGCTGACACCCCCCTTCTCCATCCGCCTTGATACATTTTCACGTGCCATTTATGCTTATCTATAAGTGATGGTTCTGATCTGCTCGTCTCGGAGTCAAGGTGCACCATTTCTAGTCGGTTAAATGTTTTTAGAAATTCCGAATACAGCATCCAGGATCCTTTAGAAATAGACGTAAGTCGTTCCCGTTCATAGGAAGGAATTGATTTCCAGCTGCAAATTATTTGTAATAAGTAACAGGACTGATTAAATACTCACTGTACCAAATATAAAAGTATATTATAATCGTTTATTCTTACTATGGTGCCTGGGGCATGGCTACAAGCTCCCCACTCTACAAGATATCTACTTTTAAAAGTTAACCCACAATTGGTTTTTAAAATTTGTGATTGTGTGTTTATTTTTAGGTTCCAAACAGAGGGCGGGCTTGTTAACACACATCAAGCACCATTTTAATAAAGTGGTTTACTAGCGCGTCTCTGACTGTTACTGAACCTACCAGTGGCGTGGCGTGAAAAAAATAGTTAGGCAAGCCGCAGTAAAAATTAGGACCCACAAAAAATGGGTAATTTGGTCTGTGTATGTAGTGCATGTGTTTGTGTGTGTGGACGGGTCTACAGTGTGCGATAAACAAATAAACACATACCATTTACAATAATTTAACAATACCACGATTATCCGAATATATACTTTCGTCCTGCCCGCGAAACGCTAATTCTTGTTTACCTAAGAGAACAACTGTGTCTTTGAAGCGTTTTAATAGATTTCGATTACGTTCGACTTTGCGGTTATGAGCCTCAAAATTATTGTTAAAATAGTTTTCTATTATACTATTTCCAAATTCATGCAACGCTAAGCAACTACGTATATGTTTCTCACTTTGAACATGTTTTTGGCAGAGTTTGATAAATTATTAACATCAGAAAATCCCGTTCGATTCCAAACGCTGCTTGAATGATGAATCAGAAAACAAAAGACACGCAAAACAAAACATTTTTTTTATAAGCAACTGCCTGTAAGCCAACTATATTTATCATAAAGATATCATATCATAAAGAATCATAAAGACATATATTTATCAACTATATTTATCATAAATATATTTATCATAAAGAAAGATCATAAAGAGATCTATTGACATGTTTGGACGAGCTCGACCTAACGAGATTTAGAGAGAGAGTGATACTGACGTACGTTTTTCATACAAATTGACTTTCATAACATAACTAAAAAAGTCACGAGTTTTACAATACCAGGGGTGGTGACGTGAAATAAAAGGGGTGCTGATGGTAAGTGACGAATTACGTAAATATGTACATGTCAGAATTTTATAATTTTAATCTTTAGACGTTTTAGTTCAACTATTAATAGTCAACATTTCCCTACATAAGAGGTACAAATCTTAAGTTAAGCATTTTGTAAAAAAACTAAATAAAATTATAAGTTGATACAAAATGCTATGCAATAGCTTTACCGCGGCAGTCCCCGAGTGCCACACGTCTTTTTTTATTTTCAAAGGACAACTTTGAAAACTGCTTTCCTTCACTTAGCAAGAAATCAGTAAGACAACAATCTATGTGCATCAAAGCGGCCATTATTGTGCCGAGAGAGAATAAACCAAAATTAATTTAAAAATTTCTGGATTCGGTCCCCGCGCTCAAGGCCCGCTATAGAAAGAAGCTATGCAATAGCTTAAAAACTAAAACCTACCAATTAAATCTCTGCGGAGCTACACAATTCACAATACACCTTTAAAACAACAACACACAGGCTAGTTAAATTTTACTATTTCACTGAATTACTGCTAAAAATACAATAAAACTAATTAATTACGTTAAGTTTATGTGAGTGCAAGCGAATTTCAAAACAAAATAAACTAATGTAATGTCCACTAGGCCAGAAAGAATGAGACGGTAATATACCGGCTAAGTAAGACAGAATATCTACAACTCGGCACGGCATCGGTATAAACCGCAATTTCATACCGAGGCTAGAAAGAGTGATCATTATAAAACTGGCTGAGTTAGAAAGAGAAGGGGGCGATACAAGCCGGTCGGTGGCAGCATTTCAGGCGGCGAACGGTCGCGATATTAAATGAGTTTCACGAAAGAAATTCCGCACTTATGGCTATTGTCATAAGATAAAAAATATTTACTTCTTAAATTTGCATTCGAAACGTATGTGAGAGTTTATTACTAATGTGTGCGTGTGTCGTAGTGTATCGATGGATAGGCTCGTAGGCCGCGAAAAGCCGGCATGTTAGGCAATCTTTAGGTACTATTTCTCTATTGCGTGCATCTATGAGAGACCTACACAGACGTGACAAGAGAACGCTTGTCTGTGTGCGTGTTGTATCGCAGGCGTCCATAACTCGAGATTTTACGAGTTAATTGAAGGAATCTAGAGAGCGGGAGCGATGTGTGAGTGATTGGAACTTGTGCGTATTGTTTCGCGCGCGTGTTTTACTGTTTATAAAATGGTTATTTTTTTTTGTTTATAAAATGGTTTTGTACCTGCATTATAGTAATGAAACAAGTCAAATTTGTTTATAGTTAGGTATTTTTTTTTATGCTCGCTCGCTTGGTACGGCTGTTGGGAATCGGGTTATACGGACGCTCCGCCACTGGAACCTACATATATTACAAGAACGTTGCTATTCTTCTGCTGTGTGCTATGATGTGTGTAATTAAGGACATAACCCGCAAATCTCGCCAATTTTTGAATTTCTTTTAGTATTACTCATACCACCATGTTTGTGTTGGGTGTTTTACACCTCTGTCTACCCCGTCGGGGATAAAAGCGTGATGATATTATGTTGTGAACAATGTTGGCAAACACTGCCCCACCTGAATGTAAGTTTTTTTTTTTGAAGGGCCCTGAACTGATGCCTCTGATGAATGTAAGTGGCAATTTTGTTTTACATTCACTTGTGATATCTGAAGATAAGTGTCGCGTCTGCTTGGAACTCGAAACTGGTTATAGTGGGGTATCTCAATTTAATACAGTTACTTAGCTATGTACCACGCACGATACAAATTTACTATTTGTTTGTAGTATCTGGTAGGTTAAATAATGTGTGGAAGTTAAAATTGGATATAAACAAAACAGAAACATTAGCTATCTTAATAATATTTACTTACATTGCACTATCAACCATATGGGGCACACATATATCTCCGGGAGCCAAGGGCCTTCTGACCCTTACCAAAGTTACTGGGCCCTCAGAAGAATCCACCTAAACATAAAATTTATATATAACACCCGCACAACAGTAAAATTGTCAAATTATATAAAGTTGGGTATACTTCACCTTCTCTATATTGTAAACTCTGTAATTAACTTCTAATTCTAGCCCTTTGTTTTTGTCGTCTTCCTGAAAAATATAGAATAATTGTTCTGAGTAGGTATTTTGAGTAATAAACAGGAAATGAAAATTTTATAGTTTCAATCTTGTTAATCGATTAAGTACTCCTCATGTGTTTTTCCACGAGGAAGGCCTGTTCCAGCAAAGGACGTATATAGGCTGATGACGAATCAAATAAGTACCATATATAGATTTTGCGTGGCTTCTGCGTAATTTTTTATGTAATGTACAGTTAGTCCTTTTTTATAGTTCACCTATTACTTTACTTATTTAATAGACACAAATTTTATGTAGGTTACTTGCTTAAAATCAACCCTATCTATTATACTGCATTTTAAATGCAAAAACAAAGTATGTTAAACATTTTTGGCATATTTGTTGTCATCTTTTCTACCTAAACAATTGCATAACATTTCATAGACTCACAGCAGATCGATGAGCAACGATGACGCTAGTCGTCTTTAGAAGTCCGGCGATCAATGACGGGTCTGTGACCTCTGTAAGAGGCAGGGACTCCGTGATTCCCCCCATTAGGTCTGCCAGTCCGTCTAGAAGGCTGCCATACTTGAGAGCTTCGTATGATCCGTGTAGTCTGACAATAAACAATGTAGTTACTTTAAAAAAGTTAGTAATGCAATTTATTTGATTCATTTCCTAAAAGTACATTATATTTATATGTCTAATAAAATCATGACTCAAGTCTTGCTCAATCCTCGAAACATAACATTATTACTCGTGGAACTATCAGGCAGGAGTATATGTTCGTAATCATTGGTTTGAAAACCAAACAACTTTCGCCAAGGTTGGCCACTGGATGGTTGTCCAAACTATGCAAGTTCGATTTCCTCCGTGCTTCAGAAGGAAGGCACGTCAAGCTGTTGGTCCGAGTAAGCCCGAGTTGCCATACAGCAACCATTTCGTCAGAGTGAACGTGTTATTATTATGATGTAATCCTCAAAGAGCAATAAACATTTTTTCATAAAACCTTTGTTATTTATGATGAGGTATAAGTTTTAAAAAAGGCAGTGCTCGCAGGAGAATTGAAATGGTTTCCGTAGACACAGAACAAAAGTGTGGAGAAAATTATAAAATATGGAAAAATAAAGAGCATTAAATATTTACTTGGCGTACGCCTTCTCCAGGAGGGCCGGCCACAGCTGGCCCGTGTGGGTAGTCTGCAGGAAGGCCAGCTTGCCGTTGACCGTCGGCAGCCGGTCGTCCACCAACACCTCGAGCCACTGGCCGCACCACCACAGACGAAATCTAAAAAATTTTTTACGTTAGAGAGAGAGAGAGTTAAAAGGTTTAAGCTGTTTTAAGCCAAGGTCTCGTCAATGCTGATGATATGATAAGTGTTGTGAGTAGTCATAATATCATCAGGAAAATTATTATATTAAATAGTGTAGCGAGAGGAAGACCGAAGAAAAATGGATAGATTGTGTGATTTTTTATTATTATGATGAGAACGGGAGTGAGTGGTCACTCAATATTACCTGAACACACCGGCGTAAGGTGAATCCACCCGCTGGTCAGCCGGCACCACGCGGTAGAACAGCACCTTGCTGAGGAACAGCATTCCGAGGCAGGAGACCAGCCACTTGTCTCCTGCAACCAAAGCTTTCAGTTAATGAGAAAAAGCAGTAACATTTGCAATATGTTCTCATTGTGTTTCTGAAACAAACGGAGATACTCGCGAGCAGAACTAGAATAGAACTCACATTCACGTTAAACGCTGCGTCGCGCGTTTCAGTTCGATACGGCTCGGCCACGACTTTGAGCGTCGGGCGGATAGAAGGGTGAATGATCTTTTCATTGAGCAATTAAGAGAGAATTCGCCTACTTACATCATTAATTTCATTGTCGAATAAAAAGTACGATATTATGGACGGAAAATGCCGCGCCGCTCGTTGCTGCCGTAGAGACCGGCCGCTATAGATGATGCCTATTATACAGGTGTGAAATTTTTGTGGGCCCTGAACGGGAAGTACCTTAAATATTTAAAACACCTTAATTTACATTAAGGAAACACATTTTTATTTTTAAAAAGAAACATAACTCGATTTTAAGTTTTCTCAAAAAAGCTTACCCGAACCGGGAATCGAAAAAGGAAAATATGAAAAATAGTTCGCGATTTTATTCCACTTACTGATTAAGTCATCGCTTCGGGAAGGTTTGGGTAAGCTTTTATAAAAAATTGAGCATGCAGATACGTTTATTTATAAAAATAAACGTTAGCTGCTTCCCCTCCAGGGCCCATGAAAATTTTCCAACCCGTATACTTATCCCCTAAGCTCCAGCTAAATTCCCTAGCATCAGCGAATCGGAAAATATTTATTCTTTCATTTTAAACTTATTTATTATTCTTTCATTATTACTATGCATGTGTTATAAACTTATTTATTATTCTTTCATTATTACTATGCAAAACTACAGAAATCTTTAAACTCTTAAAAAAGAATATTATATCTACAATAAAACATGGTTATTTTTAGACATGCCAAATTACTATACGCATTGTTGAGCGCACAGCGCCCCCATATTATTTATTATACAATTGCTAGCAAAGTAAGAGTTAGGTTGAGTTATTATGCCCAACGTTTGTCATTATCGTGATTGTATTTCGTTGACGCTCCCGTTGTTTGGGGAAACACGCGAACTGGAGATCGTCAACGGTTACGTTACTACTACGAGACTACGAACAGCAAAAGGATTTTCATTACATGCAATAAGTCTTTGTGACACAGGGTTGGCCGTTTTGAGCGTGCAATTAAATAAAAATCTGCTCAGCGCCTCGGTCGCTTGAAATCGTTGCAGTTTGTACAAACCTCGAGGCGTCCAGTCCTACTTTTGAAACCTTGAGGCGGATAGACAGAACTCTGTGAGCTCGGAAGCTTCTAAAGAGTTCGAGCCTTCAAAAGAGCTCGAACGTTCAAAAGAGCGAAACTAACACGTACCCTTAATAAAAACTCAAGCTTAAGCAAAACAATAATATCCGTTACACTAATTTGCGAGATATGTAGACGGATTGTAGAAACAAAGCAACTTTAACCACAATTGGAGATAAACTTGAGTATTTTAAAGGCTTGTGTTAATTTTAAGACGCGTGCTCTATTAAAGCCTCGACGCATGGCTCAGAGCACTCGCTACTAGGCTCAGGACTCGAGCTCACCAAGTTCTGCCAATCCGCTTCGCATCACTAGTTGCAGATTTATATAAAGGCCCTCGCCACAAGCTATAGAGAGAGATGGTTTGCATGATATTTTTAATATCAAATATTGATAAACAAACATCTTTATAAAATAAGCATCATTGACTCCATTAATATAGGCATTCGCTTGGTAGCATGTTAAGTTCATTTAGTTTTTGTTTAGGTAAAACGTAGTTTGATGTGTCACAGCCACGTGTAAAAATAAGAATACACTTTTCATAGTAAAATACTAAATTAACATAACATATTATCCCGCTTATAACCCCTATGGGAGTGGCAGTGGTGTAAAACACCCAATTGGAAGGGAAAGACTTTCAAAAGTGTATTTTTTGAGCATGGCTGTACAATAAAACATTAAAATTGATTCGCTTTGCATACAAAATAACTAATAAAATAAACGATATTAGTTAATAAAAAGTAAACAAGTTGAAACATGGAACATACCTAGTTTGCCGGGTACCACATCGAACATGTCACAGTTATCCAGCACAAAGGTCGGTAGGCTTGGGTAGATATCCTGAAAAAATTACATAAGCTTTTTTTAAAATGTGTTAAATATTTTATTATAAATGGGGTAGGTACCGTAGGCACTACCTTTATGTTGATTTTTTTACAAAGTTTATAAGTTTATAAGTCATGTCGTTATACAATTTTCCACGCTCTGGAATTCGGGGTAATTAAACGTGTGATACTTGAAAAAATAGAACCTGTGAGTGGACAAAACATTAAAAAATACGACATAAAGGTACATACCTACTTATATTGTAAAGGAATCAGTGCATTCAGTGGACCGTCCGACACCAAACTCTTTTAATTCTATTAAAACAGAGTTCTAAATCCTTTGTCAAGGTACGATTCATTACACAATCTCTGTATCTAATTGTAGTTTTCTTTTATTTTTTGCAAGTCTTACTGGGCTATATCCGCTCAACATTATTAATTATCAACGCTGTTGTATAACTCAATCTATCACTAATCGTAGTCATTTAATATTCATCTTTACGTACTGTAAGTAGAGTTGTAAATAGAAAGAACGAAAGTAAGGTCCCGTCGCATTCGATTGACCTCATAATGCTAAATCATTCGTTTTTTTACGATACAAGATTACACCGATTTAGTTTGCTTCAAAGATGTATAGGTATGTATATAATATATATTTTTTTACATTAATTGAACATTTAGACGTTAATATGAGTATAATATTATGTCATAATACTTCCATCCATCTATAAACCTAAACACGCCTGGACATAGGCCTCCTCCTATGATCTCCACAACGACTGTTGTGACAACGACGATAGTTAATCATTTTAATGTATGTTAAGTTTATTAAAAATATAAAAGTGGAAAAGAGGTGGTAGATTTTTAATAATGTGATAAAAATATAGTCAGTATTTCATATCTCGTTCGTTTAACAGCTTATAGCGGTTGAATGAACCCAAGCTCTATGACATTAGAACTGGCATTGCAACCCAGTAGAATCTAACGACAGAGACTTTTTTGATAGAGACGTATTTTAACATGTGATAGATTAATAGATTTTTTTTTAATACGACATGCAAGCTCTTGGCCTTGGTCTCCCGGTAAGTGGCGATAAGGCTGAAGGTGAAAGCGAACTTCTCTTCAACAAAAGAAGAATTACCTTTGATCCGAAACACAAAAATGTTTGATAACATTATTATTATGCATTAAACATGAAAAGAATTATGAGTTAACTCGAACTAACTTGAACTTGAACTATGAGTTGAAACACTTCTGTCCCTTAAGGAATCAAACACTGAACCTCACGATCAACACTCGGTGGCTACAACCACTACCACTACCAAGGAAGGAAGTAAGAAGGCGGTAATAAAGATTTTACGGAATGTGAGTGGTCTACGTTTTTGCATTTCAATTAACCTTCTCCTAACTAGCACCTTATAAGCATTAATTAAACTGCGGATGCCATCTCAGCAACATTGATCACCTCCGCATTTTTCTCCTTATCTATTCAACTCAAGCAGTTTTGAATGAGGACATAAGCATAAAAGGCATTTAATTGTAATTCAATATTCAAGAATGCTGTTCATATGTGGGTTGGATATTGCCCGTGGCCATCTCCTGTATTGTGTAGGCGATACACTCTATGCCAAAGAAAATATTGATTTCTTTATTAAATATATTTAAAAAAAATTGTAAAGAAACATCTGCCTTCATCGGGATTTCGGCATCAGCGATCGCGAGTAAGTGACACCGGCAAACCGCATGGAACCAGATAATCATTATAACTCTAGGACCAAGACGTTACCAGATCTTTTAACATACATCATCCTACCAACCAGAAAGAATACACTAACCCACCTCTTCCCTTGGGTGTCGTTAAAGTCGACTAATAAGGCCCACTTGCACGATCGAGAGTTAGCGCCTAACCCAAGGTTTGTCCATATATTTGCCCCAGGGTTAGATGCTAACTCTCGACCGCGCAAGTGGGCCTAACGGACTTAGAGTTTCACAACCTTCAATAGCTTATAGCGGCAATGGGATCACCACCTGTAACGTTGAGAACAGTCACTGCTTGGTGAAGCGCGGAGCAATGGACTGCTTGTGCGGTGTTTTTGCCTAGTCTCTGACTAACCCTAAGCGGATGATAATCGTGATCGTGCTGATATATATGTATCATCACGCCTCTGCAGAGGTGGTACACACCCACATTTCCCCTGACATGTTAAGTCCCCATCCCAAGTAACACGTGGCGAGCCTGTTACATACACCGGGCACAATATGAGGCAAGCGATATTACAAACAACTGTACTTATGGTTTCATTCAAACTCAGCGCAATGGTACAGGATGTGGCATCGAACGTGCGACCTCTTGACCGACCTCTCCTATCTAAGCTACCGTGGATACAATGTAACTTAATCGATTTATTTATACTTTGCGCTCTCTACACGATTTCATTACCATTGCCTCTGGCTACAACTGTTATACGTGACGCGGCAACGAACGGGCTTAACCAGCCACCTGCCCACGTGAGAGCTTGATCTCTCTAACAAATTGGCAAAGGAGTTAAAGACACACTTTACATGTTTTCACTTTTAATATCAGTTGTCAATGATTATTCATGGAGCGATTTAGAGATGAAAATTTAAACGTGGTGCACATTTTCAGTCATTTGCCTATTGATATAAAAATTATCGAAAATTCTTTAAACAAAAATATATATTTTCCCCTTTTTAGTCCATTAGTAAAACGTGGTTTTTTTAATTTTTTTTTTGTACAGTATTTATTTAACTCTTTTTTTATTTTTTTTATATATTTTTATTTAATATTGTATTGTCACCGGAAACAAGTCTATATGCAAAATTTCAGCTCAATCGGATGTCGGGAAATGGTCGAAAAATCGATCGCCAGATTTGAACTCCACGGACAGACATACAAAACCAAGCTCAGAAAAACGTGGTAAAATAAAAAGTTCATGTTTAGCTAGTTTGGTGCGTTATTATGATATCCCTATATACATTTATACAACAAAATATGCCTTCATGTTGTAGAACTGGATGAAGAATTAGATAACTCTGAAAATTTAACACTGATGAAAGCTAACTTTCCCATATAAAATAATAATGCATTTTATGTACCTATTATGGATAGGATATGGAATCCGATAAAAACATTAATTGTAAAATATCGAAGTGGTAGAATGTTCCTCATATATTTCACTTCAATATTTGCATACATTTTTGTAGTACCTAACACTTTTTGCTTTTGATTTGTATTTATATTAATCCTAATGGTTTTGTGATTATTCTATGCACAAATTACTAATAAGTGAATTATAATCGACATAATAAATATAATTTAAGTATTAAAGTTTGACGACCTCGAGGTCTGTATGCGTAGTGGTCTGAATGCCGGTCTCAAGGCGTCGCCATCTCAAGAGGTTCTGGGTTCGATCCCTATTTTAGATATTCTATTAAATATATTTATCCGTCGTCAAGTATCCGTTACACAAGCAGCATTAGTTGCTTGAAATGGAGCTAGTTGATAGGTGTGTATGTCTGAATATATTTAATAACTTCGTCCGCGGTTACTATGGTTTTTTAACTATTCCACGGGAACCCAACTAAAATTTTCCGTAATAAAAATTATCTAAGATGTTGGCCAGGGATATGTGGCATCACCTTGTAATCAGTCCAACCATTTCGGAGATTAGCCCGTACAAACAGACACACAGATAGAGAAACAAAAAAAAACATCTTTTGGTACTTTCCCTCTTTTTACATCCCCTGAATCAGTTTTAAGCATTTTTTTTCTATGTACAGACCTCCAAACTCTACAGTTTTATTATATGTATATATAGATTGTAGTAGCGAGTTCCACTAGCAATTAAAATCAAAAATCAAAAAAATTATTTTATTTCATCGGCCAAACTTGGCTCTTAAAATCGTCAACATTTTACATATTTTACAAAATAAATAATGATTAAAAAAAGTATAATATTAAAGTTCGATTCCGCGAGCGCTTGTAGCAAGTACAACCGCAGCGCTTTGACTATTATTGTAATCGATACATTTATTTTATTTCTAATTATATATTAATTTACATAATTAATATTAATTATGATAATTATTTCAATAAATATAAAAATAATGAATATGTCAAAAACTTGCACGCTATTTAAGAAAATTATACATGATTCGCATTAAATTTTACAGGGTGACTCGGAAGGTGAAAGTAGACGACACACTTATGGACGACATTTTTATTGTATCTAAAAGGATTTCAACTTTAAACCGTATACGTAATGATCAGTCTCACTGTTACTATTATTATGTAACTAGCTGTTGCCCGCGACTTCGTCCGCGGTTACTATGGTTTTCAAACTATTAGCAACAAAAAATAATTAAAAAATCACTTTTGGTTTTTTCCCTCTTTTTACATTCCTCTGACTTGGTTTTAAGCATTTTATTTTCTATGTACAGACATTTTAACTCTACAGTTTTATTATATGTATAGATTTGATCTTCTGATCAACTAAATGGGTTTCTTTGTAAAAGGCGCAAAATCAAGATGGAGGTGGGCAAGTCAGCTATTTACTGTTACTCTAGCTCGCACATATCGTACTTCTTATATATCTTGCTATTTTTCAATGATAGGTCATTAAGTTTTTATGATTTTATTGACCTATCTATTCACCTGGCATAATCTGATTTAACGTGCGAGTACACTTGGCAAACAAAATATTGGGTACTTACCTATGCAATTGGTGTTTTTGTCTCCCTTAGTATTTTGTCTGTAACTATTAAGATTCAGAGTATTCCTAAAAATAATGACCTCGTCTAAAAATAGACTATATTTTTGAGCTCTTTTGATTTGTGTTGATAATTTGTTGTAAGTTTAATTGTGTTAAAATTGGACACGGAGACAACTCTTTTTAAGTGCCTCCCGAATACATCATTTTATTTGCATTCACTTAAAACGAAAAATAATTTTTATGAAGTGTGATATTACACATATTACTAAAGCTTGTCTAATGATAGATGTCAAATATTATTATTTTTGGACTCATATTATATTGGATTTATATCAATATTTTCCTTTTTTAGTAATAACTGATTACGTCGAATGCGTAATTATGATACAGTCAACAGCACGTCAAAATATATAAAACTGTCAATATAACTAAGAGAATATTGTATGTATGTATGTATGTAATCAGCGCAGGATATCGACTCATATGAACGTGCTAAAGTTTAAAGCCAGTACCTAACGAGGGCAACCCACGTAAAAAGTTTGTAATAATAAAGTTTGGTATCATTCCATTGCGTAACATGTGATCGCAAGTGAACCGAGACGAAGCGAAGTCATCGTGACTTGCTGACTATAAAAGAATTTTCGTAATACGTCATAGATAAATTAAGTTTATAGATCGCTATTCCCATACATGGGTTTTTAGTTCATCTAAAACTTATTATTGTTGCTAGTACCCCTTCGTTCGACTTATTACGTTAGGTGGCGCTACTATACTAGCGGAATTACATAATTTATCAATGATTTCGTATAATATCTAGTACTAGGTTATTATAGGAACTATTTTATTTAATACCTTACCCCATTCCTATTTTTAAAAGAAAGTGCGCTTCGAGGAATTCCTCATTGGCTTTATTTACAGACTTCATTCGAAATTCCTTAAGAAAAAGTTGGCATGAATAGCTTGTAAGTATAAAAAAACATTTTTTTTAAGTAAACGTTATTTTGAAATACATTTGAAATCGCATTATGCCTTTTGTTAATGTTTACCAGCCTTTTATGTTATTTAAGTCACATTATGTAACACATTTTTTATGTATGACATACTTTTAAGTATGTCGTAGGCAGCTCGTTTAATTCGCCACATCGCAATATGCCCAGGAATATCGTGAAACATAACTCATACCTATTAGAACTTTTTGGTGTGTGTAGTTGTACAACATTATTAATTCTAAGTACCTATATTATTAATTTAAGCTTTAATGTCTATGTTTATTGTTACACAAGAATATACATATGGCTTAACGACCAACATCGGTCTCTACCAGTCAACCATTAGGGTAAGCTGAGTTATCAAATATATATTATTAGTTGACATTATATTGCCATTTGCTTTTAAAATTACCACAAAAAAGAAAGTCTTGAATCTACAATTGAATCTTTAGCTAAACTTAAATATATTTTTTAGCTGCAGTAAGTACTTAATGGACAATTCTGTTTATTATATTCACGATTTAAAGTTAAACATACTCGTAGTAGGCAAAATGAGATAGATAAATTGATGTATGTAGTCTACCTTAGCCCGCTTCCAGACGAAGTGGAAGGGCGGCGTCTGGTGGTAGAACACGGAGGACTGTGTGGCGGGGAAATCTGGGTCCTCCCATAGCTCGCCGCGCTGCAGGCACTCTTTCTTAATCCGCTCGTAGTCCGTCATTCTGAAAAAAAAAATTAACTATACTGGACTTTTGCCACCAGCGGACTATCATATTCGACATTTCCTGCCTTATTCCCAGTTTCATTTGGGGACGGCGTAGCATATCTTCTATCTTTCGCAATATTAACACTCACTCCCTTCCTAGCAAAATCCTCCACACATATTTCTTCCATCGTCCTCCCCATGTATGACCATCTATTCTCACGTTCATAACTCTCCTAGTTACATGGCCACTGACAGTTACAGACCTTATACAGATTTTTTTGGTTGTTTTACAATATGTACTTGTATGTATGGACAATACACGCATTCTTTCTTTCTTTCACTCTCCCTATTATCATGGTCAATGAATTTATTTGCATGTTACTTTATAGGTAGAAACGGCTTCTCATGTTAAATACATATGATACCCCATTAACACAGGGACTTGTTTCTTATGACCTTAATAGATCAGGCGAAAATAATGTGGGTGTATCTAATATCTCTGCCTAACTCCTTAAACCCTCCTCCTACTACTCCTAGTCCTTAAAGTGTTAATCTATCTATCTATCTATGCGTATGGTCGTGATTGGAGCGAGGTTTACTCGTTTTATTTATTAAATTGAATAACATATAAAGTTGTAATTCTTCATCCCCTGCCTGCCATATTCCCGTTCATGCACAATATAACTTCCTCTACCATTCTCCTCAGTGATTATTTGTCCAATATCTATTAGGTCCTTACCTATGAAATTGGTGTTTTGTATGGAGATTTTGGGGATGTCTGCATTTTACTAACATTTTATCAGTTTTCTTTACAACGACAAATCCAGAGATAATAATATTTGGCATGTATCATTAGACAAGCTTTAGCAATATGTGTGTAAACACGCTTGATAAAAATTATTCATCGTTTTTATGTTAATGCAAATCAAATGATGTATTCGGGAGGCAGTTAAAAGTCTTTGTGTCTAATTTTAACACAATTAAACTTACAAAAAATTATCAAATTAAATAATACGAGCTCAAATATATGGTCTATGTTTAGAAGAGGCAATTATTTTATAAGAATGTTCTGAAACTTAATAGTTACGGACAAATTGCTAAGTCAGAATAAAAACACCAATTTCATAGGTAAGGACCCAATATAATTACTAGACTACTATACCACGATGTAATAAACATCGCCCGAAGTAGCAATAATAATTTGGCAATAGCAATTCGGCAGTGTCTTAATTATGTACCGTTGATTTTCATCTGATTTTATACATTGACATAAATAGTCGGCCAAGTGCGAGTTGGACTCGCGTACGAAGAGTTCCGCACCAATAGCAACAAAAACGGTAAAAAATATTCCAATTTTGGAAAGCCAAAAATTACAATTGGTCAGCTAAAAGAATTAATTGGTTAGCAACTTATGGGCAGCAAATATTTATAATTTGTCAGAAAAATAACTTATTTGGGCAGCAACTCAAATGTTTTCTCTGCTGCCGCATTGTTTAATATATGTTTTGATGACATAAATGTTGTTTTTAAGGGTCACAACAAAATAACCTTAAATGAATATGAAAATACATTCCCTAGGAATTGCTTCTTGATCCTTAATTGATCCTTTTCTTATATTTTATACATTTCCGGTAACATAAATACATATATTGCTGCCCAAATAATTATTTTTCAGCTTAACTAATTATTTTACTGCCTAAATAATTAATATTCTGCTCAATTAATTATTTTGCTGACTAAGTAAGTATTCTGCAGAGCAAATAATTATTTTGTCGCCCAAATAATTATTTGCTGACAAAATATTTGTTTACTTTCTTTTGTGTCCTCATGTGTTTCTCCTAAGGAAGGCCTGTGCCCAGCAGTGGGACGTATATAGGCTGAGGACGAGCTCTTCATTTAAGTGATAGACGGACCGCAGGTTATTAGGGTTCCGTTTTCCTTTGGGCATGAAGCCCTAAATCAAATTTATGGTATTCTCCAAATATTTTCGTACGAATAATAAATTACATTCTTTATATCACAAATGATTCTACAAACACTTAATACTCTAAAACATTAGAAATGCTGTAATATTATGGAAAAGGGTCACAACTATCATTCGCCAGTGATAGATAGCTGTTCTCTCTTCACAAAGAGATATAACATCTACATCAGCACCAACATAAATAGATAATAAAAACATTTATGAATTGTCACAAAAATGTCTCTACTTTTTTAGAGAAAATAATCTGTTAAATAACACAATGAATCACAGCAAAACCACAAGAAATGCAAATAGAGAAACAACAATTTTATGCATCGGCATGAAAACTATATTATTACACTTTCACTGCGGCATAAAAAGGCTCGCTGCTCACCTTGATCCGAGTAAGGTTGTGAGAAGTCGCTCCCATGTCGAACAATTGGCGAATTACATTTTCCATGCGAGTGAAAACTGGCGTTTGATTGTAGGTTACTGGATTTGTGTGTAAAGATTAGAGGAAGTTTAGATATTAGAGGAAGTTTGAAAGTAGCGCCAGTGACAGAAAAGATTAGGAGCTAGGTTAGCGTGGTATGGCCATGTGATGAGGAGGGATGAATGTCACATTACAAGAAGGATGCTGAGCATGGATGTGGACGGACCTAGAGTTAGAGGAAGACCAAAGAAGCGATGGATTGAATGCGTGAAGAATGATATGAGGATAAAAGAAGTGGATGCTGAGCTGACTAGTGACAGAGGAGAATGGAAGAAGACATGTTGTGCCAACCCCACCTAGAGTGGGAAAAGGGCAAGAAGAGGGGGGGATTTGTGTTTGAAAAAATATGAATTGATCAAAGAAATAAAGTATATATTACAAAAATATACATGGGATTTCATCTTTCTATTTTAATTTTTATAAAACAGCTGGCAGACTATGTAAACTAACTTAATTCCTTAACCATGGCGGAAGGGACGGGTTATGGAATTAAGTTATCTTGTGTTAACTAATTTCTTGATAAATCCTAAGAATAAGAACTAAAGCTTCGTAAGTTCTTAGGGTAAACCAATGTCTGGTTTGCGGTCCATAGAAATACCTCAGTTTCACACACACAGTTATAATTAACTCATTAGTTCATTACCTTTCTTTGGCTGTGTCTTGTTCTCTTGTTTATACAGTGTGTTTTTTTTAACTGGGACAGTATGGGGAAATCTAAAACCATAGAAGATACAGGGAAACGGCCTTACGAGCCATTTATCTTCTTTTTTGTGAAAAAATTAATTGGATTAGTAATATTTTTGGTCAAGCGTAAGTTTTCCATAGAAATGAGTCGTTTTAAAAAAAAATGATTTGGATCGACTCAGTTTCATATAGGAAATATTTCATTATAAAGAAAAAAAATCTGATCAGCAGAAGTTAGTAAAATTTTATGAAATGTTTCTCATACAAGGTTAGTTCAAAGTACCTATCTACTGCTTCACAGTATTCAATCACAGTCGAGACTTACACGTACAAAAACCGTTCCATATTCAAAAATCCTCCATCATCAAACATCCATAATAAGTTCTTTATTAAAAAAAGAAGTACAATTCGACTGGCACGCTACAATTACTAACTAGTGCTGGACTCGAAATATTGTGAAGTCAGTGAAGTAAAAAATAGTAATTTAAACGCCCTTCACTCTTGTAACCAATTACCTCAAAATTCTTCCCGCACAATGGTCATACCTTTACTTGTAGCTAAATTCGCACCATTTGTGACAATTCTTCGTCGTCAATAGAAAACCAGAAGTAAAAATATAATCACTGTAGATTGTGAGTGTAACACTTTCCCAAATTGGTTCATATTGTGAAGGACATAAAGTTGTCGTTCTAAAGTCAGATTCTTCATGTGAGGTTTACGGTAACCGAAGCTTTCTGAACAAGTGCCTAACTGCTAAAATCGCGTTGGCGTAGTTATAATTTGTATAAGCCCATTACGCGCAGTCAGTAGTTCGGTTTCAATGTTTCGATGATTTTGATGTAGCTGTTACTGAATACGAATCCATTATATTTTTTCTTTATCTTTATCGCTGCATTATCGGGTTCCAATATTCAATAACCATTTTCTCTTTCTTCATTTTTGTAAGTATAAGGTTGTTACCGAGGCATGAAAGTTTTAAGGCATTACGAATGCATGGAAAGTATAAAAAAATGGCAAACGATTTTCACAATAAACTAAGAAAATTTTTTTAGAAAAATTTTTCGTCCAATAATAAAAAGAAATCCATAAAATACAAACTCATCCAACACAGATAAAAAAAACAAAATCGCGCTGTTAATTCAATAAAAAAATTAACATAGAACTACTTTTTTACGATTTTTCAACGGTCAGTTGAAACGATTATCCCAAGGGATTTTTATCATTTGAAATTACAGGAAATTTCTTTTTCGCCGGCTTTATTAAGTAATTAAAAATTTTAAAAGTTATGAAGTTACACACCTTACTGTTTAATAAATAATTTATTTGTAAAATAGATTCACAATTTTCCACAAATCTCCACAAAGTGAACAAAACATTAAATATTGTAAGTAACTTTAAAATGATAAATGTATTTCTTGTTGTGCAATAGTATCCAATATTAAATTCTATGTGCTGATCGTATAGTGTGTAGATACCGTTAGCGAAGTATTTACACAATCCTGTGCGCGCGCAGACACGACCCACTTGCCCAGCACTCCGCGGTGCTTGTGGAAAATAAGATTGGTGTATGGTACAAAATGAATATTTTAACTCATCAAGAAACGCGGACAGCAAAAAAATTACTATGCGATTTTATCCTTATTATTAGCTCTCCACAATCCAATACTCTAGGCAATAAAAAAATATATTTCCAAAATCTAAAATATTTGCATTCTGAGGGGTTGGCAATTATAGTAGTTTTTTTTAATTATTTGTATTATAATTTCTTTATTCTGTGCTATGTTTTTCCGGTAATTTCAAAATTTATTTATGTAACTATCAACGTACATACTCTACATAAAAGTCTAGAACGATTATCGTTATGTTTGTGATACGATATTGTGTTTAAGAATTATAGAATACTTGATTGACGAAATAAATATCACAAATCTTTGAATATAAAACTCAAAGATTATTATAACAGGTATGGCTACTTACAATAGTGCCTTGAAAAAAGAGATAAATGGTTAGTTTAAAAACAGAAACAAAGAGAAAATGGTCAGAGAAAAGCGCAATAACAGCAAAGAGTTGCAAATACTGATATAGCGCCTTGTTACAATACGATAGCAATGAATTAATGACCTAACGAGAAATCAAAATACATTGTAATATGAACTTATACTCGTAGTCTTCAGAATATAACTAATGGTTATTATTTATGTTCAAATGATTATGATTATCTTCAAATGATAATGATTATGTTTACATATCTGGAAATAGTATTTATAATGTTAGTCAAAATACGATTAAATATTTTGTAACAATGTCGCTAGCGATTCTAACGCTTCCGCTTCATCCCAAGACTTAGGTCAATAAAATACACCATGTGAAATTTGCTGAACTTCCGGATATACGTGGTATTTTTATTGCTTCAACTTTGTCATTTTAATGTTATTGTTTTTTAGTGATAGGTTTGTATTATAAATTAATCCAATAAAACGGATCTACATATTATTATTTTTCCTTTAATAATCTAGTCAACACTATATAGAGTGATAAATCCAAATAGGTCAGTCGGTGGGGTACTTAAAAGTCGAAACTATGAGAGATAGCGAAATCTGTTCTCATGAACCTGATAAATTAATAATGGCATTTAAAAATTTTCTTTCGAGTCTCATATCTAATCGAGATTTTTTTAGTTCGTTTGGTAAACGAAAAACGTAAACAAAATTCGTTTTGTTTTACTGTTGGAAAGTACAAAGCTTCTACCAATTATATTATATTTCTACCAAGAAGGCGAATAGTAAGTTTATGGAAGCAAAGTGTTCTTAATTTTGATGAGACCATTGTAAGTCAAAAAGTGCTTTCAGAATTGTTTTGATGGCTGAACCGAGAACCGACATGACTTGAATAGAATTTTTTACCATTTGTAGCACAACTGCAGAGCATGTTTTTTCTTAGATTTAAGAAATAAGTAACAACTTTGTTTTACGTATAATAATTTCAGGGAACGAAATTTGACATGTTATTTTAATTTAACAATATAAATAAACGAATGCGTTTAAGTCCGGTTTCAATATTCTAACAACGGATACTTAAGCAACCACTTTTAATATTGCCTCAATTTTCAAAAAAAATGAATATATCTATTACTTATATAATAATAAAGAACAAAAAGCGTTGACAAAACGTGGATTACGAGTATAACACGTCACTTAACACGTTGCGTAGTGGCGTCACTTTTGAATAAATGACGTCTAAATTATAATGATAGTAAGTTTAGCTTTATGTGACGTAACATTATTTTGATGGACACGATCTTTCCACAAAGTATAGTGCCGCAGTATAGCGTGCTGCGCTTAACTGTACCTGAGACCAACTCCTCCGATAATGAGAGATATATTCTTTATGAATACGAAGATGGTCCCGTAGTGACTACAGAATAAGCCGCATTTCTATTCTTCACTGCATTGTACTTTGTAAGTGCATGTTTTTTACCATCGTTCGTACGTTCTTTTTAACATAAACTAATAGAAAATAAATTACCACTGACTTGTACCAGTTTCTATAGTATTATGTGGTGAATAAGTTTTGTCTGTCTTATGTTAATATTTTGCATTTTTTAAGTAATCCAATGTTTGCGAATCTCAGCACTGATCGGTCTACATGCACATTTGAAAGGGATCGAACTGGGAACTGACTCATGGATTTAAAACTAAATCAGTTGCTACTTTCATTGGCTGACCTTATTGGCAGCTTTATCCGGATATCGCAGAATGTTAAGCAATAGTAATCTTAAGTAATATTAAGATTCAAGAATACACTTGGTAGGTGAGTTTATATTCTACATGCCAGCAGGCCAGACAGCCGTTGAATTTTAAGGAGGCTCTAACTGTTCGTTCGGTAAAATTTTACGAGTGCTATTAACTGGTGAATTACTATAACAACAAAGAGGAAAAAGATTATCGTATTGCAAGCTATTATTATATCGCTGTTCAATATATAAGCTATAACACTGTTTAATAGAGTTAAAAGAATCTAGATATCTACATTATATTTATAAAGATATCTTTATTATTACTCAAATGCAAATTGTGAATGAAATTACTTATATTTCCTGTTTTATATTTTTACAAACTATGTATGTTGTTTAAAAACACACATTTAGTAGTTATTGTCAAATATAAAGCAAAAACTCAATTAAAACATACCTTTAAATCTGTCGAGCTTATTTCATCGTAGCACAGTAACATCCAAAGATTTTAGTAATAGTTTTTCTCTATGAAAAGTTTCTCAGTCACGTCAAGTCAGTAGCAATAACTTCACCTTGTATTAGTCAGAGTTTAACACAGAAATTACTCGAAAGCAATAAGCTCACCGGCACAGTCAAATTTACAACACAAAATCGAGCATTTAGAAACAATCGGCACCGCTCTATCTTGGTCAACATGTAAAAGTAGATATTACTCAACCGGTTCACAGGAGAGTTTTTTGACCAAGTCCATACTAAACACTTCTTTACATTATTGGGGATTGAACCAAGTCTGTGTTATAAAAGGGTGCTTTGCTTATAAACTTTTATAAACTTGAAGTGGTAAATGCATTGTTAAATGTACGTTAGAAAAGCAGCGCAGACGCAACTTGCGCTCAGTGAAGCCGTCGAGCCACTGTTTCCCTCCCTCCTCCGAGACTCGGAGGCTCCCCTCTAAGTCAGAGGTACGCATCGAGTGGATACGATAGCGGTAACTTACTGTGATCTCGTTATTATCGCCATCATCAACATTTTTGATCATCTAATAGACTGTAATCAGACTGTCCATGAGATGAGAGAAATGTTTATTTATTTAATTGATAGAACAATTTTTTTTATCACGTTCCACATGATAAAATGTGCGTAAGTACTTATAAATACTTACTAATATCAAAATCACAAAAAAATCGTAATTGAATACAAAAAAAGTGTTAATCTGGGTTATACACTTTTCATGCAAATAAACGTTATTTTATCTTATATTGTATACTAGCTTTTGCCCGCGACTTCGTCTGCGTAGAATAGTTACTTTGGGATAATGGGATCTAGCATCACATTGTATGTAGCTAAAGTTAAATTAAAAATTTACTCCTACTCTATTATTAGAAGCGAAGTTCATAGTGGCGTAAATTTGTCCTTAATTTTTCTGGGAGGCGTTACATAAATTTTTTAACATTCACACGCATGGCACGCGTTCCCCTGGGAATATTGGGATAAAAGGTAGCCTTTGTCCATTCTCAGGCTCTAGACTATCTGTGTACGAAGTTTCGGTTAAATTGGCTCAGTAGTTTTGACGTGAAAGCGAGACAGACAGACAGACAGAGTTACTTACGCATTTATAATATTAGTATGGAAGTATGTGTAAATACTCATCCCATCCTGACTGTTTTCGGCCACAGCGACTGACTACTGCGATTGAAAGCTTCGTTGGTGTGCTCTCAGGTGACTGACATACGCGATAATTACTACATAATATTTTACATCACGGTCGAACTTCGAAGTAGGAACTTTTATAAACTTTTTCTTAATTAATATAGTAAGTAAAAAATAATTTTTGTAAATTAATTTTTATTTTGATAATGGGTTACATTAATATATGAACTTATTTAATGTATGTAAAATCGCTCCCGCTTACGCGCCCGCTTCCGCGCGCTCTAAGCGCTGCCTCCGCAACACGACCACTGCGGATCTGCGCCGACTTTCTACCCAAGAAGCTGACAGATGCAGCCCTACCACCACTCGTGAATATGGTTTCACTCCGTTAGATTGATTAGACAAATCATTCGACCGGTTTTAATAAATGGGAATAAATTCTATTTCTCTTTGAAAACAAGATCAAGGAAGTATACTTACTTAGTTAGTTAGGTTCATGCCGTGAACCGTCGTATCTGATTATATTTACTCATTATATTAGAAACTAAATTTTATAAGTAAAGTTCATACTTACTTATACTTCTATGACATTTAAGCATATTTCATAAGTAATCAAAACAAAACTTAGTTATGATCTACAAGTTATTATTATTACTTTCTAAATTTCACACAACCGGGTGTTGATCGGGAGGTCCGGGTTCGATTCCCCATGGGGGCAGAAGTTTTTTTGCTCAGTGTGGTTGATGGTAGGGCTTCTAAGCCCGTTTGGCTAGCTACCACCGTCTTACCATAATTTCTTGCTATTATAACGATGTTTTAAGCATTGTTGTGTTCCGGCAATCAGAGGTAAGGTAGCTAGTTCCTCAGTTGTTGAGGATTACAGGTGAAGCTCGCGTCCACCTTCGGCCGTATCGTCATTTACCATCAGGTGAGATAAAGTACAAGAGCTTACCTGTCATATGTAAAAAAAACCGGCCAAGAGCGTGTCGGGCCACTCTCAGTATAGGGTTACGTAGTTTTCCATCCGTCACAATTAGTGACTTCACTGCTGCACTGAGTTGAACAAAATGGGCTAAAGCAGCGCACGCCACTTGGTGCGCCAGCGCCATCTCTCGGGCACTAGAGTTACTAATTTATAAAAATCTTAGCATCGCCATGTAACGCCAGCGCCATCTCTCTGGTAGTAGAATTACTATTTTATACAAACTAGACGGGTTATTTAAGACTGTTAGGTTTTTCATTAACGATTGTGTTCGAGCCTATTTGATAGACTGATTGAAAAACTTGTTTTTGCATCTTATTCAATTGTGATATCGTATTTTGTTCTAATTACTTTAACATAACATAAAATCACGCCTTTTTCCCCGAAGGGGTAGGCAGATATGTTAACACCCACCTTTCGGCTGATATGTCAAATCCCCAGGGGGCGAGCCTGTTTCCATGCACCGGGCCCAATGTGAGGCAAGCGATATTCACAATGAACTGTACATAAGTACAGGCGGTGGGATCGAACCCGCTATTCCCGCGACCTCTCGAACGAGTAATGCTCCGTCCGTCCCAACTCGGCTACCAGTGTCTCATTGTTCTAATTACGATTATTAATTAATTCATTGCCTTTTTTTGATCATTAATTTTAATATCGACCGTCTCGCTCGACGCGGTAGTAGTGATGCCGAGAGCACAGCGAGTGTCATCCGTTAATAATTTAATGAAAATATTAATAAATTTGTTAGATTAAATAGAAATTAAATTTCTTTTTTATTAAAAGTTAATTATATTCTAAATATAATGGAGACAAAAAATGTTTAACGAAAATATCATTCAAGACCAAAATTGGTTATTTTTATTTATTGTTATTATTACACACATACATATAATCACGACTATTATCCCCTAAGGGTTAGTCAGAAACTCAGTACTGCGAAAGCAATCCGTTGCCATAGTCCGCGCTTCACCAAGCATTGACTGCACTCAGCGTGACAGGTGGTGAGCCCGTCGTCGCCTCTATAAACTATTCGATGGTTGTGCAGTTCTAAGTCCATTAGTGACCTTTTACGACACCCAGGGGAAGAGATGAGTTGGTAGTATTCTTTTAATGAGCCGCTACCACACGAGTATGTTATTATTACAAACATACATACAATCACGCCTGTAATCCCCGAAGAGGAAGGCAGTCCAAGGAGCACCTTTAGACCACATTTAGCCATACAAAAATGTTATTGTAATTAATACCAGATTACTCTGGTAAATATGGAAAAAGAGTGGTAGAGGAAAACAGAAGAGAGACATGTTGCGAAAAAACAATTGAAATAACGAACATAGCCGAGAAGTTATGAAGAATATTCTTAATGTTACATAAATATTTTCATTGATAAAATGCACAAGAACTAACAAAAATTAGAAGGGTGTTAACGGTTTTGTGTTGTTAAAAAACAAGCTCTGGTGTCGCGCGTTGATGTCTAATATACAGCAATGTTTTCTAACGATAATTATGGAATTGTAAATATTATATAACGCCTTAGAATCTGTTATATATTTAGGCCTATGTTTAGTGAACTAATGAGGGACGAAGAAAAAGAAATATTTTTAACCGCCTCTCTGGTCTAGTGGTTGACACCACCGGGTGTAGATCGCGAGGTCCGGGGTTCGATTCCCCACGGGGTTAGGGGTTTTTCTGCTCGATTTGGTTGGTGGTAAGGCTTCTAAGCCCGTCTTACCTACATTTTTCACCATAATAACAATGTTATAAGCATTTTTGTGTTCCGGCAATCAGAGAAGATAAGGTAAGATAGCCAGTTCCTCAGTTGGTAAGATTACAGGTGAAGATCGCGTCCACCTTCGGCCTTATCGTCACTTACCATCAGGTGAGATGAAAACCAAGAATTTACCTGTCATATTAAAAAAAATATAAATGTACTTATTAGGGCGAATTCGAGGTAATTCCTTGTTAGTATACGGGGGCCCGGACACCAACAAATGCTTTTTCATTGGTCAAATCCGCTCTAATGGCGGAGTCTTGCGTACACAGCCGATTTTAGGCCGTGTTCGGGTCTGACAGTATAGCATTTTCGTATTACTATTACCAGTGTTCCTAATCTAAATTTCGTATCCTCGCTAGATCTGTTTGTGTGTTTATTGTGACAAAACGGTATGAGGCTATCTTGTTTTACTCGTTTACTATTAATATTTTGTTGATGAACGCCGCCGCGCCACCATTTTAATGGATATGACGTTGTATTATTCAGCAGATATACTCGTATACTAACATTACAAAGAGACAAAATACTACGTGTGTTTGAATGTTCTGGGTAATCTCAAGTACATTGATCCTATTTTAGAAAATCTTATTAGAAAGTTATATTTATACCTGAGTGCTATAGACTACTTTTTAATTTCTATTTTGCAAAATACATAATAATATATTAACAAATACTGCACCCGCGCGAAGCCTTTCGTGTGTCTATCTAGAGACATTTTCGATAATTTGTTTGTAAATTAAACCTAAAGAACAACCAAAGTGAAAGGAATACTCTGTAGTAAATGTTTATAATATTATTTCCCTCCAGTTCTTCATTTATTATTGTCCCTAGTAGGTACAATAAGTGTTCGGATTGAAGAGATCCTATAGCGGTAAGTCTTCCTGGCTGTTAGGATTTTGGCTTAGATTACAGGATGGTTATTTCTATATTGACGACCTGCGTGGTCGAGTGGTCTGTACGCCGGACTTAAAGCGTCGCTATCTCGAGAGGTCCTGGGTTCGATCCCCACTGGAGGCAAGTGTTTGGGTGATGAATTTTCAGACATTTGTTCTCCAGTCTTGGATGTTCATTATATATATATTATATTATGTATATTCTGAAGGATTATATGTATTTATCTATTAAATATATTTGTCCGTTATCTAGTGCCCGTAACACTAGTTACGTTACGTTTAGTTGATAGGTGTGAATGTCTGAGGATATTTTCTATTTATAGTAATCGGTAACCGTAATAGGCTTGTTCCCCATTAGGTGGGACCAATAAAATTAACTGGCAGAGTGTGAGTGTGTCATGCACCTCTGACTACGCCTTCGGTGATTTATAGGGGTAATGATTTCTATATATTAGGTCCTTACCTATGAAATTGGTGTTTTGAATGGAGATTTTGGGGATGTCTGCATTTTACATAGTAACATTTTTTGAGTTTTCTTCACAACGACAATTCCAAAGATAATAATATTTGGCATGTATCATTAGACAAGCTTTAGCAATATGTGTGTGAACACGCTTGATACAAATTATTCATCGTTATTATGTTAATGCAAATCAAATGATGTATTCGGGAGGCAGTTAAAAATAATTGTCTTTGTGTCTAATTTTAACACAATTAAACTTACAAAAAATTATCAAATTAAATAATACGAGCTCAAATATATAGTCTATTTTTAGAAGAGGCAATTATTTTATAAGAATGTTCTGAAACTTAATAGTTACGGACAAAATACTAAGACAGAATAAAAACACCAATTTCATAGTTAAGGACCCAATATAACTCAAAGGTGACTGACTGACATAGTGATCGATCAACGCACAGCCCAAACCACTGGACGGATCGGGCTGAAATTTTGCATGCAGGTAGATTTTATGTCTTAGGCATCCGCTAAGAAAGGATTTTGATTTATTCTACCCCAAAGAAGATAATATAGAGGACGAAAGTTTGTATGAAACTTTGTCCAATTTTAAACCGAATGGGCTCAGACTTTGAGAGAAAATTAAAGGGTTCCCGTGGAATAGTTAAAAAACCATAGTAACCGCGGAATAAGTCGTGGGCAACAGTTAGTGTATGTATATATGTGTAACTACGTCACATTCACTGGTCGGTTGAGAGCTTGAGTAAAACGTTCTATGAATATACACGCTTTTGTTTTAGATTTAGCGGATTCTGTCTTCGCTTCGCTGAGCGACGTCATAGCCGACCTACTGATAAACATTTTATGGTATACTGGCTATGCTGAACCATTTTAAACCCAACCTCATTACATTAAAATCGCATATTCTGCTGCAACTACAGTAAAGTATCTCGCTTATTGGATCCAACAGTTCCACTTATGTTGAACTAGAATTTGCCCGCGATTTTGTTTGCGAGCTCAGATAATAAGACTGGCTTGTTTATACGATAGACCTTAAACAGATACGAGTAATAGAATACTTAAATGTTTTAGTATTTGTGGATTTTTTTTTCAAATAAATTATTTTTTTATGAAAAATGGCGCATGAAAAATTTAAGAGAATTAAGATTATAAACAAAAAACTTTACATATCATCAAGCCTCTATACCCGAAGGGGAAGGCAGAGGTGTTAAACACCCACATTACACCTGTTATGTTGAATTTTGTAATACATATACCAACCCAAATAAAAAAGTTTTATTTATCTATAATTTATTTATTAATTTTTGACCAGGGTCAGTACCTCAGTAGTACCTTTAAACTTGTTGGTATTCTCTTAGTTAATTTTCATAATTTTCCATTACACTACTTCCATTATATAAAAAGTTTACGTACCAGTAAGAGCACAGTTATGGGTACACAGGAAACACCGATTTTACCAGCTATTTCAGTGCTTATGTGTCGGAAATATAAAATTAAAACAATCAAAGCTTTTAACGATATATTTATTTATTACTTTCATAATTATATAATGAATATCACACTGTTACAGTCGCTTGGTATCGTGGCTACTTATGCGAGGGTGGAGCTGTCGAAATTATATCGATCTCTGGTCGATCGATAGTCAGTTCGTTTGTTTCTTTCGAAATATCTGTCATACTAAGACTGTAACAACTTTATTTATTTTAATTGATTGTAAATATTATTATTATATTATTATTATTAATATTACTGTTTGATAATTGAAAAGTCCGTGCTCGAAGGGCAGGTGTGTTAAGAACATCAGCAAGTGTGTGTTATCAACAGATTTTCAGTTTTAACTTGATTGATTAACTTACATTCGTAGTAACTTAACGTGATAAATACGGTCACTTATATTTACAATGACTAGCGATACATGACTATGTTTTTAATGACTTTACAATGACTAGAGTTGTAAGTACTTATTACATTTGAATAAAAGCCGTATACAATCAACAGTAAATATTTACACCTTCGTTTACATAAAATTGGAACAATATTCGATAATAGTATACTAAAATGACAAGATGGACTTAGTCTAAACATAATACATCTCCTGAGTGGTCGACACAGCGCTGTGGTGGGTCAAAATATCCTTAGGACGGGGCAAATGTTTCGAGTTGCAACCCTGGAAACATAATTAAATTAGATAAGCTTATATATTTTGTCCATCAAGTAAGCACATGCAGTATAAGTGTTACATCCGTCTACTAGCTACAAAATGCATTCACATGCATACTACGGAACGCCTTGTTACGTTATAATATACACTATATAATCTATGACACTTACCTTGGTACCAACCTGTTATGTTCTGTGACTCATGTAATTCCGCTATAAAAATAATAAATCTACGATAATAATAAATTACTCTCTTCACTTTACCTCCACCTTTATTACAAAATACACAACAACTGGCGACGAGAATCGGATCAACAGTGTTAAAAAAGTGATACAAATACAAAAGGAAAATACATCGTATTACCTCGTGGGAAAATAACCTGAAAACAAGAAATTTTTTTTCTCTTTCCAAGTGTTCCTACGTACCTATTTCCTTGTTCCAAGGGCCTCCAGTCCTGTGATGATTGCCCGCTTCGCAAATTCCTTTTTCCTAACCAAATTACTTCACAATAATGGAACCTCAATTAGCACAAGTTTTGACGCAAATGTTAGAAACGATGCGTGGCATGCAACTACAACAAAGTGAACTACAAAATGCACTTTTAAGTCAAAGTACTAGCCCGGTGAGTGGTATTTCATTACAACAGTATGATGAAATCAATGAATCATTTTCTAGTTACATAGAAAGAGTACAAAACTACATAACGTTAAAAGGAGTTAAAAATCCACGAACGAAAATACAGATTTTTTTAAATTGCATTGGGCCGAAATATTATCAAGTATTGAAAAACATTACTGCTCCTGAAAGCCCTGAAAGTAAATCTTTCGAGCACTTAATTAAAATATTATCAGATCACATAGCTCCGGAGCCCGGAGAAGTAGCTCAACAGCACAAATTTTGCCTAAGAACTCAAGCTGAAAATGAAACCATAGCTAACTATGTGGCAAGCTTAAGAGAAATAGGAGGAAAATGTAACTTCATATGTACACATTGCGAAAAATCTACTTTTGATACCCACATAAGAGTACAGTTTATAAGGGGTCTCCGTTGTTCAGAAACAAAAGAGAAATTGTTACAACAATCTGCCACTACAACCTTTGAAACGATTCAAAACATTGCTACAGCCATTGAGACCGCAAAGGCAGAAACAAAGCAAATGGGGTCGGATACACAGAATATAAATAAAATTTCAAATAATTACAATAAAAATTCTATAAGGGATACATACAAGAAAAGCAATATAAATACACATAAAAAAAATAAATTTCAAAATTACAATAAAACTAAACTACATACAAATAAGAAAATACAATGTTTCCGATGTGGAAAAAGTAATCACAAAGCAAGTGAATGCAGATTAAAGGAGAAATTGTTTTGCAAGAAATGTAAAATTGGAGGTCATTTACAATCAGTTTGTTTTAAGGACCAAAAAACAAATTGAAATTGAGATACAGTCAAATGAAGGTGAAGAGGAAATTTATGAAATACATAAAATACCTATTGTTAATAATACACAAAATGATAAATACACCTTAGATTTGGAAGTAAATGGAAAATTCATAACATGGGAACTTGATACAGGTGCCGCAGTAACTACATGTTCAGCTGATTATTTCTACAAAAATTTTCCTATCCTTAAATTACAACCAACTTCAGTCAAACTGAGAACCTACACTGGGGAAATCATAGAGACATTAGGGACCTGTTTAGTAAAAATAAAATACAATAAAAAGGAAATGGAAGGAAGAATATTTGTAATCAACAGAAAAGTGGAACCAGTCATAGGCAGAGAATGGACAAGAAAATTAAAATTAACATTTGAAATTAATTCAGTGAATACAGAGAAAGACTTGACAGAAAAGGAATATCAAAATAAATTACATAAGTTAATTGAAGAATATACTAATCTATTCAGTGAAGAAATTGGAGAAATTAAAAACTACCAAGCAAATTTCAAGCTAAAAGAAGGAACAATACCAGTATTTTTCAAATCACGCCCAGTTCCATTTTCATTGAGAAATCAAGTAGAAGCTGAAATTGACAGACTGGAAAAAGCAGGCATACTAGAAAAAGTAACCTACTCTCAATGGGGTACACCCATGGTCCCGGTGGTGAAACAAAATGGAAAACTGAGATTGTGTGCAGATTACAGAGCAACTTTAAATAAGAACTTGGAAACAGATAACTACCCTATACCCACAGTGGATGAAATATTTTCAAAATTAAGTGGAGGTAGATATTTTTGCACACTTGACATAAATCAAGCATACCTGCACTTGAAAACCAATGAGGAGACGGCAAAAATGCAAGCTATTAGTACATGCAAGGGAACCTATAATGTCAAAAGACTAATGTTCGGAGTTAAAGTTTCACCTAATATATGGCAACGTTACATGGATCAGACACTACAAGATATGGAAGGAACTGCTTGTTTCTTCGATGATATTGCTATACAAGGATATACATACATACAATTACTCAGAAGAATTAGAATGGTATTTCAAAAGTTGCAATCTTGTGGTTTACATTTGAACAAAAAGAAATGTCAATTTTTTCAAAAATCTATTACATATCTTGGACACAAAATAAATGAGAAAGGATTACACCCTACACAAGATAAAATTAATGACATCAAAAATGCACTACAGCCTACAGATGTATCATCTCTTCGAACCTTCTTGGGGATGATAAATTATTATCAGAAATTCATCCCGAACCTTGCTTCAAAACTTAGCCCCCTTTACAAATTACTACAAAAAGATGTAAAGTTTATATGGACATGTGACTGTGAGAAAAGTTTCACAAATCTAAAAGCTGAAATATGCAGTGACAAAGTACTTATTCCATTTCAAGTCAACTTACCTCTAACTTTGGCGACAGATGCATCACCTACAGGATTTGGAGCTGTGTTATCACACATCATGCCGGATAAAATGGAAAGACCAATAGCGTTTGCATCTAAATCATTAACCAAAGCAGAAAAAGGCTACAGCCAGTTAGACAAAGAAGCAGCTGCACTGATCTGGGGACTAAAGAAATTCTTTCAGTTCTGCTATGGAAGAAAAATTGTTTTGATTATTGACAATCAACCTTTGGCGAGAATATTACATCCTGAAAAAGCTACACCAGCAACTACTGCTATAAGACTAGTACATTACGCAAATTTTTTAGCAGGATTTGACTATGAAATTAAACTACGAAAAACTACACAACATGGAAATGCAGACTACCTATCAAGAATACCTTACACAAATGAAGCTGAAAAAGATAATATTACAGATGATGATGCTTTCTATCTAAATCAAATATCAGAAATGCCAATCACACTACAAGAAATTAGAAAAGCTACAGCTAAAGACCCAGAACTACGTAAACTATATTTAGAAATACAAACTGGAACTACAGATCCTACAAAATTACATGAATACTCTTTACAAAATAATTGCATATTTTATGGCATAAGAATTGTCATACCTAAGAGCTTACAACCTAAGATTTTAGATGAACTTCATACAGCTCATACAGGAATGGTAAAAATGAAAGCACTAGCAAGAAGCTATGTGTGGTGGAAAAATATAGATTCAGATATTGAGAATAGAGTAAAACAATGCAAAATGTGTTCTTTGATACAGAAAAACCCTGCAAAAGTACCTACACATAGTTGGGAATATCCTAAAGAACCATGGAGCCGAATTCATATTGATTATGCTGGACCATTTATGAACCAATATTTTTTGATAGTTGTAGACGCCTACACAAAATGGCTAGAAGTTGTGCCCACCATGTCAACTACAGCTACTGTTACTATAAATATTCTTAAAAAGTTATACACTACTTTTGGGTTGCCCATTACTCAAGTCTCTGACAATGGAACTCAGTTCAGATCTGAAGAAATGCAGAAATTTTTGAAAGAGAATGGTATTCAAGCTAAGTTCACAGCACCCTTTCACCCATCTACTAATGGCCAGGCAGAGAGATACGTACAAACTTTTAAAAACAAAATTAAAACAATGGCAAATGAAGAAGGATCCATACAAGATAAACTTTCAAGATTTTTGATGATGTACAGGAAAACACCTAATAATGCAACAGGATTGAGTCCTGCAGAAATGATGTTTAAAAGACTTTATAGAACAAGGATTGACTTAGTAAAAAGAGGAATAGGAAAAGAAAAAGACTATAACTTAGAGGAAGCTGTAAACAAAGAATTTAAGACAGGACAAAGAGTACAGATAAGAATGTATGATGGAAAAAAATGGAAATTTGGAAATGTTGTGAATAGAAGAGGAAAGCTTCATTATGAGATAGAAGTTGATGGAAGAATACATCAAAGACATGTTGATCAAATCATCAGTACTGCATGCATGAGTGAAAATTTCAGATTACCACATGATTACCAACTTTATCAAGGACAAGGAACTACATCTCATCCAAGCCATCAGGAAGCATCCTCTATCCAACCTCCAACACCAAAAAGAAACACTATACAACCAGTTCCAAATTCTACAACACCAGATACTCTAAGACTTACTCCCGAAACAAGAAGAACACCTATAACACAACAACAAATTCCTGAAATACAAATACCCACAGAAGCAATAGAAAGACCTACAGAGATTACACCACGTCGCAGCACCAGGAATAGAAGACCACCAAATCGATTAAACCTGTAACTTTATGTCTACAACATGGGGGAGTGTTACATCCGTCTACTAGCTACAAAATGCATTCACATGCATACTACGGAACGCCTTGTTACGTTATAATATACACTATATAATCTATGACACTTACCTTGGTACCAACCTGTTATGTTCTGTGACTCATGTAATTCCGCTATAAAAATAATAAATCTACGATAATAATAAATTACTCTCTTCACTTTACCTCCACCTTTATTACAAAATACACAACAATAAGCCAAAATTGAAACGCAAAAAAAAATTACGTGAGGTGAAGGCATATTTTTATACTAAGGAAAAACACGGACTACTTTGAAAAATTGGACGGTTATGATTATTTCACTTTACGTGTAAATAAGTAGCACAGATATTGCAATTTATGTAGGCGTTTAGATCATTCGACTGTACTCTGTCCTAAATGTATTTAAAGCGTTTGCAGTCGCCGCCATACAATGTACCTAACTGTACTAATATTGAATGGGAAAGAGACTACTACCGATTAAGTACAATGAATATTTCAATGAAAAACATTCTCCTGTTTTCTTTGTCAATTCTTCCTAAGTAAGATATTAAAACACAAAGCGTAAGGGCACAGCGGTAGGTAAGATTATTCTGTAAGGGACATGGTGACATATATTTAATAGTGCTTGTGACATTAACCACTGAGGAAACTAGGGAATAGATTTAAAAGGAAAATCTTGCCCGCATTTCCTCGTAACTTTAATACTGTGTAACACTCAATGCACTCAAAAACCATCTCACATTTCCAATCAAAATTTGTCTCACATTCTGACAGGTCGCGTGTTGGTGGACGTTGATCGTGGTCGCCGGCAAACGGTCTTCTCTGGTGAAATCTGGCTCTCGGTGGAATAAACCTAAAAATATACAATTCAACACATAAAATTGAAATTCATTGCTAGTAAATACCTAATTGTTGCTCAAGGTTTAAAGGTACGAATAAGTCGTTGACCAGAGGAAAACACCATGCTTTTCATTACGAATACGAATAAAGTACAATCAAAACAATTAATAATAGATGTTTGTATTACTTAGACTAAAAAGTAACAAAACAAAATGCAAAATAAATCAAAGTACAGTCGTGTTGAAAAATATGTATGCAGTTTTGTCAGGTGGTAGTCTTTATTCCCAATAAGAGTCATTTATACTGCCAAACGCACTTACATATTTTTGAACTCGAGTGTACAAAAATAATAACATACTCCCTAGGTACCACTTTTTTAAAGCAAACTACCTTCTTGTCTGTCAATGTCATCGTGTGGGGTCGATTTCCTCCTCATCACCCTGCAGCACAGGTACAGAGTTGTGACAGATATGATGACGGCAGCCCCCAGTGACGCGAATACCACCATAATTCGCAGCGATAAGGCGATTTCTGGCTCGGATGAGGCTGGCTCTGCAAAGGTTTATCTTACTTTTAAAGAGTTAATAGAGTATAATATTGAGCAGGAAACAAAGAATGACGTCTGATAGAGGCCTGATGATATGTTTTTGTGACCTTCAAGCGGAGTACATATTTTTCCAGGTGTTGGATCAGTGAGGACTTGTTAGATTCCATAAAAAAATGGTGTTTTAAACAATCCTACCAATTTTCAGTTAGGTGCGGATTATTGTAACTTCACATCTATTTTTGTTCAATTTGTTTTTATTCAAAATATACATACCCGAGTTCGGCGAATGGATCGACGTCAATTCAATAGTAGACTCTAGGCTGCGGCCCCGCGCGTTGCTGGAATAGACGGTGGCGGTGGCGTTGTGACCGGCGGGGAGCGAGAAGTTGCCGCACGGGTCCGACAGATTATGCACCAGCACGCCGTCCGTCCCCAGCACTTCCAGGTGTACCGTCTGGTTCCTACCCCCGTCCCAACCTGGGAAATATTGGTCATTTGAGCATAAATATGTTAGGTACTATAAGTACCGACTTTTGTGAATCTGGTTCCCATTGCAGCCATTTTTACCCCCAATCCGCACTGTACCACAAGGTGGTAGTCCTTACAGTCCTTCATAATATGATTAAATCTTTTACATATTCGCGCTTTTATAGTTTTATCACACAAATATCGCTTTTGTACAAAGATTAAAGCGTTATTTAAGTGATAAGACCTCTACCTACACCTCGAGGATATAGGTTTGATAAAGGCATTTTTTGGTAAATTTCACATTGAAAGTGCGGTATTTTTTGGCGCCGAAATAAAAATCACGCCTGGGTTTTTATTTCAGTGGTTGTAATATTGTTTCGGAGTGTATCTTGTTGCGTATAATCAGTGTAGTTTTGTGTAATAAGTGTCAATAACGATGAGCAATGTGGAGGATCATTGAAATAAGCGTCAAGTGGTGTGAAATACGATGAGATCTTTATCGTGGTAATCCACCTCATCGAAGTAACACCACAGCGTCTGCCATCGATTGTGTGACGCCAAACTCTCCCAAGATGCATTGAAATGCATTACACTAGCATTACAATGTAAATTACATAAGACATACTCGTAATTAAGATCAGTTCTTTTTGCCGTCCCTAGAGAGCATTTAAAAAATAATAAAGATTGAAAAGCGGGATGAAAGTAGTAGGTACTTTTCATTCCTAGGGACGAAAATATTTCCGCCATGAAATTTCAGATTGATTTGTCAGCAAATATTTTCGTCCCTAGGGATGAAAATACTTTATCCCGCTTTTCGAGCACTTTCAGAGTATGAGTAATAAAAATGTATAAATCAAACCTTTTTGACAGATAACATCTTTTTTGCCATTGCTCCCCTTGACGTCGCAGTTGGGCGGCTGGGGCGCGCCGCCCGGGTTCAGTGCGTACACGCACGGCACGCGCTGCTCACCGTACATGTTCACCGCGCGACAGTACAGCAAGCCAAGATCCTCCTTCTGCGGTATCCACGTCAGCGAGGAACAGTACTGGTTCCTTTTGCCTTTTACGCGCTGCAATGGAAAAGCTAGTAAAGTTACCTATGTTATTTTTGCGGCCAAAAGGAAAGAACATCAATTATCAACCAAAAAAAACATAGACCAGGAATGTGTCATCCTCAGCCTATATATGTCCCACCGCTGGGCAGCTGGGCACAGGTCTTCCTCATGGAGCAACACATGAGGAGTATGGGCAGTAACACCACCACGCTGGCCGTGAGACCAAGCTGGCTTTAGAGACGGTTGCAATAGGGACCTTTCGATCTACCGAGGATTTCATGATCATAATGTTTTGGTCACCCGTGCAAAGCCTGACCATGGCGAAGGTAGCTTTGTTTTCGATATCGACAGTCATGGTGTACTAACCACTACGCTACCAAGCTCCTCTTGGAATATGTAGTAATCTATTACCCATTTGAGAGCCAAGCGCACGCCGGATTGTGTCGGAAGTCTCCACATAAAGTAAACACTAAAGTAGTTTGTAATACCTACATTGGAACTGGTGTACAGTATCCTGGAGTCAGGGAAGACCCAGCTGAACTGCATGGGCGCGGGCGCGGCCTCCACGAGGCACGCGACGGTCTCCGCCTCGCCGGCCACCGCGCCCACCACCTGCTGCTTGCTCACCAGGCAGCGGGGACGATCTGATGGGACCAATATTTAAGCACGTAACATTATCATCATCCCTCCTCTAGCCACGAAGGGATAGGCAGTAGGCAGAGGCGTTAAACACCCTTTTGCCTAAACACCCTCCGTCTTACCATAAAAGACAAATTGAACAGTTGTCTATCACTTGTTTAACTAAACACTACTTAAAGTTTAAATACGCGTTCAACGCCTGTTTAATTTTTGTTTAGACAATGTTTAAGCCGCGTCTAGCTCTAGACAATCGTAAAACACGGTCTTGTGGTAACGTTTTTTTAAAACACTTGCTTAACAGATATTTAAGTTTTTGTGGTAAGACGGCCTATGTCTAAGTCCTTATGTAACAGGTGGCAAGCCATATTCAAAATCAACATACATACATATAATCACGACTATTATCCCCTAAAGGTTAGTCAGAGACTAGGCAAGCACCGCAAAAGCAGTCAATAGCCAAAGTCCGCGCTTCCCCAAGCAGTGACTGCACTCAGCGTGACAAGCGGTAAGCCCGCTATAAGCTGTTGGATACTGTGCAGTTCTAAGTCCATTAGTCGCCTTTCACAACACCCAAGGAAAGAGATGGGATGGTAGTATTGTTTTAATTAGCCGCTATCACACGACTTCGCAATCAACTGTAAGTATTTAAATTTTATTCAAACTCAGTGGTACCGACCGCGGCGGAGGGATTGAAAACGCGACCTCTTGAACGAGTAATGCCGTCATTCCGAATTCGGCTACCGCTGCCTATTAGTCTATCTTTCATCAACATCATCTTTGTAATAAAAAGTTATCATTACTCACAGCCGACATGAATGGTGACATTATCTTCGTATATGGTCGGTAGATAAGCGTTGTGCACTCGGCAGGACAACGGCCGCATGTTATCGTGGATCGACGCAGTTAATGTCAAAGACGAAACAGTGTAGTTTCCATCATGAAGTTCCTAAAACATAAACACGATGTTACAAAAATACTCGTCAGATGGAAAGAGGTTAAATAGGTCCTTAAAAAATAACATTCACAGGATTTGAAAATCTTGTAGAGGTATCAAATTTCGCATTCAATAAGTTGACTTCCTCACAGTACAGTTATTGCAATTTACGAGCGCGCACAAATTATTTTAGACTCTTTATGAAAAAGATAAAATAAATGCATCCATGCGGTCGAGTCAGTACCTACCAATTCTCCTTACTGGTGTAAGTTTTATCAAAATTTCAATTAAAAAACAATTCATTTCAATTATACAACAACAACATTCACGCATGTAATCCCCGAAAGGGTCGGTAGAGTCCAAGGAGCACTGTGTTCCTTAAGACCACATTTAGTTATACAAAAATTGGGTTTGGTCAGATAGAAAATCGCGAAAAAGTAGTAACAAGTGGCTAGCTCATCGCCTACTCAACCACAGACCCAGTGAACAATAAAAATACAGAATAATTAAAATATAATGTAAACTCTGAAGATGATAACATTTTGGCTTTGAAAGTAATATTTTTACGGGTTATTTCGTATCACGTTATACCTCTGTTGCGAAGTCTAAAATTAGATTAACAATTTGACTTAAACTGTAACCTGTAATAGTTACTAACCTTGTGAGCAGTTGATTTAACCAGAGTGCCCCCAAGGTACCAGTTGATAGTGGGCGTCGGGACACAGCCGATCACCACGCAGTCGGCCACGCGCGGTTGTCCCACTTCGAAGTCGTAATTGTTATTGAGACGAATCTCCACCTTTAGTGGTGGCACTATAACGAATTATTATTATATGTGTTAAAAAATATAAAAATGTTGATAACGACTATAGAAAAAAAAACATTTAAAAGAAGCGTGCGCGGTAGTTGTAGTAGGCCATTGCAATGTATTCGGAGCCAGCTGTTAATGATTAATATCTAATCACATAATTTTATAAAGGGTACACATAAAAAATATAAGCTTTTGTTTGTATGGTTTACCAGCAGCATAAATTTCGCACTCGAATCCGGAATTTCCGTCTTGGCGGCATATTAAGACTGGCAGCAATGCTCTCTCAATGGTCTCAAAAGACTTACAATACATTTTGCCGGACTGTTAATCATGATTACAGACTTACACTACCTCTTGACGACGACACTGGCAGAGAAGGGCTCAATGACGTCAGCGTTGGAGGCCGTGCACCGGTACTACGTGTTCAGCTCGTCCCGCATCGCGTTGGTGACTACCACGAGTTCTCGAAGTAGACCCGTTCGACGGAATAACAGACTTACAATACATCTTGACGACGACACTGGCAGAGAAGGGCTCAGTGACGTCAGCGTTGGAGGCCGTGCACTGGTACTGCGTGTTCAGCTCGTCCCGCATGGCGTTGGTGACTACCACACGTTCTCGAAGCAGACCCGGCGTGTCTGACGACACTCGTCGCACTATGACTCCGTTTCGCAACCACAATACGGTTGTTGGGGGTTGGCCTGAAACCATAATTAATTACTAATTTTCGAAATTTTGAAAGTTGAGATTTTCAAGTTATAGTTTAGGTACTCGTTTTTAACTGAGATCGTTTATTGGATCAGTCAAATACTGATTCCGTTATCTTTGCGAAAATTTTGAAAAAAGGTCTACGAACTTCTTCCTGACAAATCAAGATGGATTATTGGATTGATCTGTATGTACCTTATAGGATGTTAACATCAATACCAAATTATTGAAATTATTGAACTTAATCTAAATTTTAAAAGTTTTACTGTGTGGTGATTTAATAAAGAAGCTAGAAATAAAATTAATATTAGCTAGAACTTACTGACGATAACTTCACATATCAGTGTAGCGTTGGAGCCCAACGTCAGGGGTCCTAAATACGGAGTTGTAATCTGTTCCCCTTTCTCATTATAAATTCTGGGAGCCCCGGTAGGCTCTGAAACAAACAACATGCATTATGTAGAGACGAGGAGAGATTAAGGTATGTGAATGATTTGCACCTACTCTCCTTAGTCATAGAAGTACATTGTTTTCGTTTAAGCCCCTGTTCTTAAACTTATTCAAGGGTATGATGGGTAAATTTTAAATTGCACGAAGTAATAACTTGTGTTTCCTTACCAACAATTTTCAAGTCGATCACGTAGTCTACTGACGAAGACCCTTGATAATGCACTCTGCATCTATATTTTCCTTCATCTTTATCAGTTACTTGAGGGAGAAACAGAGAAGTATCATCGTAGCAATGATTGTCGTCCACACATGAAGTTCCATAAATGTTATTAGGATTTAAAGTTCTGAAAAAAGAACCGGCTTTTGAATACCGCTTTACACAATTGCAATCGAAAAATATTAAAAAGAGTATTTTTTGAAATTTTTGCTGGTTTTTTCCATTGCAGGTGATACGGCCATACATAAGTGGTCGATGGGCCATACACACAGCCTTATTTTCATTTTACAATCTTTTAAAATTCGAATCTGTGATATTATTTTTTGAATTTGTTGTTTGAACGTTCAGCCAGTTGCTGAAGACTGGGTATTGAGAATATATTGTGAAAATGTATTTCGTTATTTGTATTCATAAACATCGCAATAAATCTATGTTACATCCAGCGAACTCTAAGATCTTACCTACTACAATCATACATACTTTTGCCACGTATCCTCGTTGGGGAACCTGTAGAGAAATTTTTCGTCGTCTTTTAGCCATAGCACGTAAGCGTCAGGTCCATCCAGAAATATCTTTCCTGGTCCACAGGGCAGCCTTGCGTCATAGTTCCGCACCGCCCGAAGAGATCTCTCTGTTGATAGTAATAAGAACATGTATAATTATTATCACGTAAAGTGACCCCGTTCCCCGAAGGGGTAAGCAGAAGTTTATTACACATTTCGTGCAGTAATTTTGTTGGTATGCACCAAGTAAAAGGGGACAAGCCTGATAGTATTACTTAAGATAATAAGAAGGTTGAGTCATATGTGGGAAAAACGAAACCCTTATAAACCCCACTTATTTTACAAACGCGTTACCAAAAAAAGAAAAAAGGAATCCACTTACGGATTAAAATACACAATATAATTTTTTTTTTTCAGTAATAGCCGTTAGCCCTGGCAAAAGGCCGGGAAACGCTAGGCAGAAGACGAGTAGCCGTTAGCTACCATTAGGGCTACATATATGTACAATCATGGCTTTTTCCCGGTGGGGTAGCCTATATTGTCGTTTGCTATGCTGGCACACATATTTTCTTCATACCTACACGGTTGGAGACGGATTTGTCCTGGCTCTTCTTTACTAAGACTATTAGTATGTCAGTAAAGTGCATTCGCGTAGGTCGTCTCCTCAAACTTTTCTTTTCAGATGTACCCGTAAAAAATACACATTTGACAGGTGATAGTCCTTATTTGCTTCTAATTGGGGTCATTAACTGTCAAAAGTGTATACAAATTTTTGCACGTGACTGTACAAAATTTATACACAATGATACTCCACCCTAATAAGTAAAAAAACCAGCCCCAACAGGATGATAACCGAAACACGAAAGAATAAAGCAATTTATCGCCATCAACGTTAAAACACGTAAACATTCTAATTCATAAAAAATCACATCAAACTAATCATTATGCTACGAGCACTCATCATGTTAAAAATAATAATTTCGGACCGTAGATGCAGTATACATTTTTAAATCCGATATATAGTTAATTATAGTTAATAATAAAATCAAAGTTAATTAATTACTCACCGTCCCCGTTTCCATTTGCGAAAATGAGTACGAAAGCGATCAGCAGAACTATGACACGATACATGGTAACCTGAAACAAATTATAAAACAAATTACCGATTTGTTCTTTTTTGGTATAACTTAATATAACACACATCTTTACTTAATCGCTACCACTATAATTTGTCACTTCTTAATGGATTAAGTAGAAGTAAAATAGCTTGTTTTCACTTTCGCATACGCTTTTCGCATACCTGAAGCAGCTTACGTTAAAAGAAAAATATATATTTCTGAAGAATATAACAGGAAACCAAACGTTAGAATTCATCACACGAGCATTTAGAGCACACACGGGTACACGAGAAGGAGAAAATACAAAGAATAGGTACATTATTAAAGCCATTAAAAAAACAATATATAGTCTGCCAATCCGTAAAGCCTTCCGGAAAAATCATCGGACATGATTCGATTCCCGGTCACGTGGGAATAAAAAAAATTGAATGTCATTTTTATTTAACCCTTGGCGGTCGCCGCGAACACCTGTGTTCGCAATCAATAGATATTTCTATTGTGTCTCGTTTTCTGACCTTCATATGATCAGATTTCGCTACCTCTCGTAATTGTTGACTCCATACTGACCCGTTTGGATTGATCCTGTATACCTACTTCCGTCAAGTGAGGGGTGGGCAAATCAAGTCGTTTTGTCTTTTCAAACGCTTTTGAGCACGCGACTCCGCCTGCGGGCGAGTGACTCACACGTGTAATGGCTTTGTTAGTCCACATTCTATGAATGTCAATTAAAATTAATGCCATACATTTTATTTGCTTCAGTGAAGTCACAATTTTTACGTTTTTTCAATCTATTTTTTACGCAATAAATCGGGAAAAGCTCTTTTAAACGTATTGAAATTACTGTAAAAAATATTCCATTACATACTTTTTTCACTTTTCTTTTTTTTTCTTTATCAAAGAAACAAATTAGTTCTTTTAAATAAAGTCACATTCTTATGTTTGTAGGTATGCATTTTAATGGTAAAAAAGTTTGTGCGTGCTAGGTATATCTACACGCTTAATTTTGAAAAGTCTAACGAAATGTTATGAATATTGAATAGGCAAGCACTAGGTAAACATGGGACATCATGTATAACACTTGCCAAAGTGTCCAATACACCAAAAAAAGAATAATTTAAATAAATAGTATTGAATTCGCTCATGTAAAATGTACATAAACATAAAAATAATAAAAATCACAAACTTCAAATATAAATAATCTCAGCAAATTAAAAGCAATTACCTAAATCTTGATATTAATAAAATTTTATAATTTTTACCTTGCTTTCAAGCACTTTTACCAGTCCACTAAATGAAGTAGGTACTTAACAACATTTTGGAATCTAAAATGTTATAAATTTACATTCGCACAGCTTAGTCTTAAATGAAATAACTAGTTTTTTCACACAATAATTAGGTAAAAAATTTACTATTTGAGTGTTCTATGAAGTATTTGTTTTGAATATATTTTAAAAGTATTGTGATTCTTTATCGTAGAGTAAGATTCGTCTAATTAGACGCGGTTTACCCATTTCAGCCTTTTATTTGCTTTGAGTTACTTAATTATTAGTCACTCATCTAGGCTCATTTGCATATTTTTTTTATTATTAATTAAGTAGGTACCTATAATAAAATTATCAACATCACAAATATCACTGTAAAACAAAAAATTTTTGTATAGACTGTAATGTTGAGTAAACATGTCATAAACAGTCTATAATTAATTAAACAACTTTAAAAGAACTACAAAACTTTATAAAGTTGTTAGGTTGTTACCTGATAATTTTACTCTGCATTAAAACTTTATGAAAATAAAAATAAACACAACCAATCGGCACTGGAATCGAACTTCAAATGCATCAAACACACTTCGTTTTCTACGGGCGGCCAGGTATTCATTGACGTTATAATTAACATGGATATGACGAGGTGGGTTTTTAAAAGTAATTTATTTTTAATCCGTATAATTTTCAGCTGTGTGCTGTGTAGAGCTGTGTGGTAGCGGCTCATTTAAAGAATACTACCAACCCATCTCATCCCTTGGGTATCGTAAAAGCGACTAATGGACTTAGAACTGTACAACAATCCAATAGCTTATAGCGGCGACAGGCTCACCACCTGTCACACTGATTGCAGTCACTGCTTGGTGAAGCGCTGAATATGACAATAGACTGCTTTTTTCCTGCTTTTGCCTAGACTCTGACTTATCCTTAGGGGATAATAGTCGTGATTATATGTATGAATGTATAATTTTCAAAATTCCTCAGACTTTTTATTTGTAATCTTAGTTTTTTCATCTTTTACATGTATCAATATCATAGTTTCCGCTAAATGTTCATCATCATCATCCAATATCTATGTATATCCAACAGCTTGGATAAGCTATTCTGGCTGGAAGAGACCCACGAAGAGGTATGGGTTGCACACTTCACCACTCTGCTGTAGCGCTGGGCCAATGCCGGAATAATGGGTAGAAGTATAGAGAAACTGAAGTTCATGGCGATGTTTGCCATAAAGCTTAAGGTTTTGTTCGAAAAAAGCGTTCGCATCACGTCACAAAAGCCTCTCCAAAACTTTCCTCTAAATGGCATGTTGATTAAACTATTAAACAGAATTCACTGAATTTCAAACAGGAAATCTTGTGCTTGTATTTCAAAAAAATTTTATTATGAACTATGATTTAAGTAATTTTATAAGCGTTAAAGGAATATCCATACTATGATATCTTTACGATGCAGAGTGTTTAGGTGTTAAAAAAAGTTTGCTTTTTTAAAATGGACATTATTGCGTGAATAACAAAACTCAAAACGCCTTCACCAGTATACAATACATAGGTTATTCGGCTATTTCACTATATCACATGTCGTGTTCAGTATAAAGGAGATATGGTTAAGAGGGAGTGGGGCGTGTTCGAGGGTCAACCTAAAATGGTCTCTCTGTCAGGGGTGTCGCCCCTGTCGCATATCGCTGGTTCATTAAAACCCCTTTTATCAGATGTGCATTCGAGCAATAATTATAATTAAGAGTTTCTTTTGGATTCAAAAGTGGTTTTACGGCATAAATATAAGACTTTTGATATATACCTACCATTGCATTTTGCTATTTTTAATTGCTGGTAGATGTAAAAACAATAAAATTTGCCAATAATTTTGCCCATGTCTTCACTTGTGTGGAATTTAGGCTTCTCATTTAGTAAAATAAAGCTACTATCATCGTCCACAGCCATACGTGGGTAACACTGAAATTTTTTAGAAAATAAAAAACGGCTTTATGTAGAAAGTTGCCAATACTTTTATTGTTTTTCGAAGTAATCTCCGTTCCTCTCTACACATCGTCGCATTCGATGGAACCACTGTGAAAAGCAGTGGGCCCATTGTGAAAAGCAGTTTCTTCTATGGCATTTTCGTAAGCTTTCATCGCATCTTCAGGGTTCGTAAAGCGAATACCTCGAAGTTTATCTTTAGTTCTTGCTTGGTAACGGAGGCACTAGTGACCGGGACCAACGGCTTAACTAGTCATCGGGCACAAAACGAGACACAATAGAAACATCTTTTGTTTGCGAACACCAGTGTTCGCGGTGCCCGCCAAGGGGTTGAATTGCCTTTCGAATCACGGAGGAGTGCGAGATCATAAAGTATTGGTCGCCCATCCAAGGCCTGATCATGGCGAAGGTACCTTTGTTTTCGTTATCGAAAGCCAAAGCATACTAACCCCACACCACCAAGCTCTTTAAGCCCAAACCTTTCCTAATTTTTTCGTGACAAGTGTAAGTACGTACATTTGGGGAAGTTGGTCGACCAATAGAGTTGTCTTGCGAATCATTATTGAAAAAAGTAAGAGAGTAATTTCAAAACTTTATTTCATGCAAAATAGACCAATTAAAGATGTTTTATTTTAATCATAAGATACTGCTTTAACTTGATTACTTTTTCAAATAGTGGTTCCCAAAAAAACTCTAGGTACTGGTCGACCGCCAACTTCCCCGACTGTACAAATATAAAAACACAAATTATTTTGGATTTGGCTGCTCTAAGTATTAACAGACATAGAAAATGAAAATTATTTCCGGAGCATCATTCTCTAATTTATTTAAAAATTGATCAGCTCGTCTTACACTCAGTTGCACAAAGATTTTTAAGGACGACATTTGTTAATGAGACATTAAAACTTTAAAGTTCATTAAAGTTAAGGTTGTCACACAAAATAGTTCTAGCTAAACGTCTCTTTAGCATTGACAGGGTGCTAATGTTGTTTTGTGCAACGTAAAACTACGCTAAGGTTGTCTTTTGACACTTCAATAAATAAATTTAATGGAGCATTAGAGATAATGCTGACATTAAATTTTAAAGTTCGTTTCTGCAACTGGGTGTTAGACGTGTTGTGGAAAATTACACAAAAAGTGGGTCGTAGACACTGGCCGTAGAGCTAGTGAATAACCGCGAATTGGTGGGTAAAAATAGATACATTAGCAACCAATGCAATGGCTCATCATACCTTTAAAGCATCACTCCCTCGTGTTTCGAAATCACAATGTTAACCATGGCCACGGCGAATGTTGCTTTGTTTGCACATGTTTGAAACTGAGCATGGGTTCGAAATACAAAATAGGCATGCATACAATCACGCCTGTAATCCCCGAAGGAAAGACCACATTCAGCCATACAAAAATTGGGTTTGGTCAGATGAAAAATCGTGAAAGAGTAGTAACAAGTGGCTAGCTCATCGCCTACACAATCACAGACCCAGTACTCAATACGCCCTTAGTCGCCTTATACGACATGCTAGGCAAGAAAAACAGATGGTACATTATTTTCGGGTCCTGGACCAACGCGGGACACACGGCACAAAATAGGTAAAAATACAAAAATATTTTTTTTTTTGTGTATTTGTTTTTCATCATTCCCAGTACAATTTTAGAATAGGTAATTTTTTGAAATTTCAGTTTAATGTTATTCCTACGAAAAGCTGACGATAAGTTATTATTTTGTTATTTTTTTAACTGGTGTACCTAATCTCGTAGTAGTGCACTAAGCTTGGCGTCTAAATAAGCCAGGGCGGGGCGTATCGGAGCATCATTATGATGCATCGGCGGAATGCTCAGTACCTATATCTTGTAAGTAGAGATCGAATATTCGGATGCATATTTACCTAAAGTACATTTTTGGCTAACATATTATGGAAGCGACTCCTTAAAATATGTTTATTAAAAATAAAATCCAGGGATTTGGGATTCCATAATTATTAAGATGCATATTTAGTCGACGTTAAATTTTAACCAACCATTCAAGAATGTAAAACATACATACATAAAATGGTAGGTTAGAATTTGATGAAGATGAGATGAGTGTCAGAGAAAAGATGGTGTTATAAAAAAAATATTAATTTTTTTTATTTTTATTAAATAATTAAATTCTCCATTAAACATTACCAAATATTTATTATTTTCGATAAAAAAGTGCTTTTCACAATAGCTAACATCTTAACATTTGGTATATAACAAATATGCATCCGAATATCCGATCTCTACCGTAATCATCAACTGTGATAATAAGTTCATACAAAAATGTTTAGATTATTATTTGTATTGACACGCTTATAGGTACTTACCTACTTCTCTGAAGTGTGAAAATACCTATATTCTAAGTTAGTTTTGATGTTAACTAACTTACAAAAATAAAAAAAAATCATGGTTTAATCAGTAAAAATATACCTAATTGGTGTAATTATACGTATTGTAAGGATTCAAAAGATGTAATTTGCATTCGTGAGTCGTGAGGGTGGATATTTTGACAGATAAGATACGCTCTCTAATATGCCGTTGTAAGGTTCCCTGTGGACTGTAAGTAGTTGCGATATGTTATCAGTTTGTTTGTCAATATTCAACGAGCAAATAAATAATTAGAATTTGTAATCTAGCACAGTCTCTTTCAAGTTCTTTTCAGTAAATTAAAGGATTGCTCAGAAGCTTTTGCAGCCTACGACACTATTAAGCTAAGAATGGGGGTGGCGAATTAATGTTAATATGTAACAGATTATTATATGAAATATAATATTTTAATAGCTTTAAGTACTGCTAAATCATCAACGTTCAGTTCAGAGACGCCCAGATGGGCGTTTGGGCGTCCGTCCCCCAAGTATCTACCGACTGGTCCTGCACTGTTTGCATCCATAAAATTAAGGTCAGGATCTTCCAAATCGACCTGTTTTTGGTTGAGTATTTAATGGTTTACATTTGATTCAGAATAAATATTTGTTGTTATTCATGAACTGTACCTACTTGATACGGCTTGAAACACGAAAGTTGGTACTTTTCTCGATCACAAAAAATGTTAAGATTGGTGGGTATGTACTTTTACGACTGATTTTCAAATAAATAAAAATACGTAGGAAAAGAAGAATAGGAAATCACATTATCTATATTATTCTGTAGCTTGTTGTTTTTTTTTACTTAATTTTATTATTACGAAATAAACCTCAAAGGCGCGCACGCTTCTGCCAATCACTCGCCGGAAATGCCTCGCGCGAAGATCCTGGCCTTAACGTTTAAAAAAATCTTCCGCCGCCGAAACTACCCACCAACAAAACGATTATATCAGAGTTCATTTATCTCACGTTTCTTTCACCGTAAATAAATAGGTCAAAAGGGCCGATCCATTACCAAATTAAAAACTATAATTACGTTTTTGAGAACAAAATCGTTCATTTACCCCATGACACAAACAAGGCAATGACTCATGATTGTGCCTCTTGCTAACCGGTAATAAAGTTTACTATCCGTGCGTGTTTCTTACACCTGGGGTGCTTAGTACAGGGGCGCAAAGGTGACTCACTCAGTGAATCATTCTAACTCTAATGCAGAAATTCAGCTTACGTTTCCTAGTAAATTTATGTACGGACTAATAAGTGACTAAATGGAAATTTCTATGATCCAGTGATTAGTACTCGTACTAACTATACCTAGTAAATTAATTACACACAAACATATCCTCGCCACCAATACCAATAGGTACCTCAAACCATCCAATAGCTGAGTGCAGTCACTGCTTGGTGCAGCGCGGACTATGGCAATGGGTTGCTTTTGCGGTGCTTTAAACTAGTCTCCGACTAACCCTTATGGGATAATAGTCGTGATTATATGTATGTATATCCTCGCGCCTCTGTTCGTTTAATAGGGGTAGACACAAGGCGTAAACACCCACAATTCGCCTAAATGTTCAAGTCCCCGTGTGACAGGGGGCGAACTTTTGCCATACACCACACCCAGTGTGAAGCAAGCGATATTCACGCGCACGAGTAGCACCGTCCGTCCTAACTTGGGTACCGCTCTACCTTCCTATAAATTGATTATATGATAATAAGTATAATACCACCGGAGTGAGCCAGCGTGGTGGTCTTACGGCCCATACTCATGTTTCTCCATGAGGAAGGCCTATGCCCAGCAGTGGGACGTGTACCTAGGCTGGGGACGGACGATCATTTGTCACCGTAATTCGCAATAGCCTACGCTAGTACCTAAGTTTTATTTCTGTTGAATCAATACGTACCTATGATGTATGATGGATGACTCATCAGACTCATAGTCATTCGAAGACGAACATCCGAGAGCCGTTTGAGTCTTAGTGGTTATATATGTTTAATATATTAATTTTACAATGTAGTTTATTACATTTGGAACTATTGTCAAACCAGACTCTCCACCACCTGCCTACGCATGTTACCATTTTGTTACCGAGGACATGGCACCTACTGGAGATTTTCGGTTCCATATTCAGGAAAGAAGGCCACAACCTTGAACACCTTATTGTCACTGACAAGGTTGATGGCAAACGACCCAGGGGCCGCAGTTCACCAAGATGGGCAGATCAGGTCCGTTCTGCTCTTGACACCCAGCTGCATGTCGCTCTTCATGAGGACAAGAATTGATATACCTAATGGTGGAGCTTAGTGAGACAAAATTTGATACCTACCGCGATCCTCAGAAATGAGGAACACGAAGCGAGAAGGAGTATGTATTTTCATCTGTCACCTAATATACCTACCCATTGCCTGCATACACCAGAAGCTGTGCTGTTCATGCGCTCGGTTTCAAGGTGTTGTTGCCATCTCGAGATGTTATTGGATTTGATTCCCGTCGCAAATGTATGCGTAATAAATAAAATAGACATTTTGTTCTTTTGTTTTGGGTTTAGTATGTTTAATATCTACCTAAGTACCTATAGTGTAAATGTTGAAATTTTATATGCATACCTATAACTTTAGCTATATTTTATCGTAGGTATACATAACATTAACCGCTTAAATTGTTGTATAAATCAGACTAGGTGTGAGTGAAGAAGTTCTTTCGTTGTCATAAATTGCTTAGGTGGTACTTGGGCATTGGAATGTCACAATACAAGAAGGATGCTGAGCATGGATGTGGACGGACCCAGACTGAGAGGAAGACCTAAGAAGCGTTGGATTGAATGCGTGAAGAATGATATGTGGATGCTGAGCTGACGAGTGACAGAGACCAAACTAGGTGGACTGACGATCTGGCGAAGGTAGCAGGAAGTCGCTGGATGCGGGCGGCGCAGGACAGGAGTTGTGGAGATCATTGGGGGAGGCTATTTCCAACAGTGGACGTAAATACGCTCATAGATGGACGGAATAACATACTTTGCAAAAATTATAGTTTTATTGTTACAGTTCATTAAGTACTTCCGTACTGTAATGTTTCTTCATTGAACTACTATTAGGGTGGGTAAAAGGAATAAGAGCAATAAAAAGATAAATATAGTTTGAAATTCGATTGCACCAATATTTATTATTCGTCTTACAATCTAGTGGCTATTTACATACTTAAATAGAAAACAGTCTGGCTTTTATAATATACCTACTTTTTACAATAATTAAGTGATTGATTTCTGTAAAATTCACGATTTTTTGGTTGTTTTGTTATTGAGAAACTTAATACTGAATTTATTTTTTAAAATTTACTCACTGTTGAAGTTGTTGAAGTTGAAATATTTTAGTGCATAAAATATATTATTATAATTGCTGCAAAAACTATGTAGGTATATCTAAATGTGTGGAACCACAGATATACCTACATTTACATAGATGCAAATGCATGTACAGCGTGTTCAAATTATTCGGTGCACAACACACACAAAATGACAAGAAAAAGGTAAAATAAATCAACACAATAAAACTCTAATATCCTATTGTGCTTTATGTGGTATTCTTTTACTAATATTTGAAAAAATTCTCTAATTATCAATATGTTTATGTTGGTTTGGTTTCTCTTGGACTATTGGTAACTCTATCTGTGCTTGTAGCAGCCTTGTGCAGTTCATATAGTTGCACCAACTGCTCATCCGTCATGTGGTCTAGAAGCTTAGGATCCATCTGTCTACCTACAGTTTTTCCTTTAGCTTGCTGTAGTGGTTTCATCTGCTTTGCCAAGTTAATAGCATAATCCTGATAACAAACAAGATTATAATTTATTTTGATAAAACTTTAGATTCAATGTATCCTAGAGATCTCTAGTATAGACTACAAATATTAGGTGCTTACCTATGAAATTGGTGTTTTGTATGGAGATTTTGGGGATGTCTGCATTTTACATACTAACATGTTATCAGTTTTCTTCACAACGACAAATCCAGAGGTAATAATATTTGGCATGTATCATTAGACAAGATATTGCTCAAATCTTGTGTGTTAACACGCTTGATAAAAATTATTCATCGTTTTTATGTTAATTCAAATCAAATGATGTATTCGGAAGGCAGTTAAAAATAATTGTCTTTGTGTCTAATTTTAACACAATTAAACTTACAAAAAATTATAAAATTAAATAATACGAGCTCAAATATATGGTCTATTTTTAGAAGAGGCAATTATTTTATAAGAATGTTCTGAAACTTAATAGTTACGGACAAATTGCTAAGACAGAATAAAAACACCAATTTCATAGGTAAGGACCCAATATTAAACTTACTTTAAATGTTCAAATGTAGTGTCTTTATTTTAAGTAAAAAAAATAACGCCTTTAACTTATCATCAATATCCTTTCCTCTCATTTCAGAATTCACACATTCATCCATTGCTTCATTGGTGTTCTTCTCATTCTAAGTCCATCCACATCTATACTTAATGATAAAAAAATAATAAATGTGTTATTAAAATAATCCTTCAAATTAATATCAGTATCATTAGTTGTGTAATGTTACTTACTGTCCATTCATTAAGGAATATCCGAGCCTCTTCAGGGTTACATTTTGAATGTCTCTTGAACTCATCTCTCGCATAGTTATCTCCCATAATCCGAAGCTCCGGTGGCAAAGCTCGGTGCACTCTGAATATCAATTTGTACAGTTTCCTGACAAGCGCAACATGCTCTGATGTGGACATTCTAAAATATGAAATAAAATATAGTTTAAAAACAAATTAAGAGACTGTTGTTGTATAATAGTGTTAATTTTATAATTTAGCAAAATTGCACGCTTTTGTAATATGAACACAATTTCATTGTAATTGTATACATAATTCATTAATGTATTATGTAAAGAGCTTGTATCAATGTTTTTAAATTGAATGTAAACATTAGTCCACTGGTTATGAAATTAACCTTCACTAAAAAGTGTTCTTTACATACCTCTTCGTGCAAGTGAAGGAGAAATTTTCACTGAATTTATCAATAAAATGTCATGGATACGTTGTATTCAATTAATTTGTGTAATTAATTTGTGCATATAAAGGTAAAATTGTAGCTGTTTGGCCCACAGATTAGAGAGAATACGAGGTTATTTATTATTTATCTATAATCTGTGGCATTGGCATTCTGATCATAAGTTAAGGTAACCCTTTTTGGACAAAGGGAACTAAGATCCCTACAGCCGAAACTGTAGTCTTTTTTTATTTATTTTATTGATTTTGTCCCCCTAGTTTCATACTGTAGGTATCGATTTTAGACCGTTTTAACAAGTTGTCTACCATTCACCCCATTGAAAACCATGTAAGAATTTATTTATTATATTTTTCTTCATGCCTTGTTCTTCCTCTATACACTTTCCTGATCATACGTATTTTCAAAAATTCCTTTTCCTAACTCGTTTCCCTACCTTTTGCTTTGGCTGTTGCACAAACCGTGCTAGCCATTTAAAAAAAAAAGACGGATTTTTGGCGGCATTCAACTATGGCGGACGTGATTTTTATTGCGATGATTGTAATATTGTACGGAGTGGATATTGTTACGTAAAATCAGTGTAGTTTTGTGTAATAAGTGTCTGTGATGATGTGCAATGTGGAGGATTATCGAAATAAACGTCAAGTGGTGTGAAAAGTGATGAGTTTTTTATCGTGGTAATCCACCTCATCCAAGTAGCACCACAGTGACTGCCATCGATCGTTTGACGCCAAACTCTCCCAAGATGCATTGAAATGCATTACACTAGCATTTCAATGCAAACTACTGAAGATATTATATACTGAAGACTTGGCTGTATGGGCTCCGTTCCCTTTGCCTTCCCTACATGGGAGAATTTTACAACAAAAAAAAGACGTGTGGCACTCGGGGACTGCCGCGGTAAAGCTATTGCATAGCATTTTGTATCAACTTATGCAATTATAATTTTATTTATTTATTTTATTCATGCAGTATTTCTTTTTCTTTGATATTAATTAAAGTTACACTTTTAAAAAGTGTAACTTGAATTGAAAAGTTACACTGTTAACGCACACACACAACGCCGTGTCGAAGACTGCCGAACTGAAACGACGTTAGTCGATGCACGGCCACACCTCCTTGCGCATCGGAGTGGGGAGCGTGAGGTTTTTTCGTTACGGAATTTCTGGATTCGGTCCCCGCGCTCAAGGCCCGCGATAGAAGCTTAAAAAGAATTTATTTCAAATATTCTCTTTCTTCTTTGCAATTCCAGCCACAATTTAGATCAATATTTATATTTAAATATGTATTGATATGACTGGATTTGATCTTTCTATCATTACCTTTGATATTTTTATCATAATCTTAATTGTTCCAGGATTTAAAAAATCTTTTCATCGAATAAACCAATTAATTATTGTAACACACTGATGTTACATGTTATTCTTAAAGATTTCCTATTTTAATATTTTTTTAAAAACGACGAAAATGCCGCCAATCATGATAAAATAAAAGAAAGACATCTTTGTATCGATGTATCTTTATTATACAATTGTATAGCATGCACCATAATACTCATACTTAGTAGGTACTACATAGTAGGTACTTACACTAAAAGTAAACTAGAACAAGTCAACAAGAGATAACAATGAGTTTAAAAATACAATAGCATTTATAAATAATCACTAAAATATTATAATAAGGAAGATCTAAAATCTTTTTAATATGACAAGTATATTACAAAATAAAGGCATTTGAAAAACATTTTAAGAGCATAGTGATTATATTCGTTTAGGGATTTTCTATAAACCAAAAGTATAAAATTACTAAAAAAGGAAATTCTGGAAACATTTTCGTGTAATTCAAGTCTGTTGGATATTATCCTTATCGAAGTTAATCGGGTTTACATAAAGTATATTTATCCAAATAAGTCTAAAATAACCAAAGTATAACTACTATAAAAATGATATTTTATGTTCAGAGTTATCTAAGTAAGAAAAAATATTAAGGTAAATTGATTTTTGATATAATTCAAAAGTTTATACAGAGCTTATAAATTCAATGCTCACTGCAAATGGCTAAGGCCCAGTAAAATTGTGAATTTTTTTTGACATAAGGTAGCAAGACTCAGAAAAAAGATAACAGATAGTTGCTTTCATAAATTTTCCCATAACCTAAGACCATAAAGGTATCTGCAATATTACAAAATAATAGGTAAACAAACAATAAGCAAACCTAATTTAAACTTTTAGTGCTACAAAAAATAATACCCAATATTAGAAATTATTAATCGAATTATTTTATTATAAATGTAAAAGATAGGAAAGAAAATGGAAAAGAACACGCGGAATGGAAAAGATAGGAACGCTTGTAGGAAATGTAAGAAATAACTAATACGCGAGTACATACAAGGCGAAGGCGAAACGCATAATGGCTAAAAATGACTGAGAATAGGTAAGGGTATGTTCCTATTAAGCTTAATTTATCGACGGACAAAGGTAAACAAATTTTGAGAACTTTTAAAGGAGCATTGGAACAAGTGGGTTAAAATATGCCCGATACTTAATACGTCGTATTTATGAGAACATCTTCACATAAATGTAGCATATTATAACACGCTCATCTGTAAAATTTTATTGTCCTTTGACAGTTAAACGTGATAAAAGCCAGCGATAATTATATCAGTACGATAAACTGTAAATACGATATCGTGTGAACGCGCCCTAGGACTACTGCGATCGAGCCAAACTACGATCAAGATGTTTTTGTGTATTTCATTTAGTTTACGTTATTTTATTTACATTACGTAGTGACAACATATACTGTGAAGTTATAATTTATATTATAAAATAGATCACAAATAGAACTAAGCCTAGGGTAGAGGAAGATTATTTTAAGATAATTATCTTCTTAGTTTTAAACTTAAGAAAACCTATAAGATTCAAAATTTTTATAGTTTAAAATATATTTATAAAAAAAACGGCGACGGGTTCACCACCTGTCACGCTGAGTGCAGTCACTGCTTGGTGAAGCGCGGACTATGTCAAGGACTGCTTTCGCGGTGCTTTTGCCTGATCTCTGACTAACCCTTAGGGGATAATAGTCGTGATTATATTTGAGTGTGTGTGTGTTATAAAAAAAGCATTTAAATTCAACACAAATGCGATAAGGGCATAATACTTAGGTAATAGGCGAATTGCATTTTTTTCTACTTCAGCTTGGGGATTTTCTTATTCAACATGTTGGGTCCTCCGCCATACTCATAACAATACGTACCTGTATACGTATTACCTTAAAAACGAAGTAGAAAGTACGAAAAAGAATAGCATTACAATTTTTACGTATTCTGAACAAAATCTATGAATCACACTTTTGTGTCTATATTAGTCGCATAAAGCGGCTATTCTATTAATTTTGCCTTTAGCTATACTAGTTGAAGCCGAACTAAATTACCCAAAAACATTGATACAAAAAACTGTCATTGCCATTTAAAATTATAATTTTGTGGAAATAGCAGTGATTCTGATTGGCTACGTTAAATCTACATAATTTATTTTTTCGAATAGCCGGAATAGCTAAACTAAGAAAGTATCCTAGTGACAGTATTAAAATCTAAGCTTGTTCAACCCATTCTCTGTATATAATACATTAAATTGTGGCTGCGAAAATTATGGAACTTGTAAATTACTTATCTTGAGCAAACAGTAGGTTATCTGGATAGCAACAAAGGAAGCGAAGAGATAGTACATTTCATGAAAAGCGAAAATGTAATTTTATAGGTGAATGAAGACTTAGCAAACCTCAAAACCACGAAATGATAGCTATTCATTGTTAAGAACTGATAGAATTCGTGAAATAAATCAAATTGGCGTTTCTTTTACAGTTCACGAAAATAGAAATAGTGCTAGGAGAAACAAAGAGCTCGTTTACTGGTTAATTAACTAGGGTTACAGAATTCGGGTTCGTATTAAGGCTGGTAATGTCTTCCGAGGAACTGCTGCGGGTCGTGGTGTTTCCTGGTGGCCTGGTACACATCCCGCTCCTTGTCGGGGTACTTGGTCGGCAGGTTTGGAGAGTGCAGGTTCACTTTTGCGGCATACCTGCACGTTCAATCATATTAGTAATATTAGGCCCTTACCTATGAAATTGATGTTTTGTATGGAGATTTTGGGGAATTCTGCATTTTCCATACTAAAATTTTTTCAGTTTTCTTCACAACGACAAATCCAAAGATAATAATATTTGGCATCTATCATTAGACAAGCTTTAGTAATATGTGTAATATGACACTTCATAAAAATTATTTATCGTTTTTAAGTGAATGCAAATAAAATGATGTATTCGGGAGGCACTTAAAAAGAGTTGTCTCCGTGTCCAATTTTAACACAATTAAACTTACAACAAATTATCAAAACAAATCAAAAGAGCTCAGAAATATAGTCTATTTAAGACGAGGTAATTATTTTTTAGAAATACTCAGAATTTTAATAGTTACAGACAAAATACTAAGAGAGAAAAAAAACACCAATTTCATAGGTAAGGACCCAATATCATACCTATTTGAATTGTACAAAACACTTTATCTACACTCATGTTATAATGTTCGAATTATGAACTCAGACTCGAACATGATGACATACTTTTTAACACAGATGATAAAAACGAAAATTTAAAAATGGAAACTGTAACATAATGACCATTATGCAACACTTATTTTTCTTAAAACGCACAAAACTATGGCAAATGTTTTTCAGACAGCCAACATTAAATAAAATTAATTAAATTGTTTGTTTTATTTCTTTGAATAATGAGTGTAGATAAAGTAGTGTATGTAACTGCACAACTCGGTATTAAAACACTCGCGTGATACTAATAAAACACGCTCGTGTTTTAATAACCTATATTATGTGACAGTTACTTAAACTACTATTATTTGGTGTAAATCAAATATAAATATTTTATAAGGTGTAAACAGGTTGGGCTTGTTGTAGCTTTTCATTTAAAGATAAACTGCTAATTGTCACCAGTGTACCTACATACTTCCCACTGCTGGGTCCAGATCTTCCTACATGGAACAACTGACGGACCCAATGTGAATATGTGTGTAAAAAATGGTAGAAACAATAGCGATTGGGACCAACGGATTAACATGCCTTACGAATCACGGAGGAACTAAAGATCATAAAGTTTTGGTCACCTATCCAAGAACAGACCATGACGAAAGTTGCTTTGTTTTCAATATCGAAAGCCAAAGCGTACGAATCCCTACACCTGCGATTTCCTTGATCTCATACATACATCAAACCACGCCCGCAATCCCCGAAGGGGTAGGCAGAGTCCAAGGAGCACTGCGTTCCTTAAGACCACATTTAGCTATACAAAAATTGGGTTTGGTCAGATGAAAAATCGTGAACGAGTAGTAACAAGTGGCTAGCTCATCGCCTACACAATCACAGACCCAGTACCCAATACGCCCTTAGTCGCCTTTTACAACATGCTAGGCAAGCAAAGCAGTTGGTACATTCTTTTTGTGTCCCGGACCAACACGGAATCTCCTCTGCTAATAAACTCGTGTTATCTGTTTTAATCATCAAAATAAATACACTCCTATATTAAATTTAAATATATTCCAGGGAACAAATTATACATACCGTATGCCAGCTATGTCAATCTCATAGTGACCGCTAAGCACATAATCATTTGTGATTGGCTTAGCCACACCGTTTTCATCTAAGTTCTGTACGAATCCCAGGCACACCTGTTAAAGAGATTTTTTTAAATACCTGCACTTAAAGATAAAATTTTAAAATAATTCTAAACCAATTTTAGTTGTTAATAATAATAATCATATAATAAAACTGTAGCCGAATGTCTATACATAGAAAAAAATGCTTAAAATCAAGTCAGGGGGATGTAAGAAGTGGGAAAATACCAAAAAATTATTGTTTTCTCTGTTCGTCTGTTAGTACGGGCTAATCTTCGAAATGGCTGGACAGATTTCAATGAAATTTTGCATGGTGATGCCTTATATCCCTGGTCAACATCTTAGATACTTTTTATTCCAGATAATTAAGGGTTCCCGTGGGATAGTTAAAAAACCAGTAACCGCGGTCGAAGTCGCGGGCACCAGTTAGTATTGAATAAAAATATTATGTTTGCTCTAAGTTAAGGTTTAAAATCTATTAGGGATTTTGACAAAGACCTTCCTCTTATGAGCGCGAATACCAGCAATTTTTGTAATGACTAAAGAATGTCGTCCTGTCAACATAATGCAGGATATTTTAATAACATCAAGGATGTATCATTTACCTGCATGTAATCAAGGATGTATCACTTACCTGTGTGTTACCATTTAGGACGTATTATGTAATGTCTCACTATGCACTTACCTGTTTTTTAAAAGTGAACCCGTAACTGGTAGTGGTGGTCTGTCCGCAGTAGTTGCCGTCCCTGTATATGGGCTCGCCGCCCCACGACCACAGGTCCAGCTCGTGATCGTGGTCGGTTAGCAACAACTGGACGTAGAAGCGACGGACGCCTTCTTCCCGTTGACGCAGTAAAGCATCGCGACCGATGAACGGTATGTCCTTCTGTTTAAACATCAAGCGATAATGATTGAGCATCTTGCGACGAGAAAATAAGCATGTGACAAGAAGAGTTATGAATATGGAATTGGATGGTGTGATTAAATAATAATAAACAAATATTTTCAGACATTACACCTCTCAGCTTCCTCATTTTAAGCAACTAATGCTGCGTGTGTTACGGATACTAGATGACACATATACATATAAATATTCAGAAAATATACAATATTTATTTAAACATCCAATACTGGAGAACTAATTCCTGTATTCTACAAACAAACACTTGCCAGGATCGAACCCAGAACCTCTCGAGATGGCGACGCCTTGAGACCGGCGTACAGACCACTAGGCCACGGAGGTCGTGAATGAGGACATGTCTAGAATGAGAGTGAACGATGACATCGCGTCTGATAAAGGAAGAATGATGCGACGATATTAAAATGAAATTTGGAAAAAGGTAGGCAAATGACGATCAATATGAAGTCAAGTATAGCGGTAAACTTCTTGAACAATATAGTCGTGGAGGGGTAAGTCCGCGCACTGTATTCCGATATAAAATGTACTAAAAACGGTTCTCGCGCAGTCAAGGTCAATGTTTAAGAAGTTTGCCGGGAATTGTACTTGGTTCTTGTTTTATGTGCTTTATAATAATAGGTCTTTAATAAAATTGCCTTTTTTTCTCTCTTAGTATTTAGTCTGTAACTATTAAGTTTCAGAGTATCCTTAAAAAATTATTACCTCCTCTAAAAATAGACCATATTTTTGAGCCCTTTTTATTTGTTTTGATAATTTGTTGGAATTTAATTGTGTTAAAATTGGACACGGAGACAACTTAAGTGCCTCCCGAATACATCGATTTGATGTGCATTCACTTAAAAACGATAAATAATTTTTATGAAGTGTGATATCACACATATTGCTAAAGCTTGTCTAATGATACATGCCAAATATTAGGTCCTTACCTATGAAATTGGTGTTTTGTATGGAGATTTTGGGGATGTCTGCATTTTACATACTAACATTTTATCAGTTTTCTTCACAACGACAAATCCAGAGACAATAATATTTGGCATGTATCATTAGACAAGCTTTAGCAATATGTGTGTGAACACGCTTGATAAAATTTATTCATCGTTTTTATGTTAATGCAAATCAAATGATGTATTCGGGAGGCAGTTAAAAATAATTGTCTTTGTGTCTAATTTTAACACAATTAAACTTACAAAAAATTATCAAATTAAATAATACGAGCTCGAATATATGGTCTATTTTTAGAAGAGGCAATTATTTTATAAGAATGTTCTGAAACTTAATAGTTACGGACCAATTGCTAAGATAGAATAAAAAACACCAATTTCATAGGTAAGGACCCAATATTATTCTTTGGATTGGTCGTTGTGAAGAAAACTGAAAAAATGTTAGTATGGAAAATACAGAGTTCCCCAAAATCTCCATCCAAAACAGCAAGTTAATAGGTAAAGACCCATTATTAAGTTCCTTTTTATATGATTCAGTAAACCGACTATTAAAAAATCGTTAAATTCGTCAGAACTAACACTTACATTAAATTTGACACGCCAAGTGCGTCCGCATTCGAGGGGGGTGGTCATGGTGTCCAGGTCCTGCCCCCAGAACGCGAAGAACTTCTCGACGCGAAGCGCGCGAGACGCGTAGTACCCCACGTGGGTGATGCCGTACTTCTCTCCGGCGGTCATGAGTCGGTTGTACACGTGGAGGGCGAACTGATAGTCAATTTAAAAAAAGTTTGTAACACGAACTAAAGAGCACAATCTGAGACACGACTAAAGCGAGTACAGAACCAGACTCCGCATCTCTGCTTAAACACAGTTAGACAGAGATAGTGCTGAGGATTGAATAGACCATCTCTTTCTGACTGTTGAAGCATAGATGTACAGTCGCGAGCATGAACATGTAATCACTTTTACATATTTTACCGTATAGAAATATTTTCAATATTGTTATATTACTTAGATTTGTTATATTTGTTAAATTTCCAGGAATCACTGTCACAGAAAATACAGTTATAACTAGTTTCAATGTCAGGGGTCCATCCTTTGAGTGAATAATATATATAAAACCCTGTACGTTAAATATTGTCATGATATTATTGCTTAAACAACTTTGGGTAATGAATAAAGTTATTATTATAATTATTATTATTACTTTTGACAGTAATTGACTTCTATTACAAGAGAATAATGCTCGTGACTCGTGAATCGCTGGAGTTTGTTTCTGGAATAAAAGTGTAAACCTTTAAATTTAATCCAATCCAATTAATTCTATAAAATAGAATTTATTTACCTCATTTGGTATGTACAGGACATATCCCAGCTCTCCTGTATGCGTCAGATTCATGGCTCTGATGTCATTAGCCAACCCGACATCCAATTCCTTGAATGTGAAGAAGGGGAAGTTTGACGGAGACAGGTCTGTGTCAGTAAGCTCCGACATAAGGTTCCTGGTGAACGGCCCCATAACGCAAATGGCTGTGTACATGGATGTGACGTCTGATAGCGTCACCGATCCGTTCTGGGGAAGGTGACGTTTGAGCCAAACCTTGCATCTGGTCTGTTGGATGGTAGGTGCGATCATCATGTAACTAAAACACCAAGCACAAATGAAGAATACCACTTAAAACGCACAAACACCTTTACCTTTACCAAATGAATGACTTTAAAGGTATCTTACTGATTTTCCGATATTCTGGCGAGGCTGCAGTCGTTCTCATAGCCGCCTCTTTCGTTCTGCATGCCTGTGTGTATAATACTGCCAACCGGTACATCCACGTCGTTTGAACATAGATATTGGAGAAGATCGACCACTTCACGACCGTTGGACTGGGAAAATAAATAATTGAATGACGCTAGATGTAGGAAAGGGTAACGCCCGTATTTCAGAATCCAGTTAGAAAAGGATGACGTTATGTGGGGTTGAATAGCGCCATCTCTTTCTAACGGTACTCAAGCAGAGGTCGACGCTTCCATAATACGGGCCTATGATCAACTTTGAAAACCGAGTACCAACCTGCAAGTCTATTTTAGTGAAAGAGGAGTAGTCAGCGAGCCCGACCGCCTCTCTACACGCCCAGTATTCTCTCTGCACAGTCTCAAACCAATGCGGTTTCCCGAAAGTCTTCGTGTATGCTATCTTAAACGGGCGAGGGGTTTGCGACACATCATTTTCATCTGCACGGATAAATAAAATAAAGTATCATGAACAAGTCTAGTTCAAATATATGTATGGACGTTTGACAGTAAATGACTCTTATTGGAAGGGAATATAGATTGTCACAAGCGTTAGGTGGTTGAAGGTATGTCTTGGTATCAGACTACTTGGTATTATTTAATTCAGTGCTACAGAATTACATTCTTGGAACATTGTTTTTTATGTAACCTACCACTCAAACTTTCGTGTTTAAGTGGCTGTCAGAAAGTAGATAAGAAAAATAAAAACATTACTAACCAATAGGCTCGAACCACGTCGGCCTTTCGTAGCCCATGACTTGTCCAAACACCGCGCCGTTGTCGCGCAATGTAGGGTAGATCGGCGACAGGCGCAAGTTGCGACCTGTCTGGAACTCGTCGAACGGGTAAGGCAACCCGTAGTGGACCCCTGGGTACAGACGTAGCTATAATCCTCTGTTTATCAAAAGCTATTCTGCTCGAACGATAGAGCAATTCAACTATTTTTAGTGAAAGCAGGATTTAAATTTAAAATCAGAAAAACGGGATTCATTAACGCTTAAATCATACGATTGAGTCAAAAAAGCGAAGGATCATACGAAGGAGCATAAAGCAAAGAGGGTAATGATCAATATATTAGTATGATACAAACATGTGATAAGGAGAAAAAGAACAATATGTATGATATCTAGAACGAGCGGAAATCCGAAGAAGCGATGCCGATCGATTGAATATGAGAGTTATAGGAGAAGAAAGGAAGTGAATGCTGATTGCTGAGCTTACAGGTTGAAGAGAAAGGAAGACTGTAATTTATTGTAAGTAGTGATTCAAACGTTGTGGCTAAGATATCATATAACGTTACTAAACCTAGGTATGACCTACATAGTTGGACAAATAGGTAATATGTAGAGGATTAATACGGACCTCCCATTTGGAGAGTCATATATGCAATGAACGTCTTTAGACTGAGTGATTACGATATATGAAATAAACAATAATTGAGTAAACATTGTAACTAACACCAACCTGGTACTTCCTTGACCCGATCCCTAAGGAACCTCTTATTATTGTGGAGCCCAAGAAATCTGTTGATATCTAGCTCGTACATATCGTACTTGGTGTACCCGTCGACGATCTCATCCACGGTGGCCTCGGCGACGCCCCCGCACGCCGACATACCCACAGTCTTCATCCCAGCTGCCACATGGTAGTTAAACATCTGTGGGAGACCGTCATAGTTGTAAGAAATTTTTAAAGAAACTTGAGCTTCTTTACATGTCAACATATCATATCGGCTCTTCCCTCGAGGGGGTAACAGAGGTGTTCCACATTTCGCCAGATATGTTAGGTCCCCTGGTAACAGGTGGCGAGCCTGTTGCCATGCACCAGACACAATGAGAGGCAAGCGATATTCACAATGACCTGTACATAAGTTTTATTCAAACTCAGTAGTATAGGTGGCACAAGATTGTCATTGAGTATACCTAAAGCTTTTACACCTAAAACTATTAAGATATTTATTTTCCATTAAAAAAGAGCTTCACAAATGCTCATGTGGTAGCGGCTCATTAAAAGAATATTACCAACCGTAAAAGGCGACTAATGGACTTAGAACTGCACAACCATCCAATAGCTTATAGCAGCGACGGGCTCACCACCTGTCACGCTGAGAACGTGCAGTCACTGCTTGGTAAAGGGCGGACTATGGCGTGGACTGCTTCTACAGTGCTTTTGCCAACTATCTGACTAGCCTTAGGAGATAATGCTCGTGATTATATGTGTGTGTGTAGGTATGTATGTATAAATGCTCAGTATTACAGTCCCCGTAATTGCAAGCAGGCAAGCAGATGATACTGATGATAGTATCTGCTTCTTCCAAGTATCACTTGTACAATATGTCAGATGGGCATTAAAATAAGAAATAATAAGATAATATTACAATTATTCGGTACTTACGATTAGCGGATATTGCAGATATATAGAACATTTGTTAATTACATACCACTATTACACAATTTGTAGACATTTTTTTATTCTTAGTACATAAATGTTTCCAACTATTCGCTTCTTTAAAAATACGTGTGACATGTCGTGTTTAAAGTGTAACTTCCATCGAAGAGGCAAGGTGCTCGAAACGTTCGATGTTCACGAATTTAGCTTCCAAAATCTGCTATATCCGTGAGATCAAACGATCCGAACAAACCTTAAATTTTCATGTTCATTGCTTCACAATCTGGTACCAATATTGTTTTGTTCAGCAATTGTTTACACGTAAGTTTATGTCGTTCCTGATATAAACTTACATGTATACAGTGGCTGGATTTTGTTCCAGTCAAAAATTCTGCATCCTGCTCCCGTCACTAGTACTAGTACTTACATATACATTATTTCGACATCTTGTATTTCAAATTGAGACAGAGTAGAAACCAAGTAAACTTTTTGAACTTTGATTACGCAAAACAATAATAATATTAATAAACAATAAATATAGTATTATTAAAGTGAATATTTTTCATTCATAATTTTTAATAATTTAACTTATTAATGTTAGCGCATGACTTCGAAATGCCATTTAATTTGAAATACCTACTCCCTCAATAAAAAAAATATTAAAGATATAGTTTAATTAATACCTAAAAATGCTGTAATACTGATAATACACTAAGGGTTAGTTTTTTGATCCGTGGTCAGGTTGACCAGTAGATTAAAAGCTTGTCCAATAGTCGAATTTTAATCATAGACAATTTTATCAATACACGCTGGGATTTGTAACGTGGCAGCTGGCACAGATGTACATTGAATTGAATTTTCATCGCAATTTTAACAATTCGTCAAGCTTAACTGTTTTAGAGATCAAAAAACTCGCCCTGAAAAGGCCATAATGAGATTAACTTAACAAGAACACATTCATCTCATTAATACCTACCTAACTATTAAGGGCTGGGTAAAAAGCATATTCTCCACAGCGCTCAAAATGAGTCGCATAAGGCTAAATATAAGATAGACATCTCACCTCTGGTGCCTCGCCAACAATCCACTTGCAGTCGGGCGAGAAGGCTTCGAGTCCGTTGCAGAGCTTATGCAGCACTGCTTGGTTCAGAGCAGGGACCCGCTTGAGCAGCTGTTGGAGAAGCACGTGGAACTGATCCCAATCCTCCGGCACGCATCGTTGAGCCATTGAGTTTACTATTTGTAATACAAGACATTATCAGGTAGGGTTAGTCTTTGTACTATTTTGTATTATATTCAATATAGAGTAAACTTACTCTCTTCTTCGTAAACAGGTTTCGCAACTGGCTCAAAACCTCCAGCTAAAATACAACCATCTCTCTCCCTCAAATAGATGTAGCCATCAGGATCCCGAACCACTGAAATAGTAGACGCTGTTTTACACTTTATATGTGGAATAAAAGTGGACGCTGAGCTGACAAGTGACAGAGGAGAATGGAAGATTAATTTATGTTGTGCCGACTACGGTCTTGCGCACAGGAGCTCTGTGTAATAAAGCTAACACATGTTTCTTCTAGAATGTTATTTGTGTAAGTATCTAAATAATGTGAAGTACCTGGTGTGTTTGGGTCCAAGTTGGCAATAGGTTTGGTGTGCAAGTAATAATGTTCGCAAGGCAGTAGAGGTACCTTCACTTGTGGTCGACCTAACTGACCAACCTGTAAACCAAAATAGATTTTAACCTTCGTAAATTAAGACTTAGTGTTAATATTACTAAAATATATCTAACAGTACCTGTCGAGCCCAGAAGCCAGCACAGTTAACGAAATATTCACACTCAATAGAACCTTGAGTAGTTTCCACGCCTGATACCCGGTTATTTTTCGACAATACTGACGTAACTGCGCAATTCTCCATAACGCCAACACCTACATCAATACAAAAAAGGCTGGCTATTTTACCAAATTTTAAAATTCTAATAAGTAATTCTCTAGGTAACCTTAGCATTAGGGTCTACTCACGCTTAATCAGATTTATTCAGCATTTGTCTATAGAAAACTTCAGTTTTGCGTCTCATATACAATTGACCTTTTACATAGAAAAAATCTTAGTAGCGCTGAAAAAGTGTGAGGAGTCCTTTAGTGTTTCTGCTCAATACACCAGAGCCAACCATGACCATTTAGTAGGTATAGTCTCGAAAATTAGTTTTTTATTGTACAATTTTCACGCCCGAATGTGATTGATGTTGGCCACAGAATGGCCAAGTTAAAATGGTCTTCGGCCGGCCAATCTGGCAAAGCATGACGGACAGCCGCTAACCAGTGCAAGTGGAAAATGGCTTGAGAGGCGTACCTTTTTCAACTGCTTCGTTGAGCAACGACATACAGAAGAGGTGGGGGTCCCCCACGCCATCTCCTGGTATCCAAAGACCACCAACCACATCATCAACATTGAGTAGAGGCCAAATCTCCTGGCAGCGTTTTGGTGTCACCAACTCACACGGTATCTCCCATGAACTGTCTGAGGAAAATTATTATTATCTTAATATATTAGTCAAAATAAAAAGTACAACAATTTTTATATCTAGTTGAGATCAGGTTAATGAACCTGAATAAGTTAAATAAGATATCATATTTTACTTTAGGTCTGTTGAGTTAATTCTTTCAAACAAAATTGCACAAAAGGTGAACAAAAAGCTGACTCTCCAAATTTGATAATTCCTCATTAATCACACTTTTATATGGACATTGGCACACAAATATAATTAAACTGTAACAATTGCTGTCCATTTCAACACACAACACAAACAACATATAAGAGATTAAATATGTTACTACCTTCACTCATACTACCTTCGTTTTGTTTACCTTTTGTGCAAATTTAATTGAAAGATACCTAAGGTTTAAAATTGACAGTTTTATATAGTTTGGCTCGCTGTTGGTTGTACTTAAAACATACACAGACTGGCTCTTCATCCTCCTGTAAACTGTCATCCTATCCCTTGTCCGAGCAAGAAGTAAAGATCCACATTGCTTCCATCCAGTTTTCCGTCCCCTTGACTCTAGTTCGCTGAGAAGCTTGATAGACGATTGAGCAAGTCGCACTTGAGCAAGGGTTGGCTTGAACATGCCGACCAAACCAGACGAATGCCATCTGTTTCCACCGCCCACACTGAAAATATTGTATAGTGTGAGCCATACGTAAGGAATATGGAAGATCATGATATTTGATTAAATAATAATGAAGAAAATGTTTGACTTTGAAACTATAATTCATTTTAGTAAGTAAGGGAAATGCTTGATTATTTGCTTTCATTTTAGGTCTCTTGTCATGTAAGACATTATAAAAAGTTTAGAAAACTATTTCATTGATATTAACACTTTGAAACAATTATAAAATTTAAGAGAAGCTTTGTTTCAGTAGTTATATTATTAACTAGCAGTTGTTTTTTTCCATCCCACGGGAACCCTTTCATTTTCCGGAATAAAAGTATTAAAAATATTTTTTTTACTGTGTGTGCTATAACACAAAATGTTTTTATGGCAAATATGTCGTAAATTAGTTATATTGTGCTGTAATCTTTATTTATAAATATGTCTGTGACAGGCTTTATGGTGCTTGTAATAAACTGTATATAAGACCTATCACCAATCAATACCTACATAGAGATTGAGCTTCCAAGAGACGACAACGAGCTTGAAAACATAGCTACACTGAGATTACTACAGAATATAAGATACAAATATTAAGAGTATCATATACTATAAGATTTAATCATTCTTCAGTCAAATGGACCTTATTAAGCAAGGCCTGTGTCCAGTAGTGGATGATGATGTTTCACTCTTATACACACATACTAAATATTACCTGAACATTAACTGTAAACTGACAAACATCACCCCTAAGATCTCCATAACATTACAAATGACTTTATATTGCTTTCATCGCTGTGTTTGTTTGTTGCATTTATTCTTTCTTCTCAGGGAGATCTTTTAGCTTTATGGTCAGCCACTCTATAGTATAGGGTCTTTAGAAAGTTTTGCTCATATTCTTAGCATTGCAAGTATATTATTTATTTATGTTCTCTGTCTTCTACAGTATAACTAGCAATTGATATAGATTTGATATATGTATCTGTTTATGTATCCAAACTGAGACACAATAGAAAGATCTACACACCACTTTATAGAGTTTTAACAAGCCAGGACCTGTTTTGTGTTGTAAATAAATTATACTTGACATTAGTTGAGGCTCCATTATTCTTTAATTATGCAATATTATAAATGGATCTGTGAATTTAAAGTATACAAAGTATTATATTTTTTTAGTACTTACCATAATGCATCTATTCCAGATATTTTTAATAGCACACATTGATTTAAAAAAAATATGCAATTTAATCATTGTCTACAAAGATTCCAGAGCTTTATTTCAGCACCCAAATATCATTGCTTTTATATTATTGTAAAATAATAGCAATACTCAGAAATGTGCTAAAAACATTAATATTTAATCTTTTTCTGAACAATCAAGGCATTCCTTTGTTCAGAGCCACTGGTCCACCATACAATGAATGTGCACATGAAGCGTGAATCTCGTAATATGCATGTAATGCACTATTGATTTTCTCAATCAACCCCAATGTCAATATTAATAAACATATAATAGCAATAGCTCACATCCCAGACAGACGCCACAATAGAAAGATGTACATGTAACAGCATATGTGATCGCATCCCTACCTATACGCATAACTTACCGGGCCGTCGGTCGATAAATACTTACTGTTCTTTTTCGACGAGTACTGTCTTGTCTCCCCAGCCTCGCTGAGCCAAATGATACGCCACAGCAGCACCCATCACTCCACCACCACATATTACCACTTTAGCTTTATGAGGCAAGGCTGATATGCATTTATCTAACTTTTCTTCGTGATCTAAAACTTCGAGTCTACTAGATAGTTGCCTCGCACCAATGGCGAAACATTTTGGTACATTACCACCTCGACAACCATTACAAAATCGCTTAACAAACATCATTACGTTAGTCCAGACATAAATTAAATTAAGAAAAGCTTAAAAACTAAGAGTAAATCGTAATCTAAAAATATGATTTTTCAACCTCGATCAGATTGACATTATTGTTTTGGCAGTTTTGACAGATAAAAAGATGGGTTACTACAAAAAAAAAAGTGTTGCACGCTTGAATTTAATCAATAAAGTTCCGTTTCTTGCATTTATCTATGTGGGGAACAAACACAATATTTCCATGGTGATCATCAATAAACAGAGTGGGGGTGTAATTTAAATCCATTTCGGAGAATTTAAGCATCTGTTTTATTTAAATTCTCTATAGGAAATTCTATACTCAAAAAAACTATTGACATAGATTTTTAAAGACGTTTCTTTGTAATCTAGTTTACATTTTTGTTTGTAAAACATCGTTACTTTCATAAATAAACATGTCTATTATAGAAATTGTGCAACACAATGAAAATATTTACACAATACTCGATAAACCGCCACCAGAACCACCAAAGACTCCACGGTTAGTAAATATAGATATTAGAAGTAAGCAAGCGTGGACACGTTATCATTCAATTCACTTGGTTGTTGCTTTTAGCTATAATAGACACTTAGCAACGAAACTTGCAATGTTAGCACAGTCAGCATCGGAAGTAGCTCAGCACTTTTGTACATAATGTGGTACAGCTACATGATTATACTTTTGATTCATTTCTGACTATACTGTACCGTATTGATTTTTAAATAAACTACTTTTATTGGTGACTGTCTGTACTCATAATTACCTACAGGTGAAAATACTGACGGAGGTCTTGCTAGATTAGATTAATAATGTTTTTTTTTGCTTTGAAACCACCAATTGTATACGTGTACCTATCTTGCGACGCACGTAACTTTCGAAGTTTGCGTGCTGGTTACCGCTAAATTCACATCATAAGTAGTAATTTAAAATTTTCTCATAATTTTAGGTACGAGTCACAGCTAGAAAAAGAATTAAAAGCAAGAAAAATACCTCAACTACGCCGAACTTTCGGATACGCTGAAACACCGCTAACGCCACCTGAAAATTTTCTCAAAAAAGGTCAAGGTATCGGGCAGCCTCTAAAGAAGTCTGATCATAAATGTTACGTTACTGGAAAATTACCACCAGTTCCAAAAAGACCACCACCAGGAAAAAAACCAGAGAAACCGGTTGTTAACTTTCGTGTCGTCAATATAAAAAAAGCAGTAAAGACGAAAGGAAAACCCGTCGAACCAAGGCTAGTATCATTGCTATACAGAGCGTCCCACGGCTATGCCACATTGAGGGAAAGTATCTTAAATATTGCAGATGGAACATTTTACTGAAAGAAAACATTATTTGAATTTCAAAAACAATTAAAACTACATTCATAGATATTTAAATAATTACATGGTTGAACCGGGAATCGTACCCGTTACACGAGAAAATTAATCACCCTCAAACTTTATCATACCGATCGAAAGCTTTCATCGTGAGGATTATTTTTTGCTAAATAACATAGTCTCAGAATTAAAAGGAAGACCATGAATTTTGTAATTTTTAAGATAAAGCTAATCAAAGTAAAAAAATCACATCACAGTGCAAATGCACAATGGAAATCACAGAAACAAAATAGTAAAAGTTTGAAAATGGAAAACTTGTTCGAATTATTTCTTATAAATCAGTCAGCCGCATTGCGATTGCGATAGACAAAATAATTTACCCGTCTTTCGGCTCAGGATACGGCTCGATTTGTTTGAAAATTCTTGGTCTTTCTTTTATTTCTGATATTATGTTATCTAACATAAAATAATCCTCACGATGAAACCTTTCGATCAGTATAATAAAGCTACAGGGTATTATTTTTCTCGTGTAACGGGTTCGATTACCGATTCAATCATGTAATTATTTAAATATCTATGAATGCAGTTAAGGTAGTTTGTGAAATTCAAATAAAGTTTTTTTTCAGTAAAATGTTCTATCTGCAATATTTAAGGCACTTTTACACCATGTGGCACAGCCGTGGGCCGTGGGACTACCTAGTCTACTAAGGAGTTTCGCTACCTACATTAGTCAGTGCGGAAAGAGAATAGTTGCGGTAAAAAAATGAACTAACATTATGGTCCAACTCGGTGGCCGCTTCCTTGAAATACAATGAAATTATAATAATTCAAAAATATTTTCAAAATATCAAATTATTACTTACCTTACCTGCATAAGTGATGTAAAATTCGTATTGGTAGATATTTACAACTTGACCAAAAATTTTTTCCAGGTTAGTAGATACAAGGGATGGGCATATTAAGAAAATAAAGGGTTCTGGGGAAGTACCCGAATACTGTCTTAGGCCCGACTTTGGTAAAATGCCTGCTTATTTAGTGAAAAGAAACAGAAAAATACAACAGAAACTGGACAAAATAAGACACGCCGAGGAGACTAAAGAGAGTCTTTGTAAACTGATATCAGAGGAAGAACGCCAGAAATTGCTTGAAGTAAGTAAAGAGTGGTTATTCCCCGTGTCCATAAAATATACATATATGTCGTAAGTAAGTAGGTAAACTTATTATGGACCTACCTTGCCCTAGCTCACAGTTGAAGCGCCACAGTGATATTTTTAAATAAACAGTATTTTTAAAATTATTTGTCATACAATTTTGAGGTACGACTCTGCTTGACAAAACTTTTTTTCTAGGACTTAAAATATAATTGGCAGCTTATGCAGAAGGCGTTTTTGCAACTACCTATGTTGACCGACACTATACCCAAGATTTTGAAGAAGACGAAAATGGAGCAAGAACTTAAAGAATTAGAGCAAGATATCGCGCTAGTGGAAAGCAACCCCTACATTTACATTTACGAATAATGAGGAACGCTTAATATGGTTGTTGAATAAATAAGCGATAAAACGCTAGGAACCTTCACTGGAATGCTCCAGCTACTTAATATGAAATTAAAAATTTTAGTGTCTTATGCATAGTGGTGTAGATTTCTCGACACAATTGCTTATTGATACTTTGTAATGCAAGTATCGAACAAATAAAGACTTTTTAAACTTCACACCTTGTATCCTTTACGATAACATTCGTTCTTATATCTAATCCTACTTACCTATTACAAGGAATGGAAAATTAGAAAAATATAAGTAAAGTCATCATGGCCGCTGCTAGAACCCTGCAAGCATACCTCTCTGTACCTACCTAAGTTTTTTCCAACAAGTATTGGGTCCTTACCTATGAAATTGGTGTTTTTATTCTGTCTTAGTATTTTGTCTGTAACTATTAAGATTCAGAGTATTCCTAAAAAATAATTACCTCGTCTAAAAATAGACTATATTTTTGATCTCTTTTGATTTGATTTGATAATTTGTTGTAAGTTTAATTGAGTTAAAATTGGACACGGAGACAACTCTTTTTAAGTGCCTCCCGAATACATCATTTTATTTGCATTCACTTAAAAACGATAATTTTTATGAAGAGTGATATTACACATATTACTAAAGCTTGTCTAATGATGCATGCCAAATATTATTTATTATCTCTGGATTTGTCGTTGTGAAGAAAACTGATAAAATGTTAGTATGGAAAATGCAGAATTCCCCAAAATCTCCATACAAAAGAGCAATTTCATAGGTAAGGACCTAATATTATTAGAAAAAGTAATTCTAAAGGTGCATCCACATTTTGTAACACTGTAAAATAATATGTTACAATGTTGTAAACATGTTATAACAAGAGCATCCACCTTGCCGACTTTCATCCTTAGGTACGTCGCACTGCTGGGCACAGGCGAGGCCCATCTCTTGGAGAAACACACGAGGAGTATATACCTACCAGTGGCGGAGCGTCCGTATAACCCGATTCCCAACAGCCGTACCAAACGAGCGAGCATAAAAAAAATACCTAACTATAAACAAATTTGTGTTGTTTCATTACTATAATGCAGGTACAAAACCATTTTATAAACAAAAAAAAATCAATAAAATCTTATCATGTAACAGTAAAACACGCGCGCGAAACAATACGCACAAGTTCCAATCACTCACACATCGCTCCCGCTCTCTAGATTCCTTCAATTAACTCGTAAAATCTCGAGTTGTGGACGCCTGCGATACAACACGCACACAGACAAGCGTTCTCTTGTCACGTCTGTGTAGGTCTCTCATAGCGCACGCAATAGAGAAATAGTACCTAAAGATTGCCTAACATGCCGGCTTTTCGCGGCCTACGAGCCTATCCATCGATACACTACGACACACGCACACAGTAGTAATAAACTCTCACATACGTTTCGAATGCAAATTTAAGAAGTAAATAATTTTTTATCTTATGACAATAGCCATAAGTGCGGAATTTCTTTCGTGAAACTCATTAAATATCGCGACCGTTCGCCGCCTGAAATGCTGCCACTGACCGGCTTGTATCGCCCTTCTCTTTCTAACTCAGCCAGGTTAATAATGATCACTCTTTCTAGCCTCGCTATGAAATTGCGGTTTATACCGATGCCGTGCCGAGTTGTAGATATTCTGTCTTACTTAGCCGGTATATTACCGTCTCAATTAGTTTATTTTGTTTTGAAATTCGCTTGCACTCACATAAACTTAACGTAATTAATTAGTTTTATTGTATTTTTAGCAGTAATTCAGTGAAATAGTAAAATTTAACAAGCTGTGTGTTGTTGTTTTAAAGGTGTATTGTGAATTGTGTAGCTCCGCAGGGATTTAATTGGTAGGTTTTAGTATTTAATTAATTTTGGTTTATTCTCTCTCGGCACAATAATGGCCGCTTTGATGCACATAGATTTGTGGCGAATGCCTTTCATTTAATCTATATTGGTCATCATCCCCAAAGATTGTTGTCTTACCGATTTCTTGCTAAGTGAAGGAAAGCAGTTTTCAAATTTGTCCTTTGAAAATAAAAAATATGTCATACAGTTAGTTCGAGCTCGGCCAAACATGTCAATAGATTACAAGCGTAGAGACGGTTTTTTCAAGCATTTTCACAGTTCTCTTTATGATAAATATAGTTGGCTTACAGGCAGTTATTTATTAAATAAAATGTTTTGTTTTCCGTGTCTTTTGTTTTCTGATTCAAGCAGCGTTTGGAATCGAACGGGATTTTCTGATGTTAATAATTTATCAAACTCTGCTAAAAACATGTTCAATGTGAGAAACATATACGTAGTTGCTTAGCGTTGCATGAATTTGGAAATAGTTGAATAGAAAACTATTTTAACAATAATTTTGAGGCTAATAACCGCAAAGTCGAACGTAATCGAAATCTGTTAAAACGCTTCATAGACACAGTTGTTCTCTTAGGTAAACAAGAATTAGCGTTTCGCGGGCACGACGAAAGTATACATTCGGATAATCGTGGTATTTTTAAAGTATTGTAAATGGTATGTTTTTTCTTTGTTTATCGCACACTGTAACCCGTCCACAAACACAAACACATGCACTACATACACAGACCAAATTACCCATTTTTTTGTGGGTGTTAATTTTTACTGCGGCTTGCCTAACTTTTTTTTTCACGCCACGCCACTGATACCTACCTACCTTGCCATCCAGATTACTTATATTTATGCAGTGTTAGATAGGTGTTAAAAATATATAGCCTTTAAAAATGAAATTGCCTTTATTTGTCGAAAGAATATACCTACAGATTTGGTGGGATAAATAAAACAAAAATTTTCGACAGAACGAACAATATTATTTCGACAAAGAAATTACAATGTTCACAAAAATATGGAATGTGTATTAATACCTACATTTCTATAGTTACTTTATTAACTCTAATTGACTATAGACTAGAATTTGAGTCCAGATTTATAGATATGTGGGTACCACGGCGGAAATTTATAAAACTTCATATTTTAGCTGAAGTAATTAGTGTTCCTAAATATTTAAATGAATAATAAGTACAATATTATTAATTTATTATTAACTAGAATAAAAAAAAATTTTAATTGGCTAAAATAGCGAGACAAAAATGTGAAAATCAGATACGTGTGCATGTGGACTAGCCCAAAGTAGTAAAGGGAATTTAAAAAGTTACACCTTAATCAATATTTCTTTAGCGTTTAGGACATGACTGGAAGAGGAATACCTGATATACCTTAAATCAATGCATCAGTTCTAACATTTACCTACATATATTGTGTATTTCTAGTCCTGTTTGACTTCGCTAATCAAGTCAATTAAAACCTACCCAAACGCTTCAGGGATCAATTATTGAGAGGTTGTCGACTCACCAGCATGGCGGCGGATCCATTTTATTTATTTTAACAATTTATTGTACACAGAAAAACATAACAACGAAACGACAAATTACAAAGACAGTTCAAAGGGGACAGTACAATCCATCCTACTATCTTGCTCCTTAGAGGTAGGTACCCCATCTTATCCTACCTAGGCGGTAAGTTGGGGAGATATGACTTTTTGCATATTTTAATTTTTTCAATATTATTATTAAAAAGGTAGAAAAGATTTACATTTATATTTTTATTAGACTTCAAACCTTAAGCACCCCGTCATGCCCCCTTGTCCCCTAACTTCTATGTTTAATAAACATGAACGAACTAATATACTAAGGCCCAATTGCGCGGTCGAGAGTTAGCACTTAACCCTGGGGCAAATATATGGGCAAACCCTGGGCTAGGCACTAACTCTCGATCGTGCAATTGGCCCTTATATTCTTAAGTTTTTTTCTTTATTATTGAGGAGTTAGACTAGCAATTTTTTATATATATTTTTTTATTTCACTATTTATATACTCCACTTCACCCCAGTCCAAATGCACACAACGCGTAAGTGGTATGATGGAATAGCTTAGGGAATATATAATTTATATAACTGTAGTTATAATAATCCCTGCCATACCACCAAAGAACAATGCAAACTTCAAACAAAATGTAGGTACTAAGAATTTATTATAAAAAGACACCAAAGAATAAGTAATCATAGATCTGGACAACAAAAAAATAATGGTTTTATTACAATGATAGGTACATACTTATTTCTATGAATATCTCTAACCCTACTATGTCTGCTGGGGCCTTCAGAGGCCTAGATGTTCTCCAACAAACTCGAAAGAAAAAATTGTGGCTATTTAATTGTTCTACTTGTATCTTTACAGAGGGATGAATTCACACTGTTCTTATTTACTATTTTTGCGTTAATACCAGAAAATGTATTTATAATTCTCATAATTCATTATTTATAAGACTACTCACACGGCAATTTACCAACCTTACGATATTTTATAATTTGATTGATATAAGTACAAAACCTAAGGTTTAATCTTTATTCAATATTTACACGATGATTACAGGTATACAAAAATAATCTCATATTTCGCCTTTCACATTATAATTCGATGGCTTAAAGAATGGAGGGCTGTCTTAGCTTGATGCCTTATTACGTAAGTTATTGCTAGATAGAACAGGAAGATCAAAACACAGGGTTTGAATTATATTACTTGAATATAGGAGGTAAAATGTTAAATGGAAGTAGTTTAATTACCTTGATGAAAAAGTTATGTTTATAACATTTCCGGATTTTGGTATTATAATTAGACGTAATTTTATGCACAAATAATATACATCATTTTCATTAAATGATATTTAAATGTCTTATCAAAGAAAAAAAATCAAAGATGTTTATTTAATTATAGGAGCAAAATCGTTTTTCATGCTAAAACATCCAAAATAGTACAAACAGAACAACGATACTTGATGACATCAAAATCCGACAAATATTAACTAAAAACTACTTTATGCTGTCTCCTAAGGTTTCCTTACACATTATAAAATTTGTTACAAAATAACATCAATACAATAAAAATACCAACTACAACAATGTATAGATAGTGAATCCTATTTACGGGCTATTTACTGAGGAAAAATTGGCAGAGAAGAGAGCTTTTGATATTTACTATATATCTTATCTTAATATTTTCACTATACGGAACATTAGAAATAAGAACGTAAGAGTTGATACGTTTTTTTAATGTTTTAAAGCAGTATAAACAGTAAAGATATTTTTATAAGGTACACGTTTTCCTCTCTTTGGAATTGTTCGAGTATTAAATAGATGCAGTCACGCCACGCCTAAAAATATTGTATGTATACTAATTTCCATTTGAAAAATACAATTGTAGTGGGTTTATGTAGTGTGAAATAAAAAAATACATGTAGCTTTACTAAAAAAAACAAAACAAAATTCTTACAAATACATTAGGCTTTTTTAACCGCCTGATTAAATTGAACAGTATGCCACGATATATTTTATAAGACATGACTGTGCTTAATTTTAGGCACGATTTTTCAACCATTAACGTTACGTCCAATAAAACAAATAACACAAAGTTATGGGAGATATGAACTGTAAATTGGAACATATTCCCTGTTCGCGACTACCAGACGACATTAAATGTTTACTACCAATTTTCCGTACATTTCTACCGAGCCCAAGCGGAATATGCGTAAACTAGTTATAAATACAACAATAAAAGAGTTTCTAGATCAAAAGCGATGAATTACAAAATACACAACACAGATTGCTAAGATTCTATAACAATATTTACCTATTAAAATAATATAAAGCTAGAACAACACTGATTAAAGGGTACATATTTTCTATTTGCAGCGAAACTGTGAAAAAGTGCCGTACTGTCGGAAAGCTCTAAAAGTGTAAGTAGGCAACATTTGATGCATAAAGTAGACATCATTCGTACATAAAAAAATCAACTGTTATGTATTTTACATGATACACAAAAAAGCTCGATCAAGGCTTATCAAGGCTTAATACATACATATAGGTATAATTATCGGATACGATTGTATTTAATATGCAGAGGCCTGAATATTTAATGCTCTAAGTATTACCCACAGAAAACAGCATTAACATCAGGACGTTTAAGAACAAAATAACATTTGCTAACGACATATATACACTTGACAGCCAAATTACCGGGCCATCAGCTACCTTGTTGGAACTCTGATTCGATTATCTCACAAAGTGTAGGACTTACAACTATCAAAGTGATAAATGATCACAAACTTTATGCAAAATTACCTCAAATTTACATAATAATCAAGCAAAAAACACGAAACAAACCATTTGCTCTGTTTAGACTCGCGATAAAAAGTATACAAGTTCCAAGGTTGCGGGTGGCGCGGTTTATTTGCTGTCCAGTGTAAATAACACGATAGGAGCGTTTGGTCTCATTCGCTACTGGTTCAAAAATATTCTTTGTTAATAATATAATAGTCATTGGTCGGCCCAATATAAAAAAAAATATTTCGTTTAATCTACCGCTTCTTTAGTATTCCTCATTATTTCCATCCACATCAACATCTTCCAGTATAGAAACGCAGGAGGTCGAGTGGTGACGACCTCCGTGGTCGAGTGGTCTGTGCGCCGGTCTCAAGGCGTCGCCATTTCGAGAGGTTCTGGGTTCGATCCCCGGTGGGGGCAAATGTTTGGGTGATGAATTTTCAGGCATTTGTTCTCCAGTCCTGGATGTTTATATATATTTTTATATATTCAGAATATTTATATATATTTATCTATTAAATATATTTATCCGTTATCTAGTGTCCGTAATACAAGCAGCATTAGTTGCTTAAAATGGGGCTAGTTGATATGTGTGAATGTTTGAAGATATTTATTATTATTTATTATTTTATGAGGAGTATGCAATGGGCCGTAACACCATCACTCTGGCCCAATGCGGGTAGGGTGGTAGAAGCGGTTGTAATAGCAATAGATCAACGGCTTAACGTGACTTCCGAAGCGCGGAGGACTATCAGATCACAAAGTTTCGTCACCTGCAACTATAATTGTATAGATCGCAGGTCCGGCAAAACAACGTTCAGTTTAATTCTTACCGTCACTTTCCGCCATCGATCTACGCGACACGACTTTCACCCCATTGGTTAGATGATTGGTTGTTTTTCAGTTAGTTTTTCTAAGAACCGTTTTCAAATAAAGTTTCTAAAAAGTATTGTCTCTTAATTAAATATAACAGTGGACAGGAGTGAGCTGATAATGATGATGCAAGTAAAAAAATCCATATACATAATTATATTGAACCAATCGTGAATCAGACCTGCGCTTAAACGTAATTTAACATACGAAAAAAAATGTATTTCAATGCTTAGCTTAATTATACAACAGCGATTTAACGCTATATTGCAAAAGAATAATTTTGAATAAAAACCCTCACAGAATATTTTAAAATGTAAAATTATAAATGACTAATGACTAGGGATGGGCCGAATGTTGTTTGAACCGAATACGAACTGCGGCCGAACATTCGGTAAAAGTGAAAAATTCAGCCGAATGACGAAGTTCGGCTCGAGCTGCCGATATTCGGTTAAACCGAATGTTTAACGAATTTCGGCCCATCCCCACTAATGACTAAAATAAATAATAGTATTAAATTTAACTATGAATTAATATCACTCGTTATTCTGATAAACCAGAAAAATAATATTTAAACCCGTAGCTTTGTAATAAAATAAAGGGAATTTGAAAATTAAAATACAATAAATTAATATATTGGGTCCTTACCTATGAAATTGGTGTTTTTATTCTGTCTTAGTATTTTGTCTGTAACTATTAAGATTCAAAGTATTCCTAAAAAATAATTACCTCGTCTAAAAATAGACTATATTTTTGAGCTCTTTTGATTTGTTATGATAATTTGTTGTATGTTTAATTGTGTTAAAATTGGACACGGAGACAACTCTTTTTAAGTGCATAATTTTATTTGCATTCACTTAAAAACGATAAATAATTTTTATGAAGTGTGATATTACACATATTACTAAAGCTTGTCTAATCATACATGCCAAATATTATTATCTTAGGATTTGTCGTTGTGAAGAAAACTAAAAAAAATTTAGTATGGAAAATGCAGAGTTCCCCAAAATCTCCATACAAAACGCCATTTTCATATGTAAGGACCTAATACAATAAATAAATATAATAACATTACAACTACATGATGCATTATAGATGTAACTGCGGAAGGGAAGCTCGTTACTAACCCTTGTTAGGAAAGTAACACATTATTGCAGAGTGAATAAATTAATGAGATCAAAACACGTGAGAAAGCTGATACAGAAACAACAATGGTTAGTTCTACTTAATATGTACAAAAAAAAAACCATTCTATTTACAAATTCAAACGAAAGCGGCCTCCGCTAAATTAAACATTTAGTATGAAGCCAATGTTAGTCTGTAGGTGCGCCGGAAACATGAGATCCTTAATTACAATTTGTAGAAAATACACTATGTAACGTTCCAAAATTGCATGCAAGTATGTGATCAGATATTTTGATATTAAAAAGTTCACCACGCTTGTATTACAACAGAGCAAAAAATCTGTCTGGTTTAGTATGGAGACATTTATGTCGTACACAATTTTTTTCACTTGCAAATAACTAAAGATATTATTATTTTCAATAATGACTGCTCCCAAATTCATTTGATTGAAAAAAATATAGAAAAAAAATATAGAATATTATAATAATTGTGTTTTGGTTAACAGAACGACACACGTGGTTTCTATAGAAAATGTTAAGTCTTTGGTAGGCATTTATTTGCTCAGTGCATTCTATTCCGCACTATTTAAAATTATTTTTACAGGCGTCGTATTATGAGAATTAAGTCCTCTCCGAATCATAGAATCTGAGTTTCTAAACAGTACACGTTAACCGCAGTACCTACTATGTAAGAAAAAGATGAAACTTTATTTTACCTAAAAACGAACAAATTACTTTAATTTTTTTGACCTAAATAAAAAGTAGACAAAAATTACATCGTAATAGGCTAGTGGGCCCTTTTTTTATTGGGCACCAAATGATTCATGACTGTGATGATATGTGATGATGTGATGATACAAAATAAAATAATTTTTTGAGGCCTTTAACAATAAATTTTAAATTACGTTTTTGCTTAGTTAGGCAAAAACGCTGTAAGCTATGATGGACTATGAATTATGCGTGTCGTGAGGTCACGATTTTGGAAAACAATCAATACGCATGCGTGGCACAGGCTGACACAGCCATGCTTGATTGGTTGCAACTGACGCTTGACGGATTTTGACCATGCGTAGTGATTGTTTACATGACGCGTTTCTTCATGAAGACAGATAGCGTTTTTGGCAGTTGAAAAAAAAAATAAATAAAAACATGTTAAAATTAAATTTCTACAGCAACCCCTTATTTATATTTATAGAACTTGGTATATTTCGGACCCTTGTACTAAGTACTATGTGAATTAAACATTTTTTTCATAACTTTTGATATGAGCCAACTAGCCTATTGAGAAGGTTGCAACGATTGAAGCCGCTGCATCCGACCCGCAATCGGCGGAATTGTCTATTTAACACTCAAGGCGATGCGCCACAATATAGTAATTGGTGCCTAAATCACAGAATCGCACACGCAGCTATCATGTTATACTGTTTGAAGTGTTTCATAATAAAACCGTTACTTATATGCGCGACATGCTGTGTAAATTAAAAGTAAATATCAAATTAAATACATAAAACAAACAACATATTAACACTTAACGCATACAAAATCTAAATGGTTATTAATGGTGAGATAGTGCAAAAATAATAGTACTTTAGTTTAATAAAAAATAACTATACTACTTAGATTAAACACACAAAAGAAATCCATGTGAAATTATTATAATACCGATGATATTATTCGCCATGCTTTTTAATAAATAAATCAAATAACAATAATAAATAATAATGCATACAGAAGAAAATAAAAATAGTCAACATTGCTATTTAGATTTTACTAAAAATCAGTCGATATATCGAATCTTAGTTAGCTTCTTTCGCCATTTTCTCATGAAAATTTTGACGAAACAAAAATTTACTATCATAATAAAGCGAAGTAATGAGATCATTGTAATTATAAAAAAGAATTACCACTCCCAATCAAAAGTGAGGAATTTTAATTCGCATTGCAAAATAGTGCTAGCCTTACATCTTACTGAATTTACTTAGTGATAAATTTTATAATGAGTTTTAATAATGACCTCCCGTTTCATGCAAAAATTGTGTTTGTAACACATTTTTTAGAGTCTTTTCGCATAAAACGTGGCTGATTTCATTTTCCTAAAACATTAGTTTGAGAAGACCTCTACTTTAGCAGATTTCTTATTCATTTTCTGGTATATAGAACCTTTGGCAATCGCGGCAGGTCCTTTTGCTGATCCGGAGGGGCCCCGCGCCAACGAGTTGACCTTGTCTCGCGGTTCCGGACCTTCAGCCTTTATAGTCTGCCCACCACGGAAATCCGGGTTCGGCCCATTCCATGGTAGGTAGTCTAACCTGAAAGATGCATTAAAAAGAAATAAAACATCGTGACACAATAAAATCACAATCACAACATTATACATGTATAAAGAAAATGTGTATTAACTAGGCAAAATAAGCAGTAGTATTATATTGAGTGGACTATCAAACTAAAAGTTATAGGCTATAGAATTTATTTTTGTAACAAAAATTGCAGCAGCGCCTTGAGCAGTCTAAAAGCTTGTGAATACAAAATTTTTAATTTCTATTAAATTAAAATTTTTGTATTCACAAGCTTTTAGACTTATTGACGATTTAATAAAAAGTAGGGCCCTGCGGATGGAGGTTTTGAAAGGTTTCAGATTTGACAGCAAGAGAAGGTAACACTATAAACCATTGATGTATATGCTATAAACATAATGTCCCTACGTGTGTTTATGTTGAATAACATTACATAATAAATTACCAATTTGATAAAGTTTTGTCATTCAATATGTATGCGAAGAGAGTTTTCAGTTTCCTCACATTACGACTATAAGAGAAAACTGACAGAAATTTGAAATATTTTCAGTGTAATTTTTAATTTAAAAAAGTTAATTTAACTAGGTATGTCTATATTATTAAAATCTTAATAAACATAATCAAAGTTTTATTTTTGGGAAACCGGCAATTTTTTTTGCGTTACTCTAAATATGTCCATGTGTTTATTTAAAAAAAAAAACACAGCAAAAGACTACACCGCCTAATAGTAAGCAGTAGAAGAGTCCTTTTTGCGGTAATAGCTAGGGCCACTGTGAACCGAAGCAGCTCCACATTGCAAGGCCATTAGGGTCTTTTTCACAACTCTACCTAACGTGTGTCAAATAAATTTCATAGTCTTTTTGAAATTAGTCATAACATAAAAAAGTTTCAAGCAATACGTACAAGAGTAGGCTGTCTTTGGGACCTTGTCGTATGGATGCGTTAGGCCCGCTGGCCCCAACGCAGTATTGCGATTTGTACTTCGCCTCCAAGCTTGTGGTGCTCTTCAGTATTGGCCTGCAATACCCAATATAGCTCTCAAACAATAGATGATACAAAATCGGTTTACTTTTACTATTATGTAAACTACAAGCTACATAAAAAATCAATTATCTCGCCAATTCTAATAAAAATGTTGCAAAAGAGTATATCCAAATATCGTATAACTATTTGTTTATGCGCTTTATTTATCAGGATGTTGTTAGCTTTTAAATATTGTTACACAATATTTGTTGTACTTGTAAATAATTTTGTGCTTATATAAATTTTGATATAAATTTTAATGTAAACACTATGTTGTGTTAGGGTTCCGCAGTTAAGTCATAACTTCACCAACGATATCACATACATTATATACTTCTCTAATGATGTAATGATATCTCTATAAAACTAATTACTACCGACTGGGTGAAAGTCAAAAATAGGGTGACTATATATTTTTTTCTATTAGAATAAATGCAGCGACATTTGAAACTTTTATGACATTTATATACGAAAATTGCTGCGGTTTAAAATGAAAGCAAATAGGTTACTAATTATAAACCCAAGAATCTTCAATGTTTTGTCGTTGTCTTTTTCAGACAAATACAACAAGCAGATTATTCCGTGTTTATATGGCCCTGTCCATTGCATTGTTACTAATACTTCCAAATAAAATCTGTCTATGATGTTATCTACTACTGTAATATAAAAAAAAACTGACAAAATTATGATTAAAATGTTAGTAGAACACTGCGGTTATTTAATGTACCTATATTGTGTTTGCAGAACCCATCTAATAATTTTGTAATTCTACGTGAGAGTATACTATATAAAATAATACTTTAAGTGAAAAATATTGTATATTGTATAATTAAGTATATACAACTTTTTTTTATTACATGCAGTATTACAAGATAAAAAGTCTGTACGTGATAATGAAGATAAAGTGATAGGCGAAAGCTAAAAAAAGGTAATATGATTATGAATATTGTGATAGACTATTCTAAAATATGTAAAATGATTAAAACTTACAAAAACGAAACGAATTATTACTTTACTCATTCCCTAGACTTTTTATTATTAAGAATGAAGCACCTAATAATAATAATATGTCAATGTTAGAACTAAATGCATTCAAACATACTTTACGCATTTGCATGTCTTACATCCTATATAAGTAAAATTACACATATAAAATTAAATAATACTAGAACCTAGAACATCCGTCCTTCATTAACTGAACAAGAACACTAACTTAGCTAATCGTACCTACATTTCACATACACATTACTATGCTACTCTTTATTTAGCTTTTCAGTGATTCGCGATAAACATAATTAATATAAAAACTAAAACAGATACATAAAAATCACTGAACCATTTAAAATGTTACATACAACACAACGATTCACTCTCCTACTACTTATACATAATTACAAAAATACAGTAAAATATTTAACTTGTGAATTTGAATAAATAAGTGTCTGATAATTAGTTTATTTATAGAATACAGAACAAAAGCTTAATGACGCACTTGAAACAAAAAAATATCGGGTCACCACTATGTAGGGTAGTTACATATTTCCCGTTTTTCTTAATATACTTTAAGAAATTATCAAATTATTTATTACACCAAAAATGTATGCAAGTGCGTACATAATATACCCAAATTAATTATTGAAAAAGTTAAACATTTTACAGTATACTCATTGTTACTTCAGAAGCGGTCCATCTGTCCGTAGTAACACCATGCGTTACACACATAACACTGTAAAACTATTCACGATCACACAAACTGTATGTGCAAAGGTCGGTGCTGGACTCTGCCATGTTTTATTGAACAAATTGTGTGGAATAGACGTTCAGATGCATAGTTGATCGAAACTGGCCCCTATTCTAGAGAGATATGGTTGTTGCAGTTAACGGTGTTGTTTTAGCGAATACATTTATATTATATTTATACAGTATGCTCTAGTATGTAATTGTTTCATTTAACTCGATGCGATCAATCATAGTGATTCTAACGGCGGACTTCATATTTGTATACAATGAAATGTAACAGCATTCGAATCAACTAGTATGTGGAATAGTATATGGCCTAATTCTACAAATCCATTATCGTACCTTTTAAACATTGCCACCAATAGCTATACATGTTTTGTTTGTGATAAAGTATGAAAGCAGAAAACCTATTGGACCTACCCCAAATAAATATTAGGTATATTGAATTAATAACTTAAACCTAGAAAATGATATGACGTCTTTGTGATTAACTTGTTACCTACTCAAATTGATAGAAAAGGGAAATAAACAATACCCAAAAATTGGTCTCAGGTCCCATTAGTTTTCCTTGATGATAATGATGGTAGGTACTTGATATGAATAAAAATGGTAGCGACATTCTAATATAAACATGTCTTACTATCAATGGGATGGACTGACGGTTAATATGATACCTATGTAGATATATTTTTATTGATACAAAATAATTAGTAGTAATGTAATTCAATTTTAGACTTTAACAACAAACTATACAGCGTACTTCGGAAGTATCAAAGCAACTTATTCGTGTTGTCATTTTAACAATAAGTATTAAGTTATGAACAGCATTACGCTGCTTTATAAGAAATGAAGGCGTAATAAAGCAGCATGCGTTATCATTGTGTTATAAAACAGATAACTTTAGTTACTACTTCAAACTAACGTTGAGTGACTAAGCAGGTGCTTTTAGAACATTATGTCTACCATGTTCTTATGATCTAACTTTAGTCCACTAATAGGGCCCTAAGAGTTTTGGCACCCGTTTCCGTTCTTGGTAAACCGACAGATTTTACACAAATTTTGTTTTACAATTTATCCATTGAAGACGAAATTGGGTCTTGGTGTATACAGGCTTTAACCGCACTTCGATTTCTATCCGCAATCACACATAGGTAAATGTATAACAATATGTAAGTATGTAAGGAAAATCGCTGATTTTCTGAATATTGAGCGTCAATGGCGGATTCAATGAACGCCCCGAATTCCATCGCGAATAAAAATCGTATTGCGAAGCCTGAAAGCGTCAAAGTCCAACACCGTGTGTGTCACAAACATACTTCAGGTGCTCCGCCCAGGTCTTGAGGCGGCGCGCGGCGGCGGCGGGCGGCTCCGGCGACGGCTCCGGAGCGCTCGGACTGCGCAACGGTCGGTGAGCTACGGTAACCTCATACAGTGCTCTTGACAATTGACGCGTTGGTACATGGGTACCGGTGGTACATTCACATTCAGTCGGGATTTGGTTTAGTTTTTGAGGTATGAGTTTTTAGAGTATCAATATGAGCTAAGTAAAAAAAAATCAACAAATTATTTAATTCAAGGGATTTTTAATGTTTTTTTAACCACTTCAGCAATATTTATATTCACAATATTAGGTATAAACTGTTGTATTTTCATGGAGAAACTGAATCACGTTCTTATGAATAGTAGAATATTTTAAAGTAACCCTTTTTTCATGCACAATTTTCTCTATAGATTAGAATGTAAAATTATAAAGAAAAGAAGAAAGTTAACATTATTTGTAACGAAAGAGACATTCAAATTATATTTAACAGATTGTCAGATTAGTAAATCTGGAGGTAACGAATGATTTATTAAGGTAGGTATAATAAAATCATGACTGGGTCACTCACATCATGTCGACGACAATTTACGATCGTTTGACGACATATACCTACACCGATACCGCCCATACATTCAGCGTCCTTTAGAACTCAACAACGCTTGTTATGCAATCAAGATGCAATTTCGAATCAGCCTTTAAATTTAACCCGAAGTATTTCATTCAATAATCGCCATTGCAACCACAACTTTTAGTGCGATTTCGCCGCGAACGCAGATTCAATGATGTAATAAAAGGGTTTCGATGAATATGATCCGGTGGGTTACAAAGTTGTAGAGGTAAAATACTCGAAATAGCATAAGTGCGGGATGGCTGAAATAGCGACAGGTCTCAGGAGCAACATGCGACCCTAGATTGCATCTAAAGCTCAAGGGGAATATCTGTAAATCCGTCGTTAGAACTGTCGTAATGTATGGATCTGAAGGGCAACGAAAGCGATGTATGAAAGAAAAATGCACACAGCAAAGATGCAAATTGCGATGGATGTGTGGAGTGGAGTCACAAAAATGGGCAAGATCTGGAATGAGTTTATTAGAGGAAGTTTGAAAGTAGCGCAGTGGCAGAAAAGATTAGGAGCAATAGGTTAGCGTGGTATGTACATATGATGAGAAGGGATGAAAGGCACATTACAAAAAGTATGGTGAGTTTGGATGTGGACCGACCTAGAGTAAGAGAAAGACCAAAGAAATGATGGATTGAATGCGTCAAGAATGATATGAGAATAAAAGTGGATGCTGAGCTGACGAGTGACAGAGGAGAATTGAAGAAGAGGACATGTTGTGCCGACCCCATCTAGAGTGGGAAAAGGGCAAGAAGAGACGAGGTTCTGGTAGAGTCTTAGTAGGAAATGCTGAGACGTTTTGGTTTAAAAATTAACTTCAGGCATTTGAGTCCCGTCAGTTTCTTTGAACTGAATTGTATAATACGTTGTGATCTTTAACTTATTATTTATCTACTATTTAGTATCTAGTGATTTTGTATGTATTTTAAAAATACATATTATTTAGGTTCGCATTAAATATGAAAAAAGAAAACGTGTCAATGAAGTGGTAAAAATTGCTAAATTGTATTTTCCGACTTTTAGCTACGGATTATCATATCAAACATTACCCGATAAACTAGAATTACCTTGTCAAGAGCACCATATAATATTGTTACGCCACTGTGAGGATTTTATCACTGTTTTTTTTTTAATAATGTCTTACTCTCCTATTTTCGTTGGAAACTTGATGATTTATATTTATAAAACCAAAAGTGATGAAGTCCTCGTTTAAAATAAATATGATAATGTCCGTGATGGTGTTGCACAAATATTTGTATTGCTGCTGTTGATATTAATAAAACAATACATTAATCAAGTGCACTTAAACGCTCAATAATATACACATTGTATTGGCTATATTTTTGTAATGTTTAAGGTTATAAAAAAAAAACAATATTCTCATGAAACAAAATAAAATGATTGATCTTTATAATTAAGTAGTAAATAAGTAGTTAGCCAATTAGTAACCGACCAATTAGAATTATAGTTAAACAATTGATAATCATAACCATCGCAATGATAATCTAGCGATGACTAACTTGACCATATAGCCTGAAACTGGCAGAAAAATATTATTCTGCCTCCCGAGATATAAATTTTCTATCGTATGCCTTATATTTTACAGGTGAAATTGCTGCCACACAGGTAAAAACCCTTTTGGTTAATTAATATTTTTTAATTGTTTTGTTTCTATCGGAATACTGCCAATTTTTTATTTACAATTGTATGTGCAATAAGAACGGTTAAGTGACTTAAATGTACGTCATTAATATGAGGTATAGACAGCAATATCACAAATAGATTCAGTCGAGAAAAAGCGCGGATCGGAAGATTTTTCATTTAAAATTTTTCAGAAAAAGAATAAAGATTGAGCAACAATTTTTTTTAATATCAGCTATGGAGTTCATTTTTCATTCAATAATGCTTTTAAACGAGTGGTTTACCACATAATTCAACGACTGAACAACGATAAATATTTTTTTGAATGCAGTACATTTATATTTGTGCAACACTCTGTGTAAGAAGCTAAGAAGCAATTGGTTCATCAGTAAGGAAATGACTCGGTGAGTGTCTTTTGCAAGTCGAGTGTATTTTGCAGACTACTGAAATAATGCGTGGGTCGTACGAGCTCATACGACACTGTCAGTGTAATGTAGAATCCTATTTTAAAAGGACTTATGCGAAGAAAGAACCAATAATATTATATTACAAATAAGTTATGAAACCTCAAGACGTATCATTTCAAGGATATGATTGAAATTTTTTATCTTTTAATATCTCTGTAACATATTAAATAAATTATATTTTTATATTATCATATCCATGAATTTTTGTCTGGTCACCAGTAAAAAGATTATGTTCCGATACTTTTTAGCTAAAAGGGATTTATAGAATAGTACCTACCCATAAAAGCGAAGGCCTTATTAATAATTATCTACCATTTAAAAGCTTCTCTTTTAGCTCAAAAATTGTAAATAATTATTAATAGAGTTCTCGTCAATATCGTTATTACGCATCATTTTGCTCAGTGTTATTCACATAATTTTGTTACAAGTGACCTTTAAATATACATAAAGTAGATACAAAGTCCATGCTGACTTACGCCTTTTTGGGCTCGACCACACTGAGACGTTTGGGTTCGTTAACCTCCACAGGCTTCGCCTTAGGAGCTTCCTCCTCCTGCAGCACAGCGTTCAGGATTTGCTCCGCCCGTTCCTCATTGAAATCCACGCTTTCAAGAGCAATTCCAATAACGCGCTCCGCCACTGAGGCGTATTTCTTCTGAAGTTTTTGTTTCACTAAACATAGCAGATAATCATACAATTAAATTCAACAGCGCTAATCGCACCAGCCAGTATGACTAAAAACACATGATATTCGCTGATATTTCTAAAGAGAGATAAAGGCAGACTAGATACATTAATCCGATAAATGTACATAAAAATTCGCCAGCTAGGTAGGTATACCTAATATAGTGTAGGCAAGCAATAATTCTTGAATATCTTATATTGAACACCAAAATGATTATATTAACAGAAAAAAAAAAAAGACTTACATTGATTCTTTTCTTCTAACGTCTTCATAATAGTGACAACTTTCTTTGGTGGTGGCGGCGTTTCCTTTTCTTTCTTAGGTATATTAAACACTGTCTCCTTCTTAGTAAACCCCATGGATATCAGTTCTTCGCTAGCTTTTTGCACGTTATTATCTTTGTTTGCTAACACATCTAATATCAAAGTTTCTTCAGCTTTCGAAAATATGCTCTTCAAGTATCTGAATAAGGGAATGTTCTGGTTGAAAAAGATATTAACTCATAAAAATTATTTAACATTCAAATATCAACTCAATATGTTTTAAATATTTTAGTATAGAAGATATAAAAAATATTTTTAAGTGTGAGTTTAAGTGTTATAGCAACAATATGATAAAAATATGAAATAAGTATTCATTATGAACTACGATGTCATGAAGTGGGAAGAAACGAGATGGCGCAAGGTGGAACACGTATACGTTTGTTGAGCTCAGCTCGTTCAGCTTTTTTCTATAAAATGCTCAGAGTAAACAGAACTGGAGTAGCCTTTGTCTAACATTCCCCTCTGCCAAATGCACAAGCATCGGATGCTTGCACGTTTAATAAAACTAGTTGAGCCGCCATTTTGACAGCCATAACATTGTAAACGTTGCGGCGAACAGAGCTCCCGCAAAAATGCCTGCCTTTGCTGTTTTTTGTTGTAAAAATAAATAGAAAACATCGAGCATGCTAAAAGATGGTGTCACCTTTTATTTGTAATTATAATTTTTAAGATTTCATGATTATTTACTTCATTATTTCATGTTATAGAATTCTACGATTTCAAATTTCGAGCGCTAGTCTCGTGGGGAGTGCGGCTGTGACGTTGTCAAAACGCACACCCCACGTGACTATTTTAAGCGTGTGTGTGCGTGAAGTTTAAATTTGTGTGTCGAACTATGCATGTGTGCATTTATAAAAAAGTTGTGCGTTGTGCTGGCTTTGAGTGTAGTGGTAACCTCACCCCCCCGCAAGAAATGGCAGAATAAAATGTTTGAGAAATTGACTAATGGCTACTCCAGTTCTGTTTACTCTGAGATAAAATGTGATAAGGCTCTTGAGCAGCGTCATGTAAAACTAGCGTTTTACTGAAAGCGGAATTGAATAAATGTTATTTTGTACTTGTGGCCATCTCAGTGGGTCAGAGGTGCAGTACGACACAGTGGAAAATGTTCACCCTCTCTTGATTAAAAGGGGTAAAGAGCAGGAGGCGAGCGGAACAAACGAGCATCGTCTCAGCTTCACACGCGTCAGGCAGTTTCATACCCTCAGTCCCTTTCCCTGTGTCCGGCAGTTACTCACACATTGTCATAAAGTTGCTCACAGATTGTGATAAAATTGCGGCAACCGTAAACGTTATATGAACTATCACCTTTTAAGGCAACTTTTAAAATGTTGCCTCAACTTTTGGTGCTCCGTGTGCAATACGACTAAGAGCTAAGCTATATAGATGCAAAAGAAACAAATGAGGAGAAGTTTTGGCGCCATTCAACAATGGCGGACGTGATTTTTATTTCAGTGATTGTAATATTGTTCAGAGTGGATCTTGTTATGTAAAATCAGTGTAGTTTTGTGTAATAAGTGTCTATGATGATGTGCAATGAAATAATTTAATGTCATTGAAATAAACGAAATAAATGAGGAACGATGCGGTATCGTGGTAATCCACCACATCGAAGTAGCACCACAGTGTCTGCACATCGATCGTTTGAAGCCATACTCCCCCAAGATGCATTGAAATGCATTACACTAGCATTTCAATGTAAATTACTGAAGAAACAACTACAAAAGACATGTCTGTTATGGGCTCAGTAGCCTTTGCCTTTCCTTTATAGGGAGAATTAAAATAAAAAGAAACAAATGAAACCTCGGCCGATTCCAGCGTTGTCAAATTTACGTCTTGTTCGCTACTTTTTAGTTCAAACGCAAATACTTCTTATGGACTTACTTCAGTTTCATTTTGGGAGAGTGTCTCGACTGTCCGTCAATAGACCGGGTGCCGCCGTAGCTGGACGCGCCGGAGGCAGGACGGAGGAGGGACGGTGAACCTGAAGAACGTTCTAAGTCGTTGATAAACAATAAATACCTATACAATGTAAATGTATATCGTCTTCATACTTAGAACTAGCTGTTGCCCGCGACTTCGTCCGCCGTTACTATGGTTTTGAACTATCCCACGGGAACCCTTTAATTTTTCGGAATAAAAAGAATCTCAGATATCGACCAGGAATATAAGGTATCACCATGCAAAATTTCATTAAAATCGGTCTAACCATTTCGGAGATTAGCCTGTTCAAACAGACAAGAAAAACAAAAAATAAATAATTTTTTTTTTGTATTTTCCCTCTATTTACATCGCCCTGACTTGTTTTTTTTCGACCTCTACAGTTATATTATATGTTGTCCATGCCCTACTAGACTATTGTCTACAATCATGATCATCATTATTTACCTGGACTAAATAATTCACTGCTGGACATGAGTATTACCTAATGCACGTCATATACTTTTATTATTCATAGGTAGATATATGTCTGTATTCATTTGGTGGCGACAATTTTAATTAAACCCAAAACCTCTAGAGATGACGATCCCTTAAATTCGTACAATGGTAGTGCCGGCATTATTTGACATTAATTGGAGTAACCTAATACCTATAACTAAAACCATACGCTACAGGTACATCTGTTTAAGACGTAAAAATTTAAAGGAAATCAGAATAAATGTTACCATGCGGTGTTCCAGTCAGCGGAGTAAAGTGGCTCGACCCGTGCATTGAACCTGAGACGCCCTTAGCGAGCTGCAGAGCGGAGTATACTCCTACTGCGCCTTTCTGGAGGCGGGCGGCTGACGGAGACATGGTCAGAGGACCTGGCGTCGTTATCGGGTGCTTTTCCACCTGAAGTGCGCTTATCACGACTGCTTCCCGATTGTAATACCTGGACAAAATTATACTGCTCTACCATGCAAATATAATTATTAGGTCCTTACCTATGAAATTGGTGTTTTGTATGGAGATTTTGGGGAATTCTGCATTTTCCATACTAAAATTTTTTCAGTTTTCTTCACAACGACAAATCCAAAGTAATATTTGGCATGTATCATTAGACAAGCTTTAGTAATATGTGTAATATCACACTTCATAAAAAATATTTATGGTTTTTAAGTGAATGCAAATAAAATGATGTATTCGGGAGGCACTTAAAAAGAGTTGTCTCCGTGTCCAATTTTAACACAATTAAACTTACAACAAATTATTAAAACAAATCAAAAGAGCTCAAAAAATAGTCTATTTTTAGACGAGGTAATTATATTTTAGGAATACTCTGAATCTTAATAGTTACAGACAAAATACTAAGAGAGAAAAAATACACCAATTTCATAGGTGAGGACCCAATATATCATTCACATTCATCATCATTCCATTTATTAAGTTTCATTCTTTTTCTATTCACGAAAATGGGTACATTAATAACACAATTCAAATTTTTGAGCACAAAGTAGGCAAAGAAGTAGACTGCACCCCTAGGAATGTAGCTTCACAATTTATATCATTAATTCATTAGATATTAGATCAGTGAGCTTAGTGAGGAACTCGGTGGCGTAGTTGCTAGTAAGCTTCAGCTTTTGATAGAAAACAAAGCTACCGTCGTCAGGCTGTGGATGGGTGACCAAAATTTTGTGATCTCGAGCTCCTGTTCCTCTCTGCTTCGGGAGGCACGTTAAGCCGTTGGTCCCGGTCGCTACTGCAACCGTTTCTACCCACCAACCCGCATTGGGCCAGCATGGTGGTGTTACGGCCACAGATGTTAAGTCAATGTTCAGTAATTTCACTGCTTGTCTTAATAAGACTCGGGCTATAATCATAATGAATATTTTGGACTCAAATAATACTGCTCCGGACCATTGCTATGCAATATGGGATAAGGGAAGATCCGATCCCAACTTTATTACGAGAAGAACAGACTAACGCAGATTTTCTTTGTCTAACAAGATAAAGGAATATTATATTCCAAGTCATGCAGTTTAGTTTGCTCATGACAAGTAAAAATACTAGGTACTTACTTCTTCAATAATATCTTGATATGAGTCTCGCTAACTGTCGGAAACATGGTGCTGATTTTAGCGACAAGCGCATCAGTGTCTGAGGTGAGTGTGAGCGAGTCCTGGAACTTCTCGTTGAGGTGCGAGACTCTCCCGGGTAAAGGACTGCCTTTGGGAGTGAGGCACAACGCGCGTCCCAGTATGGGACTCTCGTTCGGAGTGCCATACGCTCGTCCGTCCTAAAAGTTTTGAGTATTTCCACATTTTTAGTACTGATCTAAGTTAAGATAATAATGTAGCTAGTGTTTTAAAAAGTTTAATTTTACGTCACGGTTTGAAAAAATCACCCAAACTCATAAAAACTCATAAAATTTTATGAGGTATTACCGATAAAATTCAAGTCAGTTTGAAATCTCGTTAAAGATACCAGTCAAGTTAAAAATATTCTAGTTTTGACTTTGTGATGAGCTATGTAGTCCAAGAGAATGATCTTACTTTTTCGAAATTATGAAAACCGGCTTATATCTAAGACACAGTAAGTGCTGTAACACGAAGAAACATTTTTCAAAACAACGTTAAATATGCTTCGGAATATCCATAGTAAATAACACACAAACGAACGCGTTCTATTTTGAAAAATGCCTTTGGTTTCAATAGGCTAGTTTACTCATAACAAAAGTAATGAAAATAATGTGTCATTCACATAGTATTTAGTACAAGGGTCCGAAATATACCAAGTTCGATAAATATAAATAAGGGATTGCTGTAGAAATTCAATTTAAATATGTTTTATTTTTAGCCTTGCCAAAAATACTATCCACCATGTTCGTGAAATTAGTTAAGTATGTAAAAAATTACAACGCATGGTCGAAATCTGTAAAACGTCAGTCGCAACCAATCAAGCTTAATTGTCGGCTATGTCACGCATGCGTATTGAATTGTTTACAATAATCGTGACGCTACGGCACAGATAATTCATAGACCATCAGGACCGAAGGCGTTTTTGACATTTAAGCAAAACCGTAATTTATAATTTAAAATTTAATGTGTTTAGGCTTCAGAAAAATATTTTATTATTTTTTATGGTGATGGGTATCAGTAATGAATCATTTGGGCCCAATAAAAAATGGGTCAACTAGCCTATTTTAAGCACAATTTCTTTTTTGTTTATTTGGTGCAGTTAAGTATACTTTATATATCTGTAAAGAATAATATGACACGATATGTCTACATTTCATTGTAATTTACTTTATCGGTATCACACTTTTACAGATTTATAATTGCTATGGCAAAGTGTACGGGGTAATACTTACAAGGTGTGGCTTAAGCCCTTTAGGGTGGAACATCTTCGGGCTGTTCTGGCTTTGGAAGGCATGCTGTAGCCGGACGGGGGAGGGGTAAGGGTGCACGTGGTATGGCGAGCCGTGCGTCGACTGATCCGAGCACAGACATGAGTGGACAAACGATACTGTGAACAATCACTAGTGCATCACACTGTGAACTTGACTGTTGCTGTTCGAACCCATAAAACGTTTGATTTTATCAAACCTGTCTGATGCAAATTGTTGTACCATTCTAATACACTTGCCAATAGCCCTGTAGCATTAATAACGAAACACGATTATGATAAAAAGATTAAACGATTTTTGTGAACTCTCAATAATAACTTGATACAGCCGCCAGTTTATTCAAATTAATATCACTGTTCATGGCGATAAATAGCATTATCATATAGTCTTTCTGGTAGTCATGCTCATATGGCAGGCCTCAAAAAATGGTTTGATTTTAAAACTAATAAGAACACTAATGAAAATTATTTAAATTAGAGTCAGTTTTTTGATCCGTGATCAGGTTAACCAGTAGGTTAAAAAATAGACCAATGGCGAAAACGTATGATGTCGTGATATGACTCTTCAAATATAACTAAAGTTAAATATTCATACACAATTTAACCACAACACTGTGGTGGGATTAGTCAAATAATATAGCTTCGAATTTTCATGGCAAATTTAACAATTTATCAAGCTGACGTCATACATTTTGACGTTTCCATTGACGCTATTGGTCTAGATTTTAATTTACTAAGAGGGTGAATTTTTTGATCCGTAGTAATAGTTCACACAGTGAACTATTGAGGTAACTATTACTACAGATTATAAAATTCACAATTGGTAAATAATATGAACTACTCAATTAGTAGTTCATATGGGCCCCCCAAGAAGGATTTTGGACCCAGGTGATTCCAGAATGATTTGGAAATCAACTGGGTCCAAAATTCTAAATTTTATAAAGGAAAGTTGTGAACAAATCCCATATACGGCAAAAAAACCTCATAAATTAACCCTGTACCGAGCCCTGCTTGGCAAAACCAGTCTTTGTGCAGATGGTTCAACAACTTACTAACACAAATAATTATTATAGGAACAGAAGAGCTCCAGTCACAAAGCAAAAAGCTGTGTACACACAAAACATTGCGAAACCATTTTATACTTTGTTGTCTTCAGGTAGTTCCCCATTATGGTAGACTGTCCACTGAAACCGATTCTTCATGTCTACTGAAATTCAACAATAAATATTAACAGATCTAAATAAATTGTAATTCTCAAGTTCTTAAATACAAATTAAGTTATAAATTGATAATGTTATTATTAATGACATTACATAAAGTTATATTATATAATGTGAAACTAGAGAATAAAGTAAATACATAAATTCATTCTTGAAAAAAAATTGTATACTTCTTGACTTATACAGATTTCTTAAAACATTGCAGTACACACAAATTTTCTAAGGTTGTCAGAGTTACTATATGTGCAATAATATACAATACATACGAAAAATATATAAACTGTTCAGTACAACATTTACATTAAGTGTAAAACATAATGTTGGAATGCCATTGTAATAAATGTAATTTATTATGAACAAGATACCTGATTGTACTGTCTAAACTTGTGAGCCTACATTTTTTAGTGGTATCTATTATATATTATAACTCCTGACCTCCTAGTCCTAAATCATTTTAATGGCCTTAATGGTTTTAGACTAGCGATTTATAAGTCTGTATATAAGCTCGGGATTGAAGTTGTTTTGATCAAGTCATATCTTATATTTCTAAACAAAAAAAATTTCAAATGTTCCATTCAAACATGCACCTATACATATGATTGTTTACAAGTTTGTTTATATGCACATAAAAATTTGCCAATCTAAACCCTAGTCTGAACTTTTGTCCCAATTTGAACATTACAAAAATTTATAGAAAAATGAATTGCATTTTACATCTTAAATAATAAAAGAATCACAAAAGTTGACAACAAATTTTTCATAGTCTGGCAGGAGCAGGTTTACTGAGAACACCTGAAAATCAAGAGCACTGGGGTGCACTAGAGGAGACCTTTGTCGAGCACATGCAGTCATGCAGCAGACCACTGCCACAGTGTGCGCTTCACCAAGCAAGCAACATATTATGCTCAGCGTAACAGGTAGTGGCAGTGGTGGTGACAGTGGACTGCTATTGCCTAGGTATGTATGTATTATTATGCACAGGCCAAATTAGTAGTTTATATGAGTAATCATAACCAGTCTATTACAAAGTCAAACAATGGTTATGCTTCTTTTAAAGATTTCGAACATACCATTTCTAATAATTAAGAAAGCCTTCATTTAATTCTTTTTTTTAACATTTACATGGAAGTCACTACAACACATATTATAACATTTTGCATACCTTTCGTGGAAACTAAATACATTTCTTGATACTTAGAACTTACATTACTGTTTTACACATAATTGTGGCAAACCTAAAATATCTGTATACTAAAAAGTATAAAAAGTAATGGTTATTGCACCGAATTTGATATTAAAATTATTGCACTGCAATTATTTTATATCAAATTCTTAAGATATAACATTGAATCAAAATCAATTGCGTACATTATGCTTCCATCGAAGGTACAAATGTCTTGTGGTAACCCGAAAACATGCTTTCCCCATTAACAAAATAAAGATTCAACTTTAACTGCCCTAAAACAAGTGTACTGTGCTAAGCAAAATCTTAATCATAATGTATTAATTGAATAATAATCTATTTTTGTAGTGATCACTAGCAGCTTCTAGAAAATGAGACAAGCATTACAGAAAATGCGATGTCTTTCTCAGTCACTAGACCTCTTGAACACAGATCAATATTTTAAAAATAGCATAAACGAATTTAAAAAATGATGGCAATAAATAAAAAATATTCATATAACTAAGCAATTAATAAATAGATACTATATTATGCTCGAAATGTTTACGGTTTAATACTTCATATTAATTTTGCATAGTAGAAAATAAGAATAAGCTTTTGATATAAATCTAGAATTTTTATCTTGTAGTTTTAGGAAAAACTTGGGGTTGTTCAGACATTAGCGTAAGGTATTTACGATGAGCAATCTTTTATAACTTACCTGGGGATGAATACACTCTAAAGCGATGTGATGAGCCGCACTTTGAATAGATTTGTGTTTAGATCTCAATTCTTCCATTTCAAACGATAAATTTTTCGAAAATATTATAGATACGTTATATGAACTGATTTGTAACAAATTTTATTGAACTAATAATATCTTCACATTTTAATTGTGTTTTCTAATATAGAGAGTTACGCAGGTTTGCTGTAGAAACCTTACCGAATTATAAGATATTTTTCTAAAGTTTTCATTCTAATTTGATATTTCCCTCCTTCACTTTGTTTGGCAACTACTACGTAACGTCGTAAAAGTGATGCTTACAAATTATATATGACCACTTTAAAAACCGCTATAGTTCATAAATATTTGCTTCCACAATAGAGCTATTTAATTTTGTGGGATAATATTGCGTAACATGTCGTTCAAGAAATCAATACTGAACAGATGCGTTCACTCACGTTAGACTCTTGACGAAACCTCTCAGTGCTAATTACAATATTATACTTGAACGTAAACACAAACAGCGTACCCAAGGTAGCAAATACGTTTTATTCGCCTTTTTTAACTAAATTAAAAAAGACTTCTTCTTCTTGCCCTTTTCCCACTCTAGGTGGGGTCGGCACAACATGTCTTCTTCTTCCATTCTCCTCTGTCACTCGTCAGCTCAGCATCCACTTCTTTTATCCTCATATTAATAAAAGACTTTGGGATTTTTCTTGCTCGATGTAAGGTTACAGAACCACAGAATCGCCCCCTTTGAACTAGAACCTTTAAAGAACGAAAGTGTGACATTAGGGCCGATTCCGCAGGCAGAAACTAAGCTAAATTGTGTATCTATATATATCCTTAGCTAACTATACGGAGGAGAGAAGGATACATACACAATTTAGTTAAGTTTGTGCCTACGGAGTCGGCTCTATTGTTATTCCGACTGCCGCCGAGAGAATGCGTTCCTGACAGTTCGTGATCGAATTGAGGACTAAATGGCATCGATTTAAATTTAAAAAATATTTTACGTGTGTATTTCACTTATTTGCTAATAGTAAGCATTACAATCAATATTATTATGTCAATAGATGATTAGTGAAGATAAGTCGTAATATTAAAAAATAATAAAATTCAAATTTACACTGCGCTGCTACAAGGTTATATCATCTCTTTACTTTTGAAATGTTGTGCTATAAATACTACTTCAGATAAAGCAAGACATATTTTAATTTATTAGGCAATAATAATAATAATAATGTATTAGGTATTACCTAATACATGTGATCGAAAATGATGAAAGACAACACCTCCTCCAGTGAATGAAAATCTGATTAAATATGTTATTCGTATATATTAAGTACAATAAATAAGCGTAATTGTTTTTTAAAATAAAAATGTTTAAATAATAAACTTGCTTTTATTTTTTTAATCCATTTAGAAAACTAGTTTAAACAAACAAATAATAATATTAAGGTCTTTTAAAAATAGATTTTAAGCACAGCTACCTTTACTTGTTTCCCATTACTAATCATGACGAAATGACAGGTGACAGGAACGCATTCTCTCAGCGGCCGGACAGGGCCGTCCTTTGGTGCGGCAAATTTTTGCCACATTCATTAGATCTTTGAAGGTTGTTTACATGACCACCCATAGACTAAAACTCATTAAAAAGTAAAAACCAATAATCAATAGGGCCGATTCCGTAGGCACAAACAAAATTGAACTAAGTAGTGTTTCTATCCTATTCTAACTATCTGGAGAAAAGAAGGATAGATACATAGTTTAGTTTAGTTCGCGCCTACCGAATCGGCCCTTTTACGAAATTTTATTTTGTGAAAAATAAGAACTTTATCAAAAAAACAATATATTATTTTATTTTGAAGAGGAATTTGTAATTTTTAAAACATTGTTAGAAAAACTTGCCCAAGAACATGTTAGCAAGGTTTATTTTTAAATTTACCGCTTTAACCTCAGCGTACCTGTACTGTAATGTTTTCATTTTTCGTTTCTATATTTAATTATGGCGGACGGTGTGGAAACGTCGTCCGTCTCTATGTCGTGTGTTTATAGTTAAATTTTAGATGCTAATGTGATTGTTTTGAAATCAAGTGGACCGAGAGGGGTTCGTAGGAGTGGGTGAAAAAAGCTATGGCTGAAAATAGAAGTTCGGACAACGTCGTGATGCCGGACATTACCGAAGTATCCGAAGCCGATCCACTGGCGGCGGTGGCCGAGCACGAAACCGAGCGATCTGATGGCGGGCAAGTTTTGGCTCGGAGAGTCAAGACACCAAGGCTATCCAACGATTCGAATGGGGTTATCACTGTACCGGTGTCCCTGCCCGTTGGTACGCTAATTACGGGGACTACGTTTAACGTAATCACGTCAGATCAACTGCCACATTTCAAACCTATGCTGTGTGTTGACAATGGATTTATCTCTGGCGGACCTGTTAGTGAGGATATAAAGCCGACGCACATTGTGATTCAGAATCCACCGTCGCCGGCGCGGTCCGCCCATGAAGACGCGGTGCCCGCTGCCCCCGCAGCGCAGAGGGCTGCGAACGCACGCTCATGGGCAGAGACAGCTAACATGCCCATACTTCCAGTACGATGTAAGAATGTCTCTGCTGAATTACACAAGCAAAGATTTGGTTCTGGTGGACGTGGGCGCTGCATTAAGTATGGCATGGAATGGTATACTCCAAGTGAGTTTGAAGCGCTGTGTGGCAGAGCATCAAGCAAAGATTGGAAGAGGTCCATCAGATTTGGTGGTAGAAGCATTCAGGCTCTGATAGATGAAGGCATATTGACTCCCCATGCTACTAGTTGTACATGTGGGGCATGCTGTGATGACCAATCTGGTAGGTATTTTTCTTTCTCTCTCCTTTTTAAATCTTTAAAAACCAGTTTAATGTTTAACAGTTGCTAGTTGTATTAGAAACGAACCTTGTCACCAATTTCAGCAACTGAAATTGGTTGAAGATACATGAACTGGAAACTCGAGTTGCTCTCGAGTTTTGAGTTCCTGTATTACCCTCTATTCCCCATCCTATCCCATTAAAATATATGAAAACAGCCATTTGCCAGTTGCTGCAATAATTGCTCCATGTGCAAAGCACCTTATTTTTTTTAGTAAAATATATTTTAAAGATTAATTAGAATATTCATAAAGAATAATAAATAAATATCTTCATCCATTCACACCTATCAACTAGCCCCATTTTGAGCATAAACATCCAAGACTGGAGAACAAATGCTTGTATTCATCACACAAACATTCACCATCAAATTTTTTAGTCTCCTTAAGTTTCTACACTATTTGAGTTTCTAATGCTTCTCATATTTTAATGTGTTTAAGTCCTAAATCTGTATTATATGTCTGAAATTTTATTCCATAATACATCCACTATGTATTCTTGCATAGATACTTAAATGCTGCTAGTGGTGGATTCTAGTATATTTACATCTATTATTTGCAATTTTTATAAAATGAGGATGTTTTTTGTCTTTTTAGCAATGGGTCCTGTCCGATTATTTACACCTGTTAAGAGAAAACGAAAAACTCCTCAAGATGGTGAGGAGAAAAAGCCTAAGGTGAAAAGAGAGAGCAGCATTGGTGATAGTGATGTAGACAACATACACCAGACAAGTAATAATAGTCATAGCAAGGAGGCCTGGCAAACCATTACTGAGAGCCTTGATGGCAATACAGAATATCAGATTTTAGAAAACCCAGAAACTGCTGCTGATCATTCCGGAGGTAAGAAATACTTATTGTTTGAAACAAATAATCTGTCTTATAAACAAATATAATTTCAATTCAACAAAGTAATAATGATACAGCACAGTATTTCAAAACTATAATTGTTTTTTAAAATGAGTATAAATTTTTTGTTATGCAACACAAAATAAAAATGCTTTGTAGGCTCTTTGTAGGATTGTCATAGTTCCAAATGTTCATATTTTATTATGACTTTTATTTAAATTGGGTTTTATATAGGTGTCTTGCTTATTTCTGCGAATCTCCTTTATTACTTTGTTTGTATGTATTAGTGTAAATTTGTTTTATTTTTATTTTTGCTGAGCGACCTTATAATCATGAGCATTGTTTATATAACAAATAGAAAAACTCTCATTGAGTAGAATATAGTTGCTGAGATAAAAAATTAAAAGAATAGGTGTATTATAAACTTCTGGGTATATGAGTGATTGGGTGATTTTATACGATTCATGTAATGTGTTTATGACTTCCTACACTGAATGATATTATATGTGCTTACCTACAGCATTGTTGCGAAATATCATATTTATGAAATGCTTCTGCTCTATCGAATTTACATACTGTTGTTGTTTAAGTACGCAAGTACTAACTATATATCAAATACAATAGCAACTAATCAATAAATATGTTGTGTAACAACAGTGAATTAATTTTTCAATTTTATTCTAACATAAGAAGAGGGGGAAACAAGGCGTTGATGAGATGAGCCAATGATGAGAATTGATCTTCTATCTATTGCTGTCCTTACAACACACCCTATACACATCCGATTGCAGAGCACCTGCATTTATATGAAGGAACATATGACCTCATGTGTTCCGTATATTCTCATACTCCATGCGTCGTAACACGGCGCTGCCACATTGCGGATTAGTGAGTAGAAATGCTTGTAGCTGAGATCAACAGTTTAACTTCACTTCTGAAGCACAGTGGAACTCGAGGGCACTGTTTGGTCATACTTCCAATTCCAATTCCAAGGTAGAACTATGTCAGAAGTGCCTCATTTTCAAAATTTTAACCAAATGCAAAAGAATTATGTGACCCATCCCCAAACATGTCAAGTAATGTCATTGGTCCCTAATAGGGGGCAAGCCTAACTGATAAGGCCTTAGGTATATAGGCCATCGACGAACTCTGGCGGTCATAGCGAATCCAACCATTTTATTCTGCAATGCGATTTATCTTGTCTAAAGCGAATTTCTCAAATTCTGAAATGCAATGCGCGTGAGAGTTACTTATGCGAAGTTTTCGAGTGAAGCATAAATATTAGTCACACCAAGACACTCTTGCGTCAGTGTCAGACGCTATGTTTTGGAACCGTTTTTGTTGTTGCAATTTAGCGCTAGCTACTACACACTATTATAAAGTCCTTGCATTTCCGATATTTCATGTGCGCGAAATATTCATAAATTTTATTAAGAGACGTATTTATTAAACTTTATACATTTTTATTTCTACCCTGAATTACTCTTAGGGTTCCTAAAGATTTAAAAGTTTTAGAAGAGGAGGTAAAGGGGTATCACCACCTTCCACTAGATATATGTATGTCCCTACCCTTGACAATGCAGTATGTTACATAAAAAATAAAAAAAAATTACCTCTTATTCGATAATTTATAATATTAATTTATAGAAGTTATATGATTATTTGTATAAATTCTTATTAAGGGTACATTAAATAGATTTTAGAATATCCTCAAAATTAAATAAATAAATTAATATCTTTAAACATTCACACTTATCAACTAGCCCCATTTTAAGCAACTAATGCTGCTTGTGTTACGGACACTAGATGATGGATAAATTTATTTCAACTAATGCTGCTTGTGTTACGGACACTAGATGATGGATAAATTCAATACATATAAATATTCTGAATACATATAAACAAACATCAAAGATTGGGGAAAAAATGCCTGAAAATTCATCACCCAAACATTTGCCTCCACCGGAGATCGAACCCAGAACCTCTCGAGATGACGACTCCTTGAGACCGGCATACTAACAACTCGACCAGGTCGTCGAATTTTCATTATATGCAGTTCTTTTTGTAGTATGAGTCTTAAAATTTATTCGATTGCAGCAGTATAACACTGTCCCTAAATTAACCGTTTTACTACATACGTAACTGGAAATGTGTAACGTTCTAGTGCTTCCTGACATGACGGGTATAATGAAGAGACTGGACGACATCGGTCAGACGCTGCTGCGGCTGGCGGGCGAGCTGAAGCAGTGCGTGGACGACGTGCGCGTGGTGAGCGCGCGGCAGTTCGAGCGGCTGGAGCAGGAGCGCGCGTCCGCCATGCTCGCGGCCAGCGTCGACGCGCAGGTCGACGCTGACCAGGTCTCCTTGCAGAACGTCGAGGATGCCGAGTCTAAGAAGGTACCACACTTACAATACAAGCCTTGAAAGTCTAGAACACGTAGTTAACAATTTTTAACCTAAATCACCCCCAAGTACGTATGGAACGTTTTAAAAAGGTTTGGCTTTACCGTAACCTTTAAAAAACCGACCAATAGAGCAATATTTAAGGGTTTTGAGTTAATAAATCGGTTTATATAGGTTTGATTCGATCTTATAATTAGTAGGTGCAAATAATGCGTTTCGGTTTACGGCCCATGGCACTTGTTTACTTCAATTTTACTTTGATTTGATAAATGCAATGAAAGAACAAATAAATCATGGACACATAAACTAATTGAAACCTGTGACGTGGGTTTATTATACTGTTGGCAGAGTTGGCTTAAACCGGTTTATTTAGGTTTTTGAAACGCTCTTTTCTTAAATACGCTCCGAGTGAAACCCTTAATAAAAACCGCTTAAAACCTTTATTAACCGGTATTTTTGAAACCGGTTGCAAGCCCTGCACCCGAGCTTATTATGACCGTACTAGGACCGGTTCACGCAAATCAATATTATTTGGTGCGCCATATTGGAAAAATGGCATCCGAATCCGACTAACAATAAATATGGTAATGTACGAGTATAAGAGCATGCTCACTAGACCGTCCCGAGTTTGGTTGTAAATTTCACAATGGACAGTTAACTTAACAGATAAATCCAAAGATCTAAAAAATAATTGCATTCGAAACAACAAGGTAGGAAGGAAGGTCACAGAGCTGCACCCCTAACATGAACCTCTCGAACTCGATAAACATTTGACAAAATCAAATTTTATCTGATATTTGTAAAAGGAAAAAAAACAGACACGATGACTGATCGATACATTTATGCTAATGTTGTATAATGTAAGTAATAATGTTGTTGAATATATAATGTTGTAGTGCGCGAACTGTAACCGCGAGGCGTCAGCGGAGTGCTCGCTATGCCGGCGCACGCCGTACTGCTCGACGTACTGCCAGAAGAAGGACTGGGCGACGCACCAGATCGAGTGCCTGCGCATCGTGCCCGCTGTCCACGCGGAGCAGCAGCACCAGTCCATTATGCTCATTGTTGAGAGCCAGCATCAATAGTATACAGGTTTGTGGCTTGTTTATTTGTAATATTACATTTTCTATAACCATAATTATTGCTTACAATGGGTCTAATAAAAGACTCAAGGGCAATATCATCAGAAGGCAATGATTATGGAACCATGGCTCTAACCATAGTTGGCAGTGAGAAGGATCCTCCGCCAAGCACCGCACAAAAATCGCGGCGCTCCCGTCCCCAGGCAGGGCTCTCGACAAGCGTGTGCTCGCCGTATCATCATTGCGATAATGATGACACTGCGGCGACTCGTCACGACGGGCGAAGCGGTACAGGTAGTGACCGAAGCACCCATGTCCGGTCAAATCCTGCACTAGGCGGTAGGACAGGCTGCCATGCTGACGCTCAACCCATTCCTCTAACACCGGACGAATATCCCTTATATTGTCCGGTGGCCGGCAACTGGGCCGATAAGTGCCTCTGACCACTCGCGCAGGGCCTCTCTCAGTGCCAGTGTACGAACCCGCTGTACCTTTTTGGGAATGGGCCGTTTCCCTCGCTCGCGTGCAGTGACCTGATGACGATACATATCGGCCAGCACTAGCACACAGGCTGCCCCATGGCTGTCTGTGCGATACGCTCGCACGGCCCGATTAGCTATGACCCTCTGCGGTCTCCGCAAGAGGGTCACCGTGCGAGGAGGGCGAGTCTATCAGACCAGATCTGGGCTCCCTACAGTGGACTAATAAAGTCCATGGCACTGTACGGAGCCCCGATCTCACTCCTTATGACTCTTTGATAAAGTCTGCGGCACGACGAGCTGGGTCCACCCAGGCTAGGGAGGAGCCGTCCAAGAGCGGCCGCGGCAGAACACAGGAAGAGGAGTTTGAAGTGCTTCCCAAGTTCCACCTGGAGTCTGAAACCAGGCCGAGGTACTTGAGTTGTGCCTCGACGGGAATCTGAACCCCCCTCCACACAAACCACGAGCCCCAGTGGGGTCCTGTGTCTGGGAGCTCTGAAAGTTATAACTCTCATTTTCTCGGGAGCTACTTCGAGGCCTAAAAGGCGGATGCGTTTAACGACTAGAGACGTCACGATAGACGCTAGGTGGACCGCCGCGCCCCAGTTGTTGGCCCCATCCACAACAAGAGTGTTGTCAGCAAAACAGATGACCTCTGAAGCTGACAAGAGCTGACTACGCAGGACCCATTTGTACCCCAGATTCCACACACAAGAAAGGCCTCAACACGGAGCCTTGGGGTACACCCGCCGGTATTCGCCATTACGTCCGTCCGTCTTCATAGACGGCTAGCTGTCCTGTCCTAAAGGTAGTCCGAGACAAGGACGCGGAGGTAAAGAGGCACACGGTGATAGCGGAGCGCCGCCTCTATGCATTCGTGTGTATTCTATGCAGTACCACTGGCCTATACTCATTTGGAGAGTCGGCGGGGCGGACAGAATTGCGAACCTAAGTGGCAAAGGGCAGGGCACATGGCTCGGAGGGTGGCGTGTAGGCGCAACGCTGGGGGGCCTCCCCACGAGTTGGACCGACGATCTGGCGAAGGTCGCGAAAAGTCGTGGAATGTGGGCGGTGCAGTACCGGTCGTTGTGGAGATCGAAGGAGGAGGAAAGCGTACTCCCATTTAAAAGGCCGGCAACGCACTTGTGACCCCAGTGGTGTTGCGAGTGTCCGTGGGCGGCGGTAGTTGCTTAACATCAGACGACCCGTCTGCTCGCTTGCCCCCTATCCCATTAAAAAGCCTGCTTCCAGGAACCCTGCTTCCAGCAAAGATCATCCGTGGTCTGAAATGATAATGATGATGATAAACATCATTATCATCATACCGCCAAAGAGAAACTCGGTATTTAAATCATTATCATCGTACAGGCAAAGAGAATATCGTTGAAACCTTTGGTGTTGTCAATCATCAATGCTTGCATTGCTGGGTTCCAGTTTGAAGGGTAAGACATCACGGCTCGCAATTCTTTGATTTATCTCAGTGATCTCAGATCTAGAACGATCGGCATGTGCACTAAATTTGATAATCACTGTGGCTGAGTGGTTTGGTAAGCTGGTAGGTTTATTTATCTGACGTCCTGGGTTTGAATCCCGGTGCATTCAGATGTTTGTGTGATGAATACAAGCATTATTTTGATTTCCAGTAATTAGTACCGAAATATTTGTCAAGTAGTATTCATAACCCAACACAACAATACCAGGAGAAAAATATTAGTAGAAATGTTTGTGGTTTGGTGGTAACACACCTTAGGGGATAATTTGAGTGTGTGTAAGAAGTTTTATTTGTTTATAAATCATATCAATATTTTTTATTGTTCCATAAATTGTGATACCTTTAAGTAACTACATTTATTGTTATTTTTATTTTCAGTTAAACAGGCTGTGCTTAAAACAAAATTTAAGCACAGGCCCGTCGATAATCATATCGCCAAAAAAGACTCGTAAAGCCTCGTAAAAACTCTGGCATTTGTTTTAGAAAGTGATGACAATTTTGTTTCTATTGTGTTAAAACGTGGCCATCACCCGGTCCTCTTTACCACAAAAACGACAGTGAGTTATAATGAATTGAACAGTCGAGTAGAAAATATTGTACCCAATATTTCATTAATATTTTATTACTGTTTCAACAACAATAATTTATAGTTACATATTTTATGGTGTTATTAAATATATTTATATGTATATATTAATGCTAGAAGTTCTGAATCAAATAATTAATTCAATGTCATAATTGCTTATATTTAATTAAGATATCTGCACATAGTGTTATTAATATATGTGGATGGTTAGAAATAAAATAAAACAAGAAGGTATTTCAAATAGATGTAAATGACATTTGTGTCTAGATTTTCATATTTTTTCACAATGTTAAATAATAATTACTGGAGACCGTAGCCTCGTATACTAGTAAAATGTGGTAAAATATTAGCAAACTCTGTTATATACGGCTTTCAAACGAAGCAGAATGTAGTGAGCCGCTTTGCAAGTTATTCATTCAATAGTTTGGTCAGAACTATAGTGTTACTTAGGGTGTTAATTATATAAATCTGTTGTAGATTTGCTAGTTCATAGTGCAAATTATAACGGTGCGAGCACAAACAAGTTTATTGAGCGAAAAATACATAAGTTGAGGCGGGTTTGTGCCAGTCATGGGGATTGTGTTAATTTATTAGAATTACGTAATTATGGGATATGGATCCTGGTACCTATACAAAATCTTCTACATCAGTGATTCCCAAACTATTTCAGGCAAAATACTCCGTTTCCAACATTAACTGATAAATTACATTAAATATTTTATCATGTGTTTTCCAATTGTCACATAATACATATCAAGTTTTAAAAAATTGTAATTGGAATTATCCACAAGTGGAGACTGGGAAACCAAATTCACACCAAATATATCTACTAATTTGGGAATACCTGTTCTAGATATTGATGCCAGCTACATGTGTATATCAACACCTTTACATGCTCCAATTACTTACGATATATAGAAGTTACTATATATCACTGAGCGCTAGTGACTTATACGTTACAATGTTCAGCTTACAGTTATTCTGTCAACAGTCAAACACGAATCCTGTTATAGATTCGCCGTGCCTATGGCCCGTTATCCGTCATATAGTTGAGAATAGAGAATCAATACATAAGCACAGTTAAATTGCATTATAAATTTATAACTACTTCTTCTACTTGTCAAAATGTAAAGCTCTTTTGAGACACCGGCGCTTTTTAATACTCATTATATTTTATGCTCACCATATAAGTTTAATTTCGTAATTTATGATTATTTCATAATCTTTATTTCCGTCCTTATTTACAGACTTAGAATTTTCCTGTCCATTCTTTTTTTTAGGTATTTTGTAAAATGAAATATATAAAGTGTTACTTATCACCATTGCATTTGATGGCTATGTACTTTTATCTGTACTTATAAAGGTAATAATATCAATATCACTGAAGAGATATTTTGTATTATTTACAAAATAATGGGCAAAGTTAAAGACACGCTTACTTATAAGGAAAAATAATGAAATTGCAAGCACTAAATTGTCGTGGAGTACACGCCAGTTATCCCATAAACAAAAATATCCGTACAAAAACGTTCTCGTATATGCAGCTGTAATAAAATATGCACTAACAATGTGATTCTGGTACTCTGGTGGTAGAGATATAATTTGGTCTACTTTAGATGCTTCAATCATTTTAGCGCTGACTGGACAACCAATCGACAAAAACTAGCTATTTTAAAGAGAAGTTTAATGTTCACATTCCACTAATCTCAAATTTTTTACTTTTAGTTATTTTTTTTTCCACAAATAAATTGAGATTAGCATTTAGTTAAGAGATCAAATTTTTGTATGCCAATACATGAATTGTCTGCGCATCATCAAAAGTTTATAGCTTTAAAGTTAGTTTAGTAAAGAGGAATACTAAGTTTAGTTTCGTTGTAAAAAAAGGTGTGTTTAATTATGTAAGAAAATGATTTGATTCTTAGTGAATGAGGAATGATTTATTAATAAAGAGTTAATTACATATCATATTATATACAGAGTTCTCCAATGACATAAGCTAGTTGTTGTTGGTTGGTTGTGTTGTATGACACTACCGATAAGTTGGTTTTTTCTAATTGATGCTCAAATTCAATTGGCGGAATCAATCAGCTTGGGAAACTAATAATATTTTTTACTCGAAATTGTGAAAAACATGAACTTCCTTCTCCTGACTCGACCCAGGATCACACTACTAATGCAAATACATTGCACTTTTTCTTAATTTAATTCCCAACTTTCACCAGTGGGCGATGCCTTGGTAGCAGGGTTTCCACAAAAGTGTCGTTGTAGGACGATCGCTGCATCTTTGTTAAATCATCAATTTAGTCCTGATTTAAACGCCATTAAAACAATTTAAATGCCATTAAAAATAATTTAAATTAAAGCGAAGCGAAATCAATTTCAGTCTTTTAGTGATTTTAAGTATGGTGTTCTCTAAAAAGAGATACCTGAGGATCGCAATAACATATTGGCTAAATTGTTGCCATACTTTTATGTCTTCCGTAATTAAATTGCATTATAAACTTATTTAATTTTTATCAATGTCTGATATCAATGACTGATAAAATAAATTAAAAGTACAAAAATAACGCAATGTTTTAAAACTATGTAACGCGTATATATTTTAATTTCATAAATAGTGCATACATGAACAAAATATGTAAATGTAGTAGGTATTTTAAAGTACACCCGTAAAATAATCGGTGTCGTTTTTTAGAATTTTTTGGGTTATTGGCGAAAATTGTTAGTTATACAATGATATATCATATGCTCATATCTTAATGAAATAGCGCTCCAAACACCGCAAAAGCACAATATGTATCTAAAGTATGTAGCTATATTACAATTAACTGGGAACTTTTGGCTTGCTTGTTTAACTAAAATTTACTCTGGGATCAAATAAAATAAAACTAATTTACTGGGAGCGCTTATGACATATCTACCTCTTGTAGCCTCTTGTAAAGTAATTTTACGATGCGTTGTTATGATTCACAGCGTTCCACAAAACATCGGAGTAAGTCGCGTGTATAAAGAAACAATCAGGATATTCATCAAACACTTAGAACAAATCATTTAAAACTTAAGGATCTTTTGAACCTTGTGACCTGGATATTTCATGTCTTGGTGTGCCATTAAGCCTTCTTCCTCATGGCCAACTCAAAAAGGATTATTCCATTTCCTTATGGCCAAACTCGTTTAAAAATAAACAAAATAAGTACAGTTAACAAAGAATTTATAGTGTAAAATTTATTCAGTTGTCACGATAATTTATAACTATACCTTCTTGTGAATTTTGTTACACATTGCCTCAGCACATTGCATAATTATAATGTTCCATATCATATTATGATGAAATTACAGCAATGTGATAATGTATAGCTTGTATTTAACTCTCATGTAGGACTAATATACATAAAAACTTCACAATATATTAATGCGCTATCGATATTTTGTATTTAACTAGCTCAGAGTATTAACAAAATATTCTCTAAGTTCGCTAAAATCACATAAGCTTTGTTATGTACCTGTGATACAAAACAACCACTTATAGTATTTTTGTTTGCGTGTCTTGACCCAAAAATAAAAAAAATCCAATTGTACTTCCAAATTGATTTGAGACATCGATAATAACTGGACTAATGTTTGCATCATTTAAATGACAAGCAGTAGATAATTTGCATTCTAATTGAAAGTACACATAAGGTTCACTCATATATTGCATTACAATAACACTATGCAATCACTACTAGTTGGAATTGCGTAGCCAAATAAAAACCGTCGCAAGGTAATTTATCTCTAGATATATCTAAGTAAGCAGCTAAGCCCGGTCTGTCAATTGACAATATTGTTAAGTGTACAAATAGCGACAAATTATGCCACTTGCAGTATAGCAGGCTAGATAATATGTGGGAGGAAATAAAAAATATAAATACCTATATCAAATTAATTTTACTACAGAGCATTAGTTTTAGTATTATTACTACAACTTTTAGTCATAATACGGATACTGTTATCCTATAAGTAGTTTAGTCTGATAGTTTTTGGAAATAAATATAACGTTAGTCAATGAAAGCGAAGAGTGTAGTATAACAATTATGCATCTTTGTTTCGATAGAGATATAATATATTAGCCAGCATACGTGTTTGTGTAATAGGCAGTATTTCTCTGAAGTTTCTAAAAATGTTGTCAATTGTATTACATCAATTCGCCATTTTATTAAATATGTTAACTTCACGATGTATTGTTGATATTATTATCATGTAGATGAACGTCTGTAGTTGATTAGTAAATGATATAATCAAATAAAATGTACAATCCTTGTTCACTGCATTGCTTCTACATAATATACATGTAAGTTATGGTTTAACTGTAAACTGATTAATTATTTAATATTCAATGAAGTACTTTTACATGTTTTTATACCTGCTCATGTATAAGCGTTGGGTTTGATCAGGCGAAGTTATAAAGGAACAGTATATGAACGTAGAAAAACTCATGGTCCGAAGTCAGTTTTGTGTTGGACACTCCTTAGTCTGATATTCCATGCAGAAGATTTAAATATCATTTAATTAAGTATAAGTAGCGGAGAGGTCAATAATGCATAAAGCCTAACTATTACCGCAAATGGAATTCTCTTACTGTTTACCATCAGGTGATGTTGAGTCAATAGATTAGTTGACTCATATCAAAAGAAATAAAAATTATGTTTAATTCACAAGTTCAATAAATATAAATAGGGGACTCGGTTACTGCTGTGGAAATTCAATTTAAACATGTTTTTTTTTTCCATTATGTTCGCGATATTAGTGAAGTAACGTAAACAAATACTACGCATGGTCACAATCCGTCAAACGCCAGTCGCAACCAATCAAGCATGTCTGACGGCTGTGTCAGCCTGTGTCTCGCATGTAGTATTTAAATGTTTACCAAAGTCTTGACCTTACGGCACAAATAAATCACACACAATTCATAGCCGAAGGCGTTCTTGACGGTAAGCAAAAAAAATATAAAAAAAAACATAATTAAAAACTGTTTATTTTCCAAAAAACGTAATTTAAATTTTATTGTGTTAAAAGCCTCAAAAATAGTATATTATTTTTAACATTAATGAATCATTTGAGGCGCCATAAAATAGGGTCAATTAGCCATATTGCTGTGGTTTTTATATATAAAAAAAGCCTGGACCAAATTTTTTATTTTTATTTTGAACAGTAATGTGACCTACCTTCGGTATTTCAATTTATTCTTTATAATATCGCGTTTAAATATTAATTACAGGATATTTTGTATGCAACCGGTTTAGTTTTCTATTTTAACTTGTTGCATTCTTTAAACTTGACAATATTATTTCATGACAGGCGTGATGACTTAATATTTATTTGGGTTTTCTTTCTGATGAACATGTTGTGCATTTTAAAAATATAATAAGACTACATTCATGATATTTTATTGCTTTTGTAGCGAGGCTTGTCATATCGCTATTCAAAATTAAGGCCCAGGTGTGTCCGTCTTTTAGTTTTGAATTTATTTCGATTTTGATATGCTATAGGATCTATAATTTTTATTGATTATACATAAAACATACTGGATTATCCTGGTTAAATATTGTACACTGTTAGCGGTAATATTGTTTTATATCATATATAATTTACTAGTGAATTTGCGGCTATATATTTTGTCGCGCCGGTAGTCGTTTGGAAAGTAATAGTAACTGTGGCTTAACAGAGCGGATACATTTGTTAATTTGCAGTAATAGTTATCAATAATAATAGTGTAAGTGACGCTTAGGTTACGATAAAATATTTTTTTTACTTACCATCAAATATATCAAATATAACTACGATGTCTTCGCAGCAAACACCAAAATAAATTTAAATTATATATGTAATATTGTTAGGAGGCCTAAATGGTATTGATTAATTAAGTAAATCCTTACAGTTACCATTATCGAATAAAATAACTAAATTTAAAAAAATATATTTGTTACCAAATATTAATTGTACGAATTGTTTTTTTTGTTACGTGTATGCCAAGTGTAAATATAAATAAAATGCTAGACAGGATACTATTCTGAATTAAACTTACATAGTTATATTAAATTTAAGCTTAATTTAAGTTTCTCTTCTTTTATTATATTGATATAATTATGTATATACAAGGTGTTTCAAAAACAAAAAAAAGCCGAAAGGGGTCCCTTTACATAACTCATTGCCAAAATATGAGGACCGTAGCTTGATATTTTAATAGCCGAAAAATTAATTATTTCTACCATATATTTAAAACTTTCGAGATTATAGCTTTGAAACATCGTGTATAAAGCTAAGTGCGTTGTTCACCTCAAACCTGTTTTACTTCAAACACTGAATTTGATAGACGTCATTTTCGCTAATATGAGACAAATATAATATTGCGCATTTCAAGTTTATTTGTGATATTCCTTCATTATTTGCCCAAAACAACCCCAGACTACTTTATAATAAATCTTATTTAATTCATATAGCATTAAAATGTTTTGTTATTTAGGTAAGAATACGCATACCTATAAGCAATTTGCATATTAGTATATGCGACTAGAATGAAGAGCATTGGTAGAGGAAAAATCTGTTCGAAATTTGTTCATCAGTGTCTTTATTTGATTATGAAGTGATGTTATATTTTCATATATCACTCGAGAAAAATCTCTACCAGAAATTACTTATCAAAACTGAAGTTAACAAAGCAAGCTAGTTTCTGGCTTACGAAATATGGTTCCTAATTTTAATGATTTCATAAGAATTTTGTAAATATTCTATAAGTACATACTATGGAAGTATACATGAACACTTTTCATACAACGTAATAATTCTCATGATTGAAAAATCACGTATTGCATACTTGATTATCAATGTCCAAGCGAAATAATATGTTGTATCAAATCTCTGGGACTATTTATTTGATAATAGACCTTGTTGTTTTGTGACATCTAATGACATTCAATTTAAGAGTGGTAAAGTAATTTTATGCTTGACTATATTAACAATTTGACAAACAATTATTAACAATTAGGTACTTTTGCTATTATGAAGAATAATCTTTCTTCGTGACAATAACTTCTAATATACGCCGCCAGGTTTCGGCGACAAGCTTGAGGTGTTGCCGCATTTAGCTCAGTCAGTAAAAGCTTAGTATAAATCTACAAATTTTACGTTAAAATCCATTTGTTGATTAAACAATATGGATATTTTTTGTCTTACATTATTACATTTAATAATTTTGTTTTTTTAAATGCTATTGTGAAACCTAATAAAGTTATTATTTGTTTAAGAAACGACAACATATAATTTTCAACCTTTTAAATTATTATCATACACATAATTCATAGTAGAATAAATGTTATGTACTTTTTAAACTGGTGAAAACAACAAAAAATATATTATTATTAGCTTTTAATGTGACCTTACTCTTTCAATGACCTCAATAAAAAAGCAATGTTTTGTATCAAAGTTAAATTACGATTTACATGATATATTTACAAATTAAATTAGCAGAATATTTTTATATAGAAAATTATCTTAAATGCGATTACTGTAGTTTAATAACGATTAATCAAAGTTTGACTATTGAAATGATTCAGAATTAGGTACCCTTGTTTATTACATGTGAATGTGTAGCTCGAGGAATTGTAAATAATGGTGTATTCATTTCACATTGTTTTTATTGAAGTATTCTAAGTATGTAAAATAAATTGTTCAACATTTTTAAACTTATTTTTGTTTTTCCAATCAAAATCTGCCTAATCACCCATTTCCATGTTAGGTTTTGTAACTCGCGATAACAACGTTAATGATATCAATATTGAAAGACTAAACTGTGAATACTACCATACTACTGATGTAAATAAATATCAAAGAAATCAAATAGGTAGCAAGTTATCCTCCTTTGTTATTGGAAAAATATTCAAAGCCATTTCACTGAAAAAGAAATAACTGGTACAGTCCAGTACATCGCTCATCCAAAAGAATAATGACATAATTACCAAAAAGTCGAAAATGAGTTTTTGATGCCATAACTTCATGTTTTGCACGTTTTATCTATGGTAAAAACGACAGAATTGTTGTTCCATTAGTTTCCGAAAGAGAGAGTCACTGCCGTCATGGTGTCGGCCTATACTTTGAAAGGATACGCGGAAACATCGACAAAGTTTATAAAATGTAGACAGATTTATAAAAATAAAACTAAAATTGAATATAATGTTGTTTAAATTCATGATTTATTCCCATATCCAAACCTAGTTTAATGTCATAATTGTATTATTTGATGTATAAAATGTCATAAATGTACGTCTGGTTTGTTTTATTTCGTTTTTTCAAATAGTTATCTTAAGTTTTCTCGCAAACTTTTTAATGTTATATTATTGGTAGTTAAGTAACACAACATAACTATTAAAATATATCAATAGAATGATTGGAAATACACAATATTTTCGATGTCAAACTTTTAAAACGCTCTCCTGAAAAATCGCAAAAACGTAATTACGTCAATATTCTTTTGGATGAGCGACATGTATTCATCTTAAAGTCAATAATTCCGCACATCCATTTTTGAAGTACTCACTTTAAATTACATAAATAGAGAGCACTCAATGCGTTATATTTATTTACTTAGCATTGAGAACACTATTATGTATACTGTTTAGGGGAAATAATTGTTATGTGTAGGTATCGAATGACAATTATAATTGTATAGTTTAAAAACGTGATATTTATGAATCCATTATGAAATTTTTCTAAAAGCGTTCCGTCCAAGCTTTAGGTATATCTAGCTGTGCCTGCGGATTCGTCCGCGTGGCTATTGATTTAACACCGGTTAAAAGTGAAAAATATTTTCTTTTTGTTGCTCATACTTTTTATTTATATTTTTATTACTAATAACGGAGCTCATAACAGTGAGTGAACATATTTTTTTTTATTCATAATGTAACCAGGCAATTACCTGTTTCAATTCATATATTTTTTTCAAAACTTTTCTTCATAACATTAATTGATCATTTATTAACGTTGTAACTAAGAACATACTTCAACTCATAACGTCGTTGTTCATACGAGTAATAGCTTTCCTCTTAACAGATATAATCATAACAATGCTTCACGTATCTTGTCAGCATTCAGACATGCTGTATACATGGCTTCTGTCACGGCTCCGGCGATGCGAGGCTCTGGCGGTCCCACGCGAGCTTATCGTCGCTGATGGTTTTCGCCAAACAAAAAAAAAAACAAACGACACCGACTCCAAAAACTAAGTAGCGTCTATAGTTATTTGGTGCTTTTCAGTAAGTAGTTCAGTTTTTTAAGGCGATTCCTTTTTTTAGTCGTATTTGTTTTATTTTTCATTATTTTTGTTTGTTTGAAAATTATCTATACGATATGTCATTTTAAAATATTATTAGGTACACAGAGAGCCTTCAAGTAAATATGGACCCTTTGTATATTTACTTTAGGCTCTCGGTAAATAACTTTTATCAAACAAATACTGCTGATTTCAATTGAAAATTACATAAAATCATTGAATATTTTTTTTATAAATAACATTCTAAATATAATAAGAAGGCATAAAATTAATATTGAGCAAGTTAATATTTTTAGATACCTACCGGTTTCTTTGTCAAAAGTATATCTTTTTAGAGCTTTGAAAGAGTATATATCATTGTGACAGTGTATGTTGACGTGTAAATTTATCAAACTAGTATACATAATTATTGTCCTTTATGCTGAGTAAATTAAATATTACCTATTGAACGCTCACATAAAATAATTTTAGTAATGTAATAAGTTTAAGTAATTTAATTTACTTACATACATGATTTTGTAGCATTGAAATGGATACAAAATAATGTACTTGACTGTATTATTTAATTTTGAGAACAAAACTTGACAAAAAATCTGCTGTGCCACTTAGTTGCCATACCGGTGATAGCTTTATCAAATATAATAAAAAAGGTTTTATAATAAAAAATCATATTTTATAGAATAGATATTTATTGACTTTTGTTTATATTTCACAGAATTGATAAATTACTATATAATGACAATGTTTCGCTTGAAATTTGATCGTAGATACATGCTTAGTGCTAACTTCAATAACGAAATTTTAAGCAAATTATTTATAAGGGATTACACTTTATTTTTATTCATACTCAGATTGATTTTTATATGATATTTGATTAAAACGTAGATACATCAAAAGTTGAAATAAGCCTAAAAGTTTATTAAAATTACAGGTATCTATACATTTAGTACATATTAATTGCTTAAAATTTAGTTAACTTCTTTATTTTACTGTTTTCATAAACAAAAACGGATAACAATTTTTAAGTTATAAACTGCCATTTCTCATTTAAAAAACGAAATGTGAAGTTGGCATTCAAGAATAAGTAGGTTCAATGCACATTTCAAATACTATTTATATATGTGGAATATATATATTTTATTAAAACACTCGTCATTATAAACGTGAACTGTAAAGGTAACTATTTGTGCAGGTACTTACCCAAGATACCCAATTTTATTACTGTACAGTAATTTAAATAATGTTATACTTGGTAGTTAGCTCATATTTTTTTGTTCCAGTAACTTATTGAGAATTTATCATGATCATGGAACACGGAAAATAAAAAAATATGTTCGTTATGGAACAAACCTATTAAATTATTAAATTTGTGTCACTTGAAATGTCGTCATAGAAATTACCTTCAAAGTTCACTAGTTCTCAGGACAGACTCCGATTTGGGCGTTTCTGCCGGCGGCTGCGAGGGGTATAGCGACTGGCGCTTCCTTGATGACGATGTTGCGTACGCAGCCAGTGAAGCCCCGGCGGGATGTGACGCCGGCGAGCTTCCCGATGGGCCGCTCGTGCCCGCCGATGTACAGTGGCGTGCGCGTGTCCGTCGAGCTCGATAGTCCTATGCCCGCATCCGAGAAGTGCCCGTCTACGCCCACTGACACCACGTGCCGGGATTTCACGGCTGCGGGGGAGACGGTAAGTTAGTAACAAGGTATTTATAGTATACTATTTGTAACATATTAGAACATTTTAAGATTGATATAAAATAGTGTAGCATATAAGACCTTTCTACATACATACATACATATAATCACGACTATAATCCCATAGGGGTTAGTCAGAGTCTAGGCAAAAGCACCGCAAAAGCGGTCCACTGCCATAGTCGCCGTTATAAGCTATTGGATGGTTGTGCAGTTCTAAGTCCATTAGTCGTCTTTTACGAAAACCAAGGGAAGAGATGGATTGGTAGTATTCTTTTAATGAGCCGCTACCACACGACTGATTTTTTCTTTCTTTAACAAGACCTTTCTAAAATAGGCATAATTTCTAGTGTTCTCCTTTTTATTATCTTATTGTTTCTTGGCCGCGGAGATAGGGAGGAGACTCACTGTGTATCCTGTGCCAGTTGGCGTCGCCGAGAAAATCTTGTTGTCGAGCTTGTAACTGACCTGTCTTGGCCGGAGAGATAGAGAGGAAACTTACTGTGTATCCTGTGCTAGTTGCCGTCGCAGAGGGACATCTTATTGCCGAGTTTGTACCAGACCTGTCTTGGCCGGAGAGATAGAGAGCAGACTCACTGTGTATCCTGTGCCAGTTGCCGTCGCAGAGGGACATCTTGTTGCCGAGCTTGTAGCTGGCCTGGAAGGGGCCCTTGCCGTTCTCGACGCGCGCTACCACTTCGTGCTCCAGCAGCTCCAGCACCATGTAGTCGTGGCGGCCGTGTACAGCCAGCAGCAGACCGGTTGTGTTCCGCGGCTTCACTTCCATTGAGATCGAGATCTCGTTGCCTACGCGGAACTCTCCGATTTTGAAGAGCTGCAAAATATTATCCGTTTTATGTGCCGACTATGACTTTCGAAGACTAGCCCATTTATAGGTTATAACGAGAATAACAAGTCTGTTATTTCAATTTATGGAGTATTCGAAAGCATCAGCAATATCATCGAGTTTAATAACACCACTTTGTGAACTTTGTAGTGTTGTTTGCCTGTGGAGAATTTAGTTCTCTGTGATCAGGCGGGTTATACACCAGCTTATTATCTCTCTTGTTGTAGGTATGCGTAAAAGGAATTTTCCCTGAGAAGACGCGTTAGTAGTTGTTTGAGCTTTGAGCATCTACAGGCTATGTATAGTACGTCTCAATCCAAGTTGCGAAAAAGGTACACAAAAAAGCCGACTTACCGAATTTGTTATTCAATAATCACACTTTTTACATGGAAATTTGCTCGTAAATATAATTAACGGTAACAATTGTTGTCCGTTTTAATTGATTTCAATTACCTACAACAGTCATTACAAAACATTTTAGGGATGAAACATTACCTTTGTTTTGTTTACCTTTTTGGCAATTTGGATTACTATAGTCAATTGCCAAGCGGACTATTATAGAAAAAAATATAATTAAAGAATTGTGTCAGTCCTACCTTGATGAAGTTAGTGTGAGCTTCTCCTTGGGAGGGCGGGAAGTAGACGCCCTCCTCGACCATGTCGATGCAACGCAGCGAGTTGACACGCTCACGCACCTCTGTCACCAGCTGTCCATTCATCATGAGCCCGCGCAGGCATCCCTTGAACGGCTGGTAGAACTGCAATACCAAATAATGTACTTTCATATTTATACACCCCGATTCGTTGCGAATGTTTATTATAAACCAGGACATGAAAAGCAAACTTAGACAAACCGTTAAAATACAATATTTTTTTCATAAACCATAATGATGTCAGAATTCTATACTAGGACAAAAATTGCAGAGAAATCTATGAAGACGAAAATTGTGTTTTGGCTTCTAATGAGTTCATTAGAAGTCAAACGTTAAAGTATTGGTTAAAGTATTAAACTACTAGAAGACATGAACCATTGAAGTGTTGAACTACTGAAGTGATGAACCATTGAAGTATTGAACTACTGAAGTGATGAACCATTGAAGTGTTGAACTACTGAAGTGATGTACTTGAAGTGTTGAATTACGCTCGCTCTCTTTCCGCGGCCAGTTTCCGTGGATGTCATTCTGTATGGTGTGTGTCTCACCGAGAGGTGCTTGGTCTCGTTGGCGCGCAGGCCGCCGTAGTAGAAGGGCGGCGTGAGCAGCGCGGGCGCGGCGCACACAACGCTGGCCTCGCCCACGCGCTCGCTGTCGACGGCCAGCTTGCCGTGGCCCTCGCGTCGCACCACCGTCACGCTGTGCCACTGCGTGTCGTTGTACTGCTGCTCCCATGTGATGAGCGCGGTCTCACCGCCACAGTTGAACTCCAGGTTTAGCTACACATTTAAACCTTCAGTTTAGTACCCTCCCGTCTTACAGAACCAACCTCAAGCGCAGGATAATGGCTTGACCAGTTGAAATGAAAGAGATGGTGCTTTAATAATTAATAATTAGGCTATTAAACAACAGTATGCAGGGGAAAACTTATCTCTAATAGACATCTCTTCTAGCCATTATTCATGTATTTCTTACCTTGGCGTTCATCAAATACAGGGCGATGAACTGCCCAGGCGCTTTTTCAGCGGCTGCGTAGAATATCAAGCCGCCATGTCTGTCGAAGGTACGGAAGTTGACGGACAGGTCGAACCCACCCACCTGCCGACCTGGTAGTTTGCCGTACTCAATACGACTGTCCTGGCGAGTACCTACACAATAAATTTTATCAGTATTTCCACTGTTGGCGTTTTTAAATTCAATAACAATAGTATGAAAACTACAATGATGTAGATCAGCATTGTAGTTTTCATGTAAATTTTTGAGAGGAGCTCGGTGGCATAGTTGTTCGACGCTTTAACTGTTAGCTATGCCTCTGACTGGTGGATCGTTGGTTTCTTGTCGAGTTCCTCCGTGCTTCGGAAGATACGCTGACCTGCAGGTCCCGGTCATTATTGCAGCTGTTTCTGCTTACTCATCCACATTAGGGCGGCGTGTTACGGCACATACTCCTCGTGTGTTTTTCCATGTAGAATGCTCGTAATGGCCCTATATGTATACCGCCACCGAAACAACGCTCTTTACCAACCTCACCGAGATTAGATTAGGTATATTTATGTAATCTCACCAAATCGGTATCCCTCCTCTGGGTCTCCGACTGAGTAGTAATTATCGTACGCGAGCGCGCAGCCTTGTTCAGGCTTGAGCGGTGGCCTCGCGGTCGTCGTCGGCCGTCGTGTCGTCGGCGGCGTTGTGGTCGGTGCGGCCGTCGGAGCCGCCGTAGGCGCCGCTGTCGGAGCCACCGTCGTCGTTGGCTCGTTTGATACTATTGTATTTAAAAGGTGAACTGCAAACAGACAACGCAAATGTACCATCTGTGATTAAACACGTGTAATATCAAGGGTTGGTACTTGAAGAAATGACCACCAACAATTAGACATGGCAGTCAGTTAATAAATACAATATGGTACCGTTAACGTTCGTTTCTGGCGCTGCAGTGGACGCCGCTGGTTCCGCCGTTGGCACTGGCAGTAAGTTTGTCTGCGTCGGCTGAGGCACCCAGAACGGCTCGTCTGTTAATTTCATACATTATTAAACTTTTTACAGTCCAGTTTGTGTGAAAAAAAAATACAAATTCCATTTCAAGTAAATTTTAGGACAATAATCAATTATTTTGCTCAAAATAGTTTACGATCATGTAATAATATGAGAAATGATTGTATTCATTAAACGGCGTACAGGTCGGCACGGACGTCATAAAATATTTTAGACTAGTTGTGTATGTTTAAAGTCTAGACCTGGAGGCACGCCGCCGGTGGTGGTGAGGTCGCCGCAGCGGCCGTAGGTGACGCCACTGCCGCTGAACGGCTCGAGCAGGTTGAGCACGCGACCGTTGAGCGTCGCGTCCGCCACGCAGCCCTGCAGCGCCGCCTTGCTGCCCACCTTGCCGCCCACCACGTACCCGCTCTGCACGCCGCCGACGAACAACACCCCTTCTAGGATCTGAAGCGGCGCTGGCGGCGTGTCAGAACTGACAACATTTGGCTCATTAGATTTTTTGGCAGATTGAACTCTTGGCCTAAGGCGACATCTCACCTGATAGTTAAGTGACGATAAGTCCTTACCGTCGAGCTTCACCTTTATTTGTTAACAAGTGAGTAACTGGGTATTTTACCCTTAATTATCGGATCACAACAATTGTTATTATAGCGAAAGACCTGTATGGGACAAGTACACTACAGAATAGTAGATTTGGACTATAATGGAGCACGTATACTCAAATTTTTTTTGTATAATTAATTATAGAACTAAAATGGGCTTAGGATATTTTCTAACGGATTTTATAAACTCTATACGGAAATAATAAAATTTTCCGGGTCTGTAGTGAATTCTAGTGGTTAGCATAAGTAAAGATTAAGTTTTTGAGTTCTTTTAGTGAGTTTGACTTTCCACGTTTCAGGTGCATTACTACATGGACAGCACAGAGAAGTTCACCAATGCCTTCAACTGCATTGGTTTTACTTATGCTCATACGGTGGCAGAAGGATTGCAAAATGTCTAGATTGGTTACAAGATTTCTGTTTGACATGTTTTACGATAATGATGATTTTTCGAACTCTAGGTTGGATGGGTCCGATGTTTTGACTTACCTAAAGTAGTCAAAGTCGTCTACCACAAGCCGCAGCGCGCGGCTGTTGTGCGTGACCGTGACCACGTGCCACTGGGAATCATTGTACGTGCTCAACCCAGTGTCTAGCTGCTCGCGTTGACTCATCAGCACTAAGCGACCTAGGAACAAAATTGTACATTTTTAAATACTGGAGCTGAACCGATAAAATACATTTTGAGGTACTCGATGGCGTTGTGGACTATGAATTTTTAAATCTGCATACACATGGTGATCGTGGTGATTACAGTGCACGTTGCAATTCTGTGACAGAACAAAAGCAACAGATGCCAGAAATTTTAAAATCCAAAGCAAATATACCTTGACCATGGCCACCTTGAATGGATGAACTTCAAGAGTTGGGCTTTCTGAGTTTGAGTTCTTTAGCTTTTCAGGAGCAGTTATTAATAATATAATATCATATAGTGATATTTACCCTTTATGAGTGCTAGAGACACGCTATCTGGCATGGAGGTGGTCTGTGTACGACTGACGTAAAGGAACAGTAGACCATCTGGTTTCGATGTCTTGAATTTGAGCGTCAGCTGTAGGTTATCAGTTGTGATATCGACGAATCGCAGGTAGCTGTCCGTTCCCGATAGTGACACCAGTGACGCGAACTGCGTTAGTAAAAGAAATAGAATAATTAAAATTAATGTTATGATAAAGTTTCAAAGAATGTCACAGCCCAGAAAATATCTGTAGACAAGTCATGAAATGTTTTCGACAAATTGTAGTAAGAATCAAAGTACTTACTTGGCACCCATATCCTAGACCTATTGCTTCAATATTTTCTGCAAGGTCTATGTTGATTCCATCCATGCTGATCTGGCGCAAACAGCCATCGAAGCCCACATTCCTAACGTGGATTATGCCCTTATTGTTACCACCAAAGTTCATTGTGTCAACTGCAGTGATTTCCATTACAGGAGACGAAGAAACTGCACGGAGTATTTCATTGTCAACCTGAGCGAAACATATAAACGGATATAATAATCAAGAACTGTAGAAAAATAGACTCACACAAAAGCATTGTCCTGTGCAAGAAAGAAATAAACATTTATACAAACCTTCAGTGAACAATCGGAGAGATAGCGGCCTGCATCTAGTTTGTGCCATTTGCCATCGTTATATGTTTTGGTAGTGCCGATGATGACCATTTCGTCTGGGTTTCCAAGGCAAACCTATGAAAAAATGGGATATATTTCGTTGAATACCAGGAAAATTATGTAGGTATAAGACAGGAACAGTATACCTCTATTTTCTCAAACATCGTTAGTTTTTAAATATACTGACCTGTAGGAAAACCCCTCCGTCTTGCATTACCACTGAGAAGAAGTAGTTTCCTTCTCCGACGAGGTAGATAAGGCCATTGGGAGCATATGTTCGGAAATAGAGCAGTATGTGGTTCTTTTGAGGTACGAGGTACTCGCGCGCCGGCATTGTAACATGCGAACGACCATTAAAACGGTACTCTTGTGGGCCAGCTTGAGAAGTTACTAATTTATCCCTGCAAATTATAAAATTATGTAAATAGATATAATTATATGAGAAGATACATATGTCTCATATCTCAACATCTGTGATAGAAAATCAATTGTGTCTTGGCCGACTTCAGTACACCTCACAGAAGCGAGCTTATTATCTTACCTCTGTCTTGCACCTTTAAGATTTTCCGAGTTGACAAAGTTCCAGAGTCCGACTGGTGTGTCTCCTATCATAAGTTCCTCAATCTGCCCCTCGAAAGCGGGGAAGCTGATGCCTTGCAACTTGGCATCCGACGGCACTCCGCCTACATACAGTTTGGACTTCTGTCGATCTAAATTGAAGATAGTGTGTTGACCAGGCAGCACTGCTTCCTTGGAGTGTGTATGTTCCGTCCCGTTATCAAGACTTTCACGAATTGAGAATTTCACGTTGCGACCGATTCTGAAATGCATTTGTAGTAAATTTTCAAATCTCTGAATAATTAGGTAACACTTTAATGTTATTGTAACTGAAATTAAGTTCAACCATTTGTTTTATATTATTTGTCAAAGCATACCTGTCCACAATGACTTGGTACCAACGGTTGTCGGACACGAACTTGTCGCTGCCGATTCGCGCAGGCTCGCGGCCCGACTCGTAACTATCACCGATGTCCATCACTAGATATGGGTAGCCGTTTTGTATGCCCACAACCATGAAGTCGTCCTAATAATAATAGAACACTTTATTTATTCAAGGCTTTACTAAACATCGAAAATGCGAGTAACAACTTTGCAAAATAAATATAAGGTAGCCTAGCACTAATAAAATATGCGAAGTACAATACGTGCAGCGTGCAATAAAAGAAACTTAACCTTTAGATACCTATCATCCCTAATTCGTTGCCTTTAGATTCAGTATTTCTCTTGACATATTAAGTTATTTACACAATATGTTAATACTTATGACAAATCATTAGCAAGTCACCTTGAGACTTCTAAAGCCTTACCGACTTAGTTCTTCTGAGCATGGTGTCCTTAGGATTGCCGAGATAGAGCAGCAGTCCGTCCTTCTCCTGCGTACGGAAGTATGCGGACACGTGGGTGGACGTGGACATCTCGTCTACAGTGTCAGGCAAGCGCGGCTGTAGGGTCGATCTTCGGTCAAACGTCACTCCCACTTGGATTCTGTTTGCTACTGCGCGAGCCTGTAGTGAATGTGATTAGTTTATTTGTAAAGAACTTTTTACCTTTATTGTTAAACTAAGAGCTAAGTTCCAATATCGATGACTAAAAAACATTTTTAAATATCACGACCAATTGGTAGTGCTAAAAATGATTTTTAGTGATTTAGATGAAGAAAGACAAGAGGAAACTTTTCCGGTGTATTTATTACAAATACCTGTTCAATCGTCTCCTTAAGCTTTCTCAATTTCTTATCGGCTTCAGCGCGCCGGTGCTCCAGGTCTTCTTGCATCATCTTCACCGAACGGTATTTTGAGTTGCTCATTGGATCATTTTCTTTAACATTGTTCACTACGAAACAAAAGAAGATATTTAATTAAATAATAGTTTAGAGAGGCTATTGTTGAAGATATTTAATTAAACAATAGTTTGGAGGGGCTACTGTTTGAACGCTTTGGTTTCGAAATTTAAAACCCAGCTTTCGCTTGTTAGAATCAATGGATGGGAAACAAAAATTTTGTTTTTCGAGTTCCGTGATTCGGACGGAACTTTTAAGTTATCCCAGTTGCTACTGCAAGCGTTGTATTGTCTTCTGTATTATGCTCCACACTCTACACGTGTAGGCAGGCGTTCCCTAAACCTTGCGCTCGCATAAGGCTAGTGATGACCTCACATTATGTGTAATTCTTTATGACAGATATATCATTTATCTCAGTAAAGAGCCGTTATTAGGTAAAGAGAATATACTCACATAAGCTTTCAATATTAGATGTCATCTTCTGCCCTTCGTCTGCTAGCTTCGGTAGCGACTGTGCCCAAGCTTTACTCGAATCTAAGTCGGCACCGAGTTTCGACATTATATCCAAAGTATTTTTCACTGTTGCATTAACTCGATCTGCTTTCACTATTTCATCTTGGAGTGAGAATTTTGCTGGGCTTGGCAAGGAACTGTTGAAATTAAATAATATGTTTTTAATAATGGTAGGCGTAACATTTTAGCACAACAATAATACCTATCTTATGGGTAGGTTATTTTAAAATTTTCCAAATATGTACGATTATTTAACTCAAATTTAATGTGTGCGTATTATGAGTCTTTATCTTAAACTAGCAATACCATCGTAACCAATAAGTAGATAATATTGAAACTCTATACTTGGGTTATGTTGTCACTTACAGTTGTATGGCATTGTTTTCGTCGTCCGCTGAGTTGAGTGTAGTGCTGGCGTTGGTCAGAGCTCCTTCAGCGGAGGTGAGGTTGGGGCCCAACTGGATTTGGACAACACGCAGGGCCTCGGAGGCTTGGTTCAACAGCAGTTGGGACCGGTTACGAGCCGGATTCACACGCTCGCTCAGAACGTTTTTCTATTAAACGTTATAGGAAAACTGTGTTAATTACTACTGTTACTATTTGTGCTTCTAATTGGTCGTTTTTTCATTTCTCATTTGTTTATGCAAAAATATATTTTTCATCCCACCACCTCGGAAAGTGTAATTTTGCGCTTCGAAATCTGGCTGGAAAATTCTATTTTATTCGCTTGAGCGGCAAAGTAGATTTGAATTTAGAACATCACATATAATGAGTACTCAATATAATTGTAAATTCAAAACGTCATTAAACCTATTTAATGTAACCTCTATGGTGCCAAATTTATGATTAGAACTTTTTAAATTGTGAAAAAATATTTTGTCATTATAAATTGTTTTCTTTTTCATTTTGTCATTTCCTCGCTGAGGTGGGATGAAAAGTTACGTATTGCACTCGAGTGGAAAGATTTTTCACCTTGTGCTCGTTTGTTTCCCTCGCTGACGCTCAGGATTCTAATTTAGAATCACTCGCTGCGCTCGTGATTCAACTTAAGGCGAAAGGTAAGGCAAATGACTTTCAGCGTTTGGCGTAATCGAAATTGAGCGACAGCGACATCTATTGAAAACTTGAGGTGCGTCACAAAGCACATTGCACCGTAGCGCCATGTTTTGATAGCTATGACGGCTAGTGTTTATCACAGAGTAATTTCATCGACAGAGAAAACTAAGGGTTTCTAAAAAAATTAAAATGTACAATTGATAGTTCGTTAATGAAATAACCTGATAGTGATGGGATCGCCTCAGTTCATGTATCCAGTTTCCAGCATGTCAGACGATCCAAAATTAAATCAAGTTTTCTCAATTGATTTCCAACTCAATATTTTGTGTAAGAATTGAGTTCATTATCTATCGATAAATTATTTTGTGGTAGTTTGATGTGCTCTTATCCGCACAAAAATTTGATTATACAGCCAGAACCAGAAGAACATGTACAATTCTTTTTTGTCTTTTAGATACTGTATCTTGCTGATCTGTCTCTGAAATGTGTTTTCTTTTTAAAGAATTTTAGTGTCTCTTTTTTTGTATCATCATTACTGTAATTGTTTGTGCAACTAGGATCAGAACTGAAAAAATTACATTATATAGTTTTGACCGATTTTTTTTTTGTCAATAGAAACATAACATTTACTGATAGAAATCGTAAAATAATATGACGTCTCAAGTAAATACATTTAATAATGGAAAATGTTACGATTCAATTTTTTTACAGTATAGGTTGTATGAATACAAGCCTACACTAGTTTTTGTTTCATTCAAAACGAATCAGTATTTTTGATTTTAGACTTATCTAAAAATCTTAGTTCCGCTACTGTCATTAAATGATTCAAAAGTAATATAAAGGTATCGAACCAGTCTTGAACATAAAGTTATTTATTTTGATAAGGATTAATACCAATAAGGAAAAAAAGAGCATTTTGTAACGAAATTTTCGATCTAATATGGCGACTCACTGATGTAGAAACGGCGAAATTTGTTTATTTTAGCTATTTTCACAGCGTAATGTCGTATAGTCTACTGTTGTGGGGCTCCGCTGCTGACATTCAGACTATCTTTGTACTTCAAACGAGAGCCATTCGTGCCATTTACAACCTTAGACCACGTGACTCGCTCAAGGAATTATTTAAGGAAATTGTTATATTAACTGTGGCGTCTCAATATTTGAAATATTCTAAATTCCTTTTGTTATTATGGCTGTATAAAAAAAGCTAACTGTTGAGTTTCTTGCGGCACTTCTTCTCAACAGGCCATTCACGTCGAAGTGCTAGTAGGAAAAAAATAATGACGTGCAAAAGTATTTCATGTAAATCTAATTGCAAAAAAAAAAATTCATAGCTCTGCTGCCTTTGCAGTAAAGAAAATCAGACTATTATCTGACGTTGAAATGGCAAGACTTGTCTACTTTAGTTATTTTCATAGTGAGATGTCGTATGGCTTGTTGCTATGGGAGTCAGCAGCTGATATTGGGAATATTTTTATTTTACAAAAACAAGCTGTATGAGCCATTTACAAGCTTAAACCACGAGACTCACTCAGAGAGTTATTCAGGGAAATTGATATATTAACTGTAGCCGAATACATCTTTGAAAATATTTTATATGTTTATAAACATAACCACACATTTAAGATAAACAATGAATGCCATAATTAAAATACTAGAAGCAAAAATGAACTTGCTGTGCATTTATGGGAGAATGTTAACAATTTTATAATAAAATCCCACCAAACGTGTTGGGCCACGCTCAATATAGGGTTCCGTAGTTTTCCATCCGTCACAATTTTGATTGCGTGAACCAATTTTAATAATTCTTTTTTTATTTGAAAGACGATATGTTCTTTATCATAAAATATGTAAAATGATTTAAATCTCATTTAACATATTTTATGATAAAGAACATATCGTCTTTCAAATAAAAAAAGAATTATTAAAAAGCTTGCATATATCGTTAAGTCACAAATGTAGTTCAAAAATTATTTTGTAAAATTTATCAAAAACTGTTCAACCTATAAAGTTCAAAATAATTTTCATAGAAAGTACTTATAAAGTTTTACCTTTTAGAACTTTTTTTTTTGAACTGTTAAAGGGGGGGGGGGGGGGGGAAACTTTTTTTTCACTTTCGGAGCGATTATTTCATAAAATAAAATTTTTATCGTAAAATGATGTTAGAAAATTTAAACGTGGTGCGAATCAGTGATTTGCCTAGTGATATAATTATTTATCATATTAAGTAAAATTTTCGAAAATTCTTTTAACCAAAATATTTATTTTCCCCTTTTTAGGCCATTAGTAAAACGTTTTATACAGTATTTATGTAACCCTTTTTTATTTTATTTTTATTTAATATTGTATTGGCACTGGGAGCAAGCCTGTATGTAAAAATTTAACTCAATCGGATGTCGGGAAGTGGTCGAAAATCGATCGCCAGATATGATCTCCACAGACAAGAAGGCAAGCTAAGAAAAACGTAGTAAAAGTGTATCATTATTCTTCGTTTGTTATAAACACTAAATTATGTGACAATTTCACTATCAGCCAGTGATTAGAGAGCATACGTCTAAAGAAAACATTAGAGAAACCCATTTCTATTAATAATACAATCTTCCTTGCGTAGACTCTGTATCGGCCACTACTCTGTGCATTTTAGTAGTGAGAAGTAATTTTTGGTAGCTCGATTGTTGTTGCACACAGATCTGAAGGTACAATTATCTACATTATGACAAGGATAGGCAAGGTAATTAAAGAGGGTGGTACTTACTCTAGTGTATTATCAATATTTTGCTCTAGACAAATAATAATTATGTAGAATGTTTAATAATTAACCGTTGCTTAGCAACGATGTCATTTCTTTGCAAAAGCGCCTACGAAATTTTGCCAGCAAATGTACAATTATGCAACTATAATATTTTAGTAGGCGCTACTAGGAAAATCATTGCAATTAATAAATTCGTGGTCATTTCTAAAAAAACTCACCGTCGGAGACTAGGTATTAATGTAACGGATATGTAAACTGAGTTTGATAATAAACAGAAAACTCGTTAAAAGAAAAAAGTGTAAAAGAAATTTCAATCAATTATGATAAATTGAATGCTCTCCATATGTTGCTATAAATAATTACTAGTATTTTGGACCGTCACGAACAAGTTTATGATATATGTCATAACATCAAATAATCTGATCATCCCTTGTGCTGTATTTTTGCCAGACTACTGTACCAAAAACACCTCATTATGAACATTTGCCTATCCCTTCGCCTTAAGAATCCTTCGCTTGCTCGGTCATCCAAATCGAGCACGCGGTTAAAAAGGAACTTTCCACTCTTGTATAATAAATAACTATTAATCCTATGGCCTTATTTTATCTTTTGATAGGGCGGGCTAAGATCACTCAGAGCATTTCGAATTTGGGATTTTTTGTGCTTCTCATTCAATAAAAATTTATTGAAGATTATGAAGTCTCATAATACCTATTACGAAAGTTTTAGAGATTACTTACAACATCAGTTGCGTTTTTGTCCGCCGCTTCAGCGTGATCTGCTGCCTTTTTGGCATCATTTATTTCCTGCACTATAGATGAGTATGCCGAGGCAGCACTGTAAGCGTCTTTTGTGCGTGTGTTATTATTCTCCCTCTCTGCTAACGCTCTAAGATTGTCGGCCTATAAAAAAATTGGTTTATGAAATTAATTTACAAATTACTTAAAATAATAATTAAAATCGTAACCGATTTTTCATTTATCTTTTATAAGATCAATGTTTGCAACATTGTCAATAAAGTTCACAATCAGGTGTTTATCAAAGTTTTTTTATTGTAAATTCACAATTTTATTTATTTATTGAACTAAAGAACCAAACTTACTCTACTTCTCAAACTGCTGGCATGATTCTTAGCCTCATTTAGTAGTGCGTCTAGTTCAGGTATTTCAACAGCAAGGTTCGCTAGTCGTTCATCCATATTAATGTTTGCATCTCTATTTTTAGTAAGAGCGTTAGTTGCGTTGGCTACCACCCCTGTGGCAGCCAGTTGCTCATCAGCAGCCTTCTTAGCATCAACTGCAGCATCTATTAGGTCTTTCATAGCAGAAGTGTATAGATTGGATACCGACTGCACTTTATTACCGAATTTGGAAAGTCTGTAAAGACAAGTTTTTATAAATTCGTACTTAAAAACAAGATTTGTCAAATGACAAATAGCACTTACGTCAAATCCTTCGATTTCCTATATCATTTAATTGTATTTACCTGTTTTTCTCATTGAGTTTTTCAGCGCCGTTAGCAGTATGTTGCGCGAGATCGGTATATTCTAGGATGTCTTCTAGCTTCTTTTTGAGATCACGAGTGGTGTTAACTAGACCTTCTAATTTCTGAAAATAGAATTATGAAAATATATGGTTGTTGTTATAATCTTATCGTTTTATAATATTTTACTCAATTTAACCAACCTTCGACTGTAAGTTGACAGGCTGCACGAAGATTGCCATGCGTTCTATTTGCGCCGTTGAGTTTCCAAAAACGCTGTTGGCTTGTTGTTTTTCATTTTCCAAGTTTTTTGCTAAATGAAATAAAAAATGGTTGGTAAATATTTTTGGAAAAAATCACTACGCAGCGTGCAATTTCGGAGTGAATTTGGTACTTAACAAATACAAGGCCGTTATGTTTTTGTACCCATTGAGGGTTCTTCATAGAAGAAGTGCATTTTGTGTGTATGTTTTTCTTCTTTGAAAGATTTTTATGCCGAGGTAAAAAAAGCACATGAAAGGCGTTATTATCTTGCACTACGGCAATTAAGAACCATGCTAAAAATATTTCACAAGTTTCGTATTGACGTTTTGAAAACTGACTGAAAACTTTTAACGTGTTTTCCTTTGGAACTTACCAGCGATATCACTCATTATCTGTTTAGCTTCTGCGAGGCTATCAGCTTTGGGTTGTTGACTAACTTCTAGGCCGGTAGCAAGATCTGCTACGTGAGCGACCACTTCCTTAGCTTTAGTAGCACCTTCCCGAACCGAGCCCAGAACTTTCTCTGCATTGATAGCTAAATCAGCAGCTAGGCCTATCTGTTTGTCACTATCAGTCGCTGCAAACTCAGCCTAAAATATATGCTCGTGGTTATTCCTTTATCTTAAGAGGTATTTGGGAAAAATATTTATTATACAAACATACATTATTCGCGTGTTTATCCTGTTGGGGTATGCAGAGATTACTACCTTCCATTTGCTAAGATCCTGGCACACACCTTTCGCATCTTTTCCTTTTACCAAATTACTCTATTTTAATAAAATTGGTTTTTAAAACGATGATCATTCAATTGTTAATATTACTTACAGATCTAAGCAAGTTCTTTGCACTTGTTTCAAGTCCCTTAAATACCGCGGTGACGTCCTCTAAATCGACAGTCTTTAGGTCTGCCACTCTCGGTCTGAGCACTTCTGTTTGATTGGCGATGTAGTTTAGACGTTGTGTTGTGAAGAAGGAGTCAGCTTTGTCCTGTAACAGCGATGATATAGATAGACAAAGTTTAAACACTTTCCTATGGTTGTTATAATCAAATAGGTACCTTGAAATCTTGCGTTTCGTTGGACAACAGTGCACCCATATCCTGGATTGTGTATATTAGCGCGTCAGTGCATTCGTCACATTCCAAGCATCCTTCGTGTGGAATCAGCACCCATCTGTCAGAAGTAATAAAACATTATTGGCTAAAAATAAGGTAGAGAATTAAGTTAGTCAGTAAAGAGGTCCTACTGAATATTAATGACCAAGTATTAAATAACTTTAATTAAAAGTTTTGTTGCAAACTAAGAGTACCTAGCGCTGTAAATCTGAATGACAATAAAATATTACCTTTCTGGACATCTGTCGCACTTCTCTCCGATAACTCCCGGCAAGCATTCGCATTGACCAGTGGCGTTGCACATAAAACCAACAGAGTAGCCCGTGTTGCAGTTGCAGTCTGAACATAAAAAACTTGTAAGAAAAAAGAGGTCTTCAAATTTCAAAATTTTTTGTGAAACGTTAAGAAATAATAAATTTTTGTTATTTTGTGTACAGAAGTATAACAAAATTATATTGCTCTTATACTTACGGTCGCACCCGGCTTTAGTGTAATTCCAGTACCCAGCAGCACAGGTGTCGCAGTGCTTTCCGGTTACTCCCTTCGCACATCTGCAGACAATAAAAAATACAGACTTTCTTGTAGAATACTTATTCCATTATACCCTGTCTCTACACCTCACACCTCTGCCTGTAACCTCAAATGGGTATCCTTTGGGGTTAGAGGGGTGACGTTTTATATTATTTCTATGTCATAAATAAATAAGTAGTCAATTCTACGATAAAACAGGTGCACGAACTTGCACTGGCCGGTGGTGAGGTCGCACTGCGTGTCCTCAGAGGCGAGGCCGCAGTCGCAGGGCGAGCAGCCGCGGCCGGACGCCAGCCCCCAGTGGTCGGGCGCGCAGCGGTCGCAGTCGTCGCCCAGCACGCCCGGGCGGCACACGCACCGTCCCGTCGACGCGTCGCACACATCCATACCGCGCTTGTCGCACACGCACGCTACACAAAACACATTCAATGCGCATCAAGACATTCAATACTTACTCATCCTCACGGGTTGGGCTTCATCTGACCGCACCGAATCGCTATTTCTAATGCTTCTTTCCTTTTCTATCACTAAGAACTGATTTTACTACAGCGAGAAGGAAAATAAAACGCACATGTCATTATTGGGTACTTACCTATGAAATTGGTGTTTTTTTCTGTCTTAGCAATTTGTCCGTAACTATTAAGTTTCAGAATATCCTTATAAAATAATTGCCTCTTCTAAAAATAGACCATATATTTGAGCTCGTATTATTTAATTTGATATTTTTTTGTAAGTTTAATTGTGTTAAAATTAGACACAAAGACAATTATTTTTAACTACCTCCCGAATACATCATTTGATTTGCATTAACATAAAAACGATGAATAATTTTTATCAAGCGTGTTCACACACATATTGCTAAAGCTTGTCTAATGATACATGCCAAATATTATTATCTCTGGATTTGTCGTTGTGAAGAAAACTGATAAAATGTTAGTATGTAAAATGCAGACATCCCCAAAATCTCCATACAAAACACCAATTTCATAGGTAAGGACCTAATATTTAGTTAAACAAAGGATAGAAGCCATTTGGTGCGGCCAGATGTAGCTGAACCCCCATGGTCCCTCTTCACATTCGGTTAATGTTCAGTGGAGAGCTATTCGTCTACATTTGCCTTACTTTGTGTATCTTGGCCGCTTTGTGTAGCGATAAGGCGGCAAAAAATGTAGACAAATAGCCCTCCACACCTGAACATTCGCAGAATGTCAAGAAGGGCCATTAGATGAGTTCAGTAACAACATGAGAAATGTATACGTTTTATTTAAGATAGAAAGATACTTGACTCGTTTTATGTGAAACGAAATATAGTTAATTAAGTACTTATTGCGTGTTCCAATTCAAATTATTCACCCAAATAATACAGATGAAAAGGGAAATTACTAAAACGCCCTTTTAAACAAAATTAAGAAAGAAATAGGAAAATTCTTTTCTCGTAAACTTTTTATTTAATTTTATTGTCAAGAAAGTTTGCATCATCATAAGGTTTGGTTTTGCCTCTTCCAAGTTCCTGACAAATCCATACAAACGGTTTCCTTTTTTATTTGTCTGTTAGATAGAAACAATTTCCTAGTATGTAAACATACCCGTGCAGTTCTTGGAGTATATGGCATCGCCGAAGAAGCCGTGTGCGCACAGGTTGCAGGCAGCGCCAGCGGTGTTGTTGACGCACTTGAGACAGTCCCCGGTTATGCTGTCGCAGGAGCTCGGGTCGTTCACGTTGATGTTGCCGGAGCATGCGCATGGCTTACAGTAGTCACCTAAAGCGGGTATCCCATATGCAATATATTAACAATAAATAATCGGCATGCCTGTATCCCGTAGATATATCTACGAACATCTGTCTGATGTAAGGCCCGTACTTACTACAGAACATGAATGAATGTATGTATAAATTTGGTACAAATACAGTACCTAAGACAGATCTATCATAATTTACCAGTGATTTCAGGCTCGCCATAGTAACCAGCAGCGCAGAATTCGCAGCGCGCGCCGCCATACCCAGGCTTGCATTGGCACGATATCAGCGAACCGTTCTCACTCAGGTCGCAGCCAATGGCGAAGCTGTGTAAAAATGATGTGGTTTCATAAAACAGCTCTTATTATTCAAAAACTTTTTCATACAGGAATCGAATACACAAATATTTTTTTATGGTTACATTATATTATTTCTACCCAAAAAAGATGTGTTTGGAGGGAGTTTAGGTCTCCTTCCACCACGTTGGTACAAATGTTGGTTCGTGTGGAGCGCCAATTACTCGTCTGTTGACGTGGATACATCACTTGCAGGCAAAACTAGCTCGATTCCCGGGAGATTTTATTCGGGACCCCTAAGACCCTTAACCCCTAAAGTATTTTACTGTTTATACCCACTTGTTAGAAGCAGTAGGCATTGGGCAGGCACAGATTAAGCAGTCGCGAGGCGTACCGATTGTAGCGTCACCATGATAGCCCACAATACACTTTTCGCAGTGGTCTCCCATCGTATTGTGTGAGCAATCCTGTAAAAATAATTGGCTATAAGTTTACCTTCAAACTTAAAAGTAACCAGCCTTTATACGTCCCACGGCTGGCACAGTCTTTCCGACGTGGAGAAACATGAGGAGTGTAGGCCGTAACACCACCACGCTGGACTTATGCGGATTGGTGGATATAAACGGTTAACGTGCCGTTTGAGTCATGGAGGGACTCAAGATTGTAATGTTTTGGCTACCCATCCAAGGATCCATTTTAAGGTTTTGTTTGCAATATTGAGAGTCGAAGCGAACGTACCATACCACCGATCATCTTTTAGGAAAGTTCCAACATGGGTTAATTCAAACATTGGTCGTGATCATTTCTCTTACCAAGCAAACACCGGTGTTGACGTCACACTCTTGTGCGTGCCCGTTGCATTGGCATGGCACGCACAGGCCGGCGTGCGGGCCACTGCTCAGCCGGTAGTACCCCAGCGCGCACTGCTCGCACGACATGCCGCGGTACGCCTTCGGACACTGACACTCTTCCACTGACACTGCACGCCGAGAGTCATTCGCGTATTCTTCAACGCCGATGTCTAGCACTGCGTTTGATAGCCTGCAATCCCAGCTAAGCTCAGTATCGAATTTGTTGTTTAAATTTAATAAAATAAAATATTTTTTATTCACGTCTATAAATCTTACATCAATCTTGTGACAGCAATATCGCAATAAATTTTTTCTTGTACAAGGGTTACAAGTAGGTTTTCACTCTCCCGGGTGAGAACCCTAGAGGCTCCCAGCCCACCCTTCGGAAATGGGTGTGGAGGAAACACGGCTCGCTAATATTGCACATGGTGCAGCTTCTAAGCGACCATGGCTGCTTTGGGGGATATTTGGTCCGAATAGGCAGGGATGTCAGTAGTGACTGTGCCCAGTGTGGGCAGGTGGACGATTGTGCTCAGCACACTATAGAGCACTGCCCTTATTGGGCAAGCACCCGCAGGCCTTATGCGTGCTGTAGGGAAAGATCTCTCCCTCCACAGCTTGGTAAAAGCCATGATCGGGAACGAGAGGTGCTGGGACGTCGTGGCATCCTTCGCCGAAACTGTCATGTTGGAAAAGAAGGCGTCGGAGCGGGCTAGGGAGGCTGATACGGCGGGCGAAGGAGGGCGGCGGGCGAAGGAGACGCCTTTATCAACGGCAGGTGTCTCTCTAGCCCTGGATGGCAGACACCGGGACGGGGATCCTGGGCGAAGGAAGGGGTGGCACGTCGTGATCCAGTCGGCTGCCGAGCCCGTTGCTCAGGCTTCGGCAGTCCTCTGTAGGTAAGGTTGAAAAGAGGGGGGGCCTTGTACACCCTCCCTCCCATTGAGGAGTCCACGGACGGACCGCTGCGTTTGCTCGGGCGCGTACTTGGGATCCCCGAGCGAACCAGATGCGGCTGAGGCGAGCACCTTGGGTTTTAGTGGGTTTGAGACCCACAAAACTCTCACCCCCCCGGGTGGAGGGTATGCGCGGGCATTTCCCGGGCGGATAAAAAAAGGTCACTCTCCCACACCATCAAACACCCGAAATCAATATTCGGTAGGAGAAATGTATGATGGACATTACGTTTTTTTGAGCATAGACAACGCGAATTTATGATACGCGCGTTTTATGCGCGTATCATAAATTCGCGAGTATTCAGCGCTTTTTTAACTGTTCAATTTTATCAGATTTAAACGCGTCGGACACGCGCAGAGCAGATAAAAATTAATTCATTCTATTGTTTATCATTAGCGCAGAGCACTCACCGAGCAATCGGAGAATTGTTAGTGTACGTTGCCCTGATGTAGATGTTCGTAACGTTGACTAGTGTGTTCATAAACTGTTCTCTGGTGAGTGGCGCTCCGTCGGGGCTGGTGAACTCTTCCTCGGTGACGTTGACGGCGTGTGCCCAGTTATCGAAGGAGGGGGGCTGTTCCACGCTGTTGTGCACGATGTACCCGCTAGGGCTGGCGATGATGACGTCAGGGGCGGCGATGGCGCGCCCGTCATTCTCACTCGCGTAGAAAATAGAGTACGATAGGTAGCCGCCATACGAGGTGAGACGTTTGCCTGTTGTAAATATTTCATGATTTTAAATAAGGCCAAGTAGTCCGCTTTCTAGATATGAGAGAAGATGACACACATAATCTGAGTAATCCTTTGTCAATTTACCTGTAGTTCCTAATGAATTATCATGCTAATATGAAGTAAAATCTAAGCACTTTTTTATGGGTAAGGGGGCAAGCGAGCAGACGGATCACCTAATGATAAGCAATTACCGTCGCCCATGCACACCCACAACTCCAAAGGTGTCACGAGTGCGTTGCCGGCCCTTTTAGTAGGAATACGCTCTAATTTTACCTATTCTATTATTTCTTCTTGCTCTTATTCCACTTTATTACGGGGGCCTTGTACGAAGTAGGGGTGAGTTGCCACGTACCGGGCGGACTTTAGTTTTATTTGAAATCAGTGGTACAAATGGGGATTGGCCCGCGTTTTCTCAACACTGCTGTCGCTTACCTAAATAAACCCCTGGTTTCCGTATTTTTGCACTCACCTAGATAATAGTCGGGGACAGCGAAGTACACAACCTTGTCACCAGTCGAGTTGCTGAGATTAGCTTCGAGCGTCACCTCGTCGTAGAAGGTGGGGGAGTTAGCGAATGCAGATACGTTCAGGGTCCGACCAGACTCGATTGTCACTAGGCGCCAACCTGTCATGCCGCTGATCTATTTGGAATCGAAACAATTACATTCTTGACTATACTTTTAAATTCATTGAATGTATTATAATTGTAGAATAATCAGTGCATTTTTTTTTATGAAATAGACACAATACTAGAAATTGACAATTCGTGCAGTTGTATTTTGGTGTAAATTAAAGCATGTTATAAAATTTGCGTCATCTTAAACAGTAAGAAAGTTGAATTACAAAGTAAAAAAAACTATTTTTGTTCGCGGAACTCGATGCCATTATTACTAAAAATGTTCGAAGGCCAATTTTAAAGCCTATTTCTAAGACTTTGAATATTCTGGTGAAACTTCAAAGCATTATATTTGTGTATAGCTACTTACACCAGCCCAAGACAAATATGAACTAATACATCTTGTAGTCTTCCCGAAACAGAAACACTTGGTGCAGCCATCTGGGTTATTTTGCTGGAGGTTGAAGTAGTCTTCCTTGCATTCGTTGCAAGCCTGGGACAAAAAAAAATATTGCACCGTATACTCGTACTTTAAAATGAAGCAAAAAACAAGTTTTTTTAAGATTTTAAACGGGGTGCCCCGTTAGCAGATTTAAATTTAAATTTGTAGGTAACTTCTTTTTTTACCCTTTTTAGCCTCTAAACATGATGATAATATTATGGTATTTCCTACAATAGTCTACGGCTTGTAACTCGAATTTTAAAACTGTAAAAGGTTTTAATTTTATAAAAGGGAACTAAGTATAAAATGCTGATTACTATAAATATGCAAATCTGATTATCATTAATGTTTCTGAATTCTTATACGATATATAGCATGGAGGTTTTTTATTGAATACACTATGAATTTCATTTAGCTAGAATTCTCGTAGGCTTCGTTCGATCATACCTGCGTTGTTTATACGAGTAAGTATGCTAAATAAATATACCCAATTAAAAATTATAAATAGGATAATATACAATTTACATATGTTAAGCGATAGACCACCGACCTCTTAAGTGGTAATGTCATGCCTCGCGCGAACGATTGCGCTAAGCACATGCTGAAGGTTTAAGGATTATCAAGAGTAAGTAGTTTAATGCATAAAGCTATTCTATCAGTCTATAGTTGTCCACTGCTGGACGTAGGCCTCTCCCAATGATCTCCACAACGACCGGTCCTGGGCGGCCGCATCCAGCTACTAAAAAAGTTTTAAAGTGACTACTAAAACTCTACGTATATAATATTTTACGCGTTTAGGTAAGAACCTACATAACTGTAACCGTTATCAAAATCCAGAAAAAAATCTACGTTTTATATATGGATGCATTAATTTATATTTCGTTTTTTTTTTATATTTTTTGTAGCCTATAGCGACAGATACAGCCTGGTGACAGACACATGGACGGAGAGCGGACTTTTAGTAAAGGGGTCCTGTTTTACTTCTTGGGAACGGAACCTTAAGATATAAGGTAAATTGTAAATTTTCTCCGGAACTTGCCGCCCAGGCGCCTATTTTGAGTGAACGGGAGCGTACGGAGGCCTTAAAATGGTAACCCTGTGATGTCGTACCTGTCCTCTCACGTGCTTCTTGCAATAGCATTGGGCGGTGTTCTGGTCGCAGACATCATCGGTGGTGCCGTCGGGGTCGCAGGTGCATGGAAGGCAGTCCGGGAATGCGAAGTGTCCAGGCACGCAGTGATCGCACACGCGGCCGATTACATTCTCTTTGCAACTGTATTAAGAAATTAAGAAAAGGTTAAATCAAATATAGGGGTTTGGAGAGGGTAGGCAAATGACTAGAATATAATTTTCTCACCCTCAATACTGCAAAAACAAACGTTATATGTTTCAGTTTCTATAATAACGCGCAGCCCAGTGAAAACTATGAATTGAAAACACGTAATTGTGCCACTACCTTTAATACATACTTAAATTGTAGATGCTTTTGCCCTGGGATTGAAAGGGTTTCTTAATCAAGATATCTGGGGGTTCTCGTGGATCAGCGGCTCTCATGGTTCCCACAACTTGAACATGTTAGCCAAAGAATAAGAAAACTCGTATGGATTTTCAAATTATTGAGACATGTGTTGCCAAGAGGATCCACCACTGGATCTCGTGATTTGCTCAGAGAAGTTTATGTGTCTTTAACTCAATCCATACTAACTTACTGTATTACTGTTTGGGGGGGTGCTGTGAAAACGAGATTTATAGATGTAGAACCAGTGAACGAAAAAAGCATGTAGAACGAGCTCAACGCAATTTAGTCAAAGTAATGTATTTTAAGAAGAAAATATTTTCTACCGAAGATCTTTATCAGTTATGTAAACTTCTGTCGGTTAGAAAGTTATATGTTGCAAATTCAGTTTTAAAGGTACATGAAGGCTTGCAGTATGACCCTAATGTGGCAAAGGGAAGGAGGAAGAAGAATGTGGTAGTAATACCAGGAACAAATACTATATTCGCGAAGCGGCAATTTTATAACCGATCAGCAGTACTATATAATAGAGTAAATAGGGAATTAGATATATCCCACAAATCTTGTCGTGAATATAAGAAAAGTATTTTGTCGTGGCTAGGGGTTAAAAATTATAATGAAGTTGAGTTATTGCTCGATGGCTATGATTAATGTTCTGGTGGATCTACGTGAACAAATACATAACACACACATGGACACACACACACACAAACACAAACATACACGTCACATTCACAACATATTTAGCATAATAAGTAAGTTAAGAGATGGAAGAGCGGAGTTGCTTGGCACAGGCTTTTAGCTTAAAAGATGGCTCCAATCCTAGATTAAGACGAAGAAGAAGTTTGTCGATATGCAATAAAAAGATTTTTCATTTCATTCTCATTTTTTAATTTTCAAATACATTGCAACGTTCTTCTCATAAACATAACATATTGTTCATCCCACCTTTACCCCTAAAGGAGTAGGCAGAGGTGTTCCGCGTTTCGCTCGTAAGACAGCCTTTTGCTCAATGTAGCATACCGAGTGTAAGGCAAACGATATTCACAATAAACTGTACTTAAGTTCATCAAATATTAATATATCACAATACGTTCAGAAAAGCTTATCTTATTTGGTCCTGTAAATAGCTCACACATTTATCAATAAATATTATTTCTTTTTTTATTAGGGAATCCTACTTTGCTCGTAGATCCAGAGCATGGAATTCTCTACCGGCACAAGTGTTCCCTCCTTCCTACAGCATGGGTTACTTCAAAAGAGGCGTGAAAAGGCATCTTATGAGCCAGCAAGGTGGAGGTCACTAGGCCGAGCATGCCTCCCATATGGACTTATCTATTGCTTACCATCAGGTGGTGTTTAGCCATTTGCTGGGCTGATTATAAAAAAAAAACCTTCTGATGATGGGCTGCAGAGATTCTATTTAGTCGGTCCTGGCTGTTTGAGTTTTGGTTTTAATTTCAGAATATAAATTTTCGTTAGGAAGTGCCCGTCAACGGCAATAGGCGTGCAGCACAATTACTTGCAAAGTGTGGGTGTGTATGCACCTCTAACTTTTGCCTCTGATTCAGGCGTGATAATTATGTATGTGTGTATCGATGAAACTTACGCGCAGTTCCCACTATCAGGCTCGCACTGTAGTTGGTTGCCGATGACACCCAGAGGGTTGCAGTTGCAGTCGTCGCAGCCACGGTGCACATCAAAGTTGAACGTGTATCGTTTGCAGCGGTCACAATTCTCACCTTCCACGTTTTTAGGGCAGATGCACATACCTAGGAGTACATATTTTTATTATTTTTTCTGATAAACTGCCCACCTAATGGTAAGTGGATGGTCCTCTAGAATACAGAATGCGATACTTGCAGGTAACAAATAAATTTCCTTGCAATTCCTACAGGGACTCTGTACGTCGTAGAATCGTGACAAAATGTTAAGTTAATGTACCAAGTAAAGAGCCTACGCAAGCCTTATTCTTTAAATTGGAATATAATATAGTAAGCGTTTCTGTTTTGTGGCAGTGAAACATACGAAAGAGGAAACAGACGACTCAGTACAGACTCTTTGGTAAAAACAATATTACAACGCCTTCCAAGACATAGGAAAATTAAGAATCATGTTTGTACTAACCGTTATCGTCACAGATAGCGGTGGACGGACAGTTGCAGGGGCGACAGTTGGGGAAACCGTAGTATCCAGTGCGGCAAGCGGTACAGGACCGCCCAATCACATGAGGCTTGCAAGGACATTGCCCTCCGAACACGTTGCACTCCAATTCGGTGGATCCCATGAAATCGCAGAAGCAGGACAGAGCTCCACTGTTGTACTCAGCGGTGATAGAGAACATTCCTTCGCGGCAAAATTCTGAGGGAAGTTAAAAAATTTATTATAATCTTGGCGATCACATACATACATACATACAATCATAAAATCACGCCTGTAATCCCCGTAGGGGTAGACAGAGTCCAAGGAGTACTGTGTTCCTTAAGACCACATTTAGCCATACGAAAATTGGGTTTGGTCAGATGAAAAATATTATAAAATTTTCTGAAATCTGGTTGGCACTCGGATCAGAGAAGTTCCACAGGGTAATACCACTCGAGATATCCTGGAAATAAATTTTTTAAAACACTTTTTTAAACAAAATCTAAATAATTACTAATATAAGAATTAAATTAGCTTACCGCTTGAGTTGGGGCTGATGTAGTAATGATTGAGAGCGCACTTTTCGATGAATTCGCGTGTGTAATCCAGAACGTTGTTTTCCTTCAATGCTGTGTCCACAAAATCCCCAACAGCCACCACCAGGACGTAGTCAAGCCATACGCCTTTGCCACTGTCGTCCTAAGGAGCACGATAGTTTAGGTTGGGAAACTGTTATAGGTATATGTTTTTACTTGTTATACATGCGAGCGTAGTAAGTTTTAATATTCTAAAACAAACCGGGTTTATTTATGCCGGATAAATGAATTACCTACCTTGAATACGAAAGTAACATTCTCATTGACAGGGAAACGAGTCTTGCCATCGGCTTGTTTCAGCAGGCTCCTGCAGCCAGAATTTGATGGGCAATGTTCAGCAGTCAGCGTCGTGTCGTATTTGACTCCATCCAACATGATTGTAGCGCCTATGCTGCTTTCTGAAGATAAAATACAATTTTGTTTATTATTTCAAGCTGAAGCTTAAGGTAGAAATATTTTATCTTTAAAATTCACGTATTTTACCTGGGTGATCAGGCTGGTAGTAGTGTATAATGAACATGTAGTCCCCGGGAGATGGAACCTTTGTGTCCAGCTTTACAGGGTCTGCTTCAGAAGTGAGAAACACGACCGCCGTAGAGTTGTCAAGGATCTGAGGTCTGATGTCGCGATTACCACCAGTTCCATTTTCCAATTCAACCTTAAATACGATTTTGGCTTAGTTTTGTTTTCATTATTTCACACAGTGAAATCAAATTTTATTTTCGATATTTTTTACCAACCTAAATATGAATAAATATCTACCTTTTTAGAATCGACAGCTGCAGAGAAAACAGCCGGTTCGCATTTGCCGTCACGCCTCAAGCAGTACGGGCGTGGAGTGATGTAGTCCAAGTGCCATTCCGCCTCTGGGATAGCGCTGATTGATTTGATGCCTGATAGACCATCCTTTTCACCCTGAGGCAACGATGATAGTTATTAAAAGATAATTTGGTCAAGGTACATTGGTAAAAATGTCAGCGTCTATAAATGATTTTGTACTAATGGCGGTTTGTCAATTGGCGAATGCGTGGTAAAGCAATAAAAGTTTTATAAACTGTCGCTAGAAGTACAATCGTAAAATAACATGAAGTGCATTTCATTTCAAGGAGCAAAAATATGACAAAGTATATTCATGAAGAGTCTAAAGAGCATTTTTTGACAAATTAGTTATAATCTAGCTACTTACATCTAAATAAATGATGTTATCCAGGCTTTGCACTCTTACGACGTGTATTTTAGCTAGATCGTCGACAACCACTTGTCTGCAGGCGGAGGTATACGGGCATTCGTTTAGGTTAACAATGGCAATCGACTCCGACCCATCACTAGACTGGAATCTCACAGTCACCGTCCATTTGGGCGTGAACAAAGTTGTTTCGTTTGAGTAGTTCTCCGTTGGCAGAGCGCTTTCATTCAGTGGCGTTACGTATTCTACCACCAGCATGTAAGGGCCAGGTGTATCGATATGCATCTTGTATTTAAGTTCAGATTGGTCATCATTCAAAATTGGGATTGTATTCACTTCAGCTTTCAGTTCTTTAAGTTGCTGGAATTAAAAGACAACAGGATAGAACAGTAAAAGGTAAATGATATATAAGACAGGTAAGTATGCATCCCAGTGCGATATTTAATACGTCTTCTGGTATGCAGCCCACGCAGCACTCAATAATAATAATTTATTTATTTATTTCATTGCATAAGCATGTGGCTGGTTTTATCGCCTACGGATAAATTCTTGACAAGTGACAAATAATTACACAAAAATTCTATACCATTTTTACTATACAGGTAACATAATAATCAATGGGCCCTGGAGGGCAAGTACATAAAATATTTTTTACACTGTATATGTTCAGTGGCTATCCGGAGATGGGGTCCGTTTCACTGAACCCCTCACTTTGAGGATTAATTATTGCCTATTCTGAATAGATCACTGAAATAAAATCGTGTTACCTGAGCGTTGTCGACGTATAGCTTGACGGAGGAGTCTAGCTCGGCGGTAGGACGACCCTGTAAGCTTGGGTATGCGAACTGGCGACATAGGCGTTGATCTCCTACCACGCATGGCTTATCTACCAGCTTTGTCAGTACAGTAGCTTCGTAGTAAGTTTCTGGGATAAGTACAAAGTAGTCCTGCGAAAAAGACCGATCTTAATTAGTAAACAAGGAATTTCATCCTTTCAAACTAAATAGGAAATCGAATGGAAACTTAACATTCCGAAATTTACAAGATTTATTCAGAAGGCCAGAAGTAGGTAATGTTAGCACAGACATCAGCTTTCAATATGTAGTAAAATTCCAATTAGTTTATTCCTACTTTATAAATAAAATATCATTGGTATATTCCAGAAAGCTACCGAAAGTTTTCAGTCACTACAATTCACAATAGAAACAAAGCCAAATCAAGGAAATTAGCCGAAATAGTCTTAACTGTACGTATTGAAATTATAAATTATGCTTAGGTACTGACAATCATGACTTCTTTTGTTGTTTTGATGGTGACAGTCCAATTGCCCGGGTTCATTACGAATGGTGACGGCGCCACACCCTTTTCTCCGGCTACAGTAATCAGTTGTGGATCAGTGGTGGGCCTCAGCAAGACTGTGAACCTGTTAAAATTAATAACACATTGTTAACTTACATTTTCGTATCATTTAGAGCAGAGGTTCCGACTTATTTTTCTCATAGACCACTTTTAAAATTTATCTGGTTCCGGTGGACCTCCTGCAGCTAAATTTCTACCATATTCCCAAAACTCGACAAAAATGTAAAGATGTGAAGACAACAAGGCCACCGTCGAGTCTCCCTAGGGGTCCACCTGACCACTTTGGGAACTTATGATTTAGAGTAACTAATTATAGATATTAATTGTTTTATCTTACTTTTGCTGAGTGTCGACCACGCTTTCAGGTGTAATGATGATGCTGGCGATCACCGGGTCACGTAATGGATTGGCGTACTTTAGCACCATTCGATATAGAGATGATTTCGAGATGTGCACGATATTTATTACTTCGTTCTGTAAAAGCATTATTATAAGTATAATTACTTCATTTTACGATTTAAAAAATAGACATATTGATTGTGGATTATTGCACAATTCAGTCCCTTACTTGTAAAGAAGAGAAAACCACGTAACCCTTCCACGAATACCCGGGAAAGACTTGATCATTATTCCTGTATCTGACCGGTCCTGACTGTGTAAGGCCCTCTTCAACTTCGTACTGGAACTGGTGGAGTGTGGGGAAGTAGTGGGCGCGAATGGGCTGATCGCAGCGGCGGCCTTCAACGCGCGAGTGACAGCGGCACTGGCCCGTAAGCTTGTCGCAGTTGTTGTCGATCGATCCTCCGATATCGCAGTCACATTCTGAATTTAAGATACATGGGTTAATGCTCAGTTCAATGATCACTAAGAATATATACATACATATAATCACGACTATTATAACCCTAAGGGTTAGTGAGAGACTAGGCAAAAGCACCGCAAAAGCAGTCCACTGCCATTGTACGCGCTTCACCAAACAGTGACTGCACTCAGCGTGGCAGGTAGTGATCCCGTTGCTGCTACAAGCTGTTGGATGGTTGAGTAGTTCTAAGTCCCTTAGTCACCTTTTACGACACCCAAGGGAAGAGAAGGGTTGGTAGAATTCTTTATTTCTTTTAATGCGCCGCTACCAAACGACAACGAATCAGGCACATAATGATATCACCTCTTATTCATACTGTGACTTTTTCATTACTATTATTCACTAATGAGTTATAGATTTTTTTATGTTGATTACGTTTCTATTGCTTAAAAAAGTTTTGATGCCAAAAAGGTCGTGATCTATGTTCATTTCATAACATTCAAAACATTTGATAACTTTCGAATACTTTAGGGTACTGGATATTTTCCGATTCTATTGGAATACATTTCAACCACTTTTCGAAAATGGGCTAGTATTATTTAATGTTTATTCGCAAGTGAGTTAAAATACGTCGTATGATAGATGATAGGTACACGTGTGTATTGAAGATTACAGTCTTCGGCTTTCTTAAGACTCAGTGTAATGTACTAAACTCGATTAATATGTATAGATTATAATTTGAAACTCACCCGTACAACCAAACACATTGTTGCTTTGGAGGCGATAGAATCCGTCTTGGCACTGGTCGCATTGTCGTTCTCCGACGTGCATCTTGCACATGCACTGGCCGTTTCGTGTGTTACAAGAGCCGAGACCTCCCAGTGTGCCGGCTAAATGACATCTGCATTCTGAAACCAAATTTTTCACGTTTCAATACATTTACCACAACATGGAATTTCGTTAACCCATTGATGTTTTTAAAGATAACATTACCTTCGCAACCTAATGGGTTGTACTCCTGCAGGTTCCAAAACAGCGGTCGACAGTCGTTACAGATGCGTCCTTGGACTCTGTCCTTGCACTGGCAAAGTTCCCCAGCCGGCACAGAGCCGCACCCTAGTAAAAAATTTTTTTGTTTTAAACTCCGTTGCATTATAATATCGCTGGAAATTTTACGCAAATCATAAAATAGTAAAACTCACCAGCGAAAGAAGCAATAACGCCCCTCGGATCACAGTTACACTCCTCGCAAGCGGGGTAGTTGTAGAACTGCTCCTTGCAGTGGTCGCACTTCTCGCCGTCGAAGTTAAAATTGCAGTGGCAGAGGCCGCTGTCGTCGCATGTTGAGCCAATGGAGCCAGATGGGTCGCAGTTGCACGCTGTACCAAGATGCGACTTATTTAAAAGCTTTGAATGGCCATTAGAACAAATCTCAATGTAAAATGTCACATCACAGGACATAATAATATTGTAAATAATCAAGCATGATTTTTTTTTGTATACTCACGTAAGCAATCCGGGTACTTGTAGTACCCTGGGGAGCACTGGTCGCACTGCTTGCCGCCGAAGTTGGCGAGGCAGTTGCACTTGCCGTCCGCCGAACAGCTCGTCGACGTGGACCCGGTCGGTGAGCAGTTGCACGGCACGCACTGCCGCTCGCGCCCGCGCACTTCCATGTAGTATCTGAATAAAATAATATATAAATGTAAAAAAATCTTATTACATTCATTATGCCGTTTGTGTTTGTGACTAGTATTCCTAACACAAGCACCAGATAACGGGCTATATACATAATCATCAAAGACTGAAGAACAAATCTTGTATTCATTACAAAACCTTTCGTCCACCATATTTATAAATTTTTGAATCGTTGAACATTCTTACCCAGAGAGACATTGGTCGCATCTAACACCCCCGAAGCCAGTTTTGCAGATGCACTGCCCTGTGATGTCGTCACAGATGGAAGCTTGCGTTCCGCTCACGTCGCAGTTGCAGTCTGCGAAGCATGACAATTAATGCTGAAGGATTAAAACAATGTTGAATCTTGAGAACCTTTGCAAGGAAATAATTGCGGTTGCATGTGTATCTTTAAGTCATACATTGTTCAGTCACGAGCATAAATATTACCAATATTGTCATTGTAAAGACACATCCTATCCAGAAAAGGTAGGTAGAAGTGTTAATACCTACCTTTCGCCTTATATATTTAAATCCCCATTTAATAGGGGCGAGAGTTACCATGAAATCCGATATTAGGGTCGATTAAATTAAACAAATCCAAATTGTGTTTTTCCTTCTCCTCTCCATAAAGTTAGAGAAGGATAGATACACAATTTATTTGAGTTTAGTTGTGCCTACAGAATCGGCCCTGTTATTAAGTTAAGTAAGTTACGTTTGCACGAAGGGTAGTCGTAGTATCCGGCTTCGCACTGGTTGCACGTCCGGCCCGCGTACTTGCTCTTGCATGTACAGTTCCCGGACTCCTTGTCGCACACCGACGACACCGACCCCACAGCATTACACTCGCAGTCTATGAAAGATTAATTGATAAATAATAGAGCAAGCTTAGCAAATGACTCATGCTAATTAGTAGATGAGTCGGAAGCCTAGGACAAAAAAAAAGTTTAACTTGCCATTTCGTCTTGTCGTATCTTGTATTGTATGAGACAAGACGAAATGACTAGGTTGGATGAAATGGCAGAAATCGAATGGTGTAATAATACAGCATGTGTTTTTCCCCATAATCATTGGGTTCGATTCCTGGCTAGGATTATTGATTTTTCAAAAATCAAATGATGCAGTTTTTATTTCCATCTAATTGGTGCTCGCGACACCTTTGAGCGTTGATCGATATTCCTTATAGATTAGACTTTGGCCCACTTGACAAATTCACCCTGTATAATAAGTATATTTCATCAACTTACTTTTGCATTGAGGTGAGTAGTATCCATCGGCACAGATTTCGCAGGAGTTGCCCGCGTAGTTATATTTGCATGGGCACTAAAAAGGAAATAATATAAATGATTTATAAAAATTAAGACAAAATACTTTATTAAATGCAGACCTCCGGGGTCGTCTCTTTATTATCTTCTTATATTATAACGGCAAGTTATCCTATTGTTAGACATCGGCCTAAGAGGTCTTATAGAAAAAAAATTCTAAAAGATTATCCTGTTGTAAAAATTTTAGTAGTTCTGTTTCTACCACAGATATACATTAATATAGGAGTATGATGCAAATTTATACACTTGTGTTCTTATTGGTTTGTATTAAAGTTCATAGAGAAACTTCGCTCTAATCAATAATCTAATCATCATTAGACGTCGTTTGGAGAAACACAAAACTTGTTGTATGCCGCGGGATGAACGCTTAGTAGTTCAGTGCAGATCGTTGTTAAGTTAGCGCAATGTCTTACTAGTCCATCAATGGGCGTGCAGTGCTCCCCGTCGGTGCCGTTCAGGTTGCAAGTGCAAGGTTTGCAGTCGGGGTAGTCGAAGTAGCCGTATGCGCACGAGTCGCAGTTAGGCGGGTTAAATTCTTTACGGCACTCGCAACGCCCAGTCTCCTCCTCGCAGTTGCCAGTCGAGAAATGAGGGTCGCAGTCACAAGCTAGAAAGAATAAAAAAATAAACTTTCACAATATCGACCGGTACACAGCTTGCCGATATAATTCATTTTGTAATCGCGTATGACAAGAGAGAGACAAAACCAATTGGAAATTTAGTTTTATTCAGTTTAAAATTCCGTGACATAAATAGACAAATTAGTTATTTTTCAAATATACAAGATTTATACTACATTCACCCCCTCCCCCCTGCCGTCATCAGTGCAAAACAATCGCTGAAGTGCGCTGGCTGTTTCTTCTCGCGTGAAGACGCAAAGTTTCAGGGACCTCACTTCTTTGGTCTGCAGAAACACCGGAAGTAAATTCACTAGGATTTTGATTGCAAGACTCTATTTTTGATGGAGTTTCTGTCTTTTCCGGGTATTCTGATGGCAATTTTGCTAGTTGTTTATTTAAAACGGCCGTTTCCTAGCCGTCTGCCATACGTACGTAAGCGTAGCGGGGGTGGGCATGAAGCAGTTCTACTTTTTCTACTGCAGAATCATTATTAGACAACCGTACTTTTTTCTTCAGAAGCACGGGACCCGGTGTCATCAGCCAGGAGGGGATTCATTCTCCTGTGGGTGATCTGTGCGTGTAGTAAAAAAGGCATTCATGCGAAGTCTCATTCGTAGCAGTACATAGCCGAACAAATCGAATATAAAGCAACGGGTAATGCTGCCTTTTCCCAGTCCGAAAATCTAGCCCATTCCATTTCAGACAAAGTTGAATACTCTTCCAAAGCGTGCCATTTAGTCGTTCCACTTGACCATTGCTTCTAGATTATAAGCTGTTGTACGACTTGAAGCTATCCCATAAGTCGTCAGAAATCGAAGTAGTTTGACAGTTCCTTTATCTGTATGGATATAGGTAGGAGCACCAAATGTAAAAACAGGTCTTTGAGATATTTATTTACTGTTTGTGAAGAGAGATCTTGACATAGATAGGCAAAAGGGAATCTGGAATACTCGTCGATTGTATTTGTTTCGGGAGGTTGATGGCAAGGCTCCTTGAAATCTTAGCTTAGTCGCTGAAATGGTCCTGTTGCCTTTATCTAGGTTTTACTTTCGCATATACCGGACATGACAAGGCCTCCCGGTAGTGAACAGGCCGAAAAAAAAGTAGTGGTATTATCAATTTAAGGATACTTATAATTTATTTTGTTTGTTTTGACTTGTCAAAAGTGTATTTGATGATACCAATTTGATTAAATGACTTTGAGTTTGAGTTTGAAAGAAGGAGAGAACTTCGGTAGGACCTCAAACCTATAGTGGCGAACCACCTCTGGAGGGTTTCTCTCTGGAAGGCACCCCCCCTAGGGGGTCCCGCTTCCAGGGAGACCTTCCAGGGCGCACGAGTCGGATTCGGGAATCGGCAGACGTCCTGAGGGTGCCTCTAAAGGTTCGGACCTCGGCTCAGGCGTGCCGTGTCGTGGAATAGTTGCGAGGGAGCGCACGGAACACCCGCGAGTGTGACCCGGGTCTTCGCACCTTTGTTTTACGAGTGCGGTGTATAACAAAAGTGTGTCTAGTGCGTGATGTACGTGTGTGTGGAGCGCGACCGTTCGCGCTTGAAATGTCGCTCTCAGGGCCGAGGAGGACGTGCCTCGGCCCTAAGTCTCGGTCAATACTCACTAGTGGGATAGTACTTACGACGTGGGGTTGGTAAGGTGGGGGGAATGGTCAAAAAACGCCTATAGGCACCTTGGAGAAATTGACGGATAGATGGGAAGTCGAAGTCCCTATGGAGGTCTGAATTCCATATGTACCAGGGGCAACCGGTTGCAATTCTCTCGAAATTGGATGACCTGAAGTTTGTCGATGTGGGTGTTCGATGTGGATGAGCGAATGTTATGCTAGCAAACGTGATGATGGGTCGGACGCAGGCTTTTTAATTTTTTTTTTTTCAAATTGGAACAGTAGCCTCAATTGGTGGAATTGAAAATTTTCTCCTACTCTATTAGCAGAAGCAAAGTTCATAGTGGCGTGTACCAAATTCCAGTTAAATTGGTTCCGTAATTTTGACGTGAAAGCGAGACAGACAGACAGAGTTACTTTCGCATTTATAATACTATAGTATGGATAATAATAAAAGGCATGCCTACTTACGCTGACACACGTCAATTTCGTCCCACTTCTTGCCCCTGGGCCTGAAGAATGTTGGGCGACACTTGTTACAATTGATGCCTTCGGTGTTGTGCTGGCAGTTTTTGCAGACGCCGCCGCCCTCGTACCGGTTGTGGATGTCCAGCGAGAGGCGCTGCTCGTCCACCTTCGCGTCGTACTCGCATTCCGTCGTGTGGTTGTGGCAGTTGCATGCTGGAAATGAGACGTTAATCAGTCTTGTAGCGTAGTATAATTTTGAAAAAAAAAAAAAAATTAGAACAGAACATTTTTGAAATCGGTTCTCCTAGTGTTCCAACCCACATTGGGCCAGCGTGGTTGTGTAACGGCCCATACTCCTCATTTGTTTGTTTCCATATGGAAGGCCTGTGTCCAGCAGTGGGACGTATATAGGTATATAGGCTGGGGACGACCCCTAGTGTAAGTTATCATTGTGAAAAACTTAACTTTAATAGTTGCGTTAAGAAGCTCAATTTCTATCGGAAACTTGATTTCTGTGTCATGCTCTGTAGCACCACCGTGTTTATTTTTTCTTTGTGAAATTTAACATGATATTTAACATCATTTTAAAGTACGGTTGACGGTGATAACGTGCGTGTATTGTTTGTGAGTGTACGACTCTTAATTTTAAAGAAATAAGTAAATTTATGTGGCGTTGTTGTTGTTATTGTTTTGTAACTCAGCTATTTTTCTGCTGTTATATAATGTACGAACGCTGTTTATTACGCACACTTAAAAATTTAAAAAATATTTTAATTCTAATCTTACAAACACAGGAATTTTGAATGTAACAAAACTTATTTCATTTCAATTTCTATTAATATCCGCATATCTGATTAATAGCGGATATTAATATGTGATATTTTCCGCTAGTAGCACTTATCATGTTTCCCACAGAATTTTTTCTTCTAAACTCAACTAAAAAAAGTAAGGTTTTAATATAATTATATTTACACTAGGGCTGTGGTACTTGAAGTAGTAACTCATGAGGATAATAATAACTCACGTAAAGCATATTTTTTCCCATACTTTTTCCCACAGGGGTAGGCAGAGATTACATCTTTCCATTTGCTACGATCCTTGCATATTTGTTTCGCTTCATCAACTCTTATAACAGTCCCTAACCATGGTCGGAATAGTGTGTTTTTAAAAATAGGGGGCGTTCGAGATTAGTAGGACGTGAAGGTTTCACCAAACTATGTACTTATTCTGTACTCCAACAATATCAAAAATAAAACACAGACAAAATATTTTTTTTTTTCCATCATATTTTGAGCTTAGACAAAACAGGGCTCAAGTGGATAAGGTGTATTTTCCGATAAATAAAACAAATAAACGAGCTATGTGAAAAAAGTGCTTTAATTTTGATACTTTATAAAATCGAGAGTAAGAAGAAGTAGTCGGTTTAATATTCAAAGACAGAAGGCAAGAGATGGCTACAGAGTACCTAGTTTTAAGCAGAGAGTATGGTATTTCCTACGTTTCCTAATACTGAGCCCTGAGACAGCTTACCTTAATGCTACCTACATTATTCATGCTACGTTTTATGATTACATTTTGGATGCTCGCGGGACGCTTACTTACGTTCACAATCAAATCTGTCCCAATACTGTGAAATCCTCCACTTCTTTTGCTCAAAGCCTGGGCAGCACTTGGCACACTGCGGGCCGCAAGTGTTGTGTTGGCAGCGGCACACCAGGATGCTCGTGTCGCTCTCAGGCTCCGCCGGGTCGCAGTTATCGGCGTGGCCGTTGCACATACAACGCCCTCCAATACTTATGTCTTTTATACTGTAGAAATACTGGAGAGAAGAAATTAACATTTTGCTATGCTTTCATTTGACTTCATATCTTGGTTACAACGAACTTATATTAAAAATTATTAAGAAAAATGTTTCGAGCTTCACGAGTGATGTATAAATTTAAGATCTATAGACATCTTTGCAAGGAAACCATTATTATGTTTAATTTGATAGCTGAGGTTAGGAATTTAGGAAGTAGAAGCAAATAAAATAATATATCACAATACTATTGTCTATTACTTACTCTTCTAGTAACCGTGGGGTCTTGCCTGGCTACTGACATAAGGTGCCCCAGCAAGTTCTTTGTCCTAAGTAATCGCAGACGCACGTTTGTAGCTCTAGTCCACTGTTGCAGGACCAAAGAACTGAAATACTTGTTAGCTGATGGACGGTAGTTCAATAAAGATATTGGAATCTGAAACCAATAGAAGGATTAAAAATTGCATATCTGTAGATGAGGTTTTTTCACTAATTTAATTTCATTTATTGTTAAAGAAAACATAGCTTGTTCTCTTTAAATACTAAAAATAAGTTTCTACAGACATTAATCAAAAATTTCACTAACATTCATCATCGCGCTACTTGATTGTTAAGCACCGTTATTAAGGCAAATGTTATTTATTAAACTTAATTTAAATTTTCTTTAACCTTGTACCTCCCGTGGCCAATATTGTTTCACCAGTCTCTCGGTTATTGTGGCCGAAGCACGAGAGGTGCGCGATCATGAGATTACACTTTGCCACATCGCTAAATCATCTATATTTACTTATTTGTGTTTTTGAGTGAGTTCTTACATAGAGTCAAACATGGTGATTTAGATGGATTTGAACTGGCGAACTCTAATTCACAATATGTGTTCTAATGTTGTAATGCACTTCTCTCCAACTATTCACCCAGCCCAGCTCATTATTTCTTTTAACAATGATGTTATTCTCTTGTGGCGTCAATTGCGACACTGTCTACATTATCTGTTGCGTCAATATTACAAGAAGATAGGCTTGACCCTTTTTTATTGGACCCCAAATGATTCATTACTGTTAGCCATCACCATAAAAAATAATATTTCTTTTTGCTTTACTGAGAAAATACCTTCGGTCATGATGGTCTATGAATTATAAGTGCCGTAAGAGTTACGATTTTGGTAAACAATTTTGGACACAGCCGTCAGATATGCTTGCTTGGTTGCGACTGGCGTTTGACGGATTTTGACCATGCTTTGTAATTGCTTACATGGCGCGTTACTTCACTAATCTCACAAACATGGCGAATAGCGTTTTAAAATAATAATAAAATATGTTTAAATTGAATTTGTACAGCAATCCCTTATTTATATTTATTGATCTTGGTATATTTCGGTCCTTTTACCTACTATGTGAATTAAACATTATTTTCATAACTTTTGCTATTAGTCAACTAACCTATAGTTAAGTATTTATTTCTTGCCAGACATTTTGTTAAAAAATATAATTATTGTAATTACCTCTCCGCCTTCCAAAGGCACGATTTTGGAGTATTCGGTGCTGCAAATGACCGAATCGTCTTTGGTGATTGGCTGTAAGCTCTCCTTTCCGAAATATCTCTCGCAGTCCCTGAGAAAAAATTTAAGTTTAAGTCTAAGTATATTGAAAGAAATAATAGATCAATTATTAATATTGACTGCTTTAACTTTTTTTTGCAATAGTTTTAAGTACTAGACTAGATTTTTTGATCAACATTTCCACAAAAAATGGTGATAAAAAAAATTATAAATTGCCCCTAAACTAAGAGCAAAACATACTTCGCTGGTATGATTATGACATTTTTTTAATGAAAACAGATGGATATATATTTTTTTAATGGGCAGATGGCCTGATGGTAAGTAGTAAGTGATTTTATAGGTATAAAAGAAAATCAAACAAATGACGAATGGATGGTGTGAATAAAGTTAACATAATGAGGTAAGCTTTGGAGGCAATGATATTGCGCCGATCTCAAGTAGAATTGTGAAATGTGTAGGGAATGTATACTGATTTACACTTACTGTGCGCTCTCCGAAAAATACTGCCAGGGCTTAAAGGTCTTTCCATAGTCGGTGGATTTCTCCAGAGCCCAGAGCCCGGGCCGGGGAGAATTGCCCATCTTCAGGAACACGTACGCCACATGGAACTCCTGCATTATAGATTTAAATAAAGTTTTAAAAGTGAAAATCAAAATTAAGTGCATCAAAGAGAAACACCTCTATTTAACAGCCTCTTGGTCTAGTGGTTGACACCACCGAGTGTTGATCGGGATGTCCGGGGTTCGGTTCCCCACGGGGGTAGGGGCTTTTCTACTTGGTTTGACTGGTGGTTGGACTTCTATGCCCGCCTGGCTAGCTACCACCGTCTTACCTAAATCTGTCGCCATAACAACAATGTTAGTTGTGTTGCGCCAATTAGACTGAAGATAGCCAGTTCCTCAGTTGTTGAGGAATACAGGTGGAGCTCGCTTTCACCTTTATCGTCACTTACCATCAGGTCAGATGAAGGCCAAGAGCTTGCGTGTCATATGTAAAAAAAAAGGATTTTATGTTGTATTAAGGTTTGTGTGGAAAACAGTTAAAATCATCGACGAAAATAAAAAATAAATAAATAAAATAACATTTCTGGCCAGTCCAACCCAAAGTAAGCATCGTATGGTTTTCTACGGGATCTAGTAAAACGAGGAATTTTTAAGTGTCATTAAGATATACAAATTATGACGGAAGCTGTGTTGATGGAAGCTTAACAATACTAATAAAATGGGGATAACCGAAAGATATCTCATTAATTATTGTCTCTGTTATGTATTTTCTTTGCGTGTGCAATAACCACTATTAAAGGTAAGGATATAAAAAAAAAATCGTTGATATATGTCCACACCAAAATCTGCCTCAACGGCGGGACTCGAACTTTAAAAATGGCGACAAGCCAATAAAGACTTGCCGTGGCTTGTTTCGTTTAAGTTATATTTTGAAACGGTTACGACGGCCTCTTTATCTTACTTATCTCTTAATGTGCTCAATTCCTAGAACATTATTAAAAATGATGTTACAATTACATTTAGGACTGTTTTGATAACATTCGCGTTAGTTATAGAACCATTCTTATATTGTTAGATTTAAGTATGGATGTCTGACCTCTTTAGTTACACAATGTTTTTTTATCTGTTATACCGCCTACAGCTACAGTATCCGGCGTGGAATCCGGTATATGAAACGTCCAAAATAGTTAATTCAAATATATAAACGACCTCCGTGGTCGAGTGATCTGTACCTCGTGAGGTCCCAGAAATTTTGGATTTTTATATTATTTATATTATATGTATTGTATTTATTCTGGATATTTATATGTGTCCGTAACCGAGCAGCAGTTGTTTAAAGTGGGGCTACGAGTAGTTAATAGGTGTAAATGTTTATTTATTTATTTATAAAATATTAAAATTATATACATATAAGTAACGGTATTTAAACGAATATGTAAAAAAAACATCGTTTAAGTACTCTTTTAGTTTGTTAATTAAAATATAGGTGCTAAAGGTATTCTTATTCTTGCGGTATTTTAATTAAATTGCATTTTCGTTTTATGCTAATCTGATATTATGAAATATCTCTTAACAATTTATATTAATAATAAATAATTACTTATCAAAGACTAAAAATTATATTTGCGTACTTTAAATACGATATATCTGATTTATACATTCGCCAGCAGCAGTGGGATTGGGAGTGGGAGAGAGAGAAGCATAATAAAACTTTAAAAAAATTTGAGAGGCATAAAATTTAATAACTCATACTAATGACAAAATTTAAACAATAAAAAGATAAGTATAACACATTTAAAAATTAATATTTTGCGTAATACATAACATTCGACTTAGGGCATTGTTGGAGATATAACAAAAATATTAGCAAAAACCTCATTCGCAAGTTGCAATTATTACAATGATCGCAATAAGTTAAACATAATAAAGCTGGCTTTCCCAGATTGAGATGAATGAAATTCTTTCATAAATCTGTGTCGGTCGGTAATATCACCATTATCACCGACCGTGGGAGGCCATTTTTAGATTGCGTAAAGATTTTCAATAATTGTTGTTATTAGTTTTGTGTTTACCAGACGAAATGTGGGTGCAAGCACCTAAGGTGTAAGAAGGATCTCTGATATTCATGTGTACTATATTTTTGGGTGATTTTATGTACGTATGTATGTACAATATTTTTAACAAAAACAATAAGGAATAAGATATTAAAATATTACCATGATAAATTATATTACGAATGTTTTATTTGTACCCAGGTAAGTGCAATAGAATATAATTGTAATTGCAATAGAATTGTGCTGTATTTTTTTACTTTTATCTAAATATGTAGTAAAGATACATGCATACAATCACGTGTGTAATCCCCGAAGGGGTCGGCAGAGTCCAAGGAGCACAGTGTTCCTTAAGACCACATTTAGCCATACGCCATAAAAAAATTGGGTTTGTTCAGATGGAATATCGTGAAAAAGTAGTAACAAGTGGCGAGCTCATCGCCTATACAATCACAGACCCAGTACCTAATGCGCCCTTAGTCGCCTTTTACGACATGCAGGGAGAGAAAAGCAGTTGACACATTTTTTGCGTCCCAGACTGACATGGAACAAACGAAAAACGACGACGACGACGTAAAGATAACAGACGTTTTTATAACTGAACTCTGCTGAGTGCTGACGTAGTTCTAGGCGATCGGTAATAAGACACTTTTATTATTGTACTGATGATACCTAAATTGTTTGTCCAGACTCAACATTTGATACACAGTGACACAAACCTAAGCACATAATGCAAATTCCTTATGCTATCATTCGGATATAGTGCTGAATATTACGCTGTTATTAAGAGTAACAATCATTATGGATGTTGTCTTACTGGGGACTTAATTTACTGCTCCCATTACAGATGTCCAGTTCGATTTCACTGAGCGTAAGGTACGAGTATAAATGGTATCATGCAAAATATGATTATTGAATCGCTAAGCAGACACTTTATTTTTAAACAATACATTTCGCTAGCTGCAAGTTTTAGAGTTCATTAAGGAAAGTGATAAGGTTTATATTACATAGATAAGGAGAATAATTATAATGAATAGATAAATCACTAGAACGTAATTAAAGCACTGTGCTTTTATTTATTCCTACAATAGAGTATTTCGCAGAAAAGGAGGATATATTAAAAACGGAGGCTACATATAAATAATACATACTTAAAGTAACCGCTTTTCCTATAGGGGTAGGCAGAAATTACTTATTTCGACAGGCTACGTTCCTTGCATATTTCTTTCGTTTCTACTCTCCTTACAATCCTCACACATGCTCTGAGATTTATTATTTTTCAGTCACTTTATCCCTTCTATTTCTCCTTTTCCCAACTTTTACTCCCATACATCAGTGTAATGGCATTATCAATTACTTAAATCAAATCGTATGTTCCGTTTCACATTCCTATCAATCGCTAGTCAACCCAGGCATCGTTATTGGAAGCTTCTCGGAACATCTTGTTGACAAATTGCCTGTACCTCATCACTCTTAACGTTAGCAAGCATAATATCGTTTTACCTTGCATTAATACGAGTACCTTGACGATGAACCATAACTTTAGATTCATACTTTCGCTGATTCTTCTTAGTTTCCCAGTTCCCAATAGGCTAGTTGACCCTCATTTTTATTGGGCCCCTAATGATTAATTACTGATGGCCATCACCATAAAAAATAATACAATTTTTTTCTGAAGCCTATAACACAATATATTTTAAATTATAAATTACGTTTTTGCTTAAATGTCAAAATCGCCTTCGGTCCTGATGGTCTATGAATTATCTGTGCCGTAGCGTCACGATTATTGTTAACAATTCAATACGCATGCGTGACATAGCTGACAGTTATGCTTGATTGGTTGCATCTGGCGTTTAACGGATTTTGACCATGCGTAGTAATTGTTTACATGAATCGTTACTCAACTAATTTCAGGAACATGGCAGATAGAGTTTTTGGCAGATGAAAAAAAAGTAAAAATAAAACATATTTAAATTGAATGTCTACTGCAATCCCTTATTTATATTTATCAAACTTGGTATATTTCGGACCCTTGTACTAAATACTTACTTTTGATATGAGTCAACTAGGGTCGGTCAACGTAGGGTCTAGGGTCGGAGGAAAATTTCTCCTTCTTCCACTCCCTCCTATCACTTGCCAAGTCAACCAAGTCAACTCACTCCCTCCCTCATCATATCGTCATTCACACAATCCATCAATTTTTTCTTCGGTATACCCCTCCCTACACGCTCATCCACGTTCAAATCCATTACTTTCCTGGTAACATGATCATTTTCTCTCCTCATTATATGTCCATACCTAAAAGTCATTTTCCCATAGGGTTAGGCAGAAATTACTTCTTTCGACAGGCTACGATCCTCGCACATTTCTTTCGTTTTGCATATTCACACTTTAATAATGATTTTTATGGCGATATTCATAGGTTAGCTAGAGTGGGCTGGATGAGAAGGGCTCAAAATCGAGTGGTGGCGAGCATTAGGAGAGACCTATGTCCAGCAGTAGACGTGCTCAGGTTGATGATGATGATGATGACGATTCACAGTTTTTTTGGGGTCGTAGGCGCAGCATGTCTTCCGCTTCCATTCTGAACGAATATTAATTAACGTGCTTCAGATAACCGGATTTAATCTTAGGGAATTATCTAATTCTCTGTGGAAGGCTCAAAATTTAATATATTTCCCTTCTGGTGGTTTAGTATTTAATAAATAAATAAATATTCTCAGACATTCACACCTAACAACTAGCCCCATTTAAGCAACTAATGCTGCTTGTGTTACACATACTAGATGACGGATAAATACATTCAATACTTAGATGAATACATTAAATATTCCGAAAAGATACAAAAATTATATAAACATGCAGGACTGGAAAATAAATGCCTGTATTCATCACTCAAACATTTGCCCCCACCGGGATCGAACCCAGAACCTCTCGCGATGATGACACCTTGAGACCGGCGTTCAGACCACTCGATCACGGAGGTCGTCAATAGTACTTACACGCAAAGACGCAATTTATTGATAAAGCAAGTTTCAATTGGATTAGATACAACATTTAATTGTTTTATTGTAACCTGCAATCCTTATTCAGAAATAAAACTTATAAGGATTGAATAGGTTCAAATAAAGGTCAAGACAGATCTCATGTTGATTTCCTTAGTCTCGTAGGTACTTAATTTCGTAACACAAAATTTCATCAAAAGCGGTCTATTATTAATTATACGTCCCTCGGGGTCGATGCCCGCACCACGTCCTATTTACAGATCGGGGATGCAGTATTCTAAGTTGGAGTGTTGTTTGTCACAGAAACATGCTCCTATGAATTAATTTTGAAGTCATCTAAGAATGTTTCATTTCATGTTATAATCTTCGATGTGCCCACGTAACCACGTTCATTGTAAAATTATAGACCATTGTAATAATTACTTTTTTTTTAATTTCTCATATTTTGTTAAAATTAAGGTTGTTTCGATCAGGAGATAAGCTGTTTATTTTGTTCCTTTTTTTTAATAAGTAATTAAATTCTAACTCTATTATTTAAATCTAGAGGTATTATTTAATTGTGAGTATTTACTTTTCATTTTGAAAAATAAATATAATTTAAAAACTTGTTATACATGAAAAATAGAATACTACAGATTAGTAGTAGAATACTACAGATTAGTATTACATACTGTTTTAATAAGTAATACTTCAGTGTTTATAATGAGAATACATGATTTAACTACCGCAATATAGAAAGACTTTCTGAAACACTACAAATATAAAGATGATGTCAGCTAGTGTTCCATGCTTCCTTCGTATACATAGAGTTATAACGATAACTCATTACCATCTCTATGTGTCGATGATATTTTATTAAATATGCTGGTCTCTAAAGTCTCTACATACTTGTGTTAATAATTCCAGCTGTATCTACTTAAAAGTTCAAATATAATATTCTGTGAATTACCCTAATTATCATATTTTTAAAATTATTGCTTCTTCCAATGTTTCGATAAATTAAAAACATTCGTCATGATAATGTTACTGTGTAAGGATTAGTGGAATGCCCTGTAAAGCCCATTTTATATCCAGCCAGTGTTTGCAATACACGGAATGTTTCATGTAAGTTGTCAAGCAAGTGTGTGTTCAATACTTATCGATTTAACTTCCGTATGTTCTAGGATTTTTTTGATAATTCTTTAAAATATTATATTAAGCAATAAATTTTTGTTAATATTGTCAAAAACTTATGTGTTATCGGACTTATGTGTCCAAGGTTGATGGTGTGGTTGATTTCGTTGTACTTCATGCCGCGGGACAGAGGAGGACCATCAGGTCCCTATGTCATCGATGGCGGCTGTATACTTAGGGGACGCGGTTATCGGACTTATCTGTCAAAGGTCGTTGTACTTCATGCACCGGGACAGGGTCGGACTCTGCCACCAGGTCTCCATGTCAACGACGGAGGGATATATACTCAGTGGACGTTGTTCCCGGACTTACCTGTCCAAGGTCGATGGTGAGGTTGATCTCGTTGTACTTCATGCCGCGGGACAGGGGCGGACTCTGCCACCAGGTCTCCATGTCATCGACGGCGTACTCCGGGGGGTGCTTCTTGGCCTCATTGCTCGCGTCGCAGAAGTCGCACACCTGTTACAGAATTATAAAATAAAAATTAATACATAAATATCACCTGAAGCTCCTCATGTCATTAGGGTTTATTGCAATTAAGCAGCAAAAGTAAGATGCTGTGTATACATGTAAATCACACACATATTTAAGGCTGGTAATAATAAATATATTGTTAACAACGTTTAATAGACACGCATCGATCCCACTGGCAGAAAAAAAGTAAATATTGGAACTTCTTCAATCGGTTAACACACTATATCTAGCTTTTCCTTAGAAAGTATAATTTAATTACATTAGCAAGTATTTTCCATAAAGTAAAATGTTCGAAATGTTAATGTTTATAACGTTAGAGGGGCGAAGGACGACAGGGATGTATATTTAGTATATAACTAGAAGTTACTTTACCTATAGTTCTACAAGTAAATTATGTTGTGCTACTTTATTAGATAATTTACAGTTTGCCAGTACTCTTATAATGTAAGTAATTGCGAGTATTGAAAAACGTAAAGGACATTTAAGTTATGGGGCGTTTACTGAAAGGTCTTCAGTAAACCTCGGCAGAGAACAAAGAAAGAACAATGCCTTTAGCCTGTATTTGACATTTAATGTACATACTTCAATAAAATTTGATACTAGTATCAGAAACAACCAAGCCATTTGAACTCGTGGATGTTATGGATGCGTAACCGATAAACATATTGTATTAAAAAAAATAGACGTAAAACAACTTAATAACCCTGAACAAAATATTCAATGTTCCTAGTTTTTACTAAGCAGGTTGGTGTAGAGATCTGCAATATACCACGCGATCACCATGCCCTTGTTATGAAAAAAACGGCCCATTCAAACCGAAGCGATTATGCCGGTCGGGAGTGAAACAAAAGATAGTTGGCGGTATAAGTTCGTCATTTGGCGACCACATGTCCGGGATAAAAATTCGTGGATACCGACGGCTGCCGAAATATGCCGAGACTTCACTGCATCAAAAGGCATGCGCCTGCGGCTAACTGAACGTATCTCGTCTGATGAATGATGAAATGAATTTTGTTATATTTATATTCTCAATTCTGATTGGTATCGTTAAATCTGTTTTGTTAATACCTATTTATTATCTATCATTGTAAGAACATTTTAACCTAATACAAAGGTACTGAGATTTACGACCGGTTTCACTTATAAATTAAACGACTAATAATTCCATACGAATTCTCTTTCATATTACAATTTATCTGTTGGATAGTGACTATCTGAGGTTCTTAAACGAGCCTTTATAACACGTCAAACAATATAATTTTTGACCTAATATTTTGCCGCCATAAAGAGATACTTAGTAACAAAAATAGTTATTTAATTGATACGAAGTACCTAATTTGCTATTACTCTCCGTATAGAGAACTGAGTAACATTACTGACAGATGCTGTACTACATGGCATTATATTTAAAATTATTTCTAGTAACACACACGCATTTCAAAGATAACTAAAGCAAACTAATTATGGGTCACTATTATCTATTATCCCAAAACATGATTGTGTTCATTCAAAAGAGCGGTTGATAGTGAGTTCGGAGGTCGCATGATAAGTAATTTAGCCACCGCGCAAGACATTTGACTTTTTAAATTTTTTCATATTTTTTCCATCTATTGCATGGAATTTTCTGCCATTATAAGTATCCCCTCCGTCCTACAACATGGATTACTTGAAGAGAGGTGTGAAGAAACACATAATGAGCTAGTAAGGTGGAAGTGACCAGAGCAGTTCTCTGTGACCCTATTTATTTCCGCAAAAGGACCCCCTACAGCTTACTATCAGGTGGTGTTGAGTCGTTTCCTGTGCTTTTTATAAAAAAAATATAACTGGCTTACTTTGATTTTCACATATTAACAAACACATAGGTACTTAAATGTAGTTACAAGTAAAGAAATAAAATACTAATAATTTAACTAACAGCAGTGACATGATAAATAAGCTCCGTTTTGGTAATAACGCGCAGAGCGACGAACCCGTTATCACTTCGGCGGCAGGATGAGATACCTTATCACGAGGGAGTCTGCACCCGGAGCCGAGCTACCCAGAAACTAGAGTCCATTGATATTATATATGAAATGCACTCTCGTTCGAGAAGCCGCGGGAATCGCGGGTTCGATCCCACCGCCTGTACAACTGAGTTTGAATACATAAAACTTATGTACAGTTCATTATGAATATCGCTTGCCTCACATTGTACCCGGTGCATGGCAACAGGCTCGCCACCTGTTACATGGGGACTAAATACCTGGCGAAATGTGGGTGTGCTCTACCTCTACCTTTGGGGAAAAGGTGTGATGATATGTACTGGTTATGTATCGTTTTCATTGAAAACTTATGAGTTGAGTATCTTGCTTAGGGCGTTTACGCTGGGTGGTCTTCGTCGGCACGTATGTCATAGTAAATTTAAAAATTTCGGTAACCATACAGATTACAGGCGCCAAATATGTGGTTCGTTCCTCTAATGCTGAAATATCAGGGCCTTTCCACACCATGTATACCAAAATAAAAGTTTCATTACCTTCATTACAAACTGGAATATCGTTAGCTACCAATATTGTCAACTTAAGTATATTACTAAACTGAATTATAGCTATAACGGTAGTATACAATATAAAAATTACAATTTAAGATAGACTATTTAATATAGATACATTTAAAGTCCTAATATTCTTAGTTGAAAAAACTATACCTTCTCTCATTCAAAATAATAAAAAAAACTCGAAGGTGAACATACATCTTTATATAGATCATTTGAAATTTTAAAAAGAAATTGTAATTATAATGTCCTATGGATACAATGTGGGTTCGACTCTCGGTAGAGTTTAATATTAGTTTACAATAGCTATTTTTCTTAAGACAAACAATACTATGACAAAAGCTTTCTTTACAATAAATGAGTCAATTGTTATTTATATTGATGATTTTATGGGGAGTAGACAAAGTATAGTGGAACTGCACATAACTCGATATTACTCGCGTGCTATTGAAAATACGCTCGTGTTTAAATATTTTTTTTTTATTTTGAAAATCCCAATTTACTAATAGTTTATTTACTACTATTACCTATGTTAAACTGCAATTAGAAGTTTGTGAAACTATATTTAGTATTTGTGATAATGTTTGTCAATGATAATATAAAAAAAATATTTTATAATTATCATTAGTAGGCGAATGAATTTAAAATGATGTGGCTACCTATTCTGCCACTTAGGTTATAGGTAGCGTTAAGGTTCAAAATATTACCTGTCCTTGTATCACGTGTTCATCGTGGTCGGCGTTGGCGCCGACTAGCTTGCAGTACAATTCCGGTCCTTCGTCTCCACACGTAGCAGTCGCAGTAATCTTCTTTCCTGACGCCAAATTCACGTAGGGAGGCGTTAGTATTTCGGCTCGTGCGAGCGCGCACAATAGGAGAAGCGCAGCCGCGCGCGCCATGCTTAGCGGCCGGCGGTCCGTCGCGGAGTGAGGCGTGTGCGCCGGTATAAGCCGGTGGCTTGTTTTAGGGCTACACATGGTTTGTAAAATATAATTGTTCAGAGGAATTTCTGATTTTAGATACATTGTAAAGGAGTGTATCTAATTTTTTGGGTGTTTTTTAAGCAGTCAACAAAATATTGGAATTTTGGCTAGCAAAAAAATAAAATTGATTAGCTAAAATAACAAATTGGACAGCAAATTGTGGACAGCAGATATTTCTAATTTGTCAGCAATATAACTGTTTTCCTTCCAAATGTTTTCCCTGCTGCCAAATTGTTCAATATGTATATGATTTGATGACACAAAAAATAACTTTAACATAATATCTATCAAAATACATTTCCTAGGAATTGATCCTTTTCCTAGATTTTTTTACATTTCCGGTGTTATATTGCTGCCCAAAATTTTCTGGCCAAATAATTATATAGCCGCCCAAATAATTAAATTGCTGACAAAATATTTGTTTGCTGCCACAATGATGTTTCGGCTGACCTGTTTTGTTGCTAAATGGCTGCCCAATTAATTACTTCCCAATTTTTTTTGGTGTTATTTAAACGGTTAGCTAAATATTCGATAATTCAGCAAAATAACTAATTGCGTAAGGAAAAAAAGCCTTATTTCGATTTGAACCTACTTATTTCTACTTTTCCATAGAAATACCCGTATGATAATGTTCACTTTACGATCAATAAACGTTTAATATGATCGTTCAATATGATACCTCAAATTGTGAATATATTACTTAATTTCACTTTAAAAAGTGATTAAGTACTAGATATTAGCATAATAGTACATTTTTTAAATTTTTTACGAAAAGAATGAATTATTAATTAATTCATATTCTTAAATACATATAATTTTTTGAATTGATCATTCTGTATATCAGATGTAAGGTTTTTTGAAGATATAATAAATAAAACAAATTCAATATAGGAAGTTGTGATTGAATATGCTGAAAGTATTTATTATTAACTATAAGCTCAAATATTTTATAAAAAATACTGTCATTATCAAAACATGAACCTGCTGAAATGAAAACACATTTACTGCACCATTACAATAGTTGCCTTTACAAACACACACATGAAAGTGAGCGAACAGAGATATTGCCCTCGAAAATGGTACCAAAGATGCTCCAGGGCTAGTCACACAGCCTTCAGAAATTCCTTTGAGTAGTAATTCTAATCTTCTGTATCTTGGTGTGAGATATGTTCCACCTTTTAACGGCGGCATTGCTCTACATCCTCTTTCTGTGTAATCGAGGCCTAAATCGATATATCGCTGAAAACATCCACCGATAAATTTCTTGCCCCTACATTTTTCTTTCATTGTTCGTCGCTTATAACGATGAACGTGATCAGGACTATCAAAAGAGGCAAAGCAATCTCTATTACCTAATTTGGGCACGTTGGTTATACCACATGAATAACACCGACCTTTCACAATAGTTGACTCGTTTACTGTCGTAAGTGTTGGAGCTGTTGTTGTGGGTGTTGTCGTAGTTATTGTTGTTGTGGTTGTTGTTGTGGTTGTTGTTGGTGCTGTTGTGAGAGTATTAGTTTCTTCATATGTAGTCGTTGAAGTATCCTCATATGTAGTCGTTGTAGTATCCTCATATGTAGTCGTTGTAGTATCCTTATATGTAGTTGTTGTAGCATTCTCATATGTAGTTGTTGTATTATCTTCGTTCCCAGGACCAGGAGTCGTCATATTATTACCTGGTCCTCCTGTATCATTGCCAAGAGTTCCAGGACCCGAATTATCACCTGGTCCCCCAGAATTATTTTCTGGAATTTCAGGACCCAAACTATTACCTGGTCCCCCAGTATTATTTCCTGGAGTTCCATAACCAAAACTATTACCTGGTCCTTCAGTATTATTGCCTTGTCTCCAAAGTGATTCTTGATAATATTGTTGAAAATAATTAGGTTCATTTGGCGCTCCTGGATATTTTGTTCTTTTTGGTGGTGCCAATGGTGCTCTTGGATAATTTTGTTCCCCTGGGATTCCTGGGTAGTTTTGGTTCCATGGTGCTCTTGAATAATTTGGTCTTCTTGTTGGTCCTGGTTTATTTGGTCCCACTTGAACTCCTGGATAATTCGGTCCCCCCGGTGCTCCTACATAATTTGGTCCCGCTGGTGCTCCTTCATAATTTGGGTCCTCTGGTGCTCCTAGATAATTTGATTCCTCTGATGTTCCTGGATAATTGGGCCCTCTTGGTGCTTCCAAATAATTTGATCTCTCTGGTGCTCCTGCATAATTTGGTCCTCCTAGTGCATTTGGATAATTATGATCCCATGGTGGTTTTGGTCCATAAATTCCCCATGGTCGTTTTTCATCATGTGCTCCTGAATATCGTCTTCCTTCACCTCGTTCCCATACATCTTTAAGTCGATCTTGCTTGTCCTTCTGATCATATTTTGGTCGAATCTTGGTCAACGGTGATGGCGGGTATGGCTTTGTATATGGCTCAGGAATAATAGAATGAGCTGGTATAGGTTCACCAATCCGATCGTAGTCATAAATTTTAGGTCCCCCAGTATATCCCTTAGGTGTGCAGAACGTTGTTAATCCTATTACGATAAATCCCGGTCTAAGTTCCATTGTAGGTCTTGGTTCTTTTGTTATTTTAGTTCTTTTTTTAGATCGAGTTCTCCTACTAACTTTGTCTGTTTTAACTCCTGGTAAAGCATGTTTTAGTTTATTTTCCTGTAGTTTTCCCCGTTCATGTTTCTGCTCTGGTTCCTTATAATTATTATGTTTGTCTTCGCGAAAATTATCTTTTTTATCTCCTTTTTTCAATGTATGCTTTAGATATTTAGTTCTTGATACAGGCAGGTTTCTTCTCCCTGTACTGAATTTTAACTTGCCAACAGTATTGCCGTGGGTAACATTGTTATCATTAAATATAATTCGCAATATCATACCTTTAGTGCGGCTTGTTGTAAAGATTCGAAATCTTTTTGATGCGTAAGCTTTTTTGGGATTTATTAGTCTATGGTTAGTACGTGAATTATGTGACTTTGATTTACTGGAGAGTCCAGACCTAGTCAGCGGCTCAAAAAGTGAATGTGTTTTGTGATAATTAGATATAATAAATCTAGCGTCTGAAGGCATTACTTTCGGAGGAAAGTATGGTTTCCATGTTCGTCTTGATGAGGACGAGTATATTTGAGAAGACCTAGAGGGCTTTTCTGTAGTAGTTCCCAAAATTGCCGGAAATATAAATGGTTTTGTTCGCCAAATTTCATGGTAATTTTCGTAGTTTTTAACTGTTAGAGCAGTCGTCCTAATTGGTAGTAAAGTGTAATAACTTATCACTGCGTCCTTATTTTTATGTAGAAGAGATTTCATTTGTGATGATAAAGTCGATTTCTGTATGTCCGTTTTGTGACGGTCCGGGCTATTAGTGTTTTTTAACATTTTCATTTCATCTATTACTTCATAGTCTTCGGGTAATACCACAACATCACTACTTGACTTATACAAATATGGATTTTTTAAACGAGACAAAAATGAGCTACATACTATATTATTATATGGCATGAAAATAATAATTAAAACATAGTAAAGATGTTTGTAAAAATATGACATAATAACAATAATACGACAAATGACAAGTCTAGGGTATTTATAGAGACATGTCACTTTGGTATTTACTTCTTTAGAAAATCAAAAAGAGGTGTCAGAAAACCATATGGACTTCACTCTGAGACTTCACTCAATATTGGGATGTTATATTGTAACTGCCTTGTAACCATGGACTTTAACCTTGAGGTCGCTGCTTGTAACACACAATAGTATGCCATAAGTGCCCGCCTCGAGTCGGCTTTCATTCATCCTCAAACCAACATAGCATCAAAAAGGTAGGAAACTAGGAAACAAAATATACACTATAGCTCCGTGTGTAGCCCCTCGATGATTTCTGAGGAAAAATGTAATGAGATGTATTGAGATGTGCTATAAAAATCTTTGCATTATACCTGCTGTGTGTGAAGTCACAAAGTCACGAAATCACGGTCACGAAAATAAAATATTAAAAAATACTTACATTACTTCGTTATAAATAAAAGAAAATATTTGTATTATAACCTCAGAGTAAACAGAACTGGAGTAGCCTTTGTCTAACATTCCCCTCTGCCAAATGCACAAGCATCGGATGCTTGCACGTTTAGTAAAACTAGTTGAGCCGCCATTTTGACAGCCATAACATTGTAAACGTTGCGACGAACAGAGCTCCCGCAAAAATGCCTGCCTGTGCTGTTTTTTGTTGTAAAAATAAATAGAAAACATCGAGTATGCTAAAAGATGGTGTCACCTTTTATTTGTAATTATAATTTTTAAGATTTCATGATTATTTACTTCATTATTTCATGTTTTAGAATTCTACGATTTCAAATTTCGAACGCTAGTCTCGTGGGGAGTGCGGCTGTGACGTTGTCAAAACGCACACCCCACGTGACTATTTTAAGCGTGTGTGTGCGTGAAATTTAAATTTGTGTGTCGAATTATGCATGTGTGCATTTGTAAAAACGGCTGGCTTTGAGTGTAGTGGTAACCTCACCCCAAATGGCAGAAAAAAATGTTTGAGAAATTGGCTAATGGCTACTCCAGTTCTGTTTACTCTGAGATTATAACTCAAACCCTCTTAAAATGATACCATGTATGAAGTAATCTAATAAAAGAGGTTAAATTCATTCAAATTTATATTTTTATTTTTAAAAATCAACCCAGCAAATGACTCAACACCACCAGTTGGTAAGCAGTAGAAAAATTCATATGCGAAAGATTTCAGCACCAAAGGATTTCATAAGATGCCTTTTCACGCCTCTTTTGAACGAACACATGCTGTAGGAAGGAGGGAACACGTGTGCCGGAGAGTTTCATGCTCTGGATGTACGAGCAAAGTATTATTCCCTAAACCTTTTAGTACGTGCGGGCCGTATATGCGTGGCTCTGCACGCGTGCTTCTTAGCAGGAAAGGGGAGGGTGGGATAAGGATAAAAAGCTCTTCAAAACATTCCTCGTGGTACATCCGGTAAAAGGCGCTTAATAACGCAACGTCGCGACGTAATTTCTGATTCAAGGGTGTTTATGATCTCTGCTGCGCCAATCTGTCCAGTGTATCGAGCAGGTACTTTGCGGAACCATCCCACAAGTGCGAGCAGTATTCCACGCAAGACCGGACCTCTCCGGACCTGGGTTTTCACCGTGTTATTCATAAAAAATAATAGTCTTAATAAACTATTAAGACCCTACCTACAGAGTGTTTTGTTTTCTTCTTTCAAACACAAATCTAAATTAGAGATCAAGTGACAAATCACTTTTTAACTAAAATAGGTTTATGAAGCCTTTAATATTTTTTGTAAATAACACGGTAAATCTTTATAATATTAGTCTCTTTATCCACCGCTAAAAGCTCTGGAGATTTGGGGAGATGAAAAAAAAAGTAAAAAAAAATAGAATTTCTACAGCAATCCTTTATTGAACTTGGTATATTTCGGACCTTGTTACTTAACACAATGTTAATTAAACATTATTTTCATTACTTTGATCCGAGTCAAGAAGACATTTATGTCAATATCTGAGCAAGGTTGAGGTAGCTAACGGCATACTCATGTTTCTATTGGACTAGTTTTTAGCTTTCTTTGCGTATAGACTCATTGTTCAACTACTGCTGAACAGTTGCTCAGTAGTTATTTTCCTAGACTTTATTGTTTAATTTTTGCTTTTGCAATAATACCATGAAATCTTGAATTAGGATAAGAAAATACAAAATTAATTTGTAAAATCTTTATTAATAATGCAAAAAACACATTACTTATAGTGAGTATTGGTATTTGGGGCCATCCTCAGGATTCTGTTCGTTTATAATTTTGTGTTCATTGATGCTATCAACACTACTTTGTCTCCTCAATGACTTTAAATCTGAACTATTCCGTTTGACTCTTTTCAAAGGTGTAGAATAAGCTACAGATTTTTTTATTCCACATTGCTTGTTTTTATCGGAATCTCCTTTTAATTTTTTATTTTGTAATAACTCTTCATCGCTTTCGGTAGTGCTTATAGTAATTACAGGAATCACTGAGCTAATTGAATCTGATTGCTTTGACTGTGTACTAGACTCGGATGTTTGGTTCCTGTCGAATTTTTTCTGTCCTTTAAGAATTTCCGATGTTTCTGCAAGTTCTATATTATGTTCTTCCTTTAAGTTTTCTTGCCTTTCCATTATCGCTTTTTTTTCTGTACGATCTTCAAATTTTTCTACTTTTACTTTAAGGTCCTTAATTGTTGCAGGCTTAGTGTCATTAAACTCTACATTATTTTTTTTCTTATTATCTGTTTTAAAAACAATATTTTTTTTCTTTAATACATCTGTTGGTAAATTTTCATGGAAATCAGTGTCGGTTTCATCTTCGACGTTAATTGAAGATTGACATAAATTTGTGGCTTCTGGTACAGTTGCTACATCCGGTTTTTTATCTAATGCCATCCCCACTATTTTTGCAAAAATACCACCTACAAAGGGAAAATACTTGTATGTAATGTGCTGATAATTATGAGCTTTTAAATGTTAATATTGACAGTATTTGTATTTACCTTTCTTTCTTGCGGCTTTTATGGGTTCTGCACTGTCATCGCCAGTTTTGCGATCATCTGAATCAATAGATTTGCTTATAGGCAGTGATGGAAGTGCTTTTTTCCATCTAGCGAATGGTGTGTTATCCATAATTGCTGACGAGCCTACTCTTCTTCTAGTATCTGCTAATTGGAACATTTTCCTTCGTTCTTCAGTTCGTTCTCGGCGTAATTGTATCTGAATTAAAATAATTTTATTTTTGCAATGTACCAGTATGGGTTTCTATGATATATGATGGTAGTTCATAAATGGAATATTGCTAATATTTCTACTATAGTTGATAAATTGTTTACCTTAAGATCATTGTTAGCTTCTCGCAATGAATTTGTAAGTGATGTTAAATAGTATATTATTAGAATAAGAAGAACCAATAATGGAATAACAATAGCAGGCGAAGCTATGTACTCCAGAGTAAAATTTAACGATTGTGGAAGAATCTTATAGATATTATTTGTCAATATGTAGTATATTTTATCGTACTCTGAAAACGGCCCACAATGCCAAGACGGCTTAACCCAAACAATTGTATATCCTACGGGCAGCACACACAGAAATAACATTGTGAGTAATAATGCTAAGTAAAAATTGTTGCTTTTAGATACTCTGAAAACCACCTCGTGGGGTACATTGCAAGTCATTACTGCCCAGGAACGAAGGTACATCATGATCATTAGCTTTACAATGTTCAAAACTACCAGCCCAGGCGAGAAGAACATTCCCATCCAAACCATTCCCTGATTATTTATAAGATGAAGAATATTTTCTGCTATCTTGAAATCTCCATATTCAGGAAATTTCTTCTCCAAATCCCAACACCAGCATCGATTCATATATCTTACAAAGAGTGCCCTAAAAAAATCCATAAAGAGTGTACCTAGTAAAACAAATACCTGAAAAAAGAAGAGCGTCAATGTGAGGTATAGTCATGTTCAAAAATATGTGCACACGTTTAACAGTAAACGGCTCTTACAGTGCCACAAACTTATCTGACCCGGCGGCCAAAATCGGAACTAAGTGTCGCCATTATGATTGTATTGTCATTGTTAAATTATGTTATTATTTTCCACAACAGCGACCCTCGCGACCGGGTTAGATAAGTTTCTGGCACTGTATCTTATGATATCGGAATAAAGAGTGTCATCTGTCAATTGTGCATACATATTTTTGAACTTGGCTGTACGTTAAATAAAGAATGCGTTATAAAGTTCAGGCAAATTAGTTTTTAAACCGACGATCAGACGAAATATTTCGTGTAAATTTGAAACTTGTTACAGTCTATAAGATCCATCCAGATGAACATATTAAAAGGGCATGACATGAGCCCACCGCGCTGCGGTAGGGCAGTTTTTTGCCTGTATGTCAAAAACTAGTCACAAAACCTTCAAGAAAAGAGCGTATTCTCACTTAAAAGTGGTGTTGCGAGTGTGCATGGGCGGCGGTAGTTGCTTAACATCAGGTGACTCGTATGCTCGCTTTTGGGCACCTTAAGGAATTACTGTACCAAGTTTCAAAAGTACAAAGATTTTTCCGTCTGATTTTTTTAATTTGCCTGGGTTGATCAGTTTACTATAAGCAAGCCTTTGTAAAATATTCTCACCAAATCCATCATTGTTAATTTTATTAATTCCTGTCCAAACATAGTTTCCCAACACAGCTTTAGTAATTTCTTTTTTGTAGCATTAGTCAAATTATACATCTTTCTATTATGGTCATCAATATATGCAATATCAATTGCTGTCTCGTTAGTTCTGTTTACTTCAATGCTTTTCATTATTTCACATTTAGAAACATAACACCTTTTGTCGATAATTTTACAATGAGATATAAAGAACACTTGAGTTATATGTTGGCCTGCACAAGTCATACTGCAATTGAAAAAATTCGGACATTTACTTTCAGGGATGGTATTAGATACCGTAACACTGAAAATTGGGGTTTCATCAGAATGAGTGTAGCTTGCGTCCGTCACAGTTAATGCTGGTTCTGTAGTTGTGTCATATGTGTTAGTTTCATCGAAACTAGAAGACGGTGTTAAAGTATAATCAATGGTACTGTAAGACTCTCTTGGTACAAACACAGTTTGAAATACTTCACTTATAGAGATATCTGTGCCATTGTCAGGTTCCATTACAGCAGAGACAGTACTTGTGAGTGTGGTTTCAGACGTGAATTGTGTAAGTTCGTTATCCATATACGCTTCAGTAGTCGTTACTATTTCTGGATTTGATAGTTCCTCTTCCGTAAACATATTGAACGTGTCATTATTATCTATTTTAGTGAACGAGTTTATATAAGAAGTGCTGCTTGTATATAAATCAGTGGAATTATCTCGTGTTGTATTAAATAGAAGAGTAATGTTGTCTTCATAAAGTAAAAAGTCGTCACCATATTCTGCACTTGTATCATTGCCTTCTAAATCGTCACTGGCTTGGCTTATATTTCTAAGGCGTTCTAGTTCTTTCATGACTAATAATATGCTGTTTACAGTACTTGTTTTAACTTCATCGCCTATATCATTGTCTATCAAGTTCTCTGCTAAAAGTTTGGATTTAATTTTATGTTTGTCATCATATTTTATTTTATTTTTAGGTGATACATTTTGGTTCAATGCAGGAGTTGTATCACTTAGATAGCTAGAAGCTGTATTTGAAACTAAATTGATTGATATAGTTGGACGCACAAGGCAGGGTTCACAAGAAACACGTTCTTCATAACAGGTCATTGGAGGATTTACAGCTAAAGTTTCAGTAATATTCAAAGTGTTATTTTGGAATGTGGCATTCATTTTAAGTGGAGGTTTTAACATATCCAAGTCTTTGCTCATGCCATCAATTTTACTAAAGAGTGCGAAGATTAATGAATATAAATTTAGTAAGTTTAATAACATGATCCTGCAATAAAAACAAACATATTTATAAATATAAATATAAATAAATATTTATTAATAAAAGTTTTCTATTATAAATATACCGCGCTAGTTGCAGTCGTAGCTGTTTTCTCGGGTGATAATGCTCAAGGAATCCCAAGAGTTCGAAGAACACCGGAAATGTAATGGAGATTACGGTTACGACAATGGTTGTTTCATTCTCTCGCCACCAACTCCGGTGCTTGGGGTTGTCATCGGGACGAGAAACCACCGTCACAACTGCGTACGCGGAAACAGCTAGAAGAATCACTACGCAGACGTTCACTATTGCACGGAGAGATATGATGCGCCAGCTAAAATTTTATGCATAAAATAGATCAGACTTTTCTTTCTTGAAATTACTTTGCTACATTTTTATGTACACAAAATGAAGAAGAACAAAAACATACTTTCTCAAATCCTTTTTCTTTTCTGCCTCCTCGAGCAGTGCTTCTTTGAATCCCAATATTACAGATGCAATTCTGTTGTGTGCGGTCTCAGTATTTCCGATCATAAAGTCCCAGCCCGTAAATAACTTCCAAGAAAATATGCATTCGTCTTCCTTTTCAGATAATTTTGACATGCGGGAGTTTTCAGCCATTCTGGAATACAACGTTATCATGAAATATTTTCTTAGAGTTATAGGATTACGTTAGAAAACAAAGAAAATGTTTGTGTCCAGATGAATTATAGCTCTGTAAGTTATGTATGTAAAAAATTGTATTAGTTCCTTTGTACTTACATGTCGAGGGTATGTATAAATTTACATAGTAACAAATTATTGTCACTAAGCATTTCTATATATTTATTTCGGTAAAATTGATATTCTATAGAGTTTTAATTAGGTAACTTTCCTGCCTTTTTTGTGCTTCTTTATTTCTTTATTTTGTATTGGGGTCTAGCTTAATATAATAAAAAGTTACTTACTTTCTTAAGATGGCTACGAAGCTATATATGTAGACGACGAGTCCAGTTAGGAAGTAAGCAAGTGGCATACGGTACTGGGGCCTCTCTACGTTGCTATAATATCCATAGAAAATGGGTGAGAATTTCAGTACGCCCTCGAACTCCCATAAGGTCAGTAAGTTAGTGGCGTTGCGCCTTTCGTCCTCCATTATGATCTTACGCTCACCATCTTGTAAGGCGTTCGCTGTTAGATACTGTAAAGTATAGATTACATTGCAGCTCATTAGGGAAATTTTACAGTCACCGGCAAAAATATATGACGATTTTAGTACCTTGTCTTACTTAATTTGACTTAATTCTCGTGATGTGGTAATCTAACAAGGTAATAAAATTGTCATATATTTTTGCCGGTGACTGTACAAGATCTGCATGAAAGTGTTTAGAAAATGTTATTACACACATTCATGGATTTTAACGCCTCAATTTGTCAAGCGTAAAAATATAAATTAACTAGTCAACGGCCACAAAACGAGACACGATAAAAACATCTATTGTTTGCGAACACCGGTGATCGCGGTGACCGCCATGGGTTTAAAGTATTAGAACATTTTTTATACATCGCATATTGTTAAAGGTTCTATACTATATAAAAATCAGTATTACTAACCTCAGGAATAATAACAAATACCAATAATATGAACCCAATCACAAGGTTGACCCAGAACAGCCATCTGAGGAACGTGAAGTAGGAGGCCACCACTGATCCGAAATGGGACTCTATCTCCTTGATACGTAACTCCCAAGGGATCAAAAGGTTAGATGTATTGGCTGCCTCACGCTTTAACTGCTGCCACTTCTATTAAATTGAAAGACAATGTGATGAGCTACTAATGAGTAATGAGCTACTAAAGTGGACCACTGACGTTAAAAATCTAGGTAAATATAGATTAAGAAGAAAGTAGTTTGCTGATGGTGTATATAGTGAAGCAACATCGTTAAGTCATTCATATCCAATTAATCATTTCCTGATGTGATCACCCATGATTATCTTTAAACATAATACTTATGCTAAGTACTAGTTGTTGATAGTACATTTACTCTTAGGGCCTACTTACACTTGTTCAGCTGTATTTAGCGTTTTACTATGTAAAACGACAATTTTATAAGATGCTTATGCGACTGAACAGACGCGGAAAGCTGAAGAAACTCTATAGGTACTTACAAAACTAGCGTTTTCTATGGACATTCGCTGATTACAGCTGAATGATTGTGAGTAGTCCTTTTATTGTCATTAATTTGGTTTTAAATGGTCATCAGAAAGAAAAACTGTCCGAATCTGCATTGAGTACAAACCCATATTGCCTAGACTTATTATGCATCCTGAAAACTACTTAGGCATTTCCACGACGTGTCATTGCTTTTAAAAAATTATATTAAAATAAATCGGCCAAAACTATATTAGCTACTTTTTAAAATAACGCTTTGAAAAAGAGATGCTGCTGGCCGATCGCGATTATCTCGACCTATATAATAATCATTAGCATATGTACTGTGCATACATGTACTATATATTAGGTACTGTGCAAGTTGATGCATGTTGTATTCTATGTATATAATCTTACAGTATTTAATAGTATGTTGAATCTGGCGTAAATGTCTCTGGTGCTTTTCGACTGCGCCAGTCGTTCTTGTAGTTGACCCTCGTGTCGTTTGATATATCCTTTTGCCTAAAACACACAAAAATAAATACAGGACTCACATCAGTGTTTACTGTCAATCCTATTCTATGTATAATAATTCTAATGCCCGTTTTTGTGTGCTTGTTAACACTGTATTATTTTTTTACAAAGTGCTTAACATTACATTCCTACCTCTTATTAGCAAAATGTTGATTGTTTAATAGTTGAACTAAAACTGTTCCCAAAGGAACCTTTTTTGATATCAATATATGTATACTTTTTAGACTTCTAATTAACAAAAACCTCTTATTATTAAATTAATGAAAATGACATTTATTGACAGTGTCATCTGATTAATTGTTGGTGATAAATCTCTGTTGTCGTGTCATTATTTTAGTTATTTTACAATACAGAGAAATTTTAAAATTCGAAATGAAATTACATTTTGCCGGAATACGAGTATGTCACATAATACTCGGTCGAGCAGATTGATAACCACGGTTACACCCGCGCGGTACCCATTCCCATGGGAATATCGGGATAAAGAGTAGCCCATGTCCTTTCTCAGGCTCTAGACTATCTGTGTACCAAATTTCAATTGAATCGGTTTAGTAGTTTTAACGTGAAAGCAAGACAGACAGACAGAGGTACTTTCTGAAGTCAGATAGGGCAGAGTTCAGATAGAACTCAGATAGATCTTTGACGGGTGCATTATACGTAAACGTAAACTGTGTCCTAAAATACGTACGCTATTTAATTCACACATCGAATATCTCATCGAAATCTGGCGTTGCAGATTGCCCAAATAAAATATACAGGGATACTGGTATAATGAGCATAATACCATCTGAAGTGTATTTCACATGCATTCTTATACATAAAATAATGAATTGCAATATTAATGTACGAGTAAATATTTCTTTCCCGCAAAAAAAGACATTCAAAGGATGAATCTACGTAATGCTAATTCTTATTGAATTAACTCCCAGATAGCATAAAAATGCTAAAAGTATGCCTAGTTTAAAAAATACATAAAAAACACGTAAAAAACCATATAAATACCTTTAATACGAGTATTAACCAATATAATATGTATATTTAGAGCAACTATATAGTAGTGAGTATGAAATGTACGAACACCAATGCCGCATCCAGTGTTCTTCTTCTTCATTTTGCCGAGTGCCTACTGTTTAGCAATGATTATATTACGAGTGATAAACATCTTTCTGTAGTTACTGTTGCGGTCAGTTTTTATAAAACCTTTTTACACATTTTGTCTATTGCTTTTACGTATTTTTTGATATGTCTGTCGTTGTCTTTTTATTATTACGTTTTGTCGTATTTTGTGTTGGGCAAAATATAGCAAGTTTTAAAGTTTCTTTAGTTTCATTGCTAAGAGTTCCAACACACGTATTCGTCCAAAACAGTTACCTCCGATGTTTTGATAATTTTTGCTAGCTACCTAGTTGTTGTAATGTATCTGAAGTGAAAGTGTTATCTATTACTTATAAATTGATAATAATTTGTGAATGAATATGATGAAAAATAAAATAAAATTGAATTGTTTTTTCTCAGTAAGTGATTTTGTATTTTTTTGAGAATTTTATGATCTTTAACCATAACTTACTATAGTGTGATTTTTAATACTGTCAAAGTGGCCAAATTAATAGTATTTGGAATTTTGTTTTGTGCGTGTTTATATGCGCATCTTGCAACAACTACAGTGGAATTATTTATGGTTTATCAGCCGACGTATTACTTAAATAATAGGTTGGGGAAAAAGTTTCTTCGCATTTTTTAAGAAAATTCAAAACATTTTTTAATATAGTTTATTTACATTTAACTAAAGTATGTAGGTACCATTTTGTTCGATAACTTTTTGCCATCTTGTAGGTAGGGACATGATCCCATTGCTATAGAAATTTTGGGACTTCTGGTCAAAATACCGCGACAAGTGGTTTTGGCAGTCCTCTCGTGATGTTAACCTGACACTGCCTAAAGAATTCTGAAGAGACCGAAACAGGTAGAAATCTGAAGGTGCAAGGTCAGGACTATACGGCGGATGCATTAACACCTCCCAGCCAAACTCTCTTAATTTTTGCTGAGTGGCTAAAGATGTGTGAGGTCTAGCGTTATCATGATGAAAAACCACACCCCTTCTGTTGATTAATTCCGGCCGCTTTCTCTCAACTTCTTGCTTTAATCTCATCAGTTGTTCGCAGTAGAGTTCAGAATCGATGGTCCTGCCTGGTGGTAACAGCTCATAATGAATAATGCCCTTCCAATCCCACCACACACACCGCATCACCTTGTTGCGAGTTAACCCGGGTTTCGCCACAGTCTGTGAAGCCTGACCGGCCTTTGAACACGACCTTTTTCGCACGTTCTTGTCGTACGTGATCCACTTTTCATCACCAGTTATCAGCTTCTTCAAAAATGGTTCGGTTTCATTACGTCGTAATAAAGAATCACAAATGAGTACACAGTTCATTAGGTTTCTTTCAGTGAGCTCGTGAGGTACCCAAATGTCGAGCTTTTTTGTGTACCCAGTTTTTTTCAAATGCGCCAAAACTGTTTTGTGGTCAATTCCCAGTTCTTCAGCTACGTCGTAACTACTGACATGCCGATCTTGCTCCACTTTTTCAAAAATGGCATCCATTTTATCTGTAATAGGGCGACCAGAGCGACGTGCATCTTTGACATCAAAATTTGCGGATTGAAAACGCTTAAACCAAATTTGTGCTATGAGAGTAGCCACTGCACTAGGTCCATAAACATCGCAAATTTTTTTCGCGGCTTGCGTTGCATTTTTACCTTTTTTGTAGTAAAATTTTAAAATGTATCGAATTTCTTCATTAGATTCACTCATCTTGGCGGTACGAAAAACAAATGAAAATCACACATTTTCCTAATTTGAATTTGGAATTATGTTCTTTAAAATTTAAACTTTCAATGATACCAAAACCAGCCAGATACAAATAGTATAGCCAAAGAGATTTTATTACAAGTTTATACATACTATAATGCGAAAAGACTTTTTCCCCAACCTAATATATAATTATGTTCAATATCTTTTGCACTTAATGTTGAATTTTGAAGGTTTTGTTAGTTTGTAAAATACAAGAATTTAGATAGATTCTAGTAGATACTTCTACGTCATAATTGGTGTCCTAAACTAATGTTATTGGTATTGGTGTATCCTTATGGTAAACATAGCAATCGTCCAGTGTCCTAGTTGCCATGCTACTAACCTTGAGTGGCTCTGGATTCGATCCCCGGTGGGGGCAAATGTTTGTGTGAAGAGTACAGGCATTTGTTGGTCTTGGATGTTTATATATGTATTGCATATTTTCTGTTTATATGTATATATCTTTAGGTATATATATCCGTCATCTAGTATCCGTAACACAAGCAACATTAGTAGCTTAAAATGGGGCTAGTTGATCGGTGTGAATGTCTGAAGATATTTATTATTTATATTTATTATGCCACTAACCTGATGTACAATTTTCAGTTTGCGCCTCATACCGAGCGGCTGTTGCTTCACGGAGCCCAGCACTTCTTTATGTAGGTGAATGTTCTCAAAGATTTGTTCCTGGGTCACGATTGCGGGCTGGCCCTCTTCCATTGATATTGCTGTGCTGAATAATTAGGATTAATGTTAGTTTTATAATAGGTCTTTACCTATGCTATTGCCGTTTTCTTCCTCTCTTAGCATTTTGTCTGTAACTATTAAGTTTCAGAATATCCTAATAACAATAATTACCTCATCTAAAAAACACTAAATTTTTGAGCTCTTTTGATTTGTTTTGATAATGTGTTGTACGTTTAATTTGTTAAAATTAGAAACGAAGACAAATCTTTTTAGGTGCCTGCCTTTTTAATTTGTATTCACTTAAAACGATAAATAATTTATATGAAGTGTGATACCACAAACATAGCTAAAGCTTGTAAAATGATACATGCGAAAAACTATTATCTCTGGATTTGTCGTTGTGGTGAAATCTGAAAAAATTTTAGTAAGTAATATGCAGACTTCCCCAAAATCTCCATACAAAACACCAATTTCATAGGTAAAGACTTTCATTATCATAAAAATATCATTTTTTATGTAGATTATACGTTGTGATATAAATTGTGTCATCATTTGGTCATCGTCCATTGCTGTTCTTATATACTCAATAAAATACTCTTAATAAAATTTATATATTTTGTTTAATTTAATTTTGTAGTTATAAAATCGTTCCCGATGTTCATTTGCCGATGTCGGTTGAAGTACCGAATAACTAGAAAATAAAATAATTCCTATGAAAGTACAGAATGGTAGTCGTACTCCCCGGAGCTGGTGGTGAAAACTGAAGACCTGCGCCTGGGCTCGTCTGCGGGGAACGGCGAGGAGGGTCTTCTGACGCGGCCCTTACGGGACCGACGCACGCTGGCCCGTCGCTGGCGCAGCACGGCACTCAGACTTGCTGAATAATCTTCGTCTTCGGAGCCGTCTGTTGAGATAAAATAATAATATTGACGAGGAGCTCGGTGGCGTAGTGGTTGAAAGCTTTGGCTTTCGATATTGATAACAAAGCTAATTCGCAATGGCCAGTCTTTGGATGGGTGACCAAAACATTGTGATCCTGAGTTCCTCAGTGAAGGCAAATTAAGCTGTTGGTCCCGGTCGATATTTCTACCTCCCAAGTCACATACTCCTCACGTGTTCTACATGTAGGAATATTATTGCGGCGAATCAAAGAGATACTGTGTGAGTTTCGGTGAATCCATGAACCAATGATGAATTATTACGGATGAGAAAAAATTGCATAGGCCTACGTAATAAGACGTAAAAACTCGCATTGCCAAATGCTCTATAATATCTGTATTCGCAAAGCTCCCAAGTAACAGTTCTTTAATGATTGGGAATAAAAAAAACATACAGCTACGTTGACACATTAATTAGAATTTAAAGTATGAGTAATAAATAAGTTCTGACTCGCACAGCTGTGTTATTTAATTTTTAAAACTTCCAGTAATTAATTATTACAAAATTTTAATATTTACGCTATAACTAAAGTTTTTACCACATACCTACAGTAAGTAACCGATTTTTTTCTGCTCTAACAGAAGTCTACACTAAATTATAAGTTTGGTATGTAGACATGTTATACACTCAACCATATTTTAGATGACTTTAAAATAATAGTGTTAGAGTAATTTTAATTTATTATTTTGCACATAGAGATTATTTTGCCCAGTACCTAGTATATAAATATAACGTAACATTAAACATTAATAAATACGGTATGCTAATTGTGTCGAATAAAATAATGACTGGTAATGAATAAGTTGTCATTTACTTTAATCAGTTAAAAGAGTTGCAATTAAAAAAAATGAAAGCAATTTTGGGAGAGGCTCTCTTACACATAATATTTCGTGATCTACATATGTAGAAGAAACAATATGTAAAAGGCTTATGCGGATTTTATAGGTAAACAATCAGAACAGCTTGGAGGTTACAATTTCAGAATAATAACAACTATGATTATTACAAATGAAGTCACAATAACCAGTCATTTACTGGCTGTACTGCCAGTCTATTCAATCAAGAATACAATAAGCAGAAGAAACAGAAAAGGTAGATCCGCGAAGACGACATAATAAAGCGTAAAACCGTTATGAAGGATTGTTGTGTTCCGGCAATCAGAGGTTAAGATAGCCAGTTCCTCCGTTGTTGAGGTAAGTAAGATAAAGCTCGCTTCTACCTTCAGCAATATCATCACTTACTTTCACGCGAGATGAAGGCCAAAAGCTTGCCTGCCTTATTAAAAAAAATAATAATAATACGAAATGTCTCTTCATACTGAGTCGTCTTCATGGATCTACCTCTGTGATTTTCAAATAAATAGAAAGTTTTTAATTGAAAAATCCAACAAATTGATTACCTCCAGCTGATGGTGAGAATTTGACTTCATTGGTGATAGGTGTCTCGGAAGGCAGGTGGAACAGGTTGACTCCGGGTGAAGACGCCATGCTGCCAGGGTCTGCCCACGTCACTGAGAGCCGGTCAACGGACGGCTGCGGAGACACCGGCGCGTGTTCACACGAACCCTGGTTCACCATATATCTTTATTACGTATATTAATTTATCTAGTATAGATGCTACATTTTAAGACGGCGACTAACAACGCTAAGATAGAGTCTAAGGTTGAATGATTTTAACACGCTCGTGAATTGCAATACCTCCATTACAAGCATCATTGCTTTGGGCCAGGTGATAGGAGAAGTCAGAAGATGTTTTTTTTATAGAATTATCTCTGGGCTTACACACTAAAATGGAAGTGAATGTGAGTCACTTTAAAATATCAGTCAGTCATAATCAATATCATTTTATTCAACGGGAAATTTAAAACGATTTTAATATTTTTATATGAAAAGCTTACTTTAAAGAAAATTGTGTTTCGAAGATAACATAATATTATTTAATAGTTAAAGCTTGATTTTGTACTTCACGACTATCATTTTCAACTATTCAACACTGATTACAACTGAAAACGTATTCAGTGAATACATTTCACACACTACCGCAACCAGTAGTAATCGTTTGTTTTTTAATAAACCCAAGCAATTTCGAAATTACGTGCAAATGCCCAGCTATGTTAATTCAAACTAATGGTAATTTCATTTCCATTACTCGAAAATTCCGCGAGAACCATTATTACCACTTAAATGTTCACGTCAGCTTTTAATATTTGTAGTGCTTTTATAGGTTAGTGAAGTTTCGTTTTAGTGTAGCTGTCACAAAGTTAGTGATTTATTCTTCAGATTTTCCAGATACTCGTTGACCTTTCATAAGTTTTGACTAATTTTTCACGTAGGAATTTTAATTGAACATTACGCGTGTGATAATCAAAACAACTCTATTATGATGCTAACCGATTAAGTCCGAAATTAAGTTGTTGTTATTGTCTCCAAGAACTGTATCGCAAGTGTGTTTGCCTTCAGGCCAACGGTAGAACTGCGGTGATCGGCGATCAGTGATCACGAACAAGGGTCGCCGCACACAGGCTAATAAATTTCCTTATTTACGACCACTCCAGGTGTTTTGCTTATGTTTCCAATAAATAAACGTCGCTTCCAATGGGGCATTAATGTCGACTGCTTTTGATGTCGGAAATTAAGTCTCCGATGACGTGAGCTAGTTCAATAATATCTGCAGATTACAGAAATTATTATTTATAAAAAAATCGTATCGTTTTATGCACGCTGAATTATCAATTATTAATTCAACTGTGCAATAAATGTCTAAATGTAAGAATATTAAAAAAACCTAAATATTTCACATGTCTGTCATTTATTATTTTATATTACCTACTTCTACCTTATAAGTTATATCTTTCATAAAATTTGGCTATTATGTACTATTTAGAACAAGTGTAAGCAATACCTTATCATAGGAAATGAATACAGAATGCCTTCTCTTTCCAAGGTGTGGTAAGAAATTTATCTTCAACTGCTGGACACTCGAAAACACATTTCGTAGCAATTAATTAAACTTTATTATTCACACAAGTTTTCTAGTCTTATGATTAGAGACCTATCTTCACACAATGGAATATATTTTATTCGATTTGATATTAATTTAAAGTTTTTGGTGTAATTTACAAAGTATAATAATTTATTGTAAATAGAATCAGACGAGTGTTTAAATACCAATTTAAACATTTTCTCATACATTAATTTTAAAACAGCAATCTTTATTGTATTCTCTATCTAGAAAACTATTGCTATAGTTTTGATAATTAAAAAAAACCTGTAGCACTCCAACATGACAAAGGTGTTTTTATAATTGTCTCTTTTTAAAAGTAAGTCAACATTCACCATTTAGACCATAATGAAAAGCTCTGTACGCCTAGTGTAAGTTTTCATTGCAAAAAGCTCAACTTTTTTAGTTGCGTTATGAATATCAAATTCTATGGGAAACGTGATTTCAACTACTTTCCGCTAATGCAACTAAAAAAGGTGTACTATTTGAACATGGGTGTAGGTAAAGAAGTTTCAAATAATGATTTTATTTTATATATCGTATCAAGAAAATCCCTTAGTACGTTTGTGTTCGAGTATACACAATGAAACAATATGGCGAGCATCACGCGAGCCTCATCAACACCCCGCGGAGCTGCTTTTTGACATTATTATATTTGTGACCTTTCTTCACACAGACGAACATCGTAATTCCAAACTAATATAATATTTACGCCTAAATAATTGAAAACGGTATACAGGAAATAAAGCAAGCGACAAAAATAATAAGCCACTGAATTTACAAAATTAATGAAAATTTGTCAGTTACTTCAGTGAGAAGTAGGGGATTTGTGCGCTCGTTACATGAACTTTAATTTCAAATCGCACAGGCACATCTTCTATTAAGCGATAACGATAGCAAAATGTCAAAAGGCACGTTGTCTAGGGGTTCAGGACTATTATCGGTCGTAAACTAAAAATTAACAGCAAATTTTTTTCACAGTTAATAATTGATTGAAGTTTCCATTTAATTTTTTTTATCAATGAGTATATTTCTCCTTGACCACTAAAAATAGGATTCCTTTCGTACGATCATCCAACTGAATGAATAGAAGGCTTTAAGGAAAATTTTCATTTATCTAACTCTACAAGTTACAATCTCTATTCAACAAGAATTGGCTGAGTAATTATTACGCCGGTTTCAAGGCGACGTAATCTCTAGAGGTTCGATTCCCGGTTAAGCCCAATGTTTATGTGATGATGAATGCAGGCACTTTCATTCTCCAGTCTTAAATATTTACGATGAATGTATTTAGCTTATTAAGAACATTTATATTTTATTTTGTTTACTTGTCAGTTTTGTAGTATCCAGAACACAAGCGGCATAAGCTGCTTATTTTGGGTCTCAGTTGATAGGAGTGTCTGATTTTTGACTGAGATTTTTTTTATTAAGTGTTTCAATGTACTACCTAATTTTAAGATATGTGACCACAATCAGAAGAGCAGTATAAATGACAGATTAGTCCAGTACTGCTACTAACGACTTCACATCTAGATACCAATATTATGTAGGTGTCGATTATTGAGTAAATCACTGGGTTGGCCTAGCCGTGTCGTGTTTGCGAGCAGTAATTCGTTGCCAATGAGAGCTATGGACTCTGATTAGCATTTCAGGGCTGAGAGCTGTTCTTTTTTATGTAAGAGGGACTTTGATATCTATCCTCCAAACGGTTGTAATAAAATAAGTAATATTGGTTTTCTACTTACATGAATTTAATACCCACTAGTAACTAGCTCTACGCAGCCCGTGGAGTAGTATATTGTTAAAACCATTTAGAATAATGCATGCATACATGCATATAATCACGACTATTATCCCCTAAGGGTTAGTCAGAAACTAGGCACAAAAGCACCGCAAACAGTCCACTGCCATAGTCCGCCCTTCACCAAGCAGCGACTGCATTCAGCGTGACAGGTGGTGAGCCCGTCGCCACTATAAGCTATGATTTTGTGCAATTCTACGTCCACAAGTCGCCTTTTACGACACCCAGGGGAAGATATGGGTTGGTAGTATTCTTTTAATGAGCCGCTACCACACGATTTAGAATTAGAATATGGATAATATGCACCATGCAGTTCCAATATCTGTCATGCGTATATTTTGTATATTTGTCAGCGGTACGGACGGACGCGACAGTACTCGTTCGAGAGAATAAATAAACTTATTTTAAGTTTATTTATATCAATAATAAAACTGTAGAGGTCGTCGTAGAATGTCTGTACATAGGAAAAAAATGTTTAAAATCAAGTCAGACATACATAAAATCACGCCTGGTAATCCCCGAAGAGGCAGGCAGAGTCCAAGGAGCACTGTGTTCCCTAAGACCACATTTAGCCGTACAAAAATTGGGTTTGGTCAGATGAAAAATCGTGAAAGAGTAGTAACAAGTGGCTAGCTCATCGCCTACACAATCACAGACCCAGTACCCAATACCAAGGCCCTAAGTCGCCTTTCAAGTCAGAGGCATGTAAAAAGAGAGAAAATACCATAAAAGACCATTATATTTAATTTTTTGTTTCTCTGTCTGTTCGTCTGTTTGTACGGGCTAATCTGTCAACTGTTTTGCTCTAGGAAAAGTTATCTTAGATGTTAAATAGGATATGGTGATCATGCCAAATTTCATCAAAATCCGTCCAGTAGTTATTGCATGAACAAATATACAGACAGACAGACAAAATGTAAAAATAGTTGATTAAGTGTCTTTATCGATTACTTATAATAAGTATATTTTGGAAATTTATTAATTTATATAATTTATAATTATAATTTATTAATGTATAGACACAGGTTTTTCACAGTTTTATTTTATGTATAGATATGAGAGCTGTCCGAAGTGTTAAAGTAAAAATTAATAATTCTGCCGATGTCACCCCTGGGTGTTCATTCCATTAATGCGCACCCCTGACCATTCCCCAATAATTAACGGCAGATTCCTACGGGGAACTGTGATCGATACCACCAGATTTATTACTCCAATTCCTTATCAAATAACCATTTTATTTGGTAATGATGTATATTTCTTGCGCAAATTAGAAGCTATCGGTCACATTATCTAGTTAGCTATTAATATATTTTGTTATGAATAGATACTATGATATTACGTCTGAATCAGAGGTTACAGTTCGTTTAGCACGTAACTCAACAGTGGCACAGAACTAGAAAATAAATTGACAATAATAGATAGTAACAAACCATGTTGTATACAGTTGTTTTTTTTAACTGAGACAGTATGGGTACTAATAAAATATCATTTTTTAATATGGAACGCTTTTGTGCGTGTAAGGTATCGACTGTGATGTAGTAGATGGGTACTTTGAACTAACCTTCTGTATGAGAAACATTTTATTAAATTTGACTAACTTCTGCTGCTAAGATATTTTTCTTTCGATACAATGAAATATTCCGTAAATGAAACTAAGTCAATGCGCATCAAAAAACTTTTTTTTCCAAATGACTTGTTTCTATGAACAACTCACGCTCGACCAAAAAATGAATTAATGGTTCCTAAGGCCATTTCCCTGTATCTTCGATGCTTCTGGATTTCCCTTTACTGTCCCAGTTAAAAGCACACTCTGTATATTATATTTTGACAGGTCTTTAATATTCCCTACTTAAGTAAATCATTTATTGTCAAAAGTGTATGTGTTTTACACTAGCTGTACCTTCTGTGACAAAAGCGATTGGAAGCCGCGAACTCATAATTTCATACTCTATCTAATCGCACCTAAAAAAATTTCAAAAGTGGAACTTACAATTCTAACAAAATATTACAATAAAATATTGTTGAATACGATACTATGTCTTTAGGTACTACTTCATTGGAGTACTAGCTTTTGCTTGCGACTCCGTCCCCGTGGAATAGTTACTTTGGGATTGCGTGATGTTATGTTGCATATAGTCTTCCTCAATAAATGGGCTATCGAACACTGAAAGAATCTTTTAAATCCGACCAGTAGCTTTTATTTAAGTTCAGCGATCAACCAAACAAACAAACTCTTCAGCTAAATAATGTGTAGTATAATAGATTATCTTTCTATTCTTCTTGTAAGAAATAAACATTAAATGTTTCATTATTATAGTTGCAAACATCACAATCCGTCCAGTAGTTTTTGCGTGCACAAACATACATACAGACAAAATGACAAATACAGACAGACAGAAAAAACTTATTACACCCCATTACAATTTCCAAAATATATTCAATGTGCAGACACAGGTTTTCACACACAGGTTTACAGTTTTATTATAAGTATAGGTTTCCATTTTAAGGGTTCCGTACCCATATGGGTAAAACGGGGGCCAATTACTAAGCCTGCCTGCAGCTGCTGCTGCCTGCCTGACTAACGATAGACGGACAGCTAATGCAATTACTAAGCATTCGTTGTCCGTCTATCGTTAGTCACCAGGCTGCAATTTCATGAACTGTGATAGACAATAAAATTTTGACAGACGATGCTGATGATGAGCACACTCGGTAACCCACATGGTAATGGCTCGCTCGCTACCCGTTTGGCTCAGGCGCATCGTGCTGCGGCGTGCGTGCGTTGTGATAGATGCGTAGTGAAATTCCGGAAGTGGAAGAGGAATCCTCCGTTACCCTAAAATGTACGATTAAGCCATTCTGTCGATGATGGTGACATTTTTCATTTTAAAAATTTCAGTGTAGGTTTAATAGCTACGACAGTGAACGATCTACGTAGCTCATGGAATAGCTTGTGGGATCGTTCCAGTGAAAACAAAGGCCGCTATTATAAAACCATACAACCTATTATTCCTGTAAAACCTTGGTTTACTGTAATGAAGCTTGGTAAACGATGCTCTTCAATTATATCCCGCATGAGGCTGGGCCACTCTTGCAGTCCTGCTCATTTAGCCAGACTGAAATTTTAAATAATGATTCTTGTGAATGTGGCGATGATGAGGGTGACATCAACCATATTTTCTTTGCTTGTGCCTTTAATGATTCCTCCTCTTTATTCCATTCGCTTTGTGCAGCTAAAGTTCCACTCCCTATTTCCATTCCGGTCCTGTTACATACCAATAATATACAAGTATATTTAATTTTATGTAAGTTTATAATTGCAAACAATATAAAACTATAATTTATATTTTATTATATTTTTCCTTCATGCCTTGTTTTTCCTATACACCTACTTTCCTGATCTTCCGTACTTTCAAAAATTCCTTTCCTAATTCGTTTCCCTACCTTTTGTTTTGGCTGTTGCACAAATCGTGCTAGCCAATAAGAAAAAAAAGATTAAGCCATTGGTCAATATTGTTACGACAGCTTAGCCAATAGTCTTTTCAGCTATTATCTATACTAAAGTGATAAAAAATCTGTCCTAAACATACACAAAAAATATCGTAGTTATGGTCTCATATTGAGTTATTTGAACAAAACAGGAATTAGGAATTCAAAACCACAGTAAGTTTACTCGGGTTCGCAGTGGTCCGAATTGGGCTACGCCGCTACGAGTATAAAACGTTCGATGAACACAAATTTATGTCTAAAATAAAAAAAAACAATTTAAATCGACGACGAATGCTTATATGCAGACTGTCGAAGTTCTATGCTATCTTCGGTGGTTCGACATATCGTATTCGTGAGCAGTGTTTATGTTATATCTGCACGAGCGCACTTTGTATAGAGTTAGTGTTCTGTGCGTATCTATTTTGTGTTTTAGTGTTGGCGGTGTTACATTTCGCTAATTGGGCACTGTTTGCGGCCGCGTCGTGGCTTCCAGTAATTATGACCGGTATAACATTGAGCTGAAGACTACTTTTTTCTACTAGGTATATTAAGCATAGATTTCAAGTTTTGGTATTCAATTTCAGAATCTTTTAACGTTTTTTAAAATCACTTTTGACAGCTCAAATGTTTTGTCGTACATATAGCACCAAAAAGTACCCCATCCAATAAAATATTTACTATAAAGATAAACTTATACATATATATATATACACAATCACACCTGCAATCCCCGAAGGGGTGGGCAGAGTCCAAGGAGCACTGTGTTCCTTAAGACCACATTTAGCCATACAAAAATTGGGTTTGGGCAGATGAAAAATCGTGAAAGAGCTGTGACAAGTGGCTAGCTTATCGCCTACACAATCACAGACTTAGTACCCAATACGCAGTTGGTACATTCTTTTTGTGTCCCGGACCAACACGGGACTATAGAAAAATACTTACAACCAAATAGAATAAAAATATTAGTTGCAATCTTACTTAACAATTAACCCTATAACTTTATACGGTTAACGCGAAAAGATAATAAATTAAAATATGAAAACTGTTTTATAGAAACCACTAGTGTAATATTAAAGGTTAAAATTACAGTTTTAACATGCGGCTTTTATATTAATAGGCGTGCCATGCCAGCACCTTGTTTGTACTATACAATCATGTTAATAACGTAATTTCGACGTAAATGTGGGTTGGAATATTTTATACTGTCTGTTTATTCTTACTTTTTCTGCTTATTTAAATTTTATCTGAACGTGTTGTTCATTAAAATTATTAGAAATTCAAAACTTTAAGGCATACGTGTCCCCTAATGTTACCTACGTCATTTCTCCCAGCACCCAAGCGCAAGCGCTTCGCTGATCATCTTTCCATCTTGCCGGAGGGCCTCCGGCACTACGATTGCCGTTCAACATCCGAAACACGCAATTGCGTACGCTCTTCGTTTCAATTGTTCATACTACGAAAACAGTTTCTTTACTACAAAACAAAATCCGTCAATCAAAACTGACGAAATTATTAGTGGCTAGATTTTATTATAATGTAAACGATTTTTTATGGATAATGATTTGAATTTGACCCAAGTAACTATTGACTACTATCACTAAATTTATAATCTAAATTCATACTATATCATGGAGAACCTTCGCAATTTTGAGATCCTGTACATTACCTGTGATAACGAATAAATGATTATTCTATTCTGTACTAGTCATTGGCGAAGATAGTTAGCAGTAGGTACAGTTAACTCAAAAATTTTTTTAACAATTTTGATAGTAAATGACTCTCCCTTCTAGAAGGAAATAAAGATTGTCACCCCTAAAATGAGTATTTATATTTTTGTACCAACTGTACATCCAACGAAGATCGGCCAATGAGGCTGTTTCCGGGTCGTACGGAATTGCGCAATGAATTTCGTGGTAGCTCTTTTAGCTGTAAATGATTCGTAGCAGTTCTGATATGGAATATTCTTACCTGAGGCGTAAGTTCTGACCGTCCTTCGACAGCATTCCTTGCTCTAGGCTCCAACTTCAAGATGCCACGTTCTTTGCCCTGTAATTGAAAAAAAATATCAATTATCAGAAAACACCTATCGTTATCAGCAATTTTAAGGTCCTTCATGTTTCAGAAGATGATATCAACGACAGAATACATAGCAGATGAAGCTCGCTTCCAGCTTCCGCGTTATCGACACTTACCACCAGGTGAGATGAAGGCCAAGAGCTTACTTGTCATATTTAAAAAAAACATGCCTTGTAAGTGAGGAGGGTCAATAGTATTTGGTCACGCATATACCTATGTAACACGCGTTACGCATTAAAGATCTCAAAAGCACAATAAAAATATTAATATAACTAACATATCAAATCAATAAACAATACATGTACTTATATTATTACAGTAAGTACTGGTATATCTTTGTGCCATAGGTTTTTTGTTAAGTCCTTCGGTTCAATTTGACATAATTTTTCTGGAGACGCTCTTACGAGCATTCTGACCTTGTTTCTTGTCTTTGAATTTAGTTTTCTGTCGAGCTGTGAAAACTTGTGTCAGAAGTCGTTGCTTAGTTCTCACCTATAGTGTCAGAAGTCGTTGCTTAGTTCTCACCTATAGTGTCAGAAGTCGTTGCTTAGTTCTCACCTATAGTGTCAGAAGTCGTTGCTTAGTTCTCACCTATAGTGTCAGAAGTCGTTGCTTAGTTCTCACCTATAGTGTCAGAAGTCGAGTCAGAATTCGAATAATTTGATGGATATTTTTATGATAGTGTATATTGTTGGTATTGACGTTGTTAGATTTTTTGAATGAATTATATTGTTAGGTATTGAATGAATGCATGAATTATTGTTATGTATTGAATTAACTTTAACCATGTATTGGGCATGTTTGATTTCATACTACGGTTTTTATTGTTAATTATTGCAGATTTGCATGCCACATTATTATAAGTTATTATGTATTTCCAACACAATTATTTTGTTAAGGAATAAATAAATAAAGGTAGCTTTGTTTCTGTTATCGAAAGCCAAAGCGTCTTAACCACTATGCCATCGAGCTTCTCCAGAGGTCGCTGCTTAATCCAAATTCAATTCATTTCATATGTTTCAAAATGATTCCTAGTCTTTATCTGTTCATACACAGGTAAAGGCACATACAAGAAATGAAAGAAACATCGGACGAAAAATTTATTTTTATGCTCTTAAGAAATATTGCATATTAAATTAGAATAAAAAAAGATGAAATATTGGGTCCTTACCTATGAAATTGGTGTTTTTATTCTGTTTTAGCAATTTGTCCGTAACTATTAAGTTTCAGAACATTCTTATAAAATAATTGCTTCTTCTAAAAATAGACCATATATCAAATATATGGTCTATTTTTAGCTCGTATTATTTAATTTGACAATTTTTTGTAAGTTTAATTGTGTTTAAATTAGACACAAAGACAATTATTTATAACTGCCTCCCGAATACATCATTTGATTTGCATTAACATAAAAACGATGAATAAGTTTTATCAAGCGTGTTCACACACATATTGTTAAAGCTTGTCTAATGATACATGCCAAATATTATTATCTCTGGATTTGTCGTTGTGAAGAAAACTGATAAAATGTTAGTATGTAAAATGCAGACATCCCCAAAATCTCCTCCTTCACCTGTAATCCTCAACAACTGAGGAACTGGCTATCTTACCTCTGATTGCCTGAACACAACAATGCTTAAAACATTGTTATTATGGCGACAAATCGAACCCGGACCTTCACCCAACACCCGGTGGTGTGAACCACTAGACCAGAAAGGCGGTTAATATTTCGATGGAACATTGTTAACTAATGACAGATTGTGATGTTGTTAACCTAACATACATATTATGCTCTTTTCATGGGCGTTTATATTCCAAAGTAGAATTATGGTTTTAGTTCCAAAGTAGAATTATGGTTTAATTTTACTTGGGGCCTTTCATTACAGTTTTTTCTAAGAATTCTTATGATAGTCTAGCTTGTTATACCTTGTTGAATAGCTAATAAAACAATGTGGTTTTAAATACTTCTGCAGCCTGATGGCCATACACAATATTTTCAATAATCAGGAAAGAAAAATAATTTCATTAAAATTTTTCTATTTTTCGTATTACTATGTAAAAAAATAATACATCATATTCTACATAAAAAACGCTAACACAGGTACATTAATTGCAAGAAACCTCCAAAAAATAAAACAATAGCCAAAAAAAGCAACTTTAAAAATAATTTAAGTACAATACCATCAAAACGGTTTTGTTTAGGATTGGGTATTTCTTAGTTGAATCAGTCAGGAATAATGCCAACTACAGACTCTTCAAGGATCTACGTTGACATAACTTGTAATCCTGTATAAAAATGTTTGTTTTGTATGTTCTTCTAACATCATCGAAAAATAAATTAAATAAATAAATAAATATCCTCGGACATTCACACCTATCAACTAGTCCCATTTTAAGCAACTAAATGCTGCTTGTGTTACGGATACTAGATGATGGACAAATATATTTAATAGATAAATACACATAATTATTCAGAATATATATAATATTATACATATATAATGGACATCCAAGACTGGAGAACAAATGTCTGAAAATTCATCACCCAAACACTTGCCTCCACTGGGGATCGAACCCAGGACCTCGAGATGGCGGCGCCTTGAGACCGGCGTACAGACCACTCGACCACGGAGGTCGTCAATTGTATAAATAGAAAGCACAGTCAACATCTCTTCAGACTAATTTTGCACTATTTGTAACGTATTTGGGATACGATAGTTGAAAATGAATAATACTTGTTGTTGTACAAGAAAAAGTTTAAATGCCTCTGTGTTGTTATAAGAAACACAGTACTAGAAAAAAATGACATCCTCGGGAACTCGTAAATTACCTGTCCTAATTGTTATAAACTAGGATACACATTAAATTGCGCTAACTCGGCTTAAAAATTACGTTTCTGATAGCTTGTATGTATACAATAACAATTGGTACAGTAGACTAAACGATCAAATAAACGATATTCCATACAATAATAGGTGTGAAAGGGTTACCTTGCTGTCCATGGTAAGCAAGCGACCACCATCAGCAGCTGTCTATGACTGTGACACACTCGCGTGTCCCGGTCCCTTGACAGTAAAACGTCCCAAGTACGATTATTCAAATTATTCGCACGTCAAAACTGGACAGCAGGTGATGTTATCGCAAGCTTTGCGAGCTATTACTTTGATTAGTAAGTTTACCACCGCGCGCAAACAGTGGATAATTTATTTCGGTATTAAATTACACCGTTAATGGTATGATTGAAAACCTTCAACGGTCTCCAAAGGCATGACCTAAGAGTCAGTACAGTAAATTTCTTTATAATTTTGTGACATTCCTATTTGAAGCATTTAGACGTTAACGATATTGAACCATAAAAAGATATACTATACGAACTATCATGTCATTCTTAACACGAAATTGAAACATTTCAGTCAAAACAAAAAAATCATCATCCTTTTCTAGAGGGGTGAGGAGAGGCGTTCACACCCACACCACGCCTGATATGTTTTTAAGTCTCCGTGTAACAGGGCATGACTGTTGGAGCAGACATTCAATTGTTTTTTAACTATTTACTTATATCTAAAACCATAAATTTTATAGGTAGACTAGCTGTTGCCCACGACTTCGTCCTCAGTTACTATGGTTTTTTAACTATCCCACGGGAACCCTTTAATTTTCTCTCAAAGTCTCAGCCCGATCGGTTTAAAATTGACAAAGTTTAAGACAAACTTTCACCCCCTATTTTATACCCTTGGGGGTAGAATTAATCAAAATCCTTCTTAGCGGATGCCTACGTCATAACACCTGCATGCTAAATTTCAGCCCGATCCGTCTAGTGGTTTGGGCTGTGCGTTGATAGATCACTATCACTCAGTTGCACAAAGATTTTTTAAGGACGACATTAATTTGTTAATGAGACATTAAAACTTTAAAGTTCATTAAATTTAAAGTTGTTACACAAAACAGTTCTAGCTAATGTCTCTTTAGCATTGACAGGATGCTAATGTCGTTTTGTGCAACCTAAAACTACGTTAAGGTGTAATTTTGACACTTCATTATATAAATTTAATGGAGCATTAGAGATAACGCTGACATTAAATTTTAAAGTTCGTTTCTGCAACTGGGTGTATGTCAGTCAGTCACCTTTGAGTTATATATATACAGATACTCCAATAGTTGTAAGTAAGATACATACTATTCCAATAAAAATAATCTTTTATCACTATTAAATAAAGTGGAACTCACAATATATAAAGAATAATGAATTAATATTGAACACCTATTTTACCTATTTCTGAAAATGTAGACTATTCTTTTTTTATTATATTTTAAAGTTACACCGTTATACTTGTGAGCGCTCAGTAATTAATGAGTGGAAAGTGAAGGTGCTTTTAAAAGGGGTGAGACGGGGTCATTTTACATAGCTTTCAGTTAGTAACGAAAATAATGTGAAAATTAACAACGGATTCGGCCCCACAATTAATTTATAATTAAAATGAGAACGGTTCCAAGTTATTGTAAACAAAGAGTATGTGGTAAACAATGACTTTATTAGTCATTGAGTCCCGTGTTGGTCCGGGACACAAAAATAATGTACCAACTGCTTTTCTATCTAGCATGTCGTAAAAGGCGACTAAGGGCGTATTGGGTACTGGGTCTGTGATTGTGTAGGCGATGAACTTTACTATCCATTTGTTACCACTCTTTCACGATTTTTCATCTGACCAACGCTATTTTTGTATAGCTAAATGTGGTCTTAAGGAACACAGTGCTCCTTGGACGCTGCCTACCATTTCAGGCATTACAGGCGTTATTGTATTTATATATGTATGAATCCCTTATATGGTCGCAGTTATTAGTATGTTTTTGCGTTATCTGATTTAGTGAAATCTAAAAACACAAAAATATAAGAATGTTTCAGTGCTGTAATTAAAATCAGAAAAAAAGGAATTTTTTATTGTTGTAATCAGTTTATGACCCTGAAACACTTGTACGGTTCATCATAAATTTATGATATTAAAGCAACAATCTTGTAAAAGCCTCGTAAAGTGTGGATGGGAATAACGTTTTCGACTGGGATTCGTTTTTGGTAAATACGTTCTTATTTAGCGATACCCTGTACTATGTGTTGTACCGACCGCAATAATTTATAATAGAGCACTGGAAATACTTCATACAGTATAAATACTGGTTCTATAAATGTCGCCATGCAGAATAGGAGTCGAAATTAAACAGTTTATGATGATCTTCATTTTTCTAGACCCTGCTTTACAGCGGGTTTCACCACCTACGGAAAAGTTGGTGCTAAATTAACAGCACCCCTAGTGTGCCCCTAGTGTGCTTACACTAGGGGTGCTATCACTGTAAAAAACTTAATAAAATGTGATTTCTATCCGCTAAGAGCGCTAATGATGCATCCACACGACAGTTACGGTAAAAATGTTACATACTTGATGCAACTTTCATGGCTATGCGTTACTTTTTGTTGATTGATACTTATCAATACTTACTTATCTTTATTATACCGCCAGTGATAACATAAAAGAAATCTAACCGACCACCCATACAGCAGTTACTTTAGCGTAGCTTTTCTATTTCACGAAATTTAGTAAATGGGCTAAGTACGCTATCCTAACAGAATAAACGTTTTTGAGTTTTGCATGTTGAACGTTTCTAACTAAATGTTACCGAGCAACATCCACGTGTAGTGCAACAATTACAACATTTTGTTGTCGGATGTTGCTAACACTTGGAATAGTTGATCAACATAAAATAACAGCGGTGAGAATGCTTCTTTACATAGAAATACATCGTAATTGTCACAAAAGTAGCGTCAGAGGCTTAGGGTGAGCAGGCGGAGTCATCGCATGAGATTTTGTTGAGAACCGGCTCATTATACAGTCCATTCACTTAGGATCTTCTAAGCCGCAGCAGAATTCTTAGGGTGCATCCACGGTTACATTAGATACTGTACTGTGACTTTTGTGGCTACCTTTTACTATTTGTTGATTTTTACATAACGAGTCTATAGGTACTGCTTGTAACTTATGGGAATTAGGATGTGTAACATGCCAACTTTTATCAACTACAAATACATTTTGTTGTCGAATGTTGCTGAGTAACACTTGGAAACGTTTATCAAGAAAAAAGTAACTGTGAATGCACCGTTACAGACACACACATCAAACTTGCTCCTTTTTTGCGGCGAGGGTAAAAGGTTCCTAAGATTGAGATACTTCTGGGAAGTGCAATATATATTGGGCCGACCTTAACTTTAAACTGGTAAGTAAATGTCCAGAATGTAAAAAAAATGCATCTAACTAAACGAGTAGACGGTATTAAAATTTCTAATATAGCTCTACCAACGTAAAAAAGGCTGTATAATCGTTATAGGTCACCTTGTAACAGGGATAAGCCTGTTGCTATACTCGGACAGAATTTGTACCCTAGGGGTACAGGCAGATAATTGTGAAAATTGTGCGGCGGATAGACAATGTTACCGTACCGTGTTGCTGGGTGTTGCTCTACAAGAAGACAAGTAACGTTGGTTTATTGGTTGGTTGGGCTAGCGCCCCTAGCGGATGGAAAACACATTTCCCGTTGAAATTGAGCATCTTAACGCAACTAAAAATGTTAAGTTTTTTTACAGTGATAACTTACACTAGGGTTGCTGTTAATTGAGCATTAACTTATCCGTAGGTGATGAAACTCACTCTAAAACAAAGTCTAAAAATTCAAAGAGATCATTATAAACTGTTTAATTTCAGCTCCTACGAGTATTGTGCCAGGCGAGATTTATAGAATCACTATTTTCACTGTTCTATTTCAAATTTGGCGGTCGGTACAACACATAGCAATCACTGTAGTGTACAGAGCTAAATAAGAACGTATTTACCACAACAAAATCAAAGTCCATCCACACTCCACGAGGCAACACAAGGGGAGGCGAGTACTAGAGTATGGAGTGTGGATCAGCAACACGAGGGGAGGCGAGTACTAGAGTATGGAGTATGGATCAGCAACATGAGGGGAGGCGAGTACTAGAGTATGGAGTGTGGATCAGCAACACGAGGGGAGGCGAGTAATAGAGTATGGAGTGTGGATCAGCAACACGAGGGGCCGCGAGTACTAGAGTATGGAGTGTGGATCAGCAACACGAGGGGCCGCGAGTACTAGAGTATGGAGTGTGGATCAGCAACACGAGGGGAGGCGAGTACTTGAGTATGGAGTGTGGATCTGGTGTGGATGGACCATACCCTTTTCGACTGAGATTTGGTTGTGGTAAATTCGTTCTTATTTAGCGCGATCGGGGCCGTGGGATAGATAGAACTCGCTATTCGCGCCCTTCCACAAACATTTACATAGGTACTGCGTTTGTTCAAAAATCCCGACCAAACGTCGGTGTTGGCCGCTGCTAACCAGTCTGCGCGTCCAAAGGGAAACTGCAAACACCTGCAAACCCGTTGTGTGATAATTGGCGGAGCATCATCGGTTGCATCGGTATCTTTCAATCAGTTTGGATCTCCGCCTTAAAATTACGGCTGATGTCACAGTTAACGTGAAAAAGTTGACACGCTTGGTTTCAATACATAACTTTACTGTACTTGCGTAATATAATAATATGTAAATGTATATTTGTGGTCCCGTCCGTCCCAACATAAAATATTTGTCATACCATACGAAATATAAAAAAATAATAAGAATAATTACAATTATAATCATAACATTTAACATAACATATCACGCCTCTTTCCCCGAAGGAGTAGGCAATAATAATCAATAATATCTTTTATAATAAGTTATATTATACCGTAAAAAATAAAATAATTGCTTTTAAATTTACTACAGAGCCATCTACATATTTGCATATGAACTAAAAGTTCACGGGTTGGTTTCTAGTTTGGGGAAATTGTAGATGTAGAGAAAAGTTCTGAAAATGTACTTTTTTCATTTGTCGAGGCAGCGTGGCAACGTTGGCGAAAATAATTTTGTTGTAATAGGTACCCCTGAACCCATGTTAGTAATAGCTCTATTTGTCGGTATTATTCTTTTGCTATCGTTCATTCACAAATCATCGTTCATTCATAAGTAGTTTTTTGTGTTGCTGCGGTGTGAATGGAAAATGACTGGCGAGGCGTATCTGTCAATATTTACTTGACAATCATGGGGCCAGAGGAATTGACCACGTGACTGTTCAGATTGTTAGAACATCAGTATCTTTGCTTTGTTTATTTCTCAGCATTTTTACGTCACTTGTGGGCACTTTTGAATTAAGGTGTATTTCATTTCATTTTGAGGTGTGTCACTTAGTTAACCACGGAAAACCAGCGTCGGATGTCGGCTCGCCATTTAGTGCCACAATTACTATTATGCTTAGTACTAAAGTCTTACTAAAGTTAATTCTGTTTCTCTGTCACTAATACATTATTAATATCTTTCATTTCAGTTTCCTTCATTGGCAAATTTCCGCCAAGTGGTGGACTAAAAATATAAACATTACGGATTGCCGATAATGATCATCCTAAATTTAGTTAGCACGGAAGCTGTAGTGTGTCGTCTGATAAGAGAGGCCGTCGGCCTGTGACGTTAAGCGCGATAGCTCATAACTTGATCTCTGGTTTGTGGGACGGACGATGTCCTTTGTGAAGTAGTAACTTTTTGTCAATGGATTACAAACTGTTTCTGTTCCACTCTATCTTTGGATGTTTTACACGCATTATTAAATACCTTTTTTGTTGAAGAAAGTAGATTGGTCCTTGGCCCTTGCCCCTTGGTCTTGTTAAGTCTGTTGATCGGCGATGTAACCAAACGCGGGACACAAAAAAATACCCTAGAAAGTTTACTGCTGCTTACTGCTTTACTTTCTGTACAATAAATAATCAATTTCAGGTTCGAGGTTTTGCCATTATCATGATTGTAAAATACAAGTTGAGCACATAATATAACATTAACAAAAGTTTATAGGGAACATAATTTAAACTTTTCTTTTCGTATCTCTAAAGGTACTTAATATGATTTGGTACAATTGTTTCTATGTTTATTAAGAACTTCTACAACAACATACTAACAAGTGTCAATATTTTAGAATTAAGCTAACTACTTATTTTATTACAATAATTTGAGGTCGTTTTTAGTTCATAGATCTATGCAGATGTTTCCCACATGTGGAAGACATCTGCTTGACATAGTAAGCTACTGAGGACAATGTCGCTTACATGACTCCATAATATCAGATATTATAGTTACAACTACTTAAATTTAGATGAGAAATGAGTGCTATATTAAAAATCAAAATCTCATCTGGGATATCACATGTACTTTTTATTTTGTGATTTAAACAAGTAAAAACAAGATACAGTCGTCATATGGAATACTGTACTGTCACGTGCAAAAATATGTATACAATTTTGACATTTAGTAACTCTTATTAGAAGAGAATTAAGGGGGAAGGGAAAGCACGTGACTGTACAGTTTGTGCCTACAACCTGTTAAATATCCTTATAGTGGTTTGATAAGTTTGATTATATTTACAATCGAGGTAGGTTCTCAATATTTTTTTTTCTTAATTTAACATAGCAACCAATTGCAAGAGAAACATATTTATTGAGTTTTTATTTTGATTGTATATAAGGAAGATACTTCACGTGTAACCACCACCATTTTAAAAAGGTGTTAAAATTTTTTGGACGAACAACTGCGAAATGAAAGTATTTGGTGCATCAAAGAAGCGAAACATTTACATAAATTGTTATAAAGGAGTAATATTGTATTTTGCAACTACGTAACACTCGACGAAGATTTATTGGACATCATCAATATAATTTTTTCGTGTCAGCTGCAATATTATATTTCATTAGTCGAGCGAGACACAGGACTTTACAATTACTACAATCCATTGAAGTAGACACTAAATACATGTAAGGTATAAATAGAAATCCCTTTTTGGATACTTGCCAAACGAATCCTTATGGCGACGAACGGCCGAAGAAAGGGAAGCCAGTTCTTGCCAATGCATAGTTTACTTAACACACTTTGAGATATAAAGTAAACAGTAATTTTAACTTATATTAGGTCCTTACCTATGAAATTTGTGTTTTATATGGAGATTTTGGGGAATTCTGCATTTTCCATACTAACATTTTATCAGTTTTCTTCACAACGACAAATCCAGAGATAATAATATTTGGCATGTATCATTAGACAAGCTTTAGCAATATGTGTGATATCACATTTCATAAAAATTATTTATCGTTTTAAAGTGAATGCAAATCAAATGATGTATTCGGGAGGCACTTAAAAAGAGTTGTCTCCGTGTCCAATTTTAACACAATGAAACTTACATGAAACTATCAAAACAAATCAAAAGAGCTCAAAAACATGGTCTATTTTTAGAGGAGGTAATTATTTTTTAAGAATATTCTGATACTTAATAGTTACAGACAAAATTCTAAGAGAGAATAAAAACACCAATTTCAAAGGTAAGGACCCAATATTAAAACAGAGTTTATATAGAACATAATTTCAACTTTTGAAGTAAATATGGCTTGCTTAAGTTAAATATATATTCGTAATATTATAAGTGTAATTTAGTGGTGTACAATATGTTCCTACTATATCACCTTATATATATATTTCGACATAAATGAGTAGTACTACAGCTACATAGTTGATATAGCTGATCTCTTCGTTTCGCTTTCCGGTCGATTGAGATTAAGATTTCATTAAGTTCGGCATTATTCAAAATTTGTGCATTAGAATACAATAAAACCATCAAAATTAGGTTTTAAAGTTATTATGTAAATATTTAAATTAGAATTGGAACCGCTAAAACAGATAAAGATGAGTTGTATGCGAGCGGTCACATGCCAATATTATGTATAAATGTTTGACTACCGGATCTCTATATTATTATTATTCGCCAAAAAGTTTTGTTTGGTACATATTTTTTGAAGAATTTGGACGGGTTCGAATTGGTCTACGTAATAAGTTTTTTTTCCTTTTAGGTAGGCTTACCACATAATTCATAAAATAATGGGATAATGTATGGCAAAATGAAAAAAAAATAGTTCATCGTAAGAGTGCAAAAGAGGCCTTATTTCGAAATTAAATCATATTGAAAATTTTTCGATTGAATGTGGGAAAAAATTATATTTACTTCCACCAATTTACAAAATAATATCGGCCGCTGATAACTCCATGTTTCCTCCTAAGAATTGGAACTTCTTTGGGGGTCTAATACACAAGCGATTGAACCTAGAGAGTGAAGAGAGGAGTGTGAGCGAGACACACGATTGGATGACCTAATGCACTCGGCTGCGTCAGCGCACCATGTAAATAGCGAAACACACAGACAACAGAATTAGTACTAAGGAATAAAGTACCTAAGCAAAACGACAGCAAAATAATTTTCTCTTACTTTGTTTTCAAAATTAAAATTCTTTTTCTTCTTGAATCAATCATTAAATTTTAGCTTCTGGAAAAAGATTGTTTAGTTGTTATTTATTTAAAGGCATTATTTACTGACCAGTCATCAATTTTTCAGTCAGATATTTTTTTTCAATAACTTTTTTAATAAACTATTTATAATAAACACATTCAAAAATGTTCAATGAATGACGTATTGATAAAAAATCATTCATAGTTTGAAAATGCAATACACCAAAAAGGATAATTAAGGCCTTCGCAAACTTTAAGTTTCTGGAATTGACAGAGACAGCCTTTTGTCCTCCGACTGACCGCACATGGTTGCCTCTCAGACAAAAGCTCAGCCTTTCAGCTCAGCTCACAAAAAACACAACATTATGGGGCCACGTTTGCCGCCGCCGGCCCTATTAAAGAGTGACGGAAAAACAGATGTGTCAAACGAGTCGTTTTTGTTGGTGAATAAAACTTTTTTTAAACTCTCTTGCTACTACTCTTGCCTCTGGACTCTTCTTCTCATGTAAGATGAAGTCATTTATAATATTAGTCTTTCTATTTTAAGTTTTTCTTAATGACTCACCATAAATGAACTAAAAAAACAATCAAGGTAACATTTAAATTCATGAGAAAACAAACATATATATTTTATATCGTGTCTGACATTTTTATGGGTAACAAAGTTTATGAAAATAAAATACCTATATCATAAACCCCAATAATAGCTATTTAAAAAGTATATTATTACTTTAGTAATTTTAATGCCGTCTCTCTTCAAGATGCGTTTTGTTTGACGTCTCTACAGAATTATACAAAAAGAAGTTCGCAAAGAATTGATTCCAATTGAGTCCATTATATTAAGTGTATTTGAAAAAGGAACGAAATTAAACACTATTGCATTAAAATTGGTACCTTATATCATTAAAATTATTTCTTCATTATAAATATTGTATTTAAATGATAAAATATCTCTTCTTAAGTTTTTTTCTTTCAAGAGCCTTTACTGGTCTTTTTTCCTTGGATGTAATCTGTTCACCTCAATCTGTACGTACCCTAGAAGTGTGGTCAAATTACATGAGTATAATGTTGAATCTACGGGTAAGACTCTCGTTTGTGGAAAATTTCACATAATCAATTATCAAAGGGTCAGTTTCTTGTTTTCAAATTTATTATTACAACAGATTTTATTCTATTACATTTACAACTTGTTATTTTAAAAATAAAAGTGTTCATCCGAGCGGGCTCTCAATGCACGTGTGCTGCCTACTACATTAATCTTTGGCCGTGTTGTGAAACAGGGCTAGCGTCAGTGCTCGGCCGACCAGCAGGCACGGACGACGTCGCCGCGCCGCACAAAATGACGCGCTCTCTTCTGCCTATCCACTTTCTAACCCTTACGCTGCTCGCAGCCGCTGCACAGGACTACCATCAGACCAGGGCCGGATCCAAGCTCGCGTCCTGCTACAACAACGGACAGCCCCAAGTGAGTCCTACTCTGTGATACGCTTACGGCACCGCGCGCTTGCACTCCGCGCAATCAAAACTTTTGTATAAGTTTGTGCTGACATTTCTTCGTGATGCCAAAGTTTTAGTCAAGCTCTCGGCGACTTTCAACTTATTTTTGGATTCAGATATAAGGTTTGCTCTGTAAACAAGTAGATTCTAATAGCGTTTTGATGTTTTAGTTAACAACTTTAATAGTAATGAGGGCAATGTTTAGGTAGTGGCTCTGATCTCCTTCACTGATATTATTAAGGTTGGTTGCTATGTTTTGGCAGATCATAAGGTTATCGGTGTCGCAAGAGTCCATTACGGGTTCGTTTACTCGTCATCGCCTAATGTTCCTTATCACCGGTCAGCGGAACCGAGTTATCTTGCATCCGTTGAGAGACATACGGCTTTAGTTATATTATTCTTAATTATTGATACGTGATTATTGATGTGTAACTGTTCTGTGGACGCTTGAATGGAATGCTTTTACGGGTCACATTTTAGGGTTACTATCTCGATTTACTATTGATATACTTAAGGGCAACGTACCGTTTTGTTTTCTAAATCATTTCCAGGGTATTAAGTACCTTTTATTGGGCACAAGCCTTCTTACATGGGAGAAATACATGAGGAGTATGCATGGGCCGCAATACCGAGGTCCAATGCTGCTTGTTTTTTTTATACCACTAAGGTGGCAATCAAGCATACAGCCCACCTCATGGGAAGCGGTTACCGTAGTCTAAGGACGCTGACAGCACAACAAGGAGTATCACACACAAGGAGTAGAAATGAAAAACAAACGGGACATGCGCATACCCATACAAGGGTATAAATACTCTTTGTTTTTGACGCAGTAAAACAAACATTTGACAACCTCCGTGGCCGAGTGGTCTCAAGGCGTCGCCATCTCGAGAGGTCCTGGGTTCGATCCCCAGTGGAGGCAAGTGTTTTGAGTGATGAATTTTCAAACATTTGTTCTCCAGTCTTGGATGTTCATTACATTTGTATTATATTATGTATATCTCAATAATTATATGTCTATTAAATATACTTGTCCGTCATCTAGTAACCGTAACACAAGCAGCATTTAGTTGCTTAAAATGGGACTAGTTGATAGGTGTGAATGTCTGAGGATATTTATTTATTTAAACATAAGCATATTATCACGGCTTTATTCCCGAAGCAGTAGGCAGTCGTGTTGTCACCCATTTTGTATATGTTTGTTTATGTCCCCGTGTCTAAAAGCTTTTCTCTTTTTGTCCCTAAGTTTTGTCCATGAGACAGAAAATCGAGAAGGGTGGCGCGTATTATGGGAAACCTATGTCCAGCAGCAAACGAGCATAGGTTGTTGTTATCGTCATCAGCCTATATACGTCCCACTGCTGGAACAGGCCTTCCTCATGAAGAAACACATGAGGAGTATGGGCCACGCTGGCCCAATGCGGGTTGGTGGGAAGAAACGGTCACAAATGCGACCGGGACCAACGGTTTAACGTGCCTTCCGAAGCACGGGTGAGCTCGACATCACAAAGTCTTGGTCACCCATCCACGGCCTGACTATGGCGAAGGTAGCTTTGTTTTCGATCGAAGCCAAAGCGCACTGACCACTACGCCACCGAGCTCCTCCCGAGTTGTTGTTATAACGATGAAGTTTTTCCAAGCACCCTGGTATAGGCGCGGCGGACCTCCGCGTGTACAGTCGAGTTCAAAAATGTGTATACACGTTTGACAGTAACTGACTCGCATTAGAAGGATGTAAAGTCTGTCACCTGTCAAACGTGCATACATATTTTTGAACTCGACTGAACTAAGGTGCTTTTCCCAACACGACTTCACTGCCTCTTTGTTTTGCTATCGGTATCAAACTGATTAAAAGCTTTAACCTTTCTTCTCATACTCTGTTATCATCACAATTAAGTAGAGTTTTTTTTGTGAAGATACCTACTGAAGATAATTTATACTTGTGAGACATACATACTTACTGAGACCGCTCAGGTATTCTATGATTGAATTGCTTAGAATCGTCCATTCGATTGATAGCATCAGTATCTTTGCATATTTTATGAGTAACTAGCTGTTGCCAGAGAAATCGTCCGCGGTTACTATGGTTTTTAAGTATCCCAAGGGAGTCTTTTAATTTTCCGGAATAAAAAGTATCTGAGATGTTGACCAGGGATATAAGGTATCACCATACAAAATTTCATTGAAATCGGTCCAGCCGTTTCGGAGATTAGCCCGTACAAACAGACAAACAGACAGGGAAACAAAAAAATAATAAAAAAGTGTTTTGGTATTTTCCCTCTTTTTACATCCCCCTTAAGCAATTTTTTTATACAGACATTCGACCTCTACAGTTGTATTATATGTTGTTAATTGATAACCGATATTTAGATAATTGTATTGTCTGGTTTATATTTACTTAAAATCTTAATATTTTTAAAATTTTTGTGTATTTGTATACATACGTTCATTAGGCAAAAATTATTACATGGATTTAAATGCAGTTTTCATCATTGTAATATTTACTCCGATAAACAGCAAATAAAATGATATCGGTGCATAATTACCAGTATACGATGTATCTGGATTTCGAGTACTTTTGACCAGGTACTTCTCAAGAACGCCCTCGATCAAGAAAGGTTCGCCTATATCTCCACTTACTCCCGATTCATATACATAAAATCACACTCTTCTCCTAAAGGGGTAGCGAGAGATTACATCTTTCTCTTGCTATGGTCCTTTCATACTCCTTTCGCTACATCTACTTTCATAATAGTCTTCATACAAGCTCGGCGATTTCGGGTATTTTTGAAGGTCTCTCTTTAGAACGCTCTCGATTTCGAAAAATGTTCGCCTGTCTTCCTTGTCCTACATCTCCCCTCACTTCAGATTCATAAAGCCTTTTATTCTGTCTACTTTCATCCATCATCTTTATATCCATTTCATATTATATTAAGTATAAACTAAAACTAAAACGCTAATGTATCTCAACGGATATATTGATAATTATGTTCCGTTGACCAATGATAAAATGAGGAGTAAACTGTTTTGATAAAAATTGACACCATTATAGGGAGGTAGTCAACACCAGTCTATATATGTCCGTCTGTGGGGTACAGGTATTCCTACATGATGCCACAAGAGGAGCATGGGCCCTGACGTCTTTGCGCCCAATGTGGGTTGCTGGGTAGATAGTTGCAGAAGTGACTCGCATCATTGCCTTAACCATGGAGAGGCTGAGGACTTAAAGGCTTTATCAGTCATCCAATGATTAACTATGGCGAAAGCAGCTTTACAATTTCGAAAGGCAAACCATAGAACTACCAGACAAACGCCAATTCCCGGCAAATTTACTATGTAGTAAACTTAGGACGTTGTAGTTTAACTCCTCCACGACACGGCACGCCTGAGCCGAGGTCCGAGCCTTTAGAGGCACGTCTGCTTATCCCCGAATTCCGCTCGAGCGCCCTGGAGACTCTTCCTGGAAGCGGGGTCCCCTAAAGGATGCCTTCTTTGATAGAGATAGAGAAATCCACCAGTGGTGGTTCACCACTACAGGCTTGAGGACCCACCAAAGCTCTCGCCTTCTTTAAAATAATCTGGTGATAGCTGAACAGCCGTCATTTGTTTAGGTCATTAAAAAAAAGTTGTTTGAAAATAAATGTTTCTTATTAGAAGGGAATACTGACTGGCACCTGTCAACTGGCCATACATATTTTTGTACAAATTAGATCGGAATACAGTGCGCGGAATCACCGTCCACGACTGTAATATTAAAAAATTTTGGCGGGCACTGTACTGTACTGGCGGAGATTATAGTATGTACAGTAGTGTCAAACTTACAAAAACCCGCGCTGAATAACATTAATTTTTGTCGATTACACCTACCTACCTAGAAAGCTAAAGTTAATCAAATAATGAATTTAATTAATTTCATACTTGAGATTTAAGATTAAGTTGATAAAAAAGGAAAAAAAAATAAAGGAAGACAATTTTTATTAATACTAATGATTTTTTATGGTTTTAATAACATAACGCAACATGATCACGCCTCACAACACAAACCTGTGTATTACTTGACTAAAATGAAAATAAAATCTCAACCTAGAAATTAATTAAATTATTTATTAATTATGAGGTCATATCCACATTCTGACGAGTAATGATACAAAATTTTATGATATCCCAATAAATAAGCGAGGCATATATCTTAATAATATTAATAATGTATACATTATTGTTTATTTACGACATTTTTATTGGAGTTATATATAGGTCGCTGACATTTGTCGAATTCTGAAATGTCAGGCGAATCTAATGCTGATATTTTCAGCTACGTTTTATGATTGTGTATAACTTACTGAGGTTTTATGGGTGCTACCACCTTGTTTCATGTAAGAGTAACCGATAAAAAAAATATGTAAAAATTCTCGTTCATGAAATTTAGGAATGTAACTTTACGAATAATATTTTTTTTATTTTGTGGATTATACGCATTAATTTCGTATTTTGTTACTGTTACGCAGAGTACAATAGATATTGAATGCATTTACTTATAAAACGCTTTATCATAGTGTATTTTTGATGTGCGATCGTCATTTAAATAATTACTTGCTGTGCTTTTTCGCAAGGTGTGTTGATTTAACGCCGGTAAAAATTTAAAATAGTTTTTGATTGTATATTTGAAGGCTATTTCGTAAATTTTCGGATTGTATTGAGAGCTCAATTTCAATGTTTAACTAAACTCATTCATTTACTCAAATGAAGTACTGAAAATAACTTATTTCAATATAGAAACTGTACAAAACTCTTTTTTAAAGTAAAAAAGCTTGTGTGGACTTTGCAAGTATTTGCGCTTAGAGAAGAAGCCGCAAGAAACTCCCAGCAACACGTCTTACCCTTTTTTTAACATTAGACAGTTCAGTTTATTACCAAATGCGTAACATTTCATTTCTACGGGAAAATTTTGCGTGGTCGTACCCACCACTAGAAAGCTTGTAGGTTTTCACTAAGCATTTTGGTTACTTATCTACGAGTAGAATATTGTTGAACACGCGACATACATTATGTAGTATATAGAAACTACTTACTGCCCGACGTTTCGGCTGGGTTATACCAACCTTGGTCACGAGCTGGTCGCTGGTCATAATGTATGTCGCGTGTAGTCCCGTTAGTGTAACCTTTATATACAATGCAACGCGAAAGTTTAAAATCTTATACTAAGGATAAGTTTTTGCACATTCTATGCTTGAGGAGGATGTTAAGCATTGTATGAAATTACTAAACACAAAATATAAAAACAGAAAAATACTAAAAATATAAGTTTATTAGGAGATATCTAATTTAAAAATGTTATTCAGTACTGGGAGCCTCTGCTATATCCTACTATATCCCTTAAGGGTTAGTCAGAGGCTAGGCAAAATCACTACAAAAGCAGTACATTGCCATAGTCCGCGCTTCACCAAGCAGTGACTTCACTCAACGTGACAGGTGGTGAGCCCGTCTCCGCTAAAAGCTATTGGATGGTTGTGCAGTTCTAAGTTCTTTAGTTGCCTTTTATGACACCCAAGGGAAGAGTTGGGTTGGTAGTATTCTTTTAATGAGCCGCTACCACACGGCCAAATAAATATGTAGTTAAAAATAAAGAAAAATATAGAGATTTTCCTTTTCCACAAATGATGATTGTATTAGGGGAGACAATTAGCATTTAAACAGAAAATTGTTGGGCGTTCTTAGTCTTAGATTTAAAAATAAAAATGAATGTAATGAATGAATGAATTAGGGCCCATTCCGTTGTCACAAACTAGACTAACCTATACTAAATTGTGTATTCATCCTTCTTTTCTCCTTAAAGTTAGACGACAGATACACAATTTAGTTTAGTTTAGTCTAATTTGTGACAACAGAATCAGCCTATTGTCCACACTGAAATTAGAGATATTGCTTACTTGGCTCTACATGGCGTCAATTCCGTTGAGTCAATATTTAGAGAGCTACACTGTTCTTAGTCATGTTTTTGTATATTATCTAGTAGTCATGTTATGATGCACTTTTAATGCCCTTTACACATTCTGCAAATTAATCCATTCAATAGTTATAGTGAAAAAAAGCTTTAAGCGACAAAACTGCCAAAAGTTTAATTGGAATAAAATTAACGCAACATTTATATTTCATTTAAACGAAATTAAGTTCGTACTCCACGTCTGCATTTTTGGTTTCATCTTTTACTTTTTCAAACATTCTCAACATACTAACTTTTAAAGTGTAGTTTTTTTTGTATGCGCTGCGCACCAATAACGTGAATAACTGATGAAGAATTTTTTTATTATTATTTATCTTAGATAGCTTACGAATAGGAAAACATTTATAATCTCAGAGGGTTTACATGGCAAGTGACAAGTAACGGTAACACTCGAGCAAATAATTGCATTGTCACACAATTATCAATAACTCGTAAACTTATGTACACGACGAGGTTACATAAATACACAGACGGCAGCATTTTCAAAACGTACTAATGTTAGTCCATCCTCAAATACTGCATTCTAACCTTGGGTGGAGTAACTCATCTGCAATCAAGTGAATTTTTTTTCTTGCAGTGCTTAATTTTTAGTAAATAAGACAAGTTATTATGGATGAACGGACTTTACGAGAAGTTGAAATCCTAAGTGTGCTCAGACTTATAAATTTTGTAGTAAGAAGATTTTTGGTAAGAGATTATTGAATTGTTCTCATAAATTAAATGCATTGTATTTTAACAAACACGTACACTCGACCTAACCTGACGTAATATAATAGCATTACTAAAGCCATGTTTATACGCGGGACGATGTGAACGGCCGGCGACGTTCTATAATTAGAGTCCCTATTTTGGCGGCAAAACCACCATCTGGGATCCGGACCGGTTTCCGTGTTCTAAAACGTATCTATTTTGTCTCTATGATACTTTCCCATTTCAAGAAACAGCGGTGGATGTTAATCCAAGTACCCAGTTGTAAAATATAATCCAATCATAATTTATTTCCTTGGTAAAAAACTACTCAAATCATAGTCATAAATATCATAGAAATTAGGCAGTTTCATGGCAGTTTAGATGTTTTGCGACTAATAAATTTATTGGCATATTAATTAGCAATAGCTAGAACCTCATTGCGATGTATATACGAGTATATTTCCGTACAGCAAAGGTCCGCTTAGACCTTAGATATGTTTAAACGGATTTTTTGAACAGAACAGGCTAGTAGACCCTTTTTTTTATTGGGCCGCAAATACTTCATTACTGTTATCCACCGCCATAATGAAATGAAATGAAATGAAATGAAATGAAATGAAATGAAATGAAATGAAATGAAATGAAATGAAATGAAATGAAATGAAATGAAATGAAATGAAATGAAATGAAATGAAATGAAATGAAATGAAATGAAATGAAATCATTTATTCTGCAATTAGATTTACATGAAATACTTTTGCACGTCAATATTTTTTTTCCTACTAGCACTTCGACGTGAATGGCCTGTTGAGAAGAAGTGCCGCAAGAAACTCAACAGTTAGCCTTTTTTAAACAGCCATAATAACAAAAGGAATATAGAACATTTTAAATATTGTAAAATAAGTATGTGCAGAGGAGCAAATAATAGTAGCCACGAATTTTTATCTGTAAAATAATCTTCTATCTTATAATACCCCTTTTTCATTAAACAGCTTTTAACAGTTGATTTAAATTTATGCAGGAGCAAGTCAATAAAACTTTGTGGCAGCCTATTATACATTCTTATGCTGATTCCTATAAAACATTTAACAGTCTTGTGAAGTCTGAGGCTTGGAACGGCGAGCTTATGCTTATTTCTGGTGTTAAGGCTATGGCAGTCAGAATTTTTAAGGAAAGTATCATAGTGTTTACGTACATACATAATACAATCAAAGATGTATTGAGACGCCACAGTTAATATATCTATTTCCCTAAATAATTCCTTGAGCGAGTCACGTGGTCTAAGGTTGTATATGGCACGAATGGCTCTCTTTTGAAGTACAAAGATAGTCTGAATGTCAGCAGCGGAGCCCCACAACAGTAGACCATACGACATTACGCTGTGAAAATAGCTAAAATAAACTAATCTCGCCGTTTCAACATCAGTGAGCTGCCTTATTTTTCTAACTGCATGCGCAGCTGAACTTAGTCTTCCTGCTAGAGTCGTAATATGTGGACCCTATTGCAGTTTAGAGTCTACAGTAATTCCAAGAAAAGTGGTAGACTTAATTATTTCTATCCGTTCCTCCTTTATACAAATTTGAGTATCGATCTGCTTTACGTTAGGCATACAAAATTTAATACATTTTGTTTTCTTAGAATTAAGTGCAAGGTTATTAATATTGAACCAATGCAAGACTTGCGAGAGAGCATTGTTTTTAAAAAGCAATGTAATAATTTTTGAGAATAAAATTAAAAATTAAAATTACGTTTTTGCTTAACAGACAAAAATGCTGTTTGTCATGATTTAATTCTCTGTACCGTGAGGTCCCGACTTTGGAAAATAATCAATACGCATGCGTGACACAGGCGACTGGAGTTTGGCTGAGTTTGGCGGATTTTGATCACTCACTTCAATCAATCACTTCACCAGTTTCACGAACATGGCGGATAGCGCTTTTCAGTCGAAAATAAAAGTAAAATAAAACAAGAATTAAGTTAAATTTTACAGCAATCCCATATTTATAATTATTGAACTAGGTGTATTTCGGACCCTTGTGCTAAATACTATGTGAATCAAACATTGTTTTCATAACTTTTGATATAGTCAACTTATGATCAGCCTATAATTTTGATCTTTTTGTTACAAACGAAGAAAAAAAAATCTGTCACCAATCAGAAAAATTAAAAAATTTTGTTTAAGTTAAGTAATTAAGTTTTAACCTTCCTCTTTAAAACTTTATTTACTACAGATATGCGGCTTTTACGTATGGTAGATTCGCAGTTTTGCACTATCCCTGACGATAGGGTCGTTGTTAACGTTGTTAACTATCACCATAATAATTATAACATTTGATTGATAATACCTTAAAAATATTATGTGCGCTTGCGGAGCAGTTATTACTTTCAAGTTGTTCTTAAAGTGACATTTAATTCATTCTATTAAAGTGACATTTAATAGATTGAATTAAATGTCACTTTTGATGGGACCTGTACTTGATTATACTAATAACTATAATTAATTGTGAACACTTTAGAATATTGTCCTCCAGAATTTTTCTATAGTACCCATCCTCTATCAAAAAGGTCACAAATTAATTTGAATTAACTCTTAGTAATTAAATAAAATGCCATTTAGAGCAAAGCAGCTTATTAATTTATATAATTAACACTTAATTTTTTTTACAGCGATGTATACCGGAATTTGAGAATGCTGCCTTCATGGTTCAAATGGAAGCGACGAACACTTGCGGAGACAATGGGATTAAAATGTACTGCATTCAGACTTCTGCAGGCACCTCCACAAGGTATAAATTTGCATGGCGTTTGGTTTTATAGAGATATTAAAATTTAAATAGTACAGTGTCTATCACGAAGTTGTTGTGTCTATACGAGTTTCACTTTGAAGTTCCTTTTATGTTTACAATTTAGTTTTTTAACCCTTTTTTTTTTTTTTTTCGAGCCTCTGAAGGAGGACTCTTTACCTTCCCATGCGGGAGAAGGAGGTGGTGAATCCCTCATTGGATACCCACCGGCCGGCCGGGGGTTATGTCGGACTCCTACCGACTAAACACCACCTTGCTTTAAGCCTGTTAAGCAGACCTTGGTAAAGCATAACCTGATTGTCGCCCCCTCCCTCAGGAAAGGGAGGGGTGCGGCGCTGCGCTAGCTATTCGCTAGGGCATGTGCGCCAGATATACGATCAGAACCAAAGTGGGCCGATCGTATGGGAGATATTAGTCTGTACGTGCGAGCAGAAGGCCACGCGTACAGAGCGGGAGGGAGCTACGGCGCGGATGCCGCAGCTTGCAGGGCCTCTAAGGCCCGCGACAATGGATCGGGAGCGTCTGTGAAGACGTGTCGGGGTCTGCGGTACCGCGGGTGGGGAGCGCTCGGTTCGTAGTCCGTGGCGCTTTGGATGAGGGGATTTGAATGCCCTTCTGCGGCCTTAAAGAACCGCTCAGAGCAAGCCCTAAAGTGTTGTTGTAGTGTCAGTAGGTCTGTGTCCCTATGTAAGTCCGCGTTCCTAACATACCACGGGGCGTCGGTGGCCTTGCGGCAGAAGGAATTTTGGATAATTTGGAGTTGGTTAAGGATGGATGGGTCGGCGTGGGCAAACACCGGGCTGGCGTATGTCATGACGGGGCGTATGCATACCTTATACATGGTTCGCTTGTTTCGGAGAGACAATTTGCTATGCCTGCCTAACATACCGTTGAGGCGGGACATATAAAATTTGGCGTTTCGAGCGACTCTCTGGACGTGGGCTCGGAAATTGAGCTCTTTATCGAGAGTCACACCTAAGTATTTCGCCGAGCGCTGCCAGGGAATGGCTTTGCCCTGTAGGCGAAAGGAGGGGGTGTTGTAGGGGATGGTTCGAGAGCAGTGTTTCACGTTAAAGCAAACAGCGGAGCTTTTGTCCGCGTTCACCTCTGTACGCTACCGCCGGAACCAGTCTCCTAGTGAGTGAATGGCTTCCGCAACCGCCCCTAAAATAGAGTGCGGTATCGTCGGCAAAGAGGGCTAGTTGGACGCCTTTTTTGGGAATGGGGATGTCATTTGTGTAACAGGAGTACAATATAGGGGATAGGACTGAGCCTTGGGGTACACCTGCCCTTAGGGGGCGGGGGGTGGAGAGGGACTGTTGGTGTTTGAACCGGAAGGTTCGGTTTTGTAGATAAGAGGCGATCGTTTTTACGAGTCGATCCGGCATGTCGAGCTGGTAGAGTTTGTAGATGAGGCCGTCGTGCCATACCTTATCGAAGGCTTTGGCTACGTCGAAGAAGACAGCGACGGTTATGAATTTACGGGGGTGGAAACCGCTTAGTGCGTATTCGACTATGCGGTAGACTTGTTGGGGGCACGAGTGTTTCGGGCGGAACCCGAATTGGTGGGGGATGAGCAAATTATTATCTAGTATATGATCTTTTATACGGGAGAGAATTAGTCTCTCGTATACCTTGCTCAGCGCGCTGAGTAGGCTGATCGGACGGTGACTTTTGGGGTCGTTGAGGGGTTTCCCCGGTTTGGGGATTCCTATAACGGTAGCTTCCTTCCACGCATTCGGGAAGTAGCATTTGTTGAAACATACGTTAAAGAGAGTGGTGAGCAAAAATACTAACTTTTGGGGGATGGATTTTAGTGCTTTGTTCGCTATCCCGTCTGCGCCGGGTGACTTTCGGACTTTGAGACCCTTGATGACGGTAAGTACCTCATCGTTGGAGAACGGGTCGGGGGGCGCGTCATCGTTAAGAGGGAGTGAAGTCCTACGACGGACCTCTTCCTCCACGACTTTTACGTGCGCGGGGATTGTGGGCTGAGTGCTGGGAGAGCATTGTGAGGCAATGCTGTCAGCGAGACATTCGGCTTTCTCTTCGTCTTCGAAGGCGAGAGTGCCGTCGGGACGGTCGAGGGGGGGGATGTGAGTGATAGCGTCGCTCCGAAGAGCTCTCGCTATTTGATAGTAGGCTCGGTGGGAGGGAGTGATTCCTTCTAACAAATCAGCCCAACGGGCTTCTTTGAGTTTAACTAACTCCGATTTAAGGGAACGCTGTAGCCGATTGGCGGCGGCCCTGTTTTCGGGGGTGGGGTAGAGCGCCGCCCTGCGGAGGGCGGCGTTTTTCCGCTTACGCAGGTCGTCGACAGCCCGCGGGAGCTTGCGCCTAGGCACAGTGACCTCCCGCGCGCTGTCCGCGGCCTTTGTTTGCAGGAGATGAGTGATTTTGGAGACCGCGTTGTCAATTCTCTCCGTGCTATCTAGATAGTCGGCAGAGAAGACGTACGGTGAGTCTGGCTCGTCTAGTGCGGCCGCAATGGATGATTGAAAGCGTTTCCAGTTGGTAAATCGCTTTTTGAAAGGAGGGGAAGGTGGGCTTAAGGCCCCTAATACTAATGAGACCGGGCGGTGGTCTGAGCCTAGGTCGTCTAGCGAGTCTATTGAACTAAGGAGTAACGACACGTTCTTAAGAAGAGCGATGTCTAGTACATCTGGGGCCGCGTTGGCGTTACTCGGGTAGTGGGTAGGCGCATAGGGAGCGATGATTTCTAATTCCAGCTGCGACATGAGATTGACAAGTATTCTGCCGTTCGTGTTTGTCTGTCTAGACGTCCAGTCAGTATGTTTGGCGTTAAGGTCACCGAACAGCAGTACCGAGTTCCCTAGTGCGAGGAGTGCTTCGAAGTCACTCTTGAGGGGAAGGCGTCCACTCGGGAGATAACGGCAACTTTTACGAACTTATACATACATTCCTGCGGAAGTTCAGAAAGCCGCCAACAGATGGCGCCACAAGTACGCTGCATCGCGCTAACGTTTACCACTGAATATTTATTTAAATAACTAGACCAAATAAATGTTAAAAGTAATTCGCGATGAACATTCATTTAAGTTCGTTTGTTACTGGGCATTCCGTTTATAAAATCCATGTGATTGCATCGTCAGCTGCAGAACAAAAAAGCGCGCTTGTGGAAGCCATAAAACTTAATTTGAAGCGATTAGTTTTATTGAGGTTTACTAACAATTCACTAAAAAGCTTTCGTTTGTAAGATTAATGTATATTTATAACGAGAAACTAACTCAGTGACAGCAATTTAGGTAAAGACAATACATGTAAAGCTGACTTCGCATGTCGGTGATATTGCCGAAACCAGCTTAAGAGCTCACCGAATCTCTGTCGCCTGTACCAATGTAGGCATTGGAATTAAACTTAGCACAATGTTGTACAAATTGTCTTGTGCTAGAATGTGCAGATGTGCACTAAGTTAGCAAGCAACCTATTGATTCTTCTTTGGTCCGTCCATGCTTAGATAGTCGGTCTGATCCTTTTGCTCCCACGCGCGTGTGACTTTTGATTTTGAGTGCGATAGTAAATTATTTTATTTATTTTATATAATTAAAGTAATATCGACCCTAGGTATCCTCGTTGCCGAACTGGGGGCAACGCACGACACGTGTGTTACAGTTTATATTTTTGAGTAAGGCGTAATGTATATGAAAATTTAAGAGTTTGTTAATTGATTTGTCGGACAATCTCAGAACTCAGTACATAAATGATAGGTAGGTATATAAAAAGATTCCAAAGTTCAATGTAACAATATGTCTGTCTGTCTGGTTGAATTTTTATGGGAGACTACTCTCGAACTACTCACGAACTACTCGGAACGAAGATTTGGAACTAGGTGCTATAGTAACTTTTGTTCAGCTCAAAATACCTTTCCAACGATGTAACATACATAGCCAAAGTCAAAGTAAAATTATTTATTGTATTGTACCTACTATGTGACTAAAATTTTTTAACTGAATAAAAGTTATTACACTCAATATTCTATGGCGCCTGCTCTACATGACCAACTCGATTTAGTCGATTTTCTCCTCTGAGATTTTCCCTCATCTCGTAGGCCGCGCCGATCGTCTTTTGTTTTTCTATTTCTTGATGGCTTCGAGATGACCGAAACAAGCCGTCGCAAAAAGGTTGAAATATTTAAAAAAATATTTAAAAAAAATATAATATATTTTTATTTAATAAAAATAATTTAATTTGAATTTTAAATAAAAAGAATGCAATGTTACAATGTTTGTTTGGCATGGTATTCACCAGGTCGTGTGACTACTGCCAGCCAGGACAGTTCTCCAACTATTACCTGACGGACTTGCACCACGAGACTGACAACCAGACCTGGTGGCAGTCCGAGACCATGAAGGAAGGTATCCAGTACCCCAACCAGGTCAACCTTACCTTGCATTTGGGTGAGTCTAGAATATTCCATACAAAATTAAATATAAAGTAAGTGGTGGTTGTATTAGATTCAATATTTGGTTGAACATCAAAAAATGACTGTATTATACATTTTTCCCACTTGAAGATTTAAAAGAATATAGCGCGCAAAGAACATAATGCCGCTTGAAAATAATGAATAATAAGTAGGTAGTATGAATAGAAATGAAAATAATATTCAAATCATATCAAATCATATCAAGCCATATTATGTAATATTGTTGAAGACTGCTAAATACTTTGTTCTAAAACTCTTCGTCTTATAATTATAATAGATAAGTAGGTATCTTAATAATTATTACTGCTCTTTATGTATTTTTTTTGTATTTAAAATGTTTGAGACATATTATTTAATTACTTATATTAATCTCTAACAGGAAAAGCCTACGATATAACTTACGTGCGAATCGTATTCTACTCCCCAAGGCCTCAGAGTTTTGCCATTTACAAGAAACCGGGAGAAAATAAGGATTGGGAGCCTTACCAATATTTCAGGTAATTATGTCAACAAGGTAAAGACTACATGAAGGTGACTGTTCTAAGTCTGGTATTTTATGTTCACAGTATTTTAAACTGAAAATAAACTTGACGGTTTACGTTAGACTCATTTTCAATGAAGTTATGAATTACTTACAGCAATCAGAGCTTTCACAATATATTAATTTTTGAGAAATTTGTAGTTAATTTAATAATTTCATAGCTGGAAAATGCATTCAATTACGCCATTTGATCTTCAAGTTGTTGCATATATTTAAGTGGTCGATGCATATATTATAATTTAATAAGAACATTTCGAGGCAGAAAAAATGGTGATGCTATGTTAAACCAAAAAATTTCAGTGCATCGTGCCGAGATACGTACGGGGTTCAGGAACAAAAGGCCGCAGAGCTCGGTGCGGAGACCAGGGCGCTTTGCACCAGCGAATATTCTGATATATCGCCACTGTCCGGCGGAAACGTGCTGTTTTCCACCTTGGAAGGACGGCCTTCAGCTTACACATTCGACAGCAGTCCCGAACTTCAGGTTGGTCATATTCTTAAAATTTATAATTAAACATGACAGAAGACTTAAGAAAAGGTGAATGTATTGGTCATATAATGAATGAAAAAAGTAGTGCTTGGTGGTTCAGAGAGTGTCAGAACATGAAAAAATAAAACATGTTGCGCCAAAGCAGATTAAGAAGAAGATTATTGAATACTTTACTTATATGACTAAGTATATATTTTTTTGTATTTACCAAATGTAGGCTCTGTCTGTACGTAATCATTTGCATTGGTCCATATATCTGACATTTTCCCAAACAACAGTGCTTGTGTTATTGAGTTTCGGTTTGAGGGATATACATAATACAGGCAATGGAATGACAAGATGCAGTCATTGCGTTTCATTCAGTGAATCCTGTAGGAGTTACAAGGCGCGATAAAATTCTTACAGATTTACCTACTTGTATTCTAAGCGATTGTGGTCCATTATCATTAGATGGAAAGCTGGCTTGTAGACTATAATGACATGTTTAATTCATGAATCCTCAGTAATATCATTCTCATCCAACCCACATCCCATCTCGTCACAGGGCGTTCCACACTACGCTGGCCGAGCCGAGTTCGCCAAGAACTCTGAAAAGATTGACTAATTCATTTGTATTAACAGGAATGGGTAACAGCAACCGATTTGCGGATCTCCTTAGATCGCCTGAACACGTTCGGAGACGAAATCTTCGGCGACGTGCAGGTGTTGCAGTCGTACTGGTACGCCATCGCCGACGTGGCGGTGGGCGCGCGCTGCAAGTGCAACGGGCACGCGTCGGTCTGTGACATGCATGAGTTGCCTGATGGATCCCGGACTAGGGCTTGCAGGTGGATATTGAGTGCAGTTGAATTTTCTTTTCAGCTGAATCAAATTAAATATTTATCAGTTAATTTACCTAACGTTTTCCAGTAAGTCTAACAGAATTTAGAAGTTTTGTTGTATAATAGGATTTTAAACTTTCGCGTTGCATTGTATATACTATAACTTTTAGTTCTGTTGTATGCCTAGTACAGAGACAAAATTTCCCATTACTCCTTCGTTCGAAAATGAGAGCTAATGAGTAATTTTCTCTTCACTCCGTGTTAGCCCTACTGAGCTTCTAAATCGGAATTGGCATTGGCTTAATGGGAAATATTTTCATGAAAAATTGTTTAGTAAATATTTAGTTTAATTTCGGCGTAGGTACCTTACTACGAGTATAAGCTTGATTTTGGACGCGGGAGAAGCGGAATTTGAAGTTATGCAATAGCAATACTTTATTGAAATTATTGATGTGATATCACAATTAATAGTAATACATTTTTCAGTAGCTTTGGCTACGGTACTGAAATATGAATCTTTGACTCTCAATCTTCATTCATAAAACGGATTCATCTTAATTTTTTTTCTCTCCTAAAAACATTATATCTACTAAGTGTGAAACTTATTGCTTATAGATGTGAACACAACACGGCTGGACGCGAGTGCGAACGGTGTTTAGATTTCTACAACGATGCGCCTTGGGGCCGTGCCTCGCCCACTAACGTGCACGAGTGCAAAGGTCAGTACTGCATAGGAAATAAGGTCTATTTTATCTAAAAAAGTATAAATGTATTGTTTTTTTTTTAATTTATTACTATATAATATTGCGCCAAATTTTATAGTTAACTTGTTCTACATAGAAAATTGGATGATGCTAAATTGTTGTATCCTGATAACCCAAAAATTTGTTAATAAGTAATAAAGCTGAAATTACATTGTATTCATTGGAAAAAGTAACAATTTTAATTATAATTCAACACGGTCGCAACTTCGCTTAACATAAATGTTAAGCGAAGTTAATAATTCATATAATATACGGGAACGAGGAAATGTTTATTACAGCTCTGCGAATGCTTGTGAATAATAAATTATTATGTGTATAAAATCTAACGTCTGTAATTTACTATATGTGAAGCCATAGTGACTCATCATCAAGAGTTGGTTAAATTGGTTCAATGGAAGTAAATGAGTGAGTGAAATGAATTATAGTATCGATATACTATAATTGATTCAACAAACTAATGAGTCGCTTTGAATCAACTATTTCATTACTATTTTGTTGGTTTTTTGTTAGGCACAATTCGCTTTTCTAATGTTTTAAGTATTACTAAGCTTATACTTGGTAGTTATTTGTCTATATAGCAGTAATTACTAATAGTATCATTGATTCTGAGTAGTACACTATATTAGGTTTAGATGATTCATAATAATGTTTAACAAGTACCCATACTATAGCAACCTATTTGTTTATTATGTATAAGTTCCTTGTAAACTTTTCTAAGAATATAAACGCTGTCAAGAGTGTGCTGTAAGTACGTCCATACTTTGAAATATCTACAAAGAATTGTCATTATCAGATTTGTTTATTATATTTTTACATTCAAAATTTATTTTAGTTATAGTTTCGTTGCTCAGATCTTTTTTTTTGTTATTGTAATAATAAATTGTGAACATCTTCCTAAAAAAGTCACCGACTAACGTACTAATATAGAAACAAATCTTTCAGTAATAGTCATGAGCAAAAAGATGTCATCAATTTCGTACTTAGCCATGGTATGGTTTTGACATTAGAGTATGAAAAAGAAAACAGATAGATGAAAATAGTTTGGATATGGCCGAAACGCGTATGCTAAAAATGATATTTGAGGTGACCAGGATTAATAGAGTGAGGAATGAGTTTATCAATGGACGCCTGAAAATGGCTTCAGTGATAAGAGAAGTTGATAGAAAAACGAAAATAGTTGTATAGTCATATTTTGAGAAAAGAAAATGAGCATGTGAGAATATGAGAGTGGATAGTAATGCAAGGAAACTTAGACCTAAGAAAAGATGGATATATTGTATGAATGAGGACATGGCGAGGATGGACGTGAAAGTTGAAATGGTGTGTGATAAAGGAGAATGGAAGGGAAAGAAAAGGGCAGGCAAATTTGCTGTTGCAGAACTAGATAATAGAAATGTAAATACGACAAAGATCTTTTTGCTAGTGACTGTTACATGGTCATAAGTATAATGTGTTGCATGTTTAAGGCAAGCTCGAGTTTTATTATTAAATACATTAAGGCCCGATTTCTCAATCCTCAGATAAAATTATCCACCATTTAAAATTATCACTGTCTCTTTCTAAAATCATAAAAAGAAAAGGGACAGAGCTAACATTTGACTAACAGATAATTTTATCTGAGGATTGCGAAATCGGGCCTTAGACCTGTAAATCTTGCAATATCAGTTATCTAATAATCTAATAAATAATCACATGCAAAGCGAAAGTAAATTTAGGAGAATATAAAAATGTAACTGACTACATTTGAAACTTAAAAAAGGTATAATAAATTACGTAGCGTAGAATTAATGAATTGCCTACATTATTGAACAAACAAGAGGCAGTTAACAGTATTTTTAAGCTTGAATAAAAAAAACTGCAACGTTGGTCAATTCATATTGCTATTGCGAAGTAAATAAATGCAAAATTATTCTTAACAAGTTTGTACTTAGATAACTAAGGTCTGATATTTATTCGAGGGAGCTCTGGTATTTTATTTTAAGTATAATATAGTCATGTTCTAAATATACATATACACGTTTGACAAAGAACTCCAAGGAGTGGAAGACTTTAAAATGTCAATAGTGTATACATATTTTTGGACGTGGCCGCATATTGCTACAAAAATGTAATCCAAGCTAAGTTTAATTTGTTATTTCAATGTTTTTACATAAGTGTGTGTATTATTAGTTTATTTATTTCCACAGCTTGCAACTGCAATGGGTTCTCGAACAAGTGCTACTTCGATAAGGAGCTGTATGAGCGTAGCGGTCACGGCGGTCATTGCATCGACTGCGCTGAGAACAGGGACGGTCCTAACTGCGAGCGCTGTAGGGAGAACTACTACCAGGGCGCCGACGAGATCTGTCTACCCTGCAACTGTAATCCTACAGGCTAGTAGAACTTTAGTATGATATAGACTGACAGCCGTATTCACAAAAACGTGGAGGCTTTTTATAAGCTTTCTGCACTCCAATAAAAATTACACTCTTGCCATTAACCAACAGTGCAAAAACAGCAAACATATTATCTATACAACTGCAATAAGTACAATTCATGAACTAAAGTCGATAAGCTATTTATAAAGAGCCTTCTTCTGGGATCAACGATCGCCGATTCCTGGCATGAAGTAAAAATAAAAGCCAAAAAATAAAGTAAATTTTACTAAATTGTCGTTGACTTCTCCTTCCAATTCAGCAAACTATTTTTAATGTGAAAAGAAAAGTAATTAAAATAAAAAAGAAGTATTGAGATTCTGAATGTGGAGATATAATGAGAGAGGAATCAGTTAAGGTATAGAAGCATACATAATGAGTATTAAACTGTGGCGATGTAAACGTGGTTTTTTTTATCGAGTAGGGTCAGTGGAAATCAGGCGAAATGTAGTTGCTTGCACCTCTGCTTTAGGTGTGGTATCTTGAGTAGCCACAAACGTACAACAGATCCTGGAACCACTAGAGAATTGCCTTGTGATCAGGAAAGTTATAAATATGAGAGTGACTAAAGGAGAGGAAGACCAAAGAAAAGATGAATTGATTGTGTGAGCAACCCATGTGGCTAGGAAGTTAGTGAGTGATATTTCGAGAAATAAAATTCAAATAAAATTTGGTGATTTGACAGGCAAATGATGATGGTTAAAGAACAACTAGAGAAAAAGCAGTAATGTTTTGTGTTTGCATGCTATTTATTTGTGAAATTACTACAGGATCTCGCAGCCTTCAATGTAACGCTGAAGGCCGCTGTCAGTGCAAGCCCGGTGTAACTGGCGACAAGTGCGACGTCTGCGCAGCCAACCACTACGAGTTTACGTATGCAGGTTGCAAGCCTTGTGGATGTGACGAGGCTGGCTCGTATGCCAACACACCCCAGTGCCACCCCGACACCGGTGTGTGTCGATGCAAACAAAATGTTGAAGGCAGGCGGTGCAGAGAGTAAGTATGAGATGTTCATAAGCTTCTGCTTTCCAAGGGTCAAGATATTTTTGGGAGACTTGAAGTTGATCAAATCCTAAATAAAATATAACGAAGTTTGTTTAATAAGGATCATTATTTGCTTATCTCATGGTTGATTTTGTTTCTGATTTTAAATATTAAATTTGAGGTGTTTATCATCACCATACTATATATCGCCTTACTGCTATCGAGATAAACGCTTCGTTGGAATATACCTATCAGCACCCAGAAGAACCTTAATGACCATTATTTTCTTTCAATATGTTGATTGATACCATCGTTATTCTTCACAGATGCAAGCCCGGCTTCTTCAATCTGGACCTCAGCAATGAGTTTGGGTGCACGCCATGCTTCTGCTTCGGCCACTCTTCACAGTGCAGCGCTGCACCGAAATACCAGGCTCATGAGCTCAGTGCTCACTTCATCAGAGACTCCGAGCGCTGGGGAGCTGAGAATGACAAAAGGAGATCGGCACAGCTCATGTTCAATGCCAATAGTCAAAACATCGGTAAGTATAACATGGAATACCAGTCACCAGCCTGCATACGTCCCACTGCTGGGCTCAGGCCCTTCTGCATGCGGAAACACATGTGGATTACGAGCCGTGATACCATTACGCTGACCTATATACGGTTGCAACGGCTTAACGTGCCTCTCAAAGCACGGAACTCGATATCGGAAAGTTTTCACAAGGAATGATCATGACAAAAGTAGCGTTGTTTTCGTTCTTTTCAGTATCGCAAGCCATACGAACTACTGCACCACCAACTTCCTCTAAACAATTTCTTTTTTATTTACAGCTGTAAGGTCAAGTGGATCGGAAGTGGTATACTTCTTGACTTCACACCATTTCCTCGGAGACCAACGTGCGTCTTACAATCACGACCTTAAGTTTACTCTGCAACTGGGCGAAACACGGGGATACCCTTCTGCGCAAGACATCATCATAGAAGGAGCTAGAGGGTCTATCTCTATGAACATTTATGGGCAAAATAATCCAGAACCAAACGAAAAGGTATGAATTTTAAAACTCATATTACTATAAGAGCTGTATATAGTTGATTCCTTTAGTTTTAGTTTTGGCAAATGGCGAAACCTATATCTGCTACTGCGAAAAACATACCGTAATTTTTATTGTGTATAATTTGTGTAATTTACCCTTTGTTAATAAATATAATGGTGTTCATGAAAAAATGTTTTGTTATAGTCTCAAGCCTACAACTTCAGACTACACGAAGACCCTCGCTACGGCTGGACGCCAACACTTTCCAATTTTGAATTCATGTCCATTCTACAAAACATAACTGCAATCAGAATCAGAGGAACCTATAACAAAGGAGGTGTTGGTTACTTGTCAACATTTAAGTTGGAAACTGCTAAGATTGGACGAGAAAGAGGTTTTGCTCCTGCGAACTGGGTGGAGAAATGTTCCTGTCCTAAGGCGTATGTAGGAGACTATTGCGAGGAATGCGCTCCTGGGTTCAAACATGAACCAGCGAACGGTGGACCATACTCGGCGTGTATACCATGCGACTGTAACGGACACGCGCATATCTGTGATACAGCTACAGGTACGATGTTAATCAATCAAATATTGTTATCATGTATATACTTAACACTAATGTAACATAAAGCAGTTGTTCCAATAACGATTACAAGTCTGAATTTGAAGTGTCATTTCTATTTATTAATGTTTTAACAATTTTGATTAAATCCATAAAATATTTGTTTACTTCTGCTTTTACGTATCGACCATGGAGATCTAATCCATTATTATGACAAATAAATTCTAGTTCATTACTCCCAAGTTTGAAAATTTGCGAATGAAACGAATGTATAGTTCAGACTCGTTAAATATATACTTGCCCATTTTGTAGATTTGGGCTGTTAGACCTAGACCCATTAAGTTAGGCGATACCCAATAAGATAGGCAATACAATCTGACAAATGTTCTGTGCAATATTTTTCCCTCTTTTCGTAATTGGTTGATGTGTTTTAGGTTTCTGTATCTGCAAGCACAACACGACTGGCAGCAACTGTGAGCTTTGCGCCAAAGGATTTTACGGTAACGCGATCGCGGGTACTGCTGACGACTGCAAGCCCTGCCCCTGCCCGAAAGACAGCAGCTGCATTCAGCTTATGGACACCAGTATTGTGTGCACTGACTGCCCAGTGGGATATGCTGGTATGGGATATTTTTACTTATTACAATTACAGATTAATTTACGTTGTAGCGAAATGGGGTGTAATGTAAACTGTCCTCATTAAAATTTTGACTGTCACAACGAAGACATTGCAGTGTGACTTAAGAATGTAGTTAGAATTCAGAAATTGGTAAAAATGTCATTGCAGTTTACCACATCTTATAACTAAAGCAAGAAAGTTTCAAGATGTGTGCCTAGAGCAATTCATTGTTATGTGATATACAAGTATCTTTAAACTTAAATTTAGAGATACTTCACTAAAATTAAAACAGCCTAAATTATAAATTTTACAACAGCACTGGATACGACGTTTCTAAGTTATAATATAGGCATTGAAATTTTAAGTTAGACCTCCAACAAAAAGTATTTATTCTGTATTACAAATGACTAGCTTTTTTCTTTTTAATATCTAACAATAGCCAGTTAGTTTTTGGTTCCAATTAGATATCTGCCATACATAAAGTATTCATAAAAGTAGGCATTCTGTTTACGTAAATTCATTTTTATAGGTCCAAGGTGTGAGGTATGCGCTGATGGTCACTTCGGAGACCCGACCGGCAAGTTCGGGGCCCAATCCGAGTGTCGGGAGTGCCAGTGCAACGGCAACGTGGACCCTAACGCTGTTGGCAACTGCGACAGAACCACCGGAGAATGTCTCAAGTGTATCTTCAATACAGCTGGGGAACACTGCGACAAATGTTTGAGTGGTGCGTGTAATTGAATTACAGCCTTAGTTTGTGCATTGCAAAAACGATTTATTTTGGGTCTTATTGTGACACTGTCTAAATACTACTAAATGCTGTGAGAGAGTGTAGGATTTGATAAGGCAAAAGCAGTCCACTACCATAGTCCGCGCTTCACCAAACAGTGACCGCAAATTTGCTCAGCGTGACAGGTGGTGAGCTCATCCCGTATAAGCTATTGGATGGTTATGCAGTTCTAAGTCCATTATTCGCCTTTTACAACACCCAAGGGAAGAGATGGGTTGGTAGTAGTCTTTTAATGAGCCGCCACCACACGACTCCAATTAGATAGTTGGGTGTGATAAAAATCGCTGTGTTTATGCTACTTAGATATTACACCATAAACGCTAATGAAATATTTTCTAGTAAGTTTAATATTTACTTGGAATTAATGTTTCAAAATAATTTCAGGTTATTACGGAGATGCCCTGGACCAAAAGAAAAAGGGAGATTGTAAGCCTTGTGAGTGTCACGAAGCTGGCACAATAGAGAGCGCTGATGGGCCGCCAATGTGTGATGGTCTAACCGGCCTCTGTTCGTGCAGGCCTCACGTCATCGGCAGGAACTGCGACAAATGCGAGGTAACATCAGCGATCCTGCAATTCATACCATAAATTTTTCATTGCCTCTGTTCCACCACCTCCAGCTAATTAAAATTCGTGCTAATTGAAATACGAAAGTTTTTAGCATAACCCTCCTCATACATTCTCGGTGATTTCGGGTACTTTTGACCTGGCCCTCCTCGGGATCGTCTTTGATTTGGTCGGGAAACGTGCCGAATCTCCACTCACACCCGATTAATATATCCGTTTAGTCAATTTACTTTCATTACTTTCTACATGACCAAACCATCTTAGCTTTCCTTTCTCTATTCTTGTCACTACGTCCTCTTTCAAAACACCCTTCCTTCTTATCACATTATTATAAATCCTGTCATTCAGTTGCACCCTACCATGCTTCTCAAAGCTCTCATTTCTACCGCATTTGCTCTACTTTTGTGTCTCTGTGAACTTTACGCAGGTGGTTAAATATACAAATATGAACACCCTTAGCTCTATTTGAGACGTTTTTCAGGATGGCTATTACAACATTGACTCCGGCGAAGGATGCATACCATGCGAGTGCAACATGGAGGGTTCATACAACGCCACTTGCAATCCTTACACTGGCCAGTGCTACTGTAAGCCTGGAATTGATGGGTAAGTTTACGTATTATACCTACTTATTTTGTTAAATACAATTTAAGGGATAATAATTAACCAGGGTTTAAAGCTTACTCGTTGCTCAGTGGCGTGGTGGTTCGATGGGTTTTTTTGCTTACCAATCCGTGATGGATCAGCGAGTGGCTTTTATTCCTAGGCTTATACTCCTGGTGTAGGCATTTCACCATGTAGGAAGGGGAGCCATTTTCAGTGAGACATAATTTAGAGTGAAGCCAAACGTGGATTTTACCACGAGGTCAAATGGGATTAAATGAGAAATAATTTTCGGTATATATTATTACTTTTAATTAAGTACTTACTTACAGTTTTATCAATATTTTCGTTTCACAGAAAACATTGCGACCATTGTCGCGCATACCATTACGGTTTCTCTGGTGTTGGGTGCGTGGACTGCGACTGCGACGAGTGGGGCTCCACCAACTACCAGTGCGACCTGGTCGGCCAGTGCTCTTGCCAAGAGAATGTCGAGGGTCGTCGCTGCGACAGGTATACATTCCGATTTTGAAATTTAATCTCTATATAGCAAAAACGAGCAAGGTGTTTCTGAAATACTGAAATCTTGAAATGATCTTTTTCAAGCCTTTGATTCGTTAATAATTTTGGTATTGAAATGTGAAGCTGGTTTAAGAGCGACCATTTGAACACCGCCGATTAGATGCGGCATGCGTAACTACGCAAAGTATACTTTACGTATCAGTTAAGTGACTCGATACTAATTTGATTCAAAACGGTTCGCTCCGGTTAATCACGCGTTTTTGTAATGCGCTCAACGGCGCGCCTCGACGACGTTACTCTGAGTACACTCACGACTGCGGACATGTATTGAGAGCCCTGTTATTTCCAGATGTATGGAAAACAAACGTCGTCGGGCTGACGGGCAGGGCTGCGAGGACTGCCCGCCATGCTACAACCTTGTGTTGGACGCGGTCAACGCTCATCGACGGGAACTCAAAGAGCTGGATGAAGTAAGCCTAGGAATAACTTTATTTTCTTAACGAAACTTGAAATTATTTTGAACATTTGAAGTTTTTGACATTTATGTTATAAAAGTAGTAACAAGCATGCATATCAGCAGACTTACGAAGTTGTGGTGGAGAGTAAAAGGAGAGGACAAAGAGAGTAACAAGATAGGTTTAAAAAAAATATGCCAGAGGAACGGAGGAAGTCAAAGCAATAGTCACTGATGGGTTTTTGTGATATGGGCATGAAGGACTGTGTAATATTGAGCGTGAATGTGTATGTACGCTTAGTATGGATGTGGATTGACCTATAACGAGCAAAAGAACAAGGAAGGTGGATTGAGTGCGTGACAGTACTGAATGGGAAAAGGCAGGAGTAGAAGAAGATGGTAGCTGTAGTGAGACAATCGAACGGTCGGACTGTCAATCCAATTAGAAGATGGGATAGACTAAATTGGCATCCAATGCTTATAATAATATCCAATCTTTTAACAGATCCTAGCCAAGATTTCTAAGTCGCCTACTGTAGTGGAGAATGCAGACTTTGACAAAGAGCTCCAGCGAGTGCGAGGGGAGATTGAGCACCTGATCCTGGACGCACAGACCAACCTCGGCAACGGACCGGGGGCCAGCCCCACGGATAGTTTGGCTGAGCTCTCTGACCGCTTGGCGGATGTCAAGTAAGTATGCTCGGACTGTTGATAATCTATGAGTAATAAGTAAGTAACATTGGTCCCCGCTGTTGAAATTTTGGTTTGGGGATATACGCATTTTTATATATGTAGGTATACTCATAGTAGGCTTAAGATATATATCAGGCTATTAAAATTTTCTCAAAAGTGCACCTTAGCAAAATATTATATTGTGAGATGAAAAATCAAAGTATAATGTTGCACACATACATAAGTTAGCCGCATATTTCTTTTTTGGTAAAAGACTAGTGAAAGGTACGTAACTTTTTCTAACTTACTTATTAAATAATTATAGTTGGATTGTTTTTTTTTTTTTTTTATGCTAAACGCACCATCTAGGGGATTTCTCTAAGGCATTCAGTAAATTGCGCTAAAAGTAAGGGTTGTCACAGACTGCTGATGCCGGGAACCTCACGAAACCCCTCAACAAGTTATTTATTCATTTTTACACTAGATGGCGTTGTTTACAACATCTGTACAAATTTTAATGTATGTTATTATATTTATGAAACAAGTACCGTTTTATTTACAGAAAAATGTTGTTTAACATTGAAAATGAAAGTTTCGAGGGATACGAGGCGGTAGAGAGAAGTAAAGGCAACGTGACCAAAGCGGAAGACACCATTGAAGCTGCTCAAAAGGAGATCAATGTATTGCCCATTTTATGATTAAATATTATATTAACATTATTAGTCCGATTATGCAATCTATGAAGAAGTATTACAACTTTACTCACTTTAATTAAATATTTGGAAAGAAAAACCAACGTAATAAAAATCACACCTTTATTAAAATGCATCAATAAAAGTAGTTACGCTTATAATTAAATTTTCCAATTTCAGAGCGCTTTAGAGTATTTGGATGGGGAAGGTGCAGCGGCTTTATCGAAAGCTCGCGACAGGTCAGACCAATTCGGCAAGCAATCTGGTGAGATGTCTAAGCTGGCTAAAGAATCCCGACTCCTCGCTGAGAAGCTCGAGAACGAAGCCCGCAACATCAAAGATACAGCCGAAAAGGCATTCAACACTTCTTTGGGTGCAAACAAGATTGCAAAAGATGGGATCAACAAGCAAGCCAACATCAGGTATCATATTATACATGCCAGTTTAACTTCATTCATGTGGAATAGTAATACTAAGCGTGATGCTATACAGCCTATAGCCTTCCTCAATAAACGGGCAATCTAAAACTGAAAGAATTTTTTACATAAGACCAGTAGTTCCTGAAATAGCGCGTTCAACCAACCAAACATACAAACAACAAACTCTTCAGCTTTATAATATTTATACATCATATTATTTTGATCAACTTCGTTATTGAAATTTGTTGAAATTTGATTTTAATAGCAGCAAAATTTTTAAGTCGCTGTCTAAACGTGATTTTGGTAGCTAAAATAGATCCTTATCATTCTATTATTAAAAAATATTTTCATCTTGTACGTAAATGAAGTAGCGAGTCGCTGCAAATTCGCGGGCAAAAGCTAGTTACAAAAACAATCAATAATTAAATACATTACTCAGATCTTAGATTTTTTGTGCTCACATATAGCTCCGATGAAATATACCTACCTACTGAGTAATAGTACACAATTTATTTTAGCAACGAGATCCAAATTCTCACTAACGAGTTGAACGCTGCGACTGGGAAACTAAGCAGCATGTCGGAGCTAGCTGAGCAGGCGCTGGACCGCGCTCGCCGCGTGTACGACGAGGCGTTAGGCCTCTACGCCGAGGTCAACACCACGCTGCTGCCAGACATCAAGCTGGGGAAACTGCACGATGATGCTGTTGAAGTAAACAGGACTGTAAGTGCTTTGTCTTTAAGGCGAAAATGCTACGAACTGCGTACGTGAGTGGTCGTAACGGATCTTACCTACCGCCGTGTTAGCGAGGGTCGCCTACTGATTGTGTTGGAGCATAGAATACCATTATAACTATTTCTAGTGATTATTTTGTAGGAGTCACTTATGTAAAACTAGATTAACCAAAATAATATAATTATTTCAATAAATAATTATCGTCGTTCTTGTAACCGTAACACTCTATACAAATTATATATGTACATGTTGGAAAAAAATTCCGGGGTCTGAACAGGAAGTACTTGATTATGATGATGACTTATAATATTAAAATTATCTTACTTTTAAATTTTAATTACAGGAAAAACACTTTTATTTTTAAAAAGAAACGTATTTGCATTCTCAGTTTCTCAAAAAAGCTTACCCAAATCGGGAATCGAATAAGGCAAAATGAAAAAAAAAAGTTTGCTGTTTTATTCCACTAGTCACTAGTCGATTAAGTTATTGTTGAAAATAAAATTTCTCTATGAAACATTGGATCTTATACATGTAAAATACATATAAAAATGTAATTTATCATTGATTTTATCCCAAAGTATGCTTTTTTTTTAAACTTTATGATGATGCAGATATCTTTATTTATTAAAAATAAAAGTGTTTTTCCTGTATTTAAATCAAGCAATTTAAAATTTTTAAGGTGGGAAATTCCTTAAAAATTTTAGGGCTCATGAAATTTTATATATATAATATAATGAAATTTTATTTATATATATTTTATATTTTTTAATGTTTTTTTTAAGCATAACTTAAAAATCTACCGAATTATACATAGATTTATGCAACAATTGTTATTTCTATTTTAGATTGAAAGTAGATCTTCAGACATCGACCGTCTTATTGGCGAGAATGAGGAGGCCCTCCATACACTAGACAGCGCCATCACTAGAGGACGGGAGCTTCTAGAGCAGGGTCATGACCGTCAGGACGAGTTGAATGACCTCTTGGCCAATTTGGATGAACTACAAGCGCAGGCAAAACACGATGTGGAATTGACTAACGCCACTCTTAAAGAAGCAAATGAAATATACAAGACCCTCAAAGGTAAAATTTGTGGACTTTAATCATCTATCCATCAGCCTATAGACGTCCACTGCTTGACATATGTCTCCCCCAACGATCTCCACAAGGACCTTAGGCCTCTTAGGCCGCCCGCATCCAGCGACTTCCTGTGACCTTCACCAGATCGTCGGTCCACCTTGTTGGAGGCCTATCCACGTTGCGCCTGTCAGTTCTACGGGCAATGTGCCATGCCCACTTCCACTTAGGGTTCGCAATTCTGAGGGCTATGTCGGTGACCTTAGTTCTCCGGCGGATCTCCTTATTCCTGATTCGAAATTTAATACTGACTAATTAATTAGGTAGTAAGGCTTAGATTTTGTTTTGCGACATAACGACGAGAAAAAATAGACTAAAGTGAACAAAGCACTGAGTGAAATAACTGGCAAATCAACTAGATTCACCAGTCGGCGCAATTTAAGTTATATCAAGTAGATTTCGTTGTTAATTCATGGTAATACGTAATAAAATTAACACAACAATTTTGTTGTCCCAGAATTCAGTGACCAGGTAACAGAGTCTCGGCAGCAAGCTAATCAAGCTGCTCAGGAGATACCAGCCATCCAAGATAAGGTGGCAGCTGCCGAGGAGAGCATCACCAGCATCGCAGATGAGCTGACTGCTGCTAGCGATCGAGCGAAGGACGCTCGTGACTTCGCTCGCCAGGCACAAATGGACTACGCTGAAAAGGCATCCGAGGTAACTGTCGAAGAGACCTTAAATAATAATTTGGTAGCAGTTCCAGTAGATGTATACAGTTAAACTTTTTGTTTATATTTTAAGCAATTCTAATAATGGTTGTAGTATTTAACACATTATATCTTTTTGTGTATGTGTCTTAATTATTATAGGCGGCCCATGAGATCAGAAAAAAGGCCTCCACTTCCAGAGCAGATGCAGTTCGGCTTAGAGATGAAACGGACAAATTATCTAGTAAGTTTGATATATATATATAACAACTAACTAGTTACAAATGATAAAACATAACAAACTCGTCGCTAACATTTGTTTCCAGCTCGAGTAAAGGGAACCGCAAAACAAATCGAAGAGCTAGAGAAAGAAGCAGCTGAAAACATGCAGCTCACACGAGATGCAAAGATGAAGGTCAGTTAGTTTCGTCTAATCGTCGAAATATCTTATTTTTGTAAATAATATTCAAAAGCATTAACGAATATGGCTCTAGAAATGAAATGTAATGAAATCATTTATTCTGCAATTAGATTTACATGAAATACTTTTGACATACTTTTGAAATACTTTTGACTAGATATTACTTATTTTTGTTACAACAAGGTTGGGCAAGCGAACACGGACGCAAGAGAAGCAGAAAAGCAAGTGTCCAAAGGATTGGAGGATCTGAAGATTATTATGGATGAACTTCAAAACCTACCTACCTTGGATGATGCCGCTTTAGATTCTCTGCGTGAGTAATCTGCTATAATTAATTGTTATGGCTAGGTATATAAATTACCCCACTTTTAAATTATAGTCTCTCAAAGTATTGTGGTTTGTTGTTGTAATATTGGAGTGATGTAACTGTGAGTCGATTTTGCAGAGGAAAGCTTGGATGCTGCCGAAAAAGCTCTTCGAACGGTTGACCTCGACGGCAAGATTAAGTCCTTGTCAGAGGCTAAAAATAATCACCAAAGGTTTGTTATATTAATAACAGTGCATTCTTTATCCAATTAAATTTACTCAGTTGGCCAGATTCGAAATATGTTTTTGTAGCATCTCCTCACACGGTTCATTTAGTAGATACTCGTCCCTATATGCCTGTAGCCAACTCATAGTATTCAAATTCAAATGCTTATTAAGTTACTGCAAATAAACTATTTGAATTTGAGTGGTAATTAATGAATCTATAGGCGAAGATTGGGGAACAGAAAAGAGCTAATCATGTCAAATCCATAATGCATAAGTCGGAGGAAATTCCGTGTTTTTTGATGTGAAATTGGACAAAATATGAATCAAATGAAACACCGCTACTCTGTGTATGAATGAATGACTGTATGAATGACTATGTGATTGATAATTCATCATTACCTATTTAGAACCAGGCAGATAATAAAAAACAAATTTTCCGGCACAGGTGGATAAAACAATACCAAGACGAGCACTCAGCACTCAGTGGGGAGGTGGAAAATGTGCGCGCCATCTTAGAGCAACTACCCGACGGTTGTTTCAAGCGTATCGTGCTCGAGCCGACAGAGGGCGTCGCGCGACGCTCTCGCAGGTAGACACCGCTTTAGGCACCGCGAGGACACACAGAAGACATAACCTTGTAAAGAGCTTATGCCCGGTCAAATTTGCTTCAAAAATAGGGGTAAGGTACACATACACAAATTCGCACAAAGCTGAATACTATTACAAACAATTTGTAAAAAATCACCATCGATCAGACGCGTTGTAAAAAATTTATTCAAGCTCAATTGTAACAAAAATCTGTTTTTGAATTTTTCAGCTAAATGGCACGTTTAATCATAAAAATAGGTAAGACACAAATTATTTATCAAGCAATAAAAATTGTTAATTTACTATTTTTCCTAAGAAACACCATTTCGGAAATATGTTCATACAAATAGCTGAAAAAGTTGTGTTCTTCATAATATGTATGTCAATTACTGTTCACATTCGCTTCTTTTTTTCTGTATACGTAGCTACAGAAAAAATTGTGTGCTTAGATGAGCACGTATAAATATTCTAACGAATACAACTTTTTGCATCGTTATATCTCCGAAATGGCATTTCTTAAGAAAAAAGTGTATAAGCTATTTTCATAGATAATTAATTGCATGACGAATAATTTTTGTAGTAGAATAATACAAAAAGACACAGATTTTTGCAACATTTGACCTTGAACAGTTTTTTTGCCACACACGTCGAATCGTTTGAGATTTGTTACAAATTGTTTGTAGGTGTACCCGACATTCATGCCAATTTTCAGCTTTGTGAGAGTTAATGTAACTTAACCTTGCATAAATTTTTTCCACCCGTTCGTATCAATGAGGATGTTTTTACAAACTGTTTGTAATAGTTTTCTGAATATTAATGTCAATTTTCAGCACTGTGAGAATAAAATTGAGTAATCTTGTATGTCTATTTTGACTGGGGCTATTAAAAATGATTCCATTTGAAAGTGTGTTTGCAATACAAAATATTATTTTAAAAATCTAATACTAGAGACAAATATTGGGTTTTGCATCAACAAGAAATGTTTGTTTACATACATACAATCACGCCTGTTTGTTATTTTGTTTAGGAGTATAATAATTTATATTTTAGTGGATTTAGAGGTCAGCTTTAGCTTTAGGAGAGCTTCAGAGGAGACCTCTGTTCAGCAGTAGACGTAATAGGCGATGATAATGATATTTGATTGTATTTTTGTTTTATTACTGTTCATTTTATGAAATACTGTTTATGTCTTCCGTGTGTAGTTTGTCATAAGATTATTCACAATGACAGCTTCATCTGGTTTGTTTAAATCGAATTGAGTTGACGTAAAATATTGTTGCCTCAATTATTGAAATCGAATAAAAAATATGAAGCATTTGCGTAGTAATAAAATATTTAAAGGTTTAAAATCTATTAAATAGTAAAATTAAAATATTGACAGAGTACTGAAATATTTTGAAAAATATTAACATTAAAAAACATCCCAAATTAATAATATTTGATTTTGAGTAGTGAAGATTTCAATATACCCTAATATACTATAAAATAAAGTATTCAAGTGTCAACATAAAACTCTTGAATATTATCAATTTAAGAACTAAATGGAATGGTTGTGATAATTTAGGCAGCAACTCTTACGTTTGAACCATAGGTGCCATACGGATTACTATGTTTTGTACTTACCGTACAGATTGCATTTAAGTTTTGCATTTTTTGTACTTAGAATATAATTTAGATCCAAAATGTAAGTTTCTTGCTTACAGAATAAACTTTATAAAAAAATATATTAATTTAATGATATTAATATCGTTAAAAGGCTGAAATATAAGATTATTTTATTTTATTATTAAAATAAAATAATTTTACTGACGAACGAAGATTGGCTAAAATATATGATCACAAAATCGCAAAAATCCAAATTATTACATTATTTTTATAACAATGAGGCTCGCTTCTTAACTCGAACACCGCATATATGAAAATGTTTTGTGGGAATATATTTTAGACTTTCTTCACAATACATAATAAGTACTTTATCTTTTTCAACACCTGGACGATAGATATCGAAGTTTATCCATTGTGTCCTAATTACTTCACGGTGCCATACATAATTATATTGGTACAATTTGTAAATATTATAATTAAAATAATAATACCTACTTATGTACAATTTATTCGAGTTCATTATTTTTATAAAACTGATTGGTTCGAATTATTCTTTAGAAAGATAGCCAAAGAAATCAATAATAAATGTGTATTTATTTAGATTTTTACTTGCATTATGTATTTTTTCCGGATGATTTTTGTGAGTATAAATGATTGTAGTTTATTTATTTCTATTAAATTAATATAATGATGCGTTTTATTAGTTTTTTTTTATTTTCATCTCTAATTCCTCATAGGAATCATTATGACGACCTCCGTGGTTGAGTGGTCAGTACGCCGGTCCCAAGGCGTCACCATCTCGAGAGGTCCTGGGTTCGATCCCCAGTGGAGGCAAGTAAGTGTTGGGCAAGTAAGTGTTTGGGTGGGTATTTTCAGACATTTGTTCTCCAGTCTTGGATGTTTATATATATTCAGGATATTTGTATGTATTTATCCGTCATCTAGTATCCGTAACACAAGCAGCGCTTAGTTGCTGATTGGTGTGAATGTCTGAGGATATTTATTTATTTATTTATTATTAGAATATGGCGATGAAGGAGATAATTGTAATAAACATTCTTTTCTGTATAAAATATTGCAGTAGTCATAAAGTTATTTCTGTAATCAGTCATTAACTTTGTTTAAGGCTGACCCATAACAATGAGCGTATTGTGTAGGTAATGTGTATACCATATTAAATATAAATAAATAAATATAAATAAATAAATCAAAACGCGCCATGAATTCAAAAGAAGTCGCGGGCAAGTACTAGTGTCGTTATACCTAAACGTCCACTATATATTTGTCTGGTCTACACGCGGGAAATCATGGCCGCTCTGAGCACAATGCTCGTGCCTCGAGCCTCGTTCGCTCGCACATGGTCGCTAGTGTGTAAGATACTAGGGTGACCACGTTCTAAGAACAAAAAACTATTTCAAAAAAGCAAAATAAAGGAAACAAACAAGACAAGCCCTTCTTTATACTTTATACCTTTACACGTCCTATGTTGGTTAAAGGTTTCTTCTAAGCTCCAGTGGTATCTTTTCATTCCTTAAGAGTACATTAATGATACGCCACGGCATTAATGGAGTAATCATCAATCCAAACAACATCCCTAGAGGTATCATATGAAATAAAGATGTTCCTTGTCATTTATGGTAAGTGTCCCAGCGCCTAACGAAACATGCGAAACCTTAAGCGTCCAACTCCTATAAAGGCAACAGTAAATTGTTTTGTCTTTTTTTAGACACTTTGTTATTTATATACATGTGTACTATACAAAATACGTTTAAGTTACATTGTTACGATTGTCCGATCATTTTTCTTGTTTAACGCCAAAAATGATTTGAAAACTTAACACACTGATTTGTAAAGTAATTGTATAAAGATTCGATTTCGATATAAAATCATGTAAAACTATACGCCTGAGTCATGGTTACCCCACACTTGTCGTATGCAAAAGCTACAACTCCCGCGAGTGGCGTAAATTTATGGTGAACATTTCACAGAAAATTCTTTTGTTTTTCAAAAGCTACATCTCTTCGAGATGTATTTATTTACATGTGTGGGCTGAGGGTGCCACCTGAGGAGCATTTGATAAATACTCTGTGCGATTGAAGTAATGCAGGTAGCTGCAGTGTACCTTAACGTTGCAGGATGAGCAATTACAAAACATGTTTTATGATCTACACAATAAGGCAAATAGTTACGGTTTCCGAAGATTTCAACCCAACTTATTATTTGGTACTGGTACCTAAACGTTTTAAATTTCTAATTATTTAAAACCGCAACACGATACTAGAACACAGTTGGGTTTAGTCTGATCTACTCTAAAATTTTATACCTACTTTGAAAAGAAATAACCTATATAGGGTAGGGGCACCAAAAGATGAACGACCCCCAATAGATGAACATTATTCTGAAATAATCAAAAAATAAGAAATCAGAAATCTGCCGCAAATTTTGGGTTAAATTTTATCCTGTAATAATAGCAATCCTTTATTGGTCAGACACCATTAATATATTGACAAAAACGTCACGATCGCGCTCACAGTCGGCTGCCGCGCAAACTGTTCCCGCCAAAAATTTCTTTTATATGGAAACCTTAAGGTAAGCAGTCTCCAAATTTAAGCTTAATATTACTTCAAACACATAATTAGAGATGTATTTGAATGGTTTTGGTTATAATAAAGTCTTGATATATTTAGTTGGTATTTTGTTGTACCAGATTTACATAATTTACCTTATTTTTATTGAAATATTGGGTCCTTACCTATGAAATTAGTGTTTTTATTCTGTCTCAGTATTTTGTCTGTAAGTATTAATATTCAGAGTATTCCTAAAAAATAATTACCTCGTCTAAAAATAGACTATATTTTTGAGCTCTTTTGATTTGTTTTGATAATTTGTTGTAAGTTTAATTGTGTTAAAATTGGACACAGAGACAACTCTTTTTAAGTGCCTCCCGAATACATCACTTTATTTGCATTCACTTAAAAACGATAAATAATTTTTATGAAGTGTGATATTACTCATATTACTTACGCTTGTCTAATGATACATGCCAAATATTATTTTCTCTGGATTTGTCGTTGTGAAGAAAACTGATAAAATGTTAGTATGGAAAATGCAGAATTCCCCAAACCTCCATACAAAACACCAATTTCATAGGTAAAGACCTAATATACTGTTCAAGTAATGGATTTAATTTTTTACGGAGTCAATAAATGAACGGCGTTAAACTAATGGAGAAAATGAAAATATTAATAGATACCAATAATAAATAATAGCATTTTGAATGTCAAGCCAAAAACGGGCAAATTTGTTTAAAAATATGTTATGAAGTTAATAACCAAAAGTTGAACATGATTGATAAAGCGATTTGTTTATTTTAAGACTATTATTTTAGTATGAAACGGTTTATTGTTGAACTTTAAGATTCGTACCCAAAGCTTGAACCAATTATTTACGTGAAAATTTTATACGATCAACTTTTGGGTCTTGGTGTAATATGTGAACGCATAGATGTTTTCTGCATATCTTTCTACAGTATGTTGTTTTTCTGCTATGTTAATCCAGTTTTATTTTTTCAGATGTCATCTAAGCAAAGTAAAGAGGAAAAGATTTTCTCTTGACGCAAGTGTTTTTACACTTATTGTGAACCAAAATAAATATTTTTTTCATTTTATTTTTAAGAATTATAAACAAAGCGCTCTTGAAGAAGCTGTACGAATGATACGGCGAGGTCAACAAATATCATTATCGAAAGCCAGTGCTCAATTTAACATTCCAAAATAATAATTGTTATATTAGTCTTATCTGTGATTTTGATTAGTTAATACTCGTGAAATGTAAACGTTGTTAATTGATCTCTAAGAAACTTATAAGCTGTTAAAGGCAGAACTGGTACCAATGATAATTAATGAATACAAGAACTTGATAACGAACATCCTATATCTATTCCAATTCAAATGTTAGTAAGTTCAACTATAGGGGTAAAACCCTAAATTTGATAAAACAATTTCTTTTATCAAAAACTGGTAAGTAGACATTATCAATAATTTTCTTAGAGTATTTTAATTTTGAGAATAATTTGGAAACACATAAATTTTTAGAAAGCGCAAAATGTTGGAAAATGTCGCGAAAATGGTACACAGTGTTGCCAAGAACTCCTAATCGTTCTTTTATTTGTGCCTCTATCCTAATTATTTTGAATTGGAAACACTATATTAATGTTAAAAAAGTATTTTTGTATAAATTTCATATGAGGCTGATGTAAGCAAACAAAACGCAATACAATTGCCTTACAGAAGCAGGAATCTAACAGCATATCCACATAAAAGCTTGGTACTCGTATGTTCTATTAACATACTATCGACAGATATTCAACACTTCCTAATTTTTAAAGATGGCGACCGAAAGCTTTTACAACTACAAAGACTGCTGTTTACCTAAGTCATAATTCGCCGAAGCCATTAGGAAACCAAAACGCGTATCAAAAAAATACCTAAAGATTCTCGCTAGGACTAGGGTCAGTTTTTCGATCCGTGGTCAGGTTGACCAAGTGGTCAGGAGGTTAAAATATAGACCAATGGTGAAAACGAACGATGTCGTGATATGACAAGTCAAATTTTCAAATATAACTAAAGTAAAAAAAAATCATAGACAATTTAACTACAACACGATGCTAGGATTAGTAATGGCTGATCAGTGGCTGATGTATATTGCTTCGAATTTTCATCGCTAATTTACAGTTTGTTAAGCTGACGTCATACATTTTGGCGTTTCCCTTGACGCTATCGGTCTAGATTTTAACTATTGAGGTAACTATTTATGTGGATCAAAAAACTCACCCTCACGTAGGCATATTAATACAAGACCAGAAGCTTTCTATTTACCTATTAGAGACAAAAGGAAAACTAATTCTAGGGATTCGTATTCAAACAGATTGTAAGGTTCTGCGTATCAATGTTAAAGCTCAGGATAAAATGATGTAAAATCTCGTGTTGTAAATTCTATACATCGTGATCTAAAATGTCTAACAAAATGATCTTTAAAATAATCAAAGGATAAACTAAGATAAATGAATAGAATGAACTAAAATGATCCACGATTCGACGACCTCCGTGGTCGAGTGGTCTGTATGCCAGTCTCAATGTGTCACCATCTCGAGAGGTTCTGGATTCGATCCCCGATGGGGTCAAATTTGGATGATGCATTTTCAGGCATCTGTTCTCCAGTCTTGGAAGTTGATGTATATTTATATATATTCAGGATCAGGATATTTATATGTATTTAGCTATTAAATATATTAATCCGTCATCTAGTGTCCGTAACACAAGCAGCATTAGTTGCTTAAAATCGGGTTAGTTGATAGGTGTGAATGTTTAAAGATATTTTTAATGTAAATGACTATTGAATGAATCGTTTAAGCCTACAGTTACAATATCAAATTCAAACAAAAAATTCTAAAATGCAGCCTACTCGTCCTTAATAAAGTTCAGAAATCTCCGACATGAACTAAACCAGTTATCTCAGTTTACGCGCATAACCATCGGCGGAATGGCTCCTGGTGGGAACGCGCTCAGAACAAATTTACAACAAGTAAATTAGCGAATATCTCACTGTCTAGGGGCGCCGAGTTCCGAAATGTTGCCCTCAACTAAAACTAAATAACCGAAAAATGGAGTTGCCTCGACCACCGCCGCGTGACCCCGCGGTGACCAACGCCGTAACGACAGTATAATTGTTCAGTAACAATTATTTTAAGTGACGCTGATCGATTATACATTATAGCTATTAAATATCTGATACTTAAAAGCCCAATTCGACTATTATGTTAAGGACTGTTAATAGTACGTGACAGTAAAATATTTGTGGTTTTTATTTTAATGATGTTATTGTTCAACAAAATTTAGTTTGGTTAGCAGATATTATTATTTATATATCTTTTTATTCAATGTGTTATCTCTGAACTAAATATTTCTAACAATACAATTAACTTACTATCAACTTACCATGACCTGGAAATATTTTTTAAGTTATTTATTATAGAACATAATAATTAATATTATGTGTTTCCATTGCAGGCATTATCTAAGTACTAAGTTACAAATTTTGCACAAGGTCTACCGACAAGCCAAACCAACGTTACCGGCAGGCCAAACTACGCTGGTCTCTCACTGGAAAAACACGCCGTTAATCCGAAAAGTTTCCTTAATTACATTTGTACGAAACTAACTCCCAAAACGAATTAAGTGCTAGGTGAAATTGGGTGAAATCATGGACCAGATTATGAATGCGGCGTACGCGAGGTTAGCTCTGTGGTGCCTGGGGGATTTTTGTGAGAAAACACTATATTCTAGATAAACAATTGCTAGTTAACCAGAACATTTCACTGGTCCCTACGGTGGCTTTTTCAACTTGAGCTGGTCGCTTAGGTAATTATGAGTGTAACACCTGTGAAGACTAATATTGATAGCTTTTAGTACCTAATTCACTTAAGATTGTTGTGGTTACCACCAAATCGACTGTTATAAACTAAAATCAAAAGACAAAATGAGACGAACACTGAGTTCAATAACCGCCAGGCAAAGAAACATAAGCAGAAAGGCACATCTTACATTGGTGAGCTTAGCAGACAACACAGACACATGCATTTTCGATTTAGGAATTATTCGATATTCAGTTCGTCGATCAAGTATTATTCGCGATGAAGTCCCGAACTCCGGAAATGGATTTTGAGTGGCATTGTCACTTACAGGGCTTGCAAGGTTTGACAATCACACACACACATTTCCATTAAGACTGCCTTTTTTGTATAATGTACTCTGTGTAGATAGCAGAGCATCCCGTTACTCCAGTTTCGTGACTAATATTGGGTCTTTACCTATGAAATTGGCGTTTTTTTTCTCTCTTAGTATTTTGTCTGTAACTATTAAGATTCAGAGTATTCCTAAAAAATAATTGTGTTAAAATTGGACACGGAGACAACTCTTTTTAAGTTCCTCCCGAATACATCATTTTATTTGCATTCACTTAAAAACGATGAATAAATTTTATCAAGCGTGTTCACACACATATTTCTAAAGCTTGTCTAATGATACATGCCAAATATTAGTATCTCTGGATTTGTCGTCGTGAAGAAAACTGATAAAATGTTAGTTTGTAAAATGCAGACATCCCCAAAATCTGTCATACAAAACACCAATTTCATAGGTAAGGATCTAATATATGTGATCGCTCCAGCCAAGACACTGATTTAACAAATAAAGTCTACTATAGAAGCTCCAGCAGTGGCCGGTAGTAGGCTGATGATGATGGTAGAAGCTCGCGGAGTATAATACCTTGTCGTATGCCTGTTCGAGGTCAAAGAATACCGTAATTGGTAGATTAATTTCCTTCTGTATTGATTTCTCACACACTTTTGCAACGTCATTCTGTCAAAAGAAAATTCTTCTGGATAATTCACAGGCTTGTGAACTGTTTATTTATTTATTTAATCTTTATGTACGACGTACAAAGGCGGACTTAATGCCTTGAGGCATTCTCTACCAGTCAACCGGAAAGCGGAGTGAGGAGAGCTAAAACGACGGTACAATAAAAGTTGAAAACCAACAAAAATAGAATACTAAGAAATATCCACTAATAATTACACTAAAAGATATAAATAACCATAATATTTATGAATATAGAATATAATATACCTACACACGATGTATGTTATATACAACATTAATATACATATACTACGGAGATAAATAATACATAACAATAATAAATAATTATACTTAAATAAATTACTTAGACTTAAACGCAATAAATAATTCAATAAAAATAATTATGATATAATATGTGCTTTTGATTTGTCAGATAATAAGTGCTGGCGAACTAAGCGTTTGAATGTTCATCTTGACTGTTAATTTTGTATAATCGATTCATCAGAATGCGGACTAGGCTTTGCTCTTGATAACTTTAATACTGTTAAAGTAAACGTAAAAATATCTCTACCCCCACTTTTTTATGTAATATCATTGCTCTACCCACTGTCAGTTGGAAAGGCTAGTGTTATCAAGCATCAAATGCGTGTTTGATCCAATTTGGCACAGAACGCTCCGGTTCAGAGAAAAACAATATTCTAGCGTCGGCTTAAAGCGCTATACACGGCCAAATACCTTTCAGAATTCGAAATAAGGCACACGCCTAGTTTGTGAGCCTTTCAAAAGTCTTTTAGCTTCCACTGCGTAAATTTTGCGATAGTATCTGGCTTGTAGTTGAGCTTAAAATACTGTTAGTTTGATACTTTATACATACCTACACATTGCACATATAACTAAAAAATGCAGCGTTTTAGCCCCTTGAGGGTCCACGCGAACACCGGTGTTCGTATACAATAGATGTTTCTATTGTGTCTGGTTTTCTGACCGTTGACAGGTTAATAGCCTTAAGTATACCACAATATCATTTTGATAGACACAACTTTAAGTCAGCATTAGTGGTGACCACTGTTGATATAAAATAGTACCTACCTAATGGTTTTCTTATTTCATAAAATCTATTTCACACAAAGTCAAACCAGTACATAGCATAGGTAGGTACCGTGTACAAACCGCCCTTTTTTATTTCTTAGCAAATCTTAATTTTATTAACCAATCTTATCTAACAAAGTTTGTCGAAGCAACAAAAAATTAATTAAAATTGGCTGTAAAGCGAGCTCATTCGAAAAAAATTGCTAATATTTAAAAAAGAAAAATAAAATGTAAAATTCAACCGTAAAAGTGTCGGAAAGAAAAGTCATTAAAAAGGCCGAAGTAATGAAATCGTGAGTAAATTTCACAATTTTCGCACGCGCGGTGAGGGGCCTTAATTTAGACTTAAAAAAATTTAATTAGTCCACCGAGTGGTAATGAAACAGGAGCGAGGGGTCGCTGAATGTCGTGAAAATTTAAACCATTTTTCGGGTATGTACCACGAACAAGGTACTTTTTGTTTCACGCAGTATATGATAATACTTTTTAAATGTAAGCCTCCTTAAATATTACCAAATTAATGATAAGCTCAGCTCAATAAGGCAAAAGTATTTCAAAAATTTTATGAACAGCAAAAAATGTTACTTTGTATACAACCTTTAAGTACTAAGGTATACACATACCGTGTTATTCATAAAAAATATTAAAGGCTTCAGAAACCTATTTTAGTTAAAAAAGTAATTTTTCACTGTCTTTCTAATTTAGATTTGTGTTTGACAGAAGAAAACAAAACACTTTGTAACTAAAATAGGCTTAATAAGACTTTATTATTTTTTATGAATGACACGGATAGACTCGAAATTCAGGTTTACTGATCACGTGAAATATAATATATATATTAGGTCCTTACCTATGAAATTAGTGTTTTGTATGGAGATTTTGGGGAATTCTGCATTTTCCATACTGAATTTGAGATTGAGATAATAATATTTGGCATGTATCATTAGACAAGCTTTAGTAATATGTGTAATATCACACATCATAAAAATTATTTATAGTTTTTAAGTGAATGCAAATAAAATGATGTATTCGGGAGGCACTTAACTAGAGTTGTCTCCGTGTCCAATTTTAACACAATTAAACTTACAACAAATTATCAAAACAAATCAAAAGAGCTCAAAAATATAGTCTATTTTTAGACGAGGTAATTATTTTTTAGGAATACTCTGAATCTTAATAGTTACAGACAAAATACTAAGACAGAATAAAAACACCAATTTCATAGGTAAGGACCCAAAATTAAATAAATTATTCAGACTGTACTGCAAGACGGTTTAAGACTAAGGTAAGACTAAGGTTTGTATGGGCTAAAGCTCACAATGGTATACAAGACAACACCGCAGCTGGATCAGCCGTATCTTCCGATTACATATCATTCATCTTCAGGGGACATACCTTTCTTCATGGAGAAATGGTTGAGTAGTACTGGGCCGTAACACTATCCTGTTGGTGCTACGATGGCCCAGTACGATTAAATGTAATGATTGCAATAGTTAAGAGACCAAAAGCTAATCAACGGAAAAATTCTAAATCTGTATCCCTTAATTTTTTTAGTGGATGTTTTCAGTGTATTAAATCTCAACTTTTTTGTTGCTATCGAACGTCCATTTCTATGGAAAAAGTTATATCAACTAATTTCCACTAGTGGCGCTTATTACGTTTCCCATAGAAATTGACATTCTTAACGCAACTAATAAAGTTGAGCTTCTTACAATAAAAACTTACACTAGGAGTAGATACTGTATTCAAAATGGCATTTTACCTCGTCGAACCTAAAAAAAAGTCGGCGATTGCTGTAAGTCGTTAAAAACCAACTAATATGGAATTTATTGTATAATTAGAGCAAAATAAGTCACAACAGTAGTTTAAATTTTTTTTAATAAAAAAAAATTATGTTACTGTCCTTTTTTTTTTGTTCGCATATCACGTAAACACCATATCATGGATTATAATGCAGCTTTCAACATATGTTGAATTGTAAAAACGGCTCTACGGAACTACTAGTATCATAATAAAAATAAATAGGTAAGATTACGTAGCTTCTTTTTTACACAAGTATTAACTAACTTTCACAGCTTGAAACATAGCAAAAACTTATTTAATTGATTTACTGAAACCGATAGTCACTTCAGCTGTGGTACTCTACCTATGTCATCATGTCAAACAATAGTGAACTCTATGCCATTGTGACTGGGGCTTCAAGACGACACCGTCATAAACCTGAGAAGGCTAACGTCCGGAAAATCACTGGCGGGCCTACTGAAGTATTCAGAGAAAAAAAACTGGTAATGAGGGGCGCTTATCAAAGTTGCACCAAGGTAGTGACGTGAAATGTCGATAGTAATTTATATTGTCATTAAGCCATTAAAATAATAGTTGCAAAATATTTTATTTTCAGAGCCAAGGTTCTGTCGTAATCGTCATTCTCATCCTACATACGTTCCACTGCTGGGCACAGGCCTTCCTCATGGAGAAACACGCGAGGAGTTTGGGCCGTAACACCACCACCCTGGCCTGCTGCGGTGGGTATAAACGTGCAAATAGCGACCGGGCCAACGGCTTAACGTGCCTTCCGAAGCATGGTTTAGTCACCCATCCAAGGACTGACCATGGCGAAGGTAGCTTAGCACATAATGCAATGGGTTATAAGAAACTCGATTAAATAATTTCCCATAATGACAGCAAACTATTAACTGATTTAACACAGAAAACAAAAATGCTTGATTGCCAATCTTTGTTTCATTCTAGGAGGTCGTTTAATTGCCAGACTTTTTGTCTTCAGCTTGCAGTATACTTGTATATGCCTTAATTTACAAAATTATCACCCATTCTTCAAATTAAATACGGTAGCTACGGCTTGATAGCTACGGCGAAAAATATTTGTAATAGCTTTTCAGAGTTTAGACTTACCGAAAAATTTCATCTCAGAGGCAAAGGCAAGATTCGGTGTACTTTTTAAAAAATCAAACAGCTGGGAGAATCTCTTCCATATCTTAGTTGTAAGTAGATGTTATTGGGCTTATGAATACAAGTGCTCTCATCCAATGCTTGTGGTATTTTGATAACAGTTGCTCGAAAACAAGTATAGCTGATGTTACCCAGAAATCATTATTTTTTTTTACATATGACAGGTAAGCTCTCCAAAACCTCTGCCCCATAGGGAATCGAACCCGTACCTCCCGATCATCACCCGATGGTGTGCACCTCTAGACCAGTAAGGCAGTTAAAACCCACTTTAAAACTTCTTATTCTGCCCACATTAAAAGTGACAAATCAATAACTTCAGCTCATTCACAAAAAGATGAGAATTTAAATTAGCAATGTCGATAAATTGATTAATGTCACGTCCCTGCTGCACCCGAGTCTCGAGTAAACTGCATCTTCTGCAATCCTCGCCCGTTTCAAGAACGTCGCAATGTCAAGATCCAGGTATTTCTGTCATTGGATCGTAAAAGCAAACGGTTTTTTTTTGATTTAGGGATCAAAGCTTTATAAGAATTTTATTTTTGAACCTAACGTAAAAATATGAGATCTTATACGTACAATGTTCGTGTATAGAGGAGTCCATTTATATGCTACAGTTAAAATCACATAAATAATTATTACAGTTTATTAGAAATAACGACAACGGTTAATTACAAGTAATACACATTATACTCGTAAATAAAACACTGTTTGATGGCCTGTGGTTTCCAACTATTTAGGTTACGGTTTCTCTGTGTTTAGGAACGAAACGATATTTACATATTATGTTAACGATAGCATTGTATATGGACAGTTGTTTATATAAACTACTGTGTAAATTTAAGAAAATACTTTGATTTTTATACCAGACATTTAATTGATAGATATTGCAATGGACAGCAAGCTGCGTCTTTTGCAACAAAACATTGCATGGAGGTCGCAATTTATAACATATTAAGACACTTTCTAAAAGCCCCTAAGTCTGCGAATCAAATCAGGCCGTAAGTGGCATATCTAGTACGGGACCCACGGCTGGCTATAAATAAATCAATAAACCGCGCAGGGTGTCCACCTCGCCAAGGGATCCCTAAATCTGCAGCGACCGTCGATAAATCACTGTTATTGTTAATGTTCAGGTTGAAATAAGAGAGAGATATGGCCAATTGTACCATCCGAAGGGCTGATGTACTTGCTTAGTAGTCTGTCAATTGTTATATATTTTAGCTACCAATCCACATGTACATATGAGTAAGAGACTTGTGAATAAAATGTGATAGTTAAGCAGAAAACTTTTGATTGGTATAAAAACATAGTTGTTCTGCACGAGGGACTGCGATATGTCTTGCAAGAAGGAAGATTGAGCTGAAAAAGGACATCCAGCGATGAGATAGTCTCCTCAGCCTATATAAGCACACAAAAACACATGAAGAGTATGATGGGCCGTAACACCACCTCGCTAGCCCAATGCGGGTTGGTGGTTGGAAATGGTTGCAGTAGAAACCTGGACCATCGGCTTAACGTGTCTACCGAAGCACGGAGGAGTTCGAGATCACAAAGATTTCGTCACCCATTCAAGGCCTGACCAGTGCGAAGGTAGCTTTATTTTCGATCGAAAGCCAAATCGTACGAACTACTATGCCGCCCAGCTCAGTAATATCTTTTTATACTACTGGTCTATAAATGTTTATTTAATAAAGGAATATTTAATCATTTTCATGAACTTTATTAAATATTAGGTCCTTACCTATGAAATTGGTGTTTCGTATGGAGATTTTGGGGAATTCTCCATTTTCCATACTAAAATTTTTTCAGTTTTCTTCACAACGACAAATCCAAAGATAATAATATTTCATGGCATCTATCATTAGACAAGCTTTAGTAATGTGTAATATCACACTTCTTAAAAAATATTTTTCGTTTTTAAGTGAATGCAAATAAAATGATGTATTCGGGAGGCACTTAAAAAGAGTTGTCTCCGTGTCCAATTTTAACACAATTAAACTTACAACCAATTATCAAAACAAATCAAAAGAGCTCAAAAATATAGTCTATTTTTAGACGAGGTAATTATTTTTTAGGAATACTCTGAATCTTAATAGTTACCGGCAAAATACTAAGAGAGAAAAAAACACCATTTTCATAGGTAAGGACCCAATATTACTCATATTATGAGATTATTTATTAGATATACTTATTTCGGAGTAATTAAAAAAATATATCAATCTTATGATATGAAACAAATTGACTACATAAGAATAGAGATTTAACATTGTTTTGAGTTAAAATTAACTCTTCCGTTTTTAGTTCGGGTATTTTAGGTATTGACCAAAGTTACTGAAATTATTTAATTGTAGTTAAATTGGCAAGGAACAAGGCCATGTGAAATAAGGTAATGTATAACGGAACTATTAAAATAATAGATTCCGACCCTAGGTTAATAACAATTTACAGTGGCACAGCAAAAGCTCTCAAGTCGTACAAAGCGTCAAGTTTTATCATTTAAAACTGATCTTTATGTGTTAATGATAAGGTTGACTATTCGATGAGTAATCTAAGCAGCTTGACCTGCTGTTGGTTGTACAAATATTTTGCGTTGAATATAATGTGGGTGCTATGATTTACAAGCAGGGCTGTGTTTGTAATGAATGTTGTTTTGCCTAATAGTAAATTAAGGTTAAGAAGCTGCAAGTTACGATATTATTTGTAAACCATGCACAATAAATTTACTGCAAAATAATATATCATTTAGAATATACAAACTCAGAGCTGTTTAGTGCGTAAGATTTTTGGTTATTATTTATTATTATTATTTTTATTTATTAAACAAACATTGGTTTACAAAATAAATACAGAAGTCCCACAAAACTATTTACACAGTTTGTCTGTGGGATCAAGAATCTCAAGCTTAGATTAACAGAAAACAAAACTCAAGGGGGTGTAATAGAGGTCATCGAAATATTAGATTTGATATCTCACAATTCACAATACTATTTGATAAATAAAATTTAAGTAATATTCAAGCTCGGTGGCGCAGTGATTTTACTACGCTTTGTCTTTCGATCGAAAACCAAGCTACCTTCGCCATGGTCAGGCCGTGGATGGGTGACCAAAACTTTGTGATCTCGAACTCCTTCGTACTTCGGAAGTCACGTTAAGCCGATGGCCCCGGTAGCTATTGCAACCGTTTCTACCCACCAACCCGCATTGGGCCAGCGTGGTGGTGTTACGGCCCATACTCCTCATGTGTTTCTCCATGAGGAAGGCCTGTGCCCAGCAGTGGGACGTATATAGGCTGAAGACTTATCTGAAGATGAAGATACAGTCAATAGAATTGAAAAAAGAACGGCTAAGCGCGAGCCGTGCGAGCCAAATCATACTAAGCACTACATCACCCAACTCCATAAAAAAAATACATACATAAAAAAAACCTATAAAACATTGTTAACCCGCATAAAAAATAACATGTTTTTTAACCGAATAAATAAACAATGTAGCAAAATTTAAGACAAGCGAGATAATTTCAAAGCGAGACCATTGAACATAGAAATGGAATTGGATGATTAGTTTTTTTATTTAAATTCACTTGCAAAGTATTATTGATTTTTCTAACAACTTTGATGAATATTAATAAATTACCAGAAATGTATGAACCAAGTGATTTGAAATACATAATCTTGTAAATATTATTAATTGCTATGTAAGTTTATAATTGTTTTCTAGGAATTGTGTCTTAAACTATTAATTTATTTGCGTATAAAAAGAACATACAAAATTTGATAATTTAGAGTAGTTTGGCGGGGCGGACTTATCCCTAACAGAGATATCTGCCAGTAAACCTGAAAACCTTAAACATAGAATTACTAATGGTAGGCGACACAAATGTAAAAAAACACATTTTGAAACGATTAAAGCATTAGGTGTTATATACTTTTCATACAGATTACAAACATCTATATATTATGATAAAACTGTTGAGATCGAATGTCTGTACATAGAAAAAAAATGCTTAAAAACAAGTCAGGGGGATGTAATATGAGGGAAAAACCAAAAAATAATTTTTGTTTCTCTGTTTGTACGGGCTAATCTCCGAAATGGCTATACAGATTTCAATGAAATTTTGCATGGTGATACCTTATATCCCTGGTCAACATCTTAGATACTTTTTATTCCGGATAATTAAAGGATTCCCATGGGATAGTTAAAAAGCCATAGTAATCGCGGACGAAATCGCGGGGAACAGCTAGTTTCCAATAAAAATGTATAAAAAGAATATTGTTCCTAATAATAGCTTGTATATCAAATAATAGCTTTTGCAAGGAACACACAAGAATACTCTTCAATGCACATAACTGGCATTTGAGCATAAATTATAAAAGCATAAATTATAAAAGGCTTTGGTTATAAATGCAATTAATATTCCTTATATGCTTTAAGTCTGTGAAATGACTGGCTATTTTTCGGTTTATTTATATTTACTTTATTTAACGTAAGCATAATCAACATATTGGGAAAGCCAGTACATTCGATTTAAAAAAAATTTATGCATTTTTGACAAGTGACAGTCTTTATTTCCTTGCAATAAGAATCATTTACTGTCAAACGTGCATACATATTTTTGAACTCGACTGTACCTACTTACGCGTGTTTGCCGAATGAGCCGTAGGCCGCCTCATAGCAAGCTCCCTAATATTGAATGTATGGAGATTGCCCTTGTATTGTATTGTGTAAACAATATTTGATTAATCTAACTGTTTGGTTTGCGCCCTAATTGGATCAGCGTTTGCGAACGATCTGCGACCTTAGATCAATAGACCGATGTTGGTTTGGTTTTCTTAAGTAATCCGCAAGCTCGTAAGACTGATCAGATAATCACGTTAATATTATGAACGTAATTGCCTAAGATGAGGTGAATAAGTTCGTACAAAAGTGGGTATGAGGTATACCTGAAAGCAAAAGTCTGAAATAATTAATAATATAGTGGAAATGTTCTGAAGAATGGTCACAAGATGTGAGTGTTCCCCTGCTTACCTACATGATGTTATTCCTAAAATTACACTGCATAATAATATGGTATATATGGCCAATTTGGTCGGTTCTATAATAATAACCGTCCTATGGTAAAATGTTTAAAAGAATTTAATATAAAATGTAATACGCATATTAAATAAATTTAATATACGAGTAAACTAATATGAACCCCTTTAACAAGTTGCAATAACCTGCGGCGATTAAACGGTGTAAAGTTGAATGAAATGTGGGAAAGGAAAGGGGATCTTTATTAAAATAAAATTATTTTCCTCTCTTTACAATGTATGGTTAAAGAGGAACTCGTCGTAGTGGCTCGTACGTTTTGATTTTCGATATTGCAACCCAAGCAACTCTCGTCATGGTCTGTCTTTAGATGTGTGACCGATCTTTGGGATCTTGAGTTAACACCTCGCCTACCTAATTTCATGACAGATAAGCCATTAATAATATAAATCCTGGTTAAAGTCATCAAACTTCAGGTTGCCGGTATTCTCGCCCTAGTGCACATGTAGGGACCGCGACTGAGTTAGGGAGCTGGCGGTCTATATGACACGTTACTGAAGAGAGGGTCCAAACGCCACTACTACTCAACGATATTCATACATTTTTTTCTTCCGGATCTGTGGTACTTTATATGTATAGGTCCTACCAGTGGAACTAAACCAGTTTTAATTACGTCTCACCATAACACACTTGACGGTTTTAAAAACGAAGTTGTATTAATGGCATTGTTAAGAAAAATCCTAAAATCAATTTAATATTTTTCTGTACTATAGTGACAAAAATTATAACCTGCAAAGCATTTAGTGAATTATAAATAAAGCAAGCCAATCGTCAAAGTCCAAGAAAGTTTGAATAAGAATTTGTTGAAAATTTTAAGCAAATTTGATTTTAATTAATGCTTGCAGGTAAGTAAAACTCATAGAACAAATACTGAAATTGTTTTCAATATCGTTACGTAGTAACGCTGACTGTCCACTAGACGACCACACATTTTATCGTCGGACAGCAGCGAATTAAATTATACAACTATCTAGTTAGGTACTACCCTCACGGCAGAATATATGCTCTCAGGTGTCCACTTTTGACTTTTTGCCTCTTTTTATTAGCGGCAACATGTTAAAATAACGGTTGGTTCGACAGATATGATTATAAGGGGAAAAGGTAGTCGGTAATTTATTATAGTAGAGAATACATTTTTGTTTATTTGTATTAGATAGTTGACATTTAATTTTTCATGTTTGTTTCGTTTGGCGGTAACAGCACCTGTTTAAGAAAAATGGTGATTATTGCAATGCACAGTGCCATTTATAGTTATTACATTATATATAAATAAAGTAACTAGTATTACTATTGCCAGTGAGTATGAGTATCGGCTATAATAATACCAGGAAAAAATTCACATGTTTTTTTTTGTTTATAAAAGGAAATTAATAAATTACACATACTAAGTTACTATTACAGTTATTGTAATAATGCTATTGGCCACACAGGCCAACACGGGTAGATTTAATTTTAGATTTATTTCATTTTGACACAATTACATGATAAGTAATTTTAAAATGCAATTTGGAAAAAAATTATCGTCAAATGTATAATTAATAATGATCTTTAAATATTGAGAAAAATTTAAACAATGTATATAATAAAATAAAATTGATAATAATTTTAATAATGTCAAATATAGATGGTAAAATAGATTTCATCGAATTGTCATAATAGAATTAAAATTTAAAAGGTCCCGATAATAATAAACAAGGTAAATTTTATAATATTAGGTCCTTACCTATGAAATTGGTGTTTTGTATGGAGATTTTGAGGAATTCTGCATTTTCCATACTAAAATTTTTTCAGTTTTCTTCACAACGACAAATCCAAAGATAATAATATTTTGCATCTATCATTAGACAAGCTTTAGTAATATGTGTAATATCATACTTCATAAAAATTATTTATCGTTTTTAAGTGAATGCAAATAAAATGATGTATTCGGGAGGCACTTAAAAAGAGTTGTCTCCGTGTCCAATTTTAACACAATTAAACTTACAACAAATTATCAAAACAAATCAAAAGAGCTCAAAAATATAGTCTATTTTTAGACGAGGTAATTATATTTTAGGAATACTCTGAATCTTAATAGTTACAGACAAAATACTAAGAGAGAAAAAAAAACACCATTTTCATAGGTAAGGACCCAATAATAAGCACAGTAGAAGTGGTAATGTTTTTACTATTTATCAGCTCAGAATAATATCTATACTAATATAGATGCTAAATAGGGGTAAAGTTTGTGAGTTTGTGGGTTTGTAGGTTTGTGACGTTGTAAGGGGTAATCTCTAGATCTACTGTACCGATTTATAAAATTCTTTCACTGTTGGGGAACGACACTATCGCCAAGTAACATAGGCTTTATTTTATTTTCTAAACAAACAAACAAACAAAAATAACTCTATTTCATAGGCCAAACCTGACACTTACAAACGTCAATATTTTACAATTTATTAATTTAAAAAATTACGTAATTAAATAAAAAGTATATTCTAAATTATGTTTCATTACAGCGAGCGCGAGCGAATAAATTAGGGATCATTAATTTTTTTTATATCGCGTGCGCTGCAATGACTATTGATGATAGAATCAAATTATGTACTATGACTTTGTTAAGCACATCATAATTTACAAAAAAAAATCAGCGGGAGCATAATAATATGTCAAACAATTATAATTTAGTCACAATAAGTTTATTTTAAAGTGTTTTTTTATTTCATTAAATATTTCATCGCTAGAATAGTCATGACAACGACTCAGTACAACTGAATGACAGTTATAATTTCATATTTTCTGCCCAACGATGTGGGCACGGGTCCGCAAATTTTAAAATGAACTCTTAACTTAGTATTATAAAGAGGTAAAGATTGTGATTTTGCAGGTTGTAGGGTTTGTGACATTGTAGGGGGTAATGATATCTGGATCTACCGAACCAATCTGAAAAATTTCACTGTTGAGAAGCTACACTATCTCCGAGTGACATAAGCCAATAACCAATATGTTATCCTTACTAAAATATCTACCCGTGCGAAGCCAGGGCGCGCCGCTAGTTTACTAATAAAGTTCATCAGCATTATCACTCAACGTAGGACGCTTACTGCTGCATTGAACACAGGCTGGAATGATATATGGTCAAGGACCTGGAACTGTCCTGTGCTGCCTGCATTGCGGGTTCCTGCAATGCCCGCTGGATACCTTTGCAGTACACCTGGTGTGCCTTGCACTCCGTCTCCGCCACTCGAGAAACTTTCTACCCCAACGGCCGCGAATTCTACCAGCAAGGTACCTTGTACTCTTTTTATTTGGCTAGAGAAACAAGTATGACAATAGTTAATCAAGAGCCACAAAATCTTTACAAGAATATTCATGAAAAAAAAACAACTGAGTTAACACAGTATTAGGATGTTAGGTCATAAAACCAATAGATCTGATCTAGCTGCTGGCTTTCAGCCCACCAAGACAACAGATCGCCTATCAAAACACTGCTTCACTTTCTGTGTATGAAGTCAAGGTTTCTAGATCTTGATGTCAATAGAACAATATTTATCGGATTTAGTGCTTTGTTATGGTAATTATTTTGTCTAGACGTCGCTATCTTTCACGACAGACCGAGATCTATTTACTATTTTTCATGTCATATCTAGAGGCTTGAATTTCTTAAAAAATATTGTGGAGTTTGAAGTGGTTAAATTTATTTATGCGGTTAAATGTATTTACATAAATAAATAAACTTTTTGGGCAAAAAATTCGAGGTATTATTCCTCGAGGCGCACCGAATGAAGCGCACCAAAATTATCGATGCGATAGACAGATAGATAAAATTCTTTATTGCAACTAATAAAACACAGAAATATAGTAAAACAATACAATGCAACACAGGCGGCCCTATAGCTAATAGCAATATCCAGGCAACCTTTGGGCAAAGATAGAATGAAAGAAAAGGTAGGTGTTATGGTGCATATACCGGGGTGAAAAAATAATCCTTATGATTAACCCTTTCGACGGTTATCATAAAATACATGGAGTTTTTTTTTTTACATTTCGCGAGTTCGATTCCCGGTAGAGGCAGGCGATTTTTAATAAATCTATGAACGCAGTTCCACTTATTATAAAAAGAAAAACTATGTCTTCTTTCAGTAAAACATCCTACCTTCAATATTTAATATACTTTCCCTCCATGTGTGTAAACTACTATATATAAATTATATAATATATTATATACATATATAAAATTACATACTATATCATAAATGCTATATTATCCTGTATAAATATTTTATTTTGCGATATATTCTTACATAAAAAGCAACACAGAAAAAGTGAAAACTGTAATGTGTGTTGGAGGGAGATGTTTAACTTTTCTATTCAAAAGTGGAGATATTAACTAATACTATCGATAATCAACTATCTAAAAAAATAAGTAAGTTCATGATTAATCAGTGAGTGGTATTTGCTTTATATGAATATACTCCCTCTGACATATTCATATCATTTTGGTAATTCCACACATCCATCTCAACATTCGCAGATTTAGCAAGTTAGCGCATAATATCTATATTTCCAAAAAGTAGGATTATTTTTGGTATCATAACATTAAAGAAACTATTTTATTTAATACCTTGCCCTAAAATATATTGCTCTTCTCTATTTTTAAAAGTGGATGCGCTTCGAGAAGTAATTTAGGTGCGCTTCGAGGAATACCTTAAAAATTCAACAATAAATTTAGATACAAATATGTTATTTGCGCAAACTTCAAGATGATTATGTCAGAAATAGGATAAACTAAAACCTACATACACTTTAGCAATAAAAAGAACACTATTTTTTCATGAATAACTTTTAATGTTGAAAAAAAATGAAAAACACTAACCGTGTAAATCAACGTAGTGGCCTTTTATAATGGCCGGTTAGTTGTGCCGGTGTGTGCAGTTGCATAGCTATTCTGCAGTGTACAAAATAAGAATAGGCTTGTTGACCCATTTTTTATTGGACCCAAATGATTCATTACTGATACCCATCACCATAAAAAATTAAAACGATATTTTTCTGAAGCCAAAAAAAAAATTATAAAGCAAAAAAATAAAAATAAAATAAAATTAAAAAAAAAAAATATTCTAAATTATAAATTACGCATTTGCTAAAATGTCAAAAATGCCTTCGGTCCTGATGGTCTATGAATTATCTGTGCCGTCACGATTATTGTAAACAATTCAATACGCATGCGTGACATAGCCGACAGTTATGCTTGATTGGTTGCGACTGACATTTGATGGATTTTGACCATGCGTAGTAATTGTTTACATGAAGCGTTACTCAACGAATTTCACGAAAATGGTGGACAGCGTTTTCGGCATAGGTAAAAATAAAACATAGTTAAATTTAATTCCTACAGCAAACCCTTATTTATAATTATCGAATTTGGTATATTTCGGACCCTTTTACTGAACGCTATGTGAATGACACATTATTTTCATTATTTTTGAGATGAGTCAACTAACCTATTACTTATGTTTGATATATTAGGTTGGGGAAAAAGTCTTTTCGCATTATAGTATGTATAAACTTGTAATAAAATCTCTTTGGCTATACTATTTGTATCTGGCTGGTTTTGGTATCATTGAAAGATTAAATTTTAAAGAACATAATTCCAAATTCAAATTAGGAAAATGTGTGATTTTCATTTGTTTTTCGTACCGCCAAGATGAGTGAATCTAATGAAGAAATTCGATACATTTTAAAATTTTACTACAAAAAAGGTAAAAATGCAACGCAAGACGCGAAAAAAATTTGCGATGTTTATGGACCTAGTGCAGTGTCTGTGAGAGTAGCACAAATTTGGTTTAAGCGTTTTCAATCCGGAAATTTTGATGTCAAAGATGCACGTCGCTCTGGTCGACAGATGAAATGGATGCCATTTTTGAAAAAGTGGAGCAAGATCGGCATGTCAGTAGTTACGACGTAGCTGAAGAACTGGGAATTGACCACAAAACAGTTTTGGCGCATTTGAAAAAAACTGGGTACACAAAAAAGCTCGACATTTGGGTACCTCACGAGCTCACTGAAAGAAACCTAATGAACCGTGTACTCATTTGTGATTCTTTATTATGACGTAATGAAACCGAACCATTTTTGAAGAAGCTGATAACTGGTGATGAAAAGTGGATCACGTACGACAAGAACGTGCGAAAAAGGTCGTGGTCAAAGGCCGGTCAGGCTTCACAGACTGTGGCGAAACCCGGGTTAACTCGCAACAAGGTGATGCTGTGTGTGTGGTGGGATTGGAATGGGCATTATTCATTATGAGCTGTTACCACCAGGCAGGACCATCGATTCTGAACTCTACTGCGAACAACTGATGAGATTAAAGCAAGAAGTTGAGAGAAAGCGGCCGGAATTAATCAACAGGTTTTTCATCATGATAACGCTAGACCTCACACATCTTTAGCCACTCAGCAAAAATTAAGAGAGTTTGGCTGGGAGGTGTTAATGCATCCGCCGTATAGTCCTGACCTTGCACCTTCAGATTTCCGCCTGTTTCGGTCTCTTCAGAATTCTTTAGGCAGTGTCAGGTTAACATCACGAGAGGACTGCCAAAACCACTTGTCGCGGTATTTTGACCAGAAGTCCCAAAATTTCTATAGCAATGGGATCATGTCCCTACCTACAAGATGGCAAAAAGTTATCGAACAAAATGATACCTACATACTTTAGTTAAATGTAAATAAACTATATTAAAAAATGTTTTGAATTTTCTTAAAAAATGCGAAGAAACTTTTTCCCCAACCTATTAGATAAATATTTGATATAGGTAAATAAGTTGCTTGTGAATGTGTGGTGAAAATACTTGTGGGAACTATAATGACGATTAAGAATTCGGTATTCTTAAATACATTCTATCACCTTTAGTAAGCAATTTCATTTATAATCTAAAATGCCTAATACATTGTTTACTTACAACGTAAGTACCATTTTATACACATTTGAATAACAGCAATGTATCAAAGACATGCCGTATTCGTGCAGGGTAGTGTTATGACTAACTGACGGACATGATAGTATTACGAACATATTACTAGCAACCCTGTCATTATATTCTGTAACTATTATAGCCACCGAGGCAAGCGCTTCAAACTGCAAATTTGCATTCGTTAGAATCTACTTTGCAATTATAATAAGTCGATTTGTGTATTTGTATATCATTTGACATTGGACTTTCTGTCGTTATTTATAGGAAAAGATGGAATGATATACTACGTCATTGTTATAGCGAATATGTATACTTGAGGACTTCTAAGGTATAATTTTGTTTGTTTGTAACATATTATTTCAATATCATTCATTTGATATCGATTACGCAGCCGCGTGGTCTACATACACCGGTTTCAATGCGTCGCCAACTCTAGACGTTCTAGGTTCGATAACCGTTGGATTTGTTCTTCATTCTTATGTTTATGTGTTTGTTGAGCGTATTCTAGAGGAGCTCGGCGGCGTAGCGGTTAGTACGCTTTGGCTTTCGATCGAAGTCAATGATACCTTGGCCATGGTCAGGCCGTGGATGGGTGACCGAAACTTTGTGATCTCGAGCCCCTCCGTGCTTCGGAAGGCACGTCAAGCCGTTGGTCTCGATCGCCATTGCGACCGTTTCTACCCACCAACCCTCGTCTCCTCGTATATAGGCTGAAGACGCTTTAGCAGTAGTACACTATAAAAACCATAAATAATATGTGTTGTTACGAAAGAAGGCTACATGCTCGAAAATGATGGAGCTGCCTACACGCCCACTTGAGGGGTTGTTATTTGAACTAACTACCATTTAATAAGGGGTTTACCGCACGTACCATTTTAAAAACGTCGTGATCGTTATTACATGAAAACCAAATAAAATTACTAAACTGTATAAATAATTATATAATATTATGTCCTTACCTATGAAATTGGTGTTTTGTATGTAGATTTTGGGGATGTCTACTTTTTACATACTAACATTTTATCAGTTTTCTTCATAACGACAAATCCAGAGATAGTAATATTTGGCATGTATCATTAGACAAGCTTTAGCAATATGTGTGTGAACATGCTTGATAGAATTTGTTTTTATGTTAATGCAAATCAAATGATGTATTCGGGAGGCAGTTAAAAATAATTGTCTTTGTGTCTAATTTTAACACAATTAAACTTACAAAAATTTATCAAATTAAGTAATACGAGCTCAAATATATGGTCTATTTTTAGAAGAGGCAATTATTTTATAAGAATGTTCTGAAACTTAATAGTTACGGACAAATTGCTAAGACAGAATAAAAACACCAATTTCATTGGTAAGGACCCAATAATTAACTTACGTCTTTTCCTGTTTTGAATATGAATTCATGCGATATTAAATAAATTATTTGGTCAAACCTTTGGTAACCGCTTTTGACAGTAAATGACTCTTAATAGAAGGAATTAAAGATTGTCACCTTTAAAATGTGTATACATGATTTTGTACTCGACTGTACCTATTCAATTAAACACAAGCCATCTAGCTCGTTTTCAAATCTACGGTTGTAACGAGACGCCATAGCTATATTAGCGACTCGTTGCTGTCATTGCGCTCTTCTCTGGCCATTTTTCTCTTGGTTTCCGTTTTTAAATTTGCTGTCCGTCTCCTTTTATTTGTTTTGTTCTCGAAGTTCATTCTTACCAGAGTCAGCGCGTAGAGCGGTTGACTCACTGCTAACAATAATTGTAATATATTTATAAAGTGATCATCAAATTTAATAAGCTTAAACTAAAAGTTACAACAACTCACAAGATCAGTTCCTGATAAATAACAAAGTCTATAAGTCTCTTTAAGGCACCATTGTAAGTAGCCCTACCCTTTTTATAATATATTTAGTGTTAAATGCAAAATTGTTTTTGTGTTCAGTGTAATTTACCTTTTTTATATAATTGTTTCTGATATACAATATACAATACTTAAGTGACGACCCAGCGCCTTTCTTTTGTTCCTGGCTTCACACGCCACACGGTGTGATAAAACATTTGGTTTTTCAATATTAATTGTCAAATAAGGGTTTGATACCGTCCCCTTATTATTATTTTATTTAATAGGACAACCTTAAATATTAGAATCAAACAAAACTAATGTTACCTATATTTCATAAAGTTTATAATAATAGGTCCTATGAAATTGCCGTTTGGTATGGAGATTTTGGGGAAGTCTGCATTTTCTATTCTACCATTTTTTCAGATTTCTCCACAATGACAAATCCAGAGATGATAATTTTTGGCATGTATCATTAGTCAAGCTTTAGCAATATGTGTGATATCACTCTTACTAAAAATTATTTATCCTTTTTAAGTGAATGCAAATCGAAGGATGTATTCGGGAGGCACTTAAAGAGAGTTGTCTTTATGTGTAATTTCAATTAAACTTACAACAAATTATCAAAACAAATCAAAAGAGCTCAAATATATGGTCTTTTTTTAGAGGAGGTAATTATTTTATAAGCATATTTTGAAACTTAATAGTTGCAGACAAAATACTAAGAGAGAAATTTCATAGGTAAAGACCTATTATATCGTAATGTTCCTACAAAATATTTATACACAGGTTTATAATAACAGGCCGACATAGCAACATTAAATAATAAGAAATGTAGTATTTAGTCAGTTTTAAGACGTAGGTAGTTATAAGGTATCTTTATTCTAGTCTCAGTAAAATTTTTGGTCTTAGCATTTTACACGAGAGTAAAGAGTATCCATGCGCCATGGGTAGCTCGCGTGTCTTGATATCCAAGGCCATGCTATGGCCATGGCCTTGGTTGGGTAACCAGAACTGTGTGATCTCGAACACCTCCGTGCTTCGGAAATCACGTCAAGCTGTTGGTCCTGGTCTCTTTTGCAACCGTTTCTACCCACCAACATGCATTGGGTCAGCGTGGAGGTGCCACGGCCCATACTCCTCGTGTGTTTTGCGATAAGGAAAGCCTGTGCCCAGTTGTGGGACGTATATAGGCGAAGGATATACATTTGTTCTAGAGTCTCAGCCATTTTTGGTATCCGAATTTTACGAGAGAGTGAAGAGTACCATGCTCGGAGTAGCTCGCTCGTAATTATTTCAATATAGAAAACCAAACAATTTTTACCATGGTTGGACCCTATGTTCCACATACATTTTTCTATGAGGAAGGCATGGAACAGACTGATAATGGTTATGATCCATGACTACTAAACTATTTGCTCGGCACACAGCCATGTAATATCATTTTTTTTGCATCTATGTTACGACTAATTCCACGTAGTTCGTAGTCAGCAGTGTAGCATTCAGTTATTGTTATACTACGACAAACTACGAACTGGCTGTTGCTTGGTTATTTCATTAAAAAAAAATATTTGATGTAAATAGGCTAGAACGTTTTATGCAATTATATACATAATTATATATTTTAAGACGGGAATAGATGTTTACAGTACACACATGCTAGCGTGAGCGCATTGGTTAACTTAAATAATGGTCTGGCAATATTTAACTCATCATTGAAATATGTACGAAGAAAGACAAGCTTAAAGAAAGTCAGGTTTCTGGGCGTGTTGGGTGATTGAAGTATTCTAAATGATGAAGGTGGCTTTGTTTATTATCTTTCATCTGTAATAATTATTTTTAAAAGTAAACTTTTAAACCTTTTTCGGCTATTGCGATACCTAGATATTGTTGATTTCCATTGCAGCATTGCAACTATTGTTGACCAAGAGCAAGTGATTTGCAGTGATATAATAATTCATGAGAAAAAGGCGATTTTATACACTTATATACTTCTTAATTGTATTTCAAATCTGAATAGTCCAGGACTGCTCGCACCCAGAGATTTCCCGAACTTTGATCAGACCGTGGACTAACAATATCTTATGTGTCTACATTCAGCGGGATCCCCTATTGGGGAGACTTAGGGAGACTTTTAATTTTTAAACAAGATATAGTATTACGTCCGTCCAGTCCATCCTCAGCCTTTATGCGTCCCACTGCTCACATGAGGAAACAAACACATGAGGAGTATGGGCCGAAACACCACTACATTGGCCACACCACACTTGGTAGGTAGAAACGGTTGCAATACGTTTTCGATATCGAAAGCCAAAGCGTTCTAGCCACTACGCCACTGATCTCCTCTATTATTAGGTAATTTAAGTTAAATGATACTGGTTAACAGCTTAATTTTAATAATCTAGTGAAAAAGTTACAAAAGATAATATTCATAACAGAAATAATATTCATAACAGAAGAAGATTGTGGCTGAAGTAATACGTTAGAAGAGTGTTTTAGTTTTGGTGAGCAGGAAATCACAGCCCTAAAAGTTATAAAATCTATAGTTCATTACACCTTTGAAAAATATCCCGCTGGCTGGAGGTCTGTTAGGAAGGTTTATATTTCCGTTCTATGAATGGAGCGAATTCTGATCTTAGCATTATTTGATAAAGCAAATTCAGAGCTAATTCTTGGCATCAGTCTCCCCGATAGATCCCGCTCTGTATAGACACTTCAATATCTTTTCTTACCTTATTGCTATGCTTAAATAATTTTCTCATTGAATCCTCTCAAAAGATATTCTAAAGGCATCTTCAGGATATTGGTGACATCATATACTATACATCAAAATTTCCCAAAATTTTGCAATCGTTTCAAATATTCTAATACAATTTATGTTCTGTATCGATTGTATGAATTAGATTTTAAACGGACCGTCTACAGAATATAGGGTGCTATTCCTATTTACTCGTAGATAGAATGGCAACACTCAAATATTTAATCTACCTATATATTATTATTATTATTCACATTACGCAAATCGCAGCGACGATTTTACGTCTTTGTAGGTGTGAAAGTCATGAAAACAATCTCCTTTTCTGTTTTCTAAGCCACGAAGGCAACGGTAGATTTCTGTTCATACCAATTTTTTAAGCTAGTAGAAGTTGATAGAAGGTTTGTGGGTTTTATGTAGCAGTAGAAACGCAAAATTTCACAATTTCTTTTTGTAAATTAAATAATAGTAAGGAAATGATATCCCTATTGCATTTTATTTCGCTAAAGGAGGCACAATAAAACCAAATATCTTTTACTAATATTTCTATTTTCAATTTATTGTTTATTGGTTTTCGAAATAAGATTGTCTCTTTTATTATTAATAATAATAATTAAGAAATTGCAAGAGAATTGTCTAAAGACTACGTTTTAACTTATCGTTGACTAATCGCCATATTTGTGGTCGGTGTTGGAACATTAAAGTCAATTTATTTTATTATAAAGTATCAAACACTTTGGACCGACTACACTTATGGAGATAGTTAGTGAACTAATAGCAATTATTATTGTTATATTCGGTCTATTTGAAGTATTTTTCCATTATATACAAATAAAAATATCACCTGTTTAGACATATATTTAACACATATATTTAGACATATATTTATTTCAATGGGGAAAACGTATGGGTGATGTTCTAAGGTATGTACAAATAATTTTTGTAGTAACAAATATACTTAACAATAGAGGTATCTATTGTTTGCAAACACTGGTGCTCGCGGTGCCCGCCAAGGGCTTAATAAAAAAATTGTCTTGTGGCAAACTATTAGCGGACTTCTACAAACTTCCTTTGCATTTTATGGTACACATAATAAAGTTGAAAATGTATTTGGAAGAATTTTATATTTTTGTCTAGCCTGACGTGCTGTTGATTGTACTCAAATTTTTGGAACAACAAACGTGAAATGCGCCCCAGCAGCAAGTATCAGAAATCACGTCTCCAATAGTAATCGAGCTTCTTAACGCAACTAAAAAAGTTAAGTTTTTTACAATGAAAACTTACACTAGATGAGATGGTGGACTGCGAATTTCCTCGATTATTCTTTTTGTGCTGTCGTGGAAGCGAGAACAATGTTATAATTTTTCATAGTTCCACCGTCACCCCATTAAAATAAATAATGCTTGAAGATTTTAACGCATATATTTAAGACAGGAATGTATCTCAAAATGCATCTAAGTAGCAGTGATCTTTGTGCTTTTTATATTATTTGCGCAGTCAATCAATTATTATAATACTACATAATATTATTAAGATGTGTCTGTACATTTTTAAAGCGCAGTATGTCAAATATTTTCATTTTATCTTAGCTTCTGATGCTCTAAAAAGAACCGCCTCTTGGTTCTTTTTAATTATTTTTAGAGACATTGGCCAGTTAATTGTTTATTTTATTTTTTAGAAAGACGTTGTCATTAATTTTTTGCAATAAGTTCTAAACTAATTCAAGATATACTTGAGCGACGTCCATTGCGTCTTATTATTTTACATGAGATTATTTATAATTTTTTTTATATTTCAGACTCCCAAGACCTTAAGTATGAGATCTAAGCGGATAAAGTGATACTATATACTAGAATTATATGAATAATTATAATAATTATATCACTTTTATTATATAACAAAAAGTAGCTATAGTAAGAAAATATTTTAAATCTGGCATCGAAGACCTAAAGGGATGAAAATGAAGAGAAGGCCTCTTTTGACGGGTTGCACAATATGGGAATATCAGTTCAGAAGTTCACTATGGTAAGAAAATATCAGCAGTCAGAAACATGCAACTGTTACTCGTAAGTATAATATTTTAAAGTTCATTCTCATATTTTAATTTTCTCTTACTTCTAAGTCTTCTTCTTACTGTATTAATATCTCAAATCATGCAAAGGCCGTGAAGATTAATGTGCATTAATGATCATATTATATTATTTACGAAAAAATCGTCAAGGCTGCACCCAAATTTGATTTTCAACACTGATTGACTGCACAAAAAATATTTCTAAATTATATATATACAGTAACAAGCCCATTTGTTATTTAGCAGTAGAACATATCGACAAATAAATATAAATTGATTGAATATAGATATTAATCGTGAAAAGTGATTTATCACAAGATTTAAAATAATTTAAAGCAATGACTAGACTCGAGATAGTGTAAAGCGTCCATTTCGATAGTTTCATTTCATTTTAATCATTAATTCCTAGCAGTTAGGTATAATTTATAATTACCGAGGTCTAAATTGCACATTTCATTAACTTAATCTTTTAAATCTATATTTACAAAATATATTTTAAAAATATTATTTATAATTCGCAAACTTTATTTGTTTTGTTCGTTTCTTAACAGCTGCGCATGCGCCGCGCGCGGCGTCAGCGGATTCATGCAACGAGTACAATTTAAATAATGAACATGATAGTTTTGTGTGTGGTTTGAGCACAGAAACACTGTGTAGTTATTTTGGCCTCTAGAATTCTTAAATAGCGTAAACGATCAATTCTCGAATGAAAGAGCCAGGCAGTCGGTCGTATTGGTTGAGAATACTTTCTTGAGCGCAACTCTTATTGACCTGAACACAATATTCCATTTATTGCTAATGTACATTTCCTTATAAGTGCATGAATCCACCAGAGTTGTACTAATTCTATTTCAATTTAGTTACTATAATGTATTTAAGCTAAATTCTAGTTGTAAATCGAAACATGGTTTATATACAAATGAATTTTAATACTATTTTGGCTAAATGTCACTAATAACTTCTTAACCTAAAATTGTGCCATTTTGTGAAACTTTTATAGGTAATTAATATAGAAACAAACAAACGAACATAACCAATAATTCTAGATAGTACTATCTACAACTTAGGGGCGAAAAGTATTCTTACAATTATTTTGTACAATTCAATAATATGAGAAAGAAACTTTTTAAACAATTAATTAATATACAAACGATATAACTATGCTCAGATTGGAACGCGGCCACGTGCGCGGAGTGAGATGAGTAGCTACTAGGGTGCACTGGTGGTGCCCCCAGGGTGCACTGACTGAGCGCCCAGGGTGCACCCAGGGTGTGCCCTGCAGTCGCTCGTCGCCGGTCCAGTCTGCGCACGCGCACACCCTATTGTATTCGATGTATGCGAGGGACACCTACGACCGTGTCCGATTACATTTCTGCGACCTCGCAGTCACTAATATTAAACACAGAATATTGATATTTGCAAGGCACATTCTTTTAAAAATCCTGAATTTACTTTTTCACGTACATTATATTTATCATTTGATGCTCGGGAAACATCAAAATCACGGCCAAATCAAACGGTGTGTAACGAAGCGACTTCTGTTATTATAATGATATGTATATAATCAATTATATACCCTGTGTCTCGAAAAATATATGAGAAGTCATCGTACAGTGTACAAAGAAACATAAAATCGGTTCATATACAATATCTACACTATTCTCTAGTTGCGGTTCGACTCGAGAGAGAGTGTCGAGGGTTGAGATCGAGGGCTCAGGAGGCAGCGCGCGCTAGTAGCCGTACCCGGCGCCGGGGTACAGCAGCGCGGCGCCGCCGCCCGCCGGTCAGTGCTGCGCCGCGAACTTCATGCGCTTCTGTTTCTGCCGCTGATTACAAAACCACACGCGCACTACGTTCTTCTTCAGATCTAGTTTCTCTGCAATGGCTGTAATCTTCTCACCGGAAGGTCGCGGCTGCACTGCGAAGTACGCTTCTAGACTGCGCTTTTCGGGAGCCGCGATTGATGTACGCTTACGCTTTTTTTCTCCAGCAGGCAGCACGCTCGGTGCGTCAGGATCCCGTCGCTTGTTTTTTGCCTGTGCTTCGGCTTCCTCGAGCCATGCCTGCAGAATAGGTTTCAGCGCAATCATGTTGTTGTGGCTGAGCGTGAGCGATTCGAACCTGCAGATGGTACTTTGGGATAGTGCGCCGACACCTGGCAGCTTGAGGTTGGCGAGCGCCTTGCCGACGTCAGCCTGCGTGACGCCGAGCTTGATGCGACGCTGCTTGAAGCGCTCGGCGAAGGCCTCAAGCTCGCGCGGGTCGGTGTCGGTGTCGGGGTGCAGAGCGGCGGCGGGGTGCGCCAGGTGAGAGGGTGGGTGCGCTAGCGCGCCCGCGTGGTGGTGGTTCATCACGTGGTTCATGCCATACCCGTGCAGCTGGTGGTGCGGCGGCGCCGCCTCGCCCATGGGCGCGAGCGTCGTCATCGACGATGAAGATAGCGGGTCTAGCATGTCGAGCCCCTCCATCCCGTGATGCCCCATCTGGGAAAATAGAGACTTTTGTAATTCGTTTTATCGTACTGTCAAAACTTACTCGATTGAGAGAATTACCAACGACCTCGTTATTATTTTGCGCCGAATTAACTTTTGTATTCATGTTAAATCGGACGTCATTGTGACGTGCGACCCCTACGGAGCGGTGCCGGTGCTCGAGCCTGTATAAAACATAAACAATCATCTTTGTACAGATTTGCAGTGATGCTTTATGAGAGCAAACACTTGCTTTTTTCATGGGGGGCGCGTCTGTTGTAACGTTGATTGGTTGTGAGTGTTCTGCCAATATGCTCGGCTGTTGACCGGCTTTGTTACGTAAATGAATGTTTCGAGTGCCGGCGACATGTGCGTCGGCTACCTATTGATCACTATTACTCTGACAATATTCAATTAATAGGTAAGGCGTTGATGTCTATTTAAATGAAATGATTAAAACGTGGCAGGCCTTTGTACAGCAGAGGATATCTCTACATTGATGTATTAAAAATGTTGGTCAGTCATATAACTTTAACATTTTAAAATCTCAGATTGCTCTATAAATGTGCAAGATATAAATTTGTTAAGTTGTAAGAAGTCAATTAAAAAGGGTATTGCATTAAATATTCATTCACATATTAGAAATTTAAGTGAAATTTTGGAAAATATCAGAACTTTAACTCGTCAGTTTATTTAAGCGTATTCGCATACTTGATTAATTTAATAATTCTGCAATTACCTTCTTGTCATCTCAAACCTTTCTCAAAATAATAATTAACCTAGACGATGTAACAAAATTGGCTAGAGATGGCCATATATCTCTTTGGTTGCCTAAGCGCACTATAAGTCTTTCGCTAACAATTTCCGGAACCACGTCCAAGGGTGAGGTCCTGTGAAGCTCACCGTTGGATTTTCCACCTTAAAATGCGGTATGTAGTGTTGTTTTTAGGTATTATCGAGGCCGGCGCTCCCAGGGGCACAGTATATCACAATTACCCGCATGTTACACGTAACGTCTTTGCGTTTGGATCCTTTCTACTATTTTTAAAGTATATGAAATAAGATATTTTCCTCGTGTAGTTTTATTCGGGATAGTTTTATTTATAAGTCACAAATATTTTTGGCACTTGTATCAATTTTATCGTGCGTGATATATTATGTTATGAGGGAAAGTTATTTACTTTTCAAAGGTATTGATAGAATAGTAAAATGAAGATAAACGATAAATGTGTTTTTGTTATATTTCTAAAACTTAGTGTACCTACTTCTATTTGTTTTCTGCACCACCCAATGGTTGACTGGTAGAAAATGCTTTTGGCATTAAGTCCGCCATGTACACCAAATGTACTAAAGTTTTAAATAAATAAATAAATAAATAAACTGTTATTTTGGGTAACAGTATTAGAAGTACCTAACTTGCTTTTCTTTGAGCTAGTGCATTACTTATAAGCCTTAAAAGTTTACTACAAACTAAAAGACTGAATTTACAGAAGAGTCACTATAGTCATAGTCTGCTTGATGATGATAATGATACCTATGGTAGTAAAAACTTCATTACCATCGTCACACTCGTCTATTCTTGGTTTTCATCCAGTCCAATTCAGCCAACCTACCAACAACGTCATCCCGTCATATCGACCACTAAGTATGCTGGGTTCTCCATTCAAAAGTCATTAAAAATTCCAGGTCATCAATCGCGATGGTGCATGGCCAGCGTTGATGGTCCCGATACCATAAATTATAAAGCTCTTTAAGATTGAATCGGCATTTTGTTGGAAAGCTCGCTCTAAGAAAAACCTCATCTTATCCGTGGCTTAGATTGAGGTCATGAGCAATGTCATTAAATGTAGAGGAACAAAAATAATAGACATGAAAAAATATAAAATTTTAATTATACCACATTATTCATCCACGTAGCATGTTACCAATTATGTAATTTCCGGAAATGAATTAATTAACCAACTTTTTCAGTGATAAAACCACAGGCGTGCAGGTGTATTGACGACAAATATAGAATGCAATTTGTACAGCACTCTGTACACCTTTGGGGCAGCGTGTGTCATTGTGTAATAACAAGGGGTACTACACCCTCGCGTCATTTACCAATGCTTCCACTAAAGCTTTAGGGCTGTACCATGACTAAATATATCGATACAAAGACAGGCGATATTTTAAGTTTATGTTTAGCTAGCTATTTCGTCCAAGATTTAATTTATAATTATGCAGTGGATTTTATAAAATGTGTGACAACGAAATTAATTCACTTGAATTTATAGAACTATTATTTTTATTTTTGAGATTTTATTATGGTTGTACTTCACGATTTAACTGCAGAATCAGTCATACCAATTTATGACTCAATAAATATTACAAAAAAATATTTTTGCATAACTTTCAAAAAACTTTAAAACAATTAAATGTAAAATAACAGCTTCTCGATGTTACTAATCAAATCATATCAAAGTAATCAGTAATAATTTTATCGATAAATTTGCATCACAAGCCCATCACTAGATTCGTGTATGATGCGATTGCAAGTGGGTATTAAATAAATTATATTTCGTTAATAGTGATTTGTATCACAACGTTATGATTTGTACAAGTGGCTGAATTTATTCGGGGTGTAAATTGGGGCCACTAAAATGACGTATATACAACATATGTCATTGAGCACTTAAACCTAAAAAAGCTCAATATTTTTTTATACTACATATATTCGTGTTTTTGAATGACAATCTCACATACTCATTTTTAAATGGACACGACCATCCATGATATCTATTTATAACTGCTAATATGATTTAACTTAGTACATCTGCACTTTGCTAGTAGCTTTAGATTCTCTCTTTGTTATAAACTTAACTTAAGCAAAAAAGTACCCATAATTTATACTTAAGATTCTCTAATATTTTATTGACGATAAAGTATGAAATGGTATAAAAGTTAAGCAATTGGAGATAAATATAATTAAATTAAAACTAATTTGCACTTCACTTTATCTTTTCGTCGGGTTCCCTTAACCTGCACAGTCAATGACCGTTGATGGCTTTATCATTAATAATTCATTAAGGATAAAAAATATTTTGTAGTCTGTAATTTGAATATAGCTTTCTCTTATCGTTATTTATTAAAACTCAGTTTAATTGTAGAATATTAATACAGATCAAAACAAGAGTCCACAATACTAACATTACACATGAAATGTGTAAAATTAAAGGATCGATTAATATAGTAATATTATGTGTAATAATATGATGGTATAGTTTATTTGATGGTTTTCTCATCAAAAATATGTTTTTATTTACAATTATTTTTCGCCGATTATAAAGCTCTCTCGCGTTTCGTAGCCACACACTACATTTCCCGTTTATACAATTTCTATTGAGCGTGTAGGGGCTATGCTACGATGTACATTCAAGTGCATAATTATTACTGACGAATTGACATTTGATGGGTAAGGGTTATCTCCACGCAGAGATATATTAGACTTTGATTATAATAGCAAATCACATAACACCGAGATTAGGAACTTATGTGTAAATTAGCGTTACGGAATGAGACAAAAATTTCTCTTTAAAGAAAGATAAACTTCATGAGAACACATAAAATATTTTTTAAATCCTTCGCCCTTAATCTTTTATCCTAACATACTTATTCTGTAACAAATTTTAAACAAAAGGTAGTACGATCCTTAATAACGTGATTGAACAATTAAATGTAGTTAAAGTTAAACTCGAACCAATACCTTAGTTCTATACTCGTGGAGTCTGAAGTTGGTAACAAACTTTGTCTAGTATTGTAAGGCCGTAATAGTTGAAGATTACTTATACAGCTATTTTATTAATTCAGTTATTTTTATTTTTTGCTACATCCAAATATTTAGGCGGAGACTTCAAAATATCCCAAAAAACAACATAAAAATGGACGCGTTACGACATGGCTTTGATGTAAACATCTGAAGGAAACATTATATTCCCCTGTTAGTCCATTACGAAAATATTGAGCCTGCCAAAAAGAATAAACAGACGAACTTAAACAAAAACTGTACAACTGGTATGGAGCAAACACGGCGTCTCCAGGGAATGGGGACACGACCATGTGCGGCAATTGTCACTGCTCGCGGGGGAATCGGCATTGTGTTTGAATGTTGTTTAAAATCGACCGTGTGGCAATTTGTTGTTAATAGAATATAAGGCCGAATATCTTGCAACAAAGATCTTACGAATTCCAGTTAATAAGGTAATTTTTAATGAGCAGCGAGAAACAAACTAGCTTTTTTGTTTTTAGCTAATGATAAAGCTAAAAACAATAAACTTGTTTTTGATAAAGATTGTCCGGCTGTGAGTTTGGAGTGGTTTGTGCTATACTATATGGTAGGATTGAATTTTGCTTAGAATTGGCATATTTTTTATTTGGGCTAAATTGCTCCGTGTTCACTAGTTAAAGCATTTACAGATTTTTTTAAATTTTCTGTAAGAAGGCATCATGATAATTAATTATAATTATTATTACGTTTGTAATTGGCTTGAATTACCTTCTATATACAAGAATGACATATTTAATTCACATCTCATCCCAAGAACTATTTTACATGCATTTTTGATGGATTTAACCTAGTTTTAAATTATATAGCTAACAAATATTTTATTAATATGTTCCCTTTCGTCCGTTAATAAACCTGTACAAAATCATTGGGAAGTTCCAAAAAGGAAATAATAACTTAGCTACAAAGACGGCATTTCTGGGGAGAACACTATAAAAACGTAATCAAATCAGTCTGAACTGAAGTCCCGAATATATTTACAGATTAGAGCCATGTACGGACCCCAAACGGCTGGCAGCGTTCCGCGGGCAATAAAGCACACATTACGGCACGGAACCCTCACTGGGGTTTGCCGAATACGGAAAATTAGAAAATTTCCCTTTTTTTACGATATACAACGGAACCCTTGTGAATTTCTTATTTTTTGATTGGACTGTTCGAAATAATTTACCTTTGTGTACGCTTAAAATAATGCCCAAATATGTAATACATACTCTGGAAAATTATGCTATGCTTAGCAATTTTATAATGACTGGAAGTTCATAACTAAAAAAATAATATGTTTACACGAGTAAGTCGTAATTCAAAGTTGAAGGTTTATTTGTACAAAGTTAATGAGTGGAATATGTGATCGAGCGACATATTACCATTATTAACATTTAGATTAGAGGGGGTTAGATTACAAATTAATTCTGAAAGAACTGCCCATTTATTTTTCAACAAAGATAAGTACGATAGTAAAATCAAAATTCTTTTTAACGCTTTCTCCATCACTTGTATGAATCCCCGATGATTGTACGTTTGTGTAAACTTGTCTGTTCTCCACCCCATGTACGCACGCTAAGCGAACACGATAAAGTTTCCCAACCTCTTGCCTCCCGCTTATTCCTTGGCACAACAACAAAGGTGCCGCGACACCAGAAAGGGTGGAGCGATCGACATAACGCTGGATAGTGCATAATATTACCTCGCTTTATGGTTCGATCCCTCCTTCCCCAAGGAAACGACCCTCCAAGATTTCGATATACTACTGCATATATTTTATTATTATTATTTACGCGTATAGAGGCGGCGAACGGATCAATTTGGCAACAATTTTACGAGCATACCTTAGTTTTATCGATGTAAAACTCAATTCGTATGATTGGTGTGGATTTCGGGGCGGGGAATTTTTTTATTGCTTTAAAAGGAAACAGCTTTACTCGGAAGTTTTATGTTTTATACCGCGAGAGACGCAATCATAGAATGCTGTGGCCTTATTTTATGAGTGGATAATAATGTTATTTTGTTTTCATTGCTTCCAAAATAAGTAATTGTGTTTTAGTAATTATACACTACATTGCCTGAATTTTAAAATAAATAGTGTACCCAATTCTATTGCATTTATTCCGTTCTGGTAAAACAAAGAACGGGATTAAAGAGATTCTTAGGCTTTTAATTACTTTGGTAAAGAAAAACTGATATTCATAGAGAAAAATTGTTGAGGCGCCATGGTAAAAAAATTGTTGAGGAAATACAGCTTGCATTCAAACCACTGCACACTGACTGTATTTCCTCAACTATTTTTGAATTTTAAATCTTACACATTAAGGGCTAAAATAAAAGAAATTGACAGTTTTATATTACTATGCTTTACGTATAGTCACTACCCAGGTTAAGGGTCAAGAAAGGTTATTTGTAAGTTAGGATTGAAAATTGTGAAAACAGGATGGTATGAAAGACGACGTAGTAACAAAAAATAGAGAAAGTCTCAAAGGCATGCTATGATAAAAAATAAAAGTATGCACAAGAGGCTGGAATATTAGGCAGTGTAAATGGGAAAATTGGAGGTTAACCAAATCAGCGACGTTCATAAAAGAGCTAGGTCAAATCCACCTTAAACCGAAAGTCTTGTAACTAGTTAACAATGATAAAGAAAGCGAAAGTTTTGCAGGATCATAGCATGTAAAGATCTGTGAACTCTTCATCTGATTAGCAAATATGCGTGGTTCTCACGAGGGTTTTTGTACTTTGTCTTTTTTACATCGCTAGTGTAGTGCTACAAAAGCAAATATTTGACTAAAATTGAAGAATGACAAGGTACTAAAAATGGGTGCATCTTTCTACTCGTGATTATATGCATGTGTATGACAAGTAAGGTTCAAATCAGCGACAAATGTACCTGATGCGGCCTCGCGTTGTGCGGGGGCGGGCCTCCCACGCCGTGGTGGTAGACCATGTCGTGCTTCAGCTGCGGCAACGGCGGCCCTGGCTGCGGCCCCGACTGGTGCTTGCTGATGTCCACCGCCAGGGCCTCGGCTCGGCTGAGCAACCCATCGTTAAGCCCTCCAAACAGGTCGCCCTACACAGAAAACAAAAATTAAAATCGTAAAAAAAAAATCATCTTTCAGTACCCATATGCGATTCTCTAAGGCTGGTTTCTCAGTGACGCCTTTGAACAGCACCGCCAAGATCCACGCAATACACAAGACTGTAGCTGGGTTTCACAGTCACGCAGTTCAAAGCCGTTGGTGAATTGAAATCTCGCGTTGTTTTGACAAGTTGATCTACGGCGTGTGCTGTTTGTTGGCTTTACTATGAAATGAGCCTATGATTCTACGCAGCATTCAATGTTGAGACGGAAGTTTTCATAGAAAAAATAATTCCACGCCGTCGTGGAAAGTTAGTTTCTATGGAAATCCCGGCTCGTGGAATACAGAATCGAGTCAGTTTTAAAGAGTCGCCCTGGACACATGACATATTTGACCCCTAGTGCTCGTACTAAATAATCATGCACTGCTATAAGTTGGGTTCATTATTCTTGTCTAAAGGTTTTATCCTCTACTTCCTAAATGGCTTCATGTCAATGCCAATGTCATGTTTGTCAGTTTCTTAAAGAGCGAATTTAATTTATTTTCAAGAACATTTATGTAAATCTGATGAATATATTTATGAAGTAACAATTTATCAGGGTTTATCTCATTGTCGTTTCTTTAAAAAAGCTGTATGTTTCAAATTTCTAAGAATAAGTTCAATTTGGGTTAAAAATAAAATGTAGGCATACCAACATAATCAGAATTAGACGTTCGGTTTGTCAGTTTAAAAAGTCATCGGGCACAAACGAGACAACGGTGTCCGCGGTGCCCGCCAACAGGTGGAACCCATATTTAAGTTATACTTTAAAAAATACATAACTAGTTCATATACCCTACATTTAAAACAGAAAGAATTATAAGACAGAATGTCAAACAAAAAATCAAGTTGCATAACAGCCCATGTTAATTCTATTTCCTAAAGAGATTAAATTGAGTTATTTCATTGCAATTTATTTTTATAAATAATCAACAACAACAAACAAATATCATCGCGCCTCTATCCCCGATAGGGAAGGGAGAGGTGTTACACGTCATGATCAGTAATCAGTATTTCAAAAATTATCCTCAACATAATATTTAAAAATGTAAGAAATAAACCTCATAGGCTTCTGCCGATTCCCAAAATATCAAATATTCAATAGACCAACAGATTTAGAATGGAATAATGCAAAGTCAATTACGTATGCTACGTCTGAATTTGATAATGCGCCAAATGGAAGTGTCCGGATGTATCAAAACATTCATACATGGAGCGGGAGAATTATCGTAATAACATGGTAAGCTGTCACACTGAATAACAAGCTCTATGCTATTACACGAAAGTTCTATTTTAGTTTGAATTAATTTATGCTTCATTATTCTAAATCATGCTCTACTGTATATTGACTACTTCAGACGGACAGATACAACGTTAAGTAGGCTCAGATGCACTTTAATGGAAATCAAATAATTAGCCATTTGGGAAATATTAATGTGCCATCTATTTTGTTTCTTCACTAGACGAAGGTTCAAGGTCAATCAAAGGGTAATGGAGAAGGCTATATATTTTTTAAACATTCACCTATCAACTAGCCCCATTTTAAGCAACTAATGCTGCTTGTGTTACGGACACTAGATGACGGATAAATATATTTAATAGATAAATACATATAAATATCCGAAATATATATAAATATAATATATTATATAAACATCCAAGACTGGCGAAAAAATGCACGAAAATTCATCACCCAAACATTTGCCCCCACCGGGGATCGAACCCAGAATCTCTCGAGATTGCTACGCCTTGAGACTGGCATACAGATCACTCGACCACGGAGGTCGTCTAAACTTGGAATTTCGCTGCGTGATCGAGTAAGAAATTAGGAGATTCCCAAGAAACTAAGGCTAACCGTCATAGCCCACAGAATTGCGAACCCAAAGTGGCAGTGGGCAGAGCACGTAACCCAGGCAGGCGCCGAGGTGGACCGACGATCTGGTGAATGTCGCAAGAAGTCGCTGGATGCTGGCGGCGCAGGACTGGACGCTGTGGAGACCGTTGGGGGAGGCATATGTCCAGCAGTGGACGCCAATATGCTGATAGATAGATTAGACGAAACCTCCTGGACCAGTGAGGAGGAACTGAGCTGTGCTGATCCTTACGCCACATGGTCATGGATTATTTGCGGAGCTTTTCATTTATAAACTTTATGTAGGTATACAGTTTACTTTGTCGCACCCTATAAAGCAGTCCACGAACATTTTATTTTATTTTTATTACATCCACCACTGCACGGTGGCGCATTAACCTTTTTCCGAGGAGTTTAAATGCTTTTACTCAACGACCCGGCGTGGTTTCTTTACACTGTTGCAAAAACATATTAAGTACCATCATTAACGATATAGTTCAATTCGTATCGGGCTTCACAACATAAAAGCTTGCTTGTAATGACGGGAGGCGTAGCCACTCACTTCGTCACTATTAACTAGTACATTCAACTCCAAAATTATGTAAATGACTTATCGGAAGGAAATGAAGATTGTCACCTCTATAATTTGTATACATATTTTTGTACTAGACTGTAAATTTTTTTTGAGCAAGCGAGTCTCAGCACTGGTGGCAAGAGCAACAGGAAGTTTGGCATATAAGAGTGCAATAAAATTTTACCGCTGTGAAAATTATTCTTGTAAAATAATAAAAATTCTTTTTTGTTATATTTTTACATTATATATGATTATGTTATAAATGATATAGTTATTATGATTACGTGGTCGAAATTCTCAGGTTGCTGTAAGAAGTAAAATAACTAAGGATCGTGAGTTTGTCGCGCATCAAGGGATTTTGAAGCACAACGACTTTAGGGTATAGATAAAAAATGAAGAAGGCTTGTGTTAAACGCTACTAATAACGTTAACCGTTTATAATAGCGTTTAGTACTACAGTTGTCAAAGTTTTAAAAGTTTAAAAACCTAATGCTTCAGAGTTAAATCTCATTATTTATGTAAAGTCAATTGAGTTGCACGAGTGTGAGGTGCACTAAAATATTTATAGCTGTTTGTTTCTTAGTCTGTTATTTGTACGTCTACTGCTGGGCACAGGCCTGTCTTCATGGACACGTGAGGAGTATCAGCCCACTAACGTGCTGGCTCAATGCGGATTGGTGGCTCAACGTCCTTTGTGACCGGCTCGGAGTTTTTATTACGCTTAAAATAGAGCCTTCAGTTATTGCAATAAGGTGTATTTTAACGTCTCACTTTTTTGTTATTGGGAATGCTGAAACACAAGTGAAACGTAAATATAAACCTTAATGCGATAACTCAAAGCTCTAGTTTAAACGTGATAAAAAACTCCGACCCGGTCTGTGTGAAGTTACGTTTGCAATGCCAACCAAAACCAAATGTTTAACCTCTTGAAGGGCACGCGAACGCCGGTTTTCGCGAACAATATCTATCTATTGTGTTTGTTTTGTGGCTATTGAGAGGTAAGCTTCCAAAGGAACTCTAGATCTCAAAGTTGTGGTCACCCATCCAAGGTGACTTAGATTTCAATATCGAAACGAAAGCTTTCAAACCATTACTCCATGGAGATCTTCCCACCAAGCTCCTCTTTTATTTTTTTTAATACAAATAAACAATATTAGAATTGCCTAATTGTTTACTTTCTGCAACAAGGTTTAACATAAATGTATTAGACAGGCTCACACCCTGATATATCGGGCGAAATGTGTGTGGTATTATATGTGTTTTAAGTATTTATTGATGAAAATGCAAAAAAGAGCTGTAGTAAGCATATGTGCGCATTTTAGTTCTTTGTCATAATGACGCAACGGCAAAGTACCGCAATGTACTAAAGTAATAAACTATACCTACACTACTACGAAAATTGCTCCTGGTAAACTTTTTATATGGAATCAATTACATCAAATCAAACCGTTCAACTCTGAATTACTTAGTTACTGCAATTACAAAAAAAAGTAGCTCTATCAACGAATAATTCCGATTATGTGCAATTCAAACGTTACCATGTTTAAACGGTATTCTAACGTCACTTACTGACATTATCACTACTCAAAATGGAACATTAAAGCCACTAGTAATTAAGGGTGAAATTACAGTACTGACAGTAGGTAATTCGCAGTTACCTAACTTAATTTACTACGAGTATTATTATAACTGTAGGTTGACACCGAAATGCTGTGTGCCTTAGGTGCCTGGTTTAGGATTCCATTAATATTTTATTACGTTAAAATTATAAACGATTATACCTATAACCTAGTTGAGACAATAGAATTACTGCAAGCGGTCAGTAAAATCATAGCCAGTGCCGCTGAGTTTGATTATATCTTTTGGACAGGTATAAATATCGGGTTTTAACGTGGGTGCTAATACCGCTACCTTCTACATGGTACCCCGTCGGTGATAATGGCGCGAAGATGTGAGTCTACCCACCAAAGTCATCGGTCGACCAGCCAATATAAATAACCGTAACCAAGTGTCGGGAACAAAAACAAAAACCGATCTTTTGAAATGAACCCGTCATTTTAAACGATCGGTTTCAAATGCCGCGTGAAATTTTATCGACTTGCATACATTAATTGTCCGCCGTTGGGCTATAGTGACAGTTTTATTGAAAATTTGAAAAGTAATGCAAAAAAAAATGTATTAACATACTATAAGTCACCTTTTGCAAACTAAAACCAGTATTTTAGGTCTTTTAGAATGAAATGTGATGTCGTCAATCAACCTGCCGGCAAAATCTCGACGACTGTTTTCCCAGGTCGAGTTTGGTGTGTACACTCCATTATCGTTAAACTAATATTCAGATTTTCAGTCGATATCCAATTTAATTTTCATATGCGAATCTCGGTTGCAAAACGGTCGTATCATCAATGAAAACTAAATTCAATTGAAGGTATTACCACAGTATTACATCACCGACACAAATTACAAAATATGGACCTCATTATACCAGCATTTACAATAGAAGCAATGTGTCGATTTGATTTTAGGTGCAGTTAACAAAGAGAATTAATTACTGAACGCGTGGGTTACAATTCCAATAATTTTAATTATTATATAAATTAATATCATGTTTCATTATTTCAAATTTGCACTCAATGGTCACGTATTATTAAATTGACATTAGATATAATAATACGTTACCATTGAATTACAAAAGTTTAGAACATATTCGGATTGACTAATGTTACTGTATAAAAAAAATAGCATATTCAATATTATATAAATTTATAATATTTAATTAATAATATTATTTTGGGATTTGACAAAATATATATAATCGCACCCAACTTCGTACTAAAACTTTAAGTGATAAAAAACTTTTATGAATACAGAATAATGATAACCAGAAAAATCATAATGAAGATCAATAAACAGAAAAGAAATATACAAAAACAACAAAAACCACATATACGCGGAGTGTTCAGAGGAAGTGTTCCAGCTCATACCGGCCGCTGCCTTCCGTCACCGGGCTTCGCGACGTCAATTTCATCCCCATAGTTTGGATGGTTGGCTGTGCACGACCCTTCGTTTTTCACGTCATTTTTTGCCGCGTACATCCAAGCTATGGAATCAACTGTCACCAGAAGTATTCTCAGACCAATACGACCTTAAAAATTAAAAAAAAAGAGTGTATTCTCTCCTCAAGGTTCGGCATCTGCAACTCCTCCGGTGTTGTAGATGTCTATGGGCGGCGGTAATCACTTACCATCAGGTGAGCCATCTGCCCGTTTGCCCCCTCTTTACATAAAAAAAAATATATCATCACGCCTTTTTAAAGAAAAATACCATAACAAAATATTTAAAAGAATAAAAGCAAAATCATCACGCCTCTATCTCAGAAGGGGTTATGCAAAGGTGCTTACACCCACGTTTAGCCTAATATGTTTGTAGATCCAGGAGCGAACCTGTAAAAGTTATTGTTTATAAAATTCAACTTTTTATAATTTTATGAATAGGTATCAACGCTGAGCTGGCACGTACAAGCTTATAATACCTATTCAGCAATACTCTAAGTCTCAGGCCAAAATACCACTCCATCCTACTGCGCGGGATCAGATTAGTACATAATCCTCTTTACATGATCAAAAGCTCTTATGATACTGAATTTACGGACTTATGTCCATTTGGTCATAAAATATTATACGGTCAAAATAATAGAAACTTCACATGTATACTACTTGCTGATGATATATTTTGACATCAACGAAGGTCATCAATGTAAATATTATGCCATCAATGTAAAAAATAAATATTATTTAGTTTAGCTTTTGTTCGCTTTTGGGGTCAAAGGTTTTGGAATTATTTATTAATCTTAAGCGTTATTTAAATAGTCAAAGTATAAATAAATAAGAGCCTGTATTAACAATCTTCGAGGAATTAAATAGTAATCGGAATATAGTATCGGAATGATGGTACAAGACTGAAGAATATTTATTTTTTTCTTAAAATAAAATTTAGTTCTTAAATTATAAAAGCAAAAACTACTAATAACAGACTTCAATAAAAAAATGTTTGATTTTCCATTGTGGTCTAAAAATTTCGCATCTCGAAATATTACCATATTTCAGATTGTGGTAGAAGTTCAACAGATGCAGACGATGAAATAAAAAATCCAAGAAACTAGTCTAGACTTGACGTACAGAAACCAAAATTGAACCCTTCGAAGGGTTAGGATAAAAATAGTTTCCGATTCAGCAAAAAGAATTTACAAAATTATCTCACAGTATTAGAACTAGTCCACACTAGAGACTGTTTGAATAATCGCCATTGTCCAACAAAAATCTTTGTAAATTGATATAAAAGTTCGTCTTGTTTTCGCACAAATAAAAAATGTTGCGTTCAAATGTTGACAATTACGTATAACAGCAACATCTTTTATGTAAGCGACATTTTTCAATGATTGATTACGTTTGTAGTTTTAGAAGGGCACCTTGTCATACCATCAAAGCATCGAGTAATAACAATAAAACTAATGAAACAATACCGTACGGGCGTAACTCAGCGCTAATTCGCAAGGCGTCATACGTCCGCATCAAATAGTCACGCGCTCAAGCGGCGCCCGTGGACACGAGTTTTTCCAGGATTACTTTAAATTATTTATGAGTACCCCTGACCCGCTCCTCCTCGACAGATGTGCTCCGCGCGCTGACTTTCAAACAGGGTTTATAGACCAGGATACCACTTTTAAAGTTTCTTTTTCGATTTACCGGTGGTACACACGTTTGCGGTTTATGCCGTCCCCTGCTCGGTATTCCGTAGGCATTCGGACGGTTTACGCTGGAGGTTACGTAGTCAGCGAGGTCAGAACTACTTTTATTGTCGTATGAACTTCAGGTTCAGAATTTACCTACAGGTTGGTTTCAGTTGTATGTTACGTGTGATGTTATCATTATTAATATAGCTATACAATTTACGGACGCATGAAAAACTAAATTTTACTCACAAATTCTAAGAACAAAAAAATGTCAATTTTTTATTTATTGAAACCATAATCCACATAATAAATTCACATCCATTTCCGCGTATAAATAGACATCTACTATTAATAGTGACGTGAGTGTAGATATTTTTGTTGATTGTTTTCTAAGATGGGGGATGACTAGAATCATTGTGAAATAATATCTATACTTAAGAAGAAGAATATGATTACAAAGAAGAGATTTTGCACGGCTTCATGAATTTGATGAAAAAGCAAAGCCGAGAGTCATTGCTTAAAATTTTTGGCAAACAACCATGTGGTTCGTCTGAAGTAGTTACCATGGCCTAAAGACCGTCGCACACCCCTATAAAAAAAAATACCAGTTACAAAAATTTTAATACAGTACTAAAATGTGTGCGCTAAATGTGTGTGTCGGCCTTCGTATTAATAATAAAATTACTGTCATGTACAAAATAGAACTGCAAATTTATGTGTATCCTGTATTACAAAATAAGCACTTGCTTAGCTGTTAGAATTTGAGAAGGGCGGGAGTCGGTGTAATTCGTCGATAATGACAGCCGGGCGCGGGACTATGTTTCTTTCCCACGCTCAATTGTCGCTCATTTTTTTTAAACAACGCAGATTAGGAGATTGTCAGTAATTTACTCTTCAGGGTTGCACTCCATATTGAATTCTATTACGTTTTCGCGTGGTTTTCGTAGTTGGTTTTTTACTAGTGTTTAATTTATATTTTTTAGAATATAGAGTTGGACTGGAATTACGCTAAGATATTGGCGAGTTCAACAATGATATAGAGATGAAATTAAAAATATTTATTCAGAATACATTTTTCATTATTTTTATTACAAAAAGCAAATAAATTTAGGAAAAAAATGTTTGTAGGTATTTGTAAACAACGAACAGTATAAGGTACACACTCAACCGAAACTGAAGCGGGTAGTGGTTTTTGGCGTCATTCAACTATGGCGGACGTGATTTTTACATCAGTGATTGTAATATTGTTTCGGAGTTGATCTTGTTGCACACAATCAGTGTAGTGCCAATAATGATGAGCAATATGGAGGATCATTAAAATAAACGTCGAGTGGTGTGAAAAACGATGAAATCTTATCGTGGTAACACCGAAGTAACACCACAATGTCTGCCATCGATCGTTTGACTCCGAACTCACCCAAGATGCATTGAAATGCATTACACTAGCATTTCAATTTAAATTACTGGATGGAAAAACATGGCTGTTACGGGCTCAGTTCCCTTTGCCGCCCTATATAGGGAATTTTACAAAAAAAAAATTAAGCGGTAGTTTTCAGTCGCAATAACGCAAAGAAAAGTAATAAATGAAATAAAAACACTACGTGATAACAAGGTTAAAGTATAATGGAATAGGAGTCGAGTCATCAAATTAATTTTATAGCAATTCTTATCCGTTCGTTCGTTACACTCGTTTGAATAATTTATTAGCAAGTCTTTAATTTTTCGTGGTTAACATTAATTTATAAAGCAGTTATATTTTACTACAATTATATTTACGATTTTTATATTTTGATTTATCAGGTAGTATTATCAGCATTTGCCGGGGTAGGTACGTCTTTTTTGTCGATTTGTTTATAATTAGTAGCTTATATTTTCGCCGTTAGACGTTATACCACATGTGCTAACAAAGAGTTTTTTAGTAAACTTTAGATACACATTACATACTACCAGCAGGTATTCTGTTTATATACTTAATCAATTTCCATAATATTTAAGTAAAGCCTCAAAAACCTTACGCTTAAAACAATTCAACAATTTACAAATAAACAATACGCTGTCAACTTACAAATCCTCTAATTTCTCAGGGTTAAGACTGAAACAGGTCTTACAGGCCCGGTTGAGTAATCCATTACTATTATTACCCATTTTAGGGTTAACTGACGACATCGTCTGATCCCCGGCAGTGCGCGCAACGTCAGCTCAAGTGACAGAGATCTGAGAGGGTTCAGTGGAGAGGCGATTACATAGACGCGCCTAGGTATGGTGGTGACTAAAAGTGTTTCGGACATTTGGAGTATCATTTTGGAAGTGATTGTAGTAATTCATTTGTTTAAACTAAATAGAGAACTAAATCGGTGGCGGCAAAAATTTCTTTGGAAAGCGTAATATAATATTGATCGCGAGTTTAGTGCATTCGATTGTTTTAATTAAATAGTGGCGTTTTAGAAGTGTATTCAAAATTTATTGTTAACAATTTTGTGACGTATTGATGGAGACTAAAGGTTTTAGAGACCAGAATAAATATCACTGTTATTTAGAGAGAAAGTAATTTATTTAAAAATTAAAACATTACAAAAACTTTACCCTGTCTTCACTCTAGGCTAAGCCTGTCCTGTGAGGAACAGTAGTCAGTGCAGTATATTGTGAATATCACTTGTTTCATACTATGTCTGGCATGGCAACAAGCTCCTCTGCTACATAGGGACTTAAGCACATCTCAAGGCCAAAACAGCTCTCAGCGTCTCTATCCATATATGTACTAAATTTAACGTAAAGTGTTTTATTATTTACAATACATTTCGAATTACTAATCTAATAAAACAACTACCCGTAAAGCTCGTATTCATTGATATCCTCATACAATAACACGTTTAATCCTTTAATTCCTCACATAAATGCAGAATACTCGTGAAGTAAAATTAAATAATAAAAACCGAAATGGTTTATTTTAAATCCAAGAAATAATTTTAAAATGCTTTTGCTCACGCCTGTACAACAGACAGGGATTATGCGATGCGCACTTAGTCGCTACGATTATAGCGGGGCGGAAATGGGGTAAAGGGGGGATAAAATTATAATTCCAGAATTTCGTTTTGAAGCTAAAACAAGCCCCTTGTAAAATTAGGATAGAAAGGTAGAAAACTGTGCGTCGAGATCAAAGCAGGTAAGCTAAATGGGTACAAGCGAAATTCGTGATAAAGTATTTGTCTTATATTATCCAATGTGACCACAATATTTGTGACTACAAACTGTAAACTTCATGTTAATAAACATACTTTAATATAGAATTCTTGGGTTATATTTGGCAATTTATTCTATGTACTCTTAAATCCCGGAGTTAGCATAGCCTAGAGAATGCCTTATAGACATGCATATTTTGATTCATAGGCACATAATATTTGCTTAAAGTATTTAGTATTAACATCCATGGCTTACAAAGTTAAATGACGTGACTCTAACTACGCATAGCCAAATTGTTATTGCATTGTACCTACTATGTGACTAAAAATTTGACTTTGACTTTGGCTATGTGTGTTACGTCATTAGATAGGTAATTTTGAGTTGAATAAAAGATACTATGGCGCCTCGTTCCAAATCTTAGTCCGTTCAGAGTAATTTTTCATTAAACATATAAGTTACACGCTTTCTGTAGACCCTGGTGCCACCTTCCAATAGCTATGTGTGTTTACATCGTTGAATAAGTATGATTGGAATGATTAAATTTTACTATAGCGCTAAGTTCCAAATCGATTTACTGCCAATTTACTCGATATCTCAAGGGGTCCAAATAAAAAAACCACGAAATCCTTGGCAACATTCAAAATCATAATATGCAAAGTTTTCTGACTCCATTTAACAAAACCATTTACAAAACGTGGTCCTCATATTTTGCACACTCAACATCCTTCAGTACTAAGCTCGAAACCACACAAATGGCGGGTCCGTCAAACCCACACAAACTACGAGTACTTGGCCATGGAAATCGTTATATAAAATACCAGCAAATATGCTACAATAAAAAGATAAATCCGTTTCATAGTTACTCATTCTCAAGGCCTGAAGCCAAATAATTCGGAAAATTATTTTCATTCGTCTGCCGTGATATGTCAGGACATATCACAACAGAATGTGATATTTGAAATTGATTGGTTTTTACTGAACAATAATTAGTAGACCGAAAGGTTAAGACCTCAATATAGTAATATAAGAAGGCAATGCAACCAAATATGACCTATATAGCTAGCTATACGAGGAGTAACGCAACGTTATATTTTCAGCAAAAGGTATTGGTGTGCAAAGATTTTGGTAGTGTTGAAAATGCTGACGCGCCGAGGCCTAGTCATTAAGTTTTTTATAATTAATTTAATTAATATGCCTGTTATATCGTTTTTATCATCGACAGTCAATTGATTTATTAAAGGGACGTCATGTAGCCAAAAACAGGAAACGATTGAATTTGCAAGACTTGTTTTCGTCGTAATGATTTGCACTTTATAATTTAATTGCTCCATTTTTTAAAATACGCAGCACACTAGCTACCTACTTGGCATATAAGTGTAAGGCATGTGTACTAAATAGCAGAAATAACTTTATTTCTTCTATTTAGTACACGTGATTATAAAATAATTTACTGCTTTTCCATTTCATATTAAGGCCATAAAAAAAGTTAACAGCGAATCGAACTTTACATGAAACTTTTCAATTATTCGCTTATATTTTTGGCCGAATAGCTTTTTCGTTAATGCTCGTCAGTGCAAACAAGAGCTAATGTGCCAATAAGAGGAATTAATACACGTAAATTTTTGATAAATCACCACCATTGAATATGGAAATCCTTTTTCGTATCTACCTTTGTAGTTTTAAGAGCCTTTTTAACATGAACTTAATAAAAATTTGATTTAAAACATCGTAGTTTTCCTCTTTTAACACATATAAAAATGAGTGAATGGTTTTAGTACGATTCCCTCACACTTAGTTGAACATTTTAACATTCTTTTAGGAATCGGTGGAAATACCTTGATTATGAATTCATAGCTTCTAAAAATCTATTGAGGTTTTCTAGCGTGTTAGTTTAATCAAAAAGTATCCATCCACGTCCGTGTTACTCAATATATATAATTTTGAAATTTTCAAGGCATTATTATTTGCCACTTAGTCGCTTTCTATTAGGGGCGATGATGATAAAGCGTTTCAAAGTTTTCTTCTAAATTACAAAGTAAGTAAAGTAAATCAATTCGGAAAAAAAGGAAACCATACTTTACCTTATTACCTGAAATTCAACATAGGCACTAAATACAAGCAAAATAAAAATCGCACAGCAAAAATCTTTGGCCAAAGATATTCGCAATAGTTACTCGCTAGGCAACTTTAATACTAAACAGGGAGAGAATAAGAATGTTAACAAAGTATAACTCACGTTGTGTCTTGGTGACCAGGAGTTGCACATCAACGATGCATCCTCCAGTATTCGACTCTGCAAAGAAAAACCTAGGCTTGTTTAGAGAACCTTGTACTTTTCATAATAACATTGCATAATGTGTATATAATTATGTCGTGGTTGTTTTTTACGCCGACAAATAGTTTTTATTTTCAAATTATAAATGAGTCTTTTACATTTTTTTTGTGTAGATATTACTAGATAATAATCATTTAAATAATGTTGTTTGCGTAGTAAAATATTTTTGTAATTAACCCATATCACGATTAAGTTTACACTTTTGATTGAATTTTTAGCATCATTATCATTTTTAGCATCATCATCATTGTTATCATCATTATCAATTTTAGCTTGTCCTGCCTGACAGTTATCAATTCCAATCCTTTCTTTTTATTGCTTTTATAAACGTTTCCAGCTTACTTCACCATAAAATACATTGTATGTTACGTTCGTAGAATCGAAGTTTTATAACCTAACGATACGATATTAAACTTCATTGGAAAGTGATCAAGTGCACATTTATCAAAGTGTCAAACAGCATTTTATTTTACATCAGCTAACAATCAATTTGATTAATAGAGAGAGTTGTGTAAATGGAGGTCACTTTTGTTAGACATTCAACGGTCACGGCTTAATGCATGAAAAAAGGAAACTGTTTAAGGCAGAACACAGAACGTTCTGGTCATAAAAATACTCACTCTTTCTCATACAATACATACGATGGGAGTATGTCGTCTAAGAAGCTCAGTATACAGTATATGTTGTATACTGAGATGTAAATATATTAAAATATTGTTATTGCTCATTACATTTTATAAATAAGTGTTATTCAGTAAAGAAGAACCATTAATGCTGTGAGCCGTGTGGTATCGGCTCATTAAAAGAATACTACCAACCCATCTCTCCCCATGGTGGGTGTCGTCAAAGGCGACTAATGGATTTAGAACAGCACAACCATCCAATAGCTTATAGCGGCGAACGACTCACCACCTGTCACGCTGAGTGCAGTCACTGCTTGGTGAAGCGCGGACTATGGCAATGGACTACTTTTGCAGTGCTTTTGCCTAGTCTCTGACTAACCCTCAGGGGATAAATGTCGTGATTATATGTTTGTATGTTATGTAACCATTAATAATTAGCAATTTATCCATATTGGAATCCTTATGTTATACAAAACACGTTCAAACATAATTCGTATGAGAGTATGACGACAGAGTGAGAAAATGAATGGTGGTATGGCGAAAGACAGCAGAGAATAAAAAACAACATTGCGCCGTAATTGTAAACGATCCAGAAGAAAAAAATATTATTGAAATAAATTATTGCAACCATATGATTTATTCAATTTCCCTATTTACGAACATTTATAAATATCTAGTAGTTCCGAAAAGGACGTAAGTTCTTCGTGAGGATCAGATAGAGGTCCAAGCTGTAGCTACTTACATTATTGGACTTAGTTTTTAGGCTTAGTTTAGTTAACTTGCCTGTAAAGCAAGCAAGTCAAGTTAAGGAGTTTACGCAAGAACTACACTGGCAAAATAACTGGTTCGCCAAATAAAATGAACAGTGGTTATGGCGCCCCAAATGCAGCGACCACGCCTTCGCAGCTTATGAATATTTAAAAAGTCTTCGCCGTTTGGACAAATACATGTTAGCCTTAATTCATAGTTTTACCGCAACAAATGTAAATTATGCTTTGTTGAGGCAATTTTATTTGTTGTGTTTACGTGCCCTTGGCTAATAGACTGCATTTTCTACAAGGACTGTGTTTCTTGAGACACTGCGATTAAGCTCATAATTCAATAACGGCCAGCTAATATTACAAAGCAGTGACTAAAATTACAAAATATGTGACATCAAAATGTATTGTGTCTTTTTGCACCCACTTGGTATTTAAGCCAAAGATACCAAATATATATATCGTACGTACATAACATCCATTTTTAAAAATATCTTTAAAAATTTCAATAGTTTTCGGAATTATTATATTAGGTCCTTACCTATGAAATTGGTGTTTTGTATGGAAATTTTGGGGACGTCTGCATTTTCCATACTAACATTTATTCAGATTTCTTCACAACGACAAATCCAGAGATAATAATTTTTGGCATGTATCATTAAACAAGCTTTAGCAATATGTGTGATATCACTCTTCATAAAAATTATTTATCGTTTTTATGTGAATGCAAATCAAATTATGTATTCGGGAGACATTTAAAAAGAGTTGTTTCGATTCTACTTTTAACACAATTAAACTTACAAAAAAATTTTCAAAACCAATCGAAAGAGCTTAAAAATATAATCTATTTTTAGAGGAGGTTTAAGAATATTCTGAAATTTAATAGTTACACACAAAATACTAAGAGAGGAAAAAACGGCAATTTCATAGGAAAAGACCTATTATATATATCGTACGTACATCAACATCCATTTTTAAAAAATATCTTTAAAAATTTTATTAGTTTTCGGAAATATCTGCATCAGATTTAAGCGCATATAAAATAATGGACTCCAGTTTGGTTCACAGTGGCTAGTCACGATGTGGCTTAGAAAAATAGTCTGCACAGTCTGTATTATTTTAAATTGGAACTGTCACGGTTCCACTTTAACATTGCATAAAGTTACATTAGGTATTAGTTTTATATTTAAATTGTTAAAACTACTTGTTTGTAAGAATCGAGATATTCCAGTATATAGGGTTTTGTAGCAGTATTCTTTGAAATTAAACCTATGCATGATCCAACACAAAATATTAATGAGCAAAGCGCGTTAAATTCAAAATCCTAGCACATTTCGTAGTCAAAGCAATATTTTTATTACGTAAAAAAACTATATCCGGTGTATAGCATATCACTGCTGTCATAGTATCATCTTGGTGAAATTTTAGTCATATATTTTTTCCCCTAATTCTCTATTGCTCTGATAATTCAATATTCAACTTTACTAGCACTAAAGTCAACTTTACTAGGAACAAATCAGACACAAACTGGCAAAATATTTCATTGCAAATACAAAATATAATTTGTTACGAGAAGATACTAAATATATTTGTTGTATGTCTACGAAGTCGTATAATCGTCTGCGATTTGCTTCGAAAGTTACAAATATGCAGGCTTCGTTGCAAACGCAAATTCCGTAAATAATATATTGGTAGATTATCGACAACCAACCGTCGGCTCGGTAATGCTATAAACGGCTATTAGTTCCCCGGAATAGTTTCAATTACATTCAACTCACAATTGCAATTAGGTACAACTGATTTCAACTATCGAAACTTTGGCGCGGATGTTTCCTATTTTAAGACTAAATGTTTCGCATTAGTTTTTGGTGATTGGACATTATTAATAAATTTTGTTACAAACATAAAGGAATCCCATTAATGGTATTATTAGATAACAATCTCGTTGAAAATTTAGGAGAAGTACATAAAGTTATTCAATAAATCCTTAATTCATCCAATATCGTTGGATGAGACAGTCAACTCTGGCAGCAGTCGCAATAAAACCTTTGTCAAGGTTTTGAATGTTGCATCCCGGTGGAAGCATAATTGGGATTTTATTGTAAAACATTTACAAGTGTATTGGGTCTATAGTATAGACAAATATATTTCGCAAACTATTGTCACAAGGGCTACGATGAAGTACCTAAGTAAGACAATAGTTTTCATTAATAATTAGTATTGATGTAGACAACAACTTATTAGACAGGGTAGTGAATAATACAACCTAATAATATGTCAGTACAAAGGCGTAGTGTAAAATTTCATTATAAATATAGTTCTTCCTTTAAACTTAAGTAATTTCTTTCTGTGACAAACCCTTTTTTGTGTAATTTTTCCGTCTAATACGCTACCGATAAAATTACCAAGCATTTTGCTATTCAAACAATGCTGCATTTTGAATATTGTACTTTGAGTACCTACTGAAATTTTAAAGCATGTATTACGATGAGTAATCTGATAATTTGATAAGGTTACGAATACTAAAATATTTCGACTTTATTTCAATGGGGATTAGTGTCATGTCTCCCAAAAGATACCGTAGCAATAAATTGCTTCTATTTAAAGTGGGTTTCAATCGCGTTCTGACTGACGTGCATAAGTTCGTCACAGACATTCGTAAAGAAAATTGTCTGATACAATTGACAATAATTTATGTAAACTGTTAAATAACTACCTGTGTCAATGTGACATGGAAATGGAAACCGCAGGTAAATTCCTTAACTCGTTTGAACATGACAACAATTCAAGTACCTACTTATAGCAGGCGCCAAAGGATGTTGAGTGTGCAAAATATGAGAACCGCATTCTATAAATAGTTTTAAGCTCAGAAAAGCCTGCAGATTAAAATTCTGAATGTTGCCAGGAAAATTCTTGGTCCGTTTTTTTAATCAATAACCATGGGATAACGAAAAAATGTGCTGAACTCCATAACAACAATTTACTTGATCTTTATGATTTAAGGAACAAAAAATCAAAAATTTAACAATTTTTGAAAAAAAAAAATTACGAAGAAGCAAAGGATGATGCCAATGTTCTAATACCTTCTGTATAAGAGCCTATATTATAGCTTGTTTAGTTCATATCGCCGCAAGAACTTTCTCATTTTTTTCCGGCTCAACATCCTTAAGAATACTGTGGTATTATACAAACTAATTTCCCTTTCACGGAAAATAGCTTTTTAAATTTTTGTCATAAGCTACATAGAGCTCGGCTCTTGTAGACTTTTTTAAAATGAAAGATTAAAGGCGTTGAATTCATGCTGGACAATCATAATGCGTACTTGATCGTGGAATACTGTCCAGATAATATATTTATGTAGCAACATCATACGTTTAAACGTTTAAATTTCCGTAAATTCTTTGAACCACAATATTTATTTCCCTTTTTAGTCCCTTAGTAAAACGTGATTTTTTTAAAGTTTTTTTTAAATTCAGTATTTATTTAACTATTTTTATATATTTTTAAATTAATAATGTATTATCACTGGAAGCAAGCCTGTGCAAAATTTCAGCTCAATCAGATGTCGGGAAGTGGTTGAAAAATCGATCACCAGATTTGATCTCCACGGACAGACATACAAGAAAGCAAGCTAAGAAAAACGTGGTAAAAAATAAAGTTTAACTAACAACATAACAAAAAATGCAGGTGTTGCGTACTCCTTGGAGTCCTGGCAACCTTTTATACCATTATTTATGTCATTTTTGAATTATTTACATTTTGATACCTATTGTTTTTTGCTCTTATTGTTTCTTTAGTTTCGAAAGCAAGTTATTCTTTCATGTGATGTATTTTCTCTTATTATTATAGTTTTTTCACCTTAAACCGCGTTCCTATTCAGTAATTATACAGTTCACACCTATCCGCTTCAGCAGGGTTCCTTCAAAGCTCGTAGAAATAACATAGAAATAAGCAATTCGACAATAGGAATTAAGACTGAAAATAGGTAAAAACTAAAGGCGTTTGTAGTCAGTTTAAAAGTGACTTTTATCAAGGTAATAAAAATTTCATACGTAAGTTCTATGACGCGTAACAAATGGCTTACCTTCACCCCGCGGTCTACCGCGTTTGTTACACAAGGCAATCGTTGTGTGCTCAAGCTCAAGTGAATATGAAATAACTACAAAATAACGAGTAAAAGATCAATATATATATAATTATGAATTACATTGTTGTATATTTATAAAGGACATTAACTGAAACAGTTCCTCTTGCTTATACACAAGACAAAAGGTTTGCACATTAATGAATACCTACCTGTTTTTTTTTGGCGGTGAGTCAAACTAGGTCAAATTTATAGATATTTTTGCACAGTCAGCATCCTCATCAGCTCATCATTTTAGTACTGTGTCATATTTTCTATTTACGACACATCGTGTATTGCTTTAATTGGACAAGGTACTTAAATGATCGTCTACTTTTGTTGTTAACTGTACCAGCGTGTGTTTACAACGTCACGTTATTTTTCCATGTCGAAATGGAGACCAGTGGGCTTACATACGAAGCTGCTGCTGATTCTCATATACATCACTTAACTTGAAATATTTTAAGAATTTGGTAGGGCAGATCTTCTAATATATATTTTATAGAAAAACTTGTAAAGAAAACAAAATAATATAATTATAGAGAATGATTCCACTTGTTAGTAAAGATTGACAATCGGGCTAACTAAAACAGTATCGGGGAGCAAATTTCTCGCGACATATCTCTAGGCATTTGAATAAATAATGACACGGGCCCCGATTCTGCTAATTTATAACTATGGCAATATAATGGCAATAGTATTTCAATGGTCAAAATTTTGACATTTCAGACCATGAAATGTCAAAAATTTTATCAATGAGATCCAAATTGAATAACAGACTTGGAAATGCCAAAATTTTTACCATTGAGATCTTATTGCCATCCAATTATGCCATTTTTCAATTAGCAGACTCAGGGCCCAGCCCTTTACGCGTCTGCTAAATGGCGTGAGTTAGGGAGGGTGTCATCCCTACCCGGTACTTTTGATTCTGTGCGTTTGATTTGGGTTACTCTCGTACACTCTGTTAGAGATTGCAATACTCCGCAATCAAGCTGGATTCAGCACTTTTCATCGCTCCGAGAGTACGTGTGAATGCTTGAACTGCAGAGATTATATTTAATACATATATACATTCATTCACACCTGTAATCCCCGAAGGGGTAGGAAGAGTCCAAGTAGCACTGTGTTTAGCGCCTTTTACGAGATGCTAGGCAAGTAAAGCAGTTGGTACATTCTTTTTGTGTCCCGATTAATAAGTAATGATTATGTAATTTCCTGGGTGTTAGTATTTTGGTTCGAATGACAGTTAAGGGTGGTTTCAGAGCATCGCCAGTGGCCTGCGCTGGCCAGCAACACCGGCGAGATTTCCATGCGTTTTGACGAATAGGTCATAGTGCTGGCGGCAGGCACTGGCCATGGCCACGCCCGCGTTCTATGTCATTTGTATCAAAATTTTCTCGTGTTAGCGCCCGCGTGGCCGGCGCCGGCGCTGGAGCCGCCCGCCGGCGTTTAAACATTCTTAAGTGGTTATGGATTTTGAACTAAACTTCTGGCAAAGTATTGATAATATGTAATCCTCTGCTAACCTTACGCATATAAAGGCGTGATTAAATTTATGTATAACATGTGAATTTGATCAATTAACACCGTTAGTGATAGTTAGCTATAACTTTAATACCAAAACTACATACAATTACAAAAACGTGATTGAAAATGGCTCTGGATTGCAAATTAGTGCTAAAGATCTTTCTTTTAATTTCACATAAACTAATCATTAATATAAAAAACGTTTCTTCAATATAAATTGAAAGAATAAATAAATTTGACGAAATCTGGGTGAGCTCAGCCTACCCCTTCGGGGATAGTGGCTTGATGATATCTTTATGCACTCATATGTTACGCCGTCGTTATATATTTTTTTCTTTACGTGCGATGACAATTAATTAATGACTTTATATCCAATCATATCGTGTCTCTTTGAGCTTCTAATGAATGTTGAATTCATTAATTCATCAGCTCATTAGATGAATTAACATTTATGTTTTATGTTATTATGAATTTTTTTACCAAAAAACTGAACTGCAAACAATTTTTAATATTCTCAAAAAATATCGATAATGTTTTACAAGTTAATTAGAAGATTATAACAATATAACTAATAACAATTATTTCTCACCTTCGTTAGTAAACTGTTGTGAAATACACCTTTTCATCCCTTCCATTCGAAAAGAGTCGTTTTGTTCCTCAATAAGTGTGAGCAAAGTAGCTCTTTTCTGTTAAGAATTTTTTAGCGGGCAAATATGAGATTTGAATTAAGAACATGTATCATTCATAGAAATCGAACACGAATTGTAGAATTACTGGCTGATATTTATGCAATAACCACGGGACAGGCGATACTAAGTAAAATGGGTGAAACGAGCGAAACAAGCGGAACTAGTGAAACTAGGGAAACAAGTAACCCTAGTGAAACTGGTGAAACTAGTGAGACTAGTGAGACCAGTGAGACCAGTGAGACTAGTGAGACCAATGAGACTAGTGAGACCAGTGAGACCAGTGAGACCAGTGAGACCAGTGAGACCAGTGAGACCAGTGAGACCAGTGAGACTAGTGAGACCAGCGAAACTAGTGGAACTAGTGACACTATTTAAACTATTGGCACTAGTGAAATAAACGAAATGAGTGGTTCTCTTTATTTTATTTTCATAAAGGGGATGAAAAGTAATGTGTACAACTCGAGAGCAAACTATTTTTTACCTCGGGCGATGTAACATTGAATCCGGCTGTTTGTAGATAAGTTGTTATAATAAGCTTGATGAAAGTTTGGTATTTAATAAATAAAGTGAGCATTTTAATTCCTAGTCTTATTAATTGATGTTAAATATTATATTGCCTAATTATTACCCACCTTGATCAGAAAAAACAACATTCTATAAGTAAGTATGTACACGGAGCCAGACATCATTTCAACATTACTTTTTCCAAAGTTATTTCATACTTAACTAAGTAATTATTATTATTTAAATGAAACCATCTTTAGTTGGATACTCGGTACACTAATAAATGCACTAGAACAGTTTAATTGCACACTGCGGCCGATAAAATGTCGCGCACCTGCAGTTCTTCACACCGACACGAACAAGGGAGATAATATAACCACTCTACGGCCATTCCATACAATTACAGCTTCATAATCGCGAAAAGTAGCTAAGAGTTCCGAACAATATCCCCTAAATCATTCGCGGGCGAACCTTACTTCGGCGGGGCGCTTTAAGACTGTGCGAGCGAGAGGCCCTGTTTGAACTTAATAAGAGTAATAGAGACAAGCAACAGATTATGATAATGAGTGTAAAAATACTCAATGAGGGTGGTGGTACTTAAGACCAATTTAAAGATATTGTATTTAATGTTCAGAGGGCGGATGGGAGGGGCGCCCGAGCTTGAATTGATAATCGGGGTGCACTTTATAGGCAGTGAGAGGTTTTACGCGACACTGAGAATGTTTTAGGCTTAGGCACTTTGCTGACGTAAAAATAACATGTAACGGAGTGCACTAGTTAACACACGACCAATTGAAATTTCGTACCATGAAACATAACGTTAAAAAAGTAGGTTTATGTGACAAAATAACTGGCAGTGATTATAATTAACCTAAGGGGAATTAAATCCCGAATATCGATTGAAACACATTTTCGTACTTTCTAGCATAAAGTTGGTACTCACACGCCTAGGGCAGCCTTTTCCTACTCCCTGAACTTGTAACCTCTCCAACAGAAACACAAAATCAAAAGAATTGAATGTTATTTAATTGTAATATATAATAAGGTGGAGGTAAATCAGTTTAGACGCTCCAAATTCGAACGATTCGTGATAGGGTACGACAGGTTCGTTTAAAATTACTCTCTTTTCTCTTTATTTAACACTTTTATTTTTCGAATAATAGGATGAGATGCTGTAGTAGATGCTGTAGGATATTCTGCATAATTAAAAACTAATACCAAACAAAATACTTGTTTCTAATAATAACGACAAGGGCTTATTGAAACAATTAAAACGTATAAAATTCCCTTTAAACGCGACGTCATCACAACCTGGTGGACTCTATGCTAATTACACAAAATTGCCAATAGAGTAATTAAAATTATCAACTTTAATACAATTAGTACAATCGAAGACATACATACATAAAATAAACCTATAATTTATTACAAATGTAGATTACATTGTGGTAGGTTATCTTACTGTAGACGCGCAAATAACTGCAGCTTTAACAAAACTATTGAAACTAGTATAGACTCGGCCTCACGAACAAAAACAAACCTTAAATATGACACCGTCTCGGACCGTTACGCTTTATCATGTGAAATTAAATAACATCAACACTGTCTAACTTGCACCTTATTTATTACCATAGTATAACAAAATCAGACATTTTGTTTGTCTCAACATGAATGACAGAATGGGATAAAAAAATGGAAATTAATTATAAAATTTATATTCATTTTACTGTCTATTCCTTCTAAATTCAACTTCATGACGTAAGAAATATGTTAGATAATAAATTTTAAAGAATTTTTCAAAAGTATTTAAATTTAGAATCGCCCAACTTATGGAGAAGCATTGGTCAATGTTGGCGCGTAGGCTGGAATCAAAATCGTACAAGTGATTTAATTAAAATTGCCATCAACTATACATTATTATCAAATGGTAGGTACTAAGCGAAATTTTCATATTCCGTACAATTTATAATTTAAAATTATTTATTTCCATTTTTTACGACACATTGCAGTAATTCTGGCATGTCAGCCAGAATTACTGCAATGTGCAATGTGTGTGTTGGCGCAATCGAAAGCGAACCATAACGCCAATTTTATTTGGGTGCTTATTGAGGCCTTGTTTTCTCGCCGTTTTTAAGACGCTGACCTAGTGTAACCTTTTTTATGATCTAAGACATCGACGCCAATAATATTCTCTCTGCGTTTTTGTTTTGAAGTGTGTTATGTGTTCAATCGAATTAGGTATTTAAAAAAATTACAGCAAAGCAACCTAATTTTATGCACGAATAAGACTATAAACAATTTCAGCCCGGAGACGGAAACGAAGAAATCTTGACATCTGAGAATAAAAATACATCTTAAAATAAAGAAGGAAATCATAACGCAAAGAAAACTTTTTCCATTCTCTGATAAACACTTGAAAATTAAAAAATATACAAATGTATTTAAAAAAACAGTTAAAGGTTGACGATTCACTACAAAATTTCATGCTTCACGCATTCAATACATCGTTTCCATCATCTTCCTCACATTTTAGTTCTAGAACTTTCTTACTTAGTAATAAGTACTCATTTATTTACTTAAAAAATAAAGTGAATTTGTAATGGTTTCATTATAAAAAGGTGAAATCATTAAAAGCGAAATAAATTGCTTCTGTGACTGTACAAAACTTATGTTTGTTGTATTCGTTATGAATGAACTTTTATTGTAGCAATAAACAAATACCATTGGTTATAGTTTTCTGGTTTTGGAATGGAATAGGTCTATTCTTACATTGGTGATCAGCATTCGTTTAGTAACATTCAACCTTCTTTTACATGATTGCAAGGCGATAGGTAAAAGTATTCTCTGTATAATTTTCTTATTCTTATACAAATAGCTTACCTGTCATAATAATAAAAAAAATATAGGTACATTTAGATAGATGACGCAAATGTATAAACTGCGCGTGTTCGAAAACCCCGACAAAAGGTCAGGGGTTGGCCACTACTAACTAGTCTGCGCGCGTCCTAATGGCTTCAAAAACTAAAAAAAAATGCCTCGTTGTGTGATAGTTGACGGAGAGGCATCGGCGGCATTGCTTTTTTTCAATTAGTTGGGATCTCCCGTCTCAAAATTACGGCTGTGACGTCACAGTAGACGGCAAAAAACTTGACACGCTTGGTTTCAATACAAACGTTATGCTTGCGTTATCTATATCAATGAAGGTTTTTTTTTTACCTATGACAGGAAAGCTCTTGGCCTTCATCTCACCTGATGGTAAGTCTCAACAACTGAGGAACTGGCTGTCTTACCTCGGATTGCCGGAACACAACAATGCTTAAAACATCGTTATTATGACTTAAATCGTTATTATGAAATTTAGATAAGACGGTGGTAGCTAGCCAGGCGGGCTTAGAAGCCCTACCACCAACCAAACCGAGCAGAAAAACTTCTGCCCCCACGGGGAATCGAACCTGGACCTCCCGATCAACACCCGGTGGTATGAACCACTACACCAGAGAGGCGGTTAAAACTGACTGCACAGATAGCATTCAACCTACGACACAAGGCGGTGGTTTTGTAATTTTAAAATCTGCTTGCTGATTCTCAACTCGGAAAACAAATGAATCAAGGAATCTCTATACCTGTCTGTCTCTATTGCGGTGAATCAAAGCGGGACAGGAAGAGACTTTCTGAATCGAATTCGCAAACTCATTGTGAATTACAATAACAGAACCAAGCACTTCTTGGCAACTTAAACATAGATTAAACAAAGGTATAGCGTTTTTATGTATAAATCATTCTAACATTCAAGGCAGATGGAAGTCAATAACTGACTATAACAATATATACTAATAACATAGTCGTCGAGGTTGCTGCTCTAAACAAATTTAATATCGTTCTGCTTCGCCGGCTTTTATCGACCCAAGTCAATCCTTTAGAAGTTTCCGTTTGCGAACGGTTGGGACCAAGTGGTACTTACACAGAGCCTTAGTGCATCGTCAAGACTCGTATATTAAAACGTAACTTAGTACATGTCTGGATCTGTTCATTTTATGAATTAGTACTTTGTACTTCTTTTTTAAATACCTACGTAGTTAAGTTTTCAGATCCTTCTCTACAGGCACTGAAAGTTCCACACATTTTATTAAATAACAGTTATATGAGTAGTGGTTAGTACGCTTTGGGTTTCGATACGAAAACCAAGCTACATCCGCCTTGGTCAGGCCCTGAATGGGTGACAAAAGCTTTCTGGTATCGAACTCCTCCGTGCTTCGGAAAGGACGACCTGTTGGTCTTGGTCGCCATTGCAATCGCTTCTACCCACCAACCCGCATTGAGCCAGAGCGTAGTGGTGTTACGACCCATAGTCCACGTGTGCTTTCACAAGAGGAAGGCCTTATGACGAGGTGGATGGAGATATATATAAAAACCCAGCGGTGTCGTCACTTATTGTATTATGTTTATAAAAGCTTAAGGCACACTGAACAATTTATAAAAAGGTATCTTTCACAAATCACTGAACATAAAAACAAAGATTACTATAAAAGGTAGGGCTACTTACAATAGTGCTTTGTGAAAGTTATTTAAGTACTTTGGAAATTTACTGTACGAAACTTTAGATATTCACTTAGGCGTAGTTAAAAACATTTATATATAAGATATCTTATTAATTAGCTTATTATATTATTAATTAGCTTTAAAATTGGAGATCAAAAGCAATGACAAACAGACAGATGGATAGTTTCAAAACAGACACAAAGAAGATGTCTAGAGAACAGCGCAATAGTCGCTAATACTTATATAGCGCCTCGTTACAGCCTGTGCCCAAAATGGGACATATATGGGCTGAGGACGACAGTAATATACCTAAAGAAGTAAGAATGACTGTTAGTAAGTGGAGATAGGAAAGACATTGCACAAAACCACTATCTATAAAACCTCAAAATTTGATGCGAAATAAGTATTTAAAAACATTTTAAACTTTCGTGCATTGAAAACGTCTTCTATGTGAACAATTTACCCGTTATCGAATATAAATTTTACTGAACTGATACAATTGTGCAATCAGCTTGAATTGTATCAATTTTCATACATAAATAATAGTACAGTTCACTGGATATTGAAGGACGATCGCAGCTCGCTACAGATATTTACGTAAATAATTGTATGAATTCAAACGGTGGATACCCATAGAGCTTAATCAGTTACCATTAGTGTTATGTTTGTTACTTTATGTTGATCTGATCATTTATAGTACAGTCTGCAACGAAAGCAGTTGTTCATTTTCGTGCTTTGTTGAAATAACACCTCATTCCTCATTCTTTGGTGTGTCTCTTTTAAAGGGACTAAAGGAACTCGGACCTTTAGTCGTTCATGAAAGAAACGTACTTATTCCTAAAAAGTGGCAACACATTTGGAATTTTTCAGGTGCAGCAGATGTGTATGGGCGATGGTGATCACCTTCCATTATGATGAACCGTCAGCCCTTTTGCCTCCTCTCATGTAAAAAAAAACTAGATGACGTAGTGAATTCCTGGATTCAGTATTGAGAACTAAGCCGCTTTCTCCATGTTTGTCCTCCGACGGTGACCAAATTTTTTGATCTTGATTGTCTGGAAAACCACATTTAATTGTCGGTGTCGATTGCTATTACAACCATCCCTACCCACCAATTTGTACAAGGCTAGCGAGGTGGTGTTTCGGCCCATCAATTTATGGGTAAAAACACCTTCAAGAAACACAGGGGTGTGTTTATAAAGAGCTTTATACGTAAAAAAAAAGTAATGTACATTTTACAATCACAATTTGTTTCATATATGTTAACACCTACTCATTTTCAATCTATGACCTAAATCATTACATTACCTTTATCCACCCTATTAATACCTCTAAATAAATATAGGGTCTAAGATATACTTATAATATGTATTAGATCATCTGTCTGCAATAACGGACATTAGGAGATAATAATCCATTAATTTCCCTGTCTAATCTTAACCAATGTCGTAAATAAACTAGTACGAATGTCCATAATAGTCGTTATGTCTCTGACATCTCAACGGCTAATCTTTTACTGGCATATTTATTAAGCAAAAAATATATCGTTTGAACTGTATTTATTCTGAGTTAAGAACTTATTGTGGTTATTGGTATTTTAATACGATGATAATAGAAACTAAATGTTTTTGTTGAACTCAATTTGTTTATTGTTTTATCTTGACAACATCACAAACTTGATTTTTTAAATTTACAATTGACAAGAATTATTAAAAAATCAAAAGAGTTTGTACTCCTACAAACTAACAGATGACCATAGAAACATAGTTTTTTTAATTTACATGTAAAAAATACAAGATGGCGGCTAGTACTATTAACGTTGCTGTATTGTTGTGAGAAAACAAAAAAGTTTTATCATTGCATCGTAGTATTTATTTTTCAGTGGACGAAGAAAAGAGGACAGTTGTAATTTATTTTTTAATGAGATAGGGGGCAAACGGATAACTTGATGGTAAGTAATTACCGCCGCCTATGGACACCCGCAACACCAAAGGATAGATATATAGTATGTGTGCTGCCGGCCTTTTAAGTCTAAGTGCGCCCTTTCATCAGAGCTTTGGATATCGTATCGAATGGTGCCGTAAAAAGTTATAATGAGTATACTTCCTTAGTATATTTACTAAAGGTTTTTTGTAGACTTTCATAATTACTGCCACAGATAGAGCTCTTAGAGCACGAGCATCGTTATACAAGACAATTTATTTAGGGAATGAGTTTTATGACATTAAATTAAATTATTTTCGTTTTGTCTACTTATTACAAATCCCATAACTTTTGTTACAAACTATTTAATTATAATTACTGTCAATGAAGCTCACGTTAACCAGAGAAATATTTTTTAGCCTTATTAGTATACACTAAAAAAAAACTATTGACTCGACTTTCCCATTAGCACTGTTCGGATATATCGACTGTACACGGTTGTGATATTATATTGGGAGAAAAATAAATTCATAAAACTGTAATTGTAACGTGACAATAAAAGGTGCCATAAAAATACAAAATTCTTTGCAATAAAACTTTTGTTTTCACCTAATATGCAGACCGTACACTACAATTAAAGAAACATCTAGCATCATTTCCGTTATTTCTATTATTCCTGCTCTTGAAAATATTTAATTCAACTAAACGTAAAAGAAAATGGCGTTCACTTAGTACCTACAGGTCCCATTAGAATCACCGACCGAAGGTTCCGTAGTTCAATAACGGGTTGCATTAGTGGAGAGCATAACCGTTACCGTTAACACTAACTGTTATTGCCTGCGGACCCCTAACTGGCATGATTATAGTCTTATGTAGTCGTTCGTTAGGGGAGGATAACTCTTTGGATGTTATATATTCACATTATTTACTTAATGTTACAAAGGCTTTTCTATGAAGAGTTATTTAGTTTATTAAGGGCCTCTTGCAAGAAATTTAAGTCGAGAATTTAAACTAGCTTTAGTAAGTTTATGACTTTTGTACTTTTGCTGAAATATCAAAAAATTACAAAATTGAGATTTAAATTTGTAAATAATTTCTACTATGCGATTAAATATTGATAATGTAAAAATGAAATACTTACCATAGTAATTTCATTACGGTTTTATGACATCAAATACTAGTACACTACGTATGGTTTCCACCTTTGAACAGACAAGAGAATGATTGAACTGTACAATGAAATAGAAAAAATGACATTAGATAAAGCTTTATATATTAGCAAATTATCTAATTACACTGATATTTGTCTTTAATAAATTCAAAACATCGGCAACGTGTATATTTCTAACAAATCATTTAAAATTGTGTCAGTATAATAAAGCTGTATGTAAATTAAGGAAACACTAAACTCAAAAAAACTTTTTCTTTCTAATTTTAAAGATAGACGAACATAGGACAATAGAAGTACCATAATATAAATGTAAGACTGTACTTCCGACCGTAACCGTACTAATTTATGTACATATTAGATAGAGGGACTTACGTGCGCTTCCAGCAGTGTCATGATATTCAAGACAAAACAAAACCATTTCAACTCGCAGTCCACAGGATTTCACATTCCAATTTATGTGAAAGGGAAAAAAAATCAACGCAGCACGTAACCCTTCACGGGCAAAACAACTATGAAATCCTGGCTTAGGCTGTGAAATCACATTATTCACAGTACATGTATGTCCATGTACAGGTACGGTACAAATTACGATCTAAAATAACTCTAAACATACGCTTTTTGATATGTAAGTAAGAAGTCCTTAAGTGAACGCTGAAGACAGTTTTGCATGTTTTATTATAAAACATGCAAACACTCTTATGGTGAGCTACGTACACCATTATGCTTTAAAGTATCTGATAATATTACAGTCACGTAAAAAGTAACCTTTTCTAGATTATTATTATTGTTCTATAACAATCGTCAATATCTCGCTGTATTGAAAGGACTGACATTGTTACGACAGACACATCAATAATAATAAAGTAACAATAATAATAATGTTTGGTAATTATGATAAATACAATCAAATTTTTTTACCTAGTTTTGAATATATATTGTAATTTATTTCTCAAAGTCAAAACTAGCGTATTTGTGAACGTCAAGTCAAAAGTAGTTAACCTCCAAAGTCTATCTAAATACCCAATTTATTACACAAGAAAGTTTTTATAATTTTAAGTATGGGAGGTGAATCCTTAGGTATGATTTCAATGTCTTGAGATGCAGTATTTTTATTCAAATACTGGTAAATCTTGACGGAAAACTCCTAAACAACTTTATGTAGGAAAACATTCACCTATACATTTAAGTCTAAAGCTCGATCCTTCTCAAGATTGTTAACAATAATTTCTAGTTGGACTCTAACTTAGTATTTGTTCGTCTGTAAGCGGCGTGTAACCGCACTAAGACGGCATAGCGCATAGCTGCCGGCGTAGTGTGATCCGCCGAAAATCCCAATTCATTACAAGCGTCCGCAGGGTGAACGCGGGTGAGCGGGCGACGTTGCGCAGGGGCGGGCCGGCCCGCCGGTCGATAGAGGGCGGGGCCCTGCGTACAGCCCCGCGCCCGCTCTCTAATTGATTGACACGGCGGACAACTCGGCCTTTTATTCCTCTGGCGCTGATTTCGTTTATGTAGTCATTATTTTGTTGCTGCTGATTTGCCTACCGATCTTTCGGCCAGATGTGTCTTTGAATTTTTCCGACAGAACCTTTTTTTCAAATTATTTTTAAGATCTAATTTTATGATGCTAACCTTTTCTTAACAAAAATAATAATATCTAATCTGACAGTGCAAAATATTTTGCCGATACCGTACCAAGTTCGAAAATAAGACTAGGTAGCAAATTATAAACTAGGTGCTTGACATATGACCGGCGGCAACAGAACTTGGCCTTCGTTTTCCCTTGGCACTGAGTTCAGTACATGCTATCATCAGGACATTGAACGTAAATAGATTGTGGACGTTCTTTAATAAATAAATGAAGTTTAATATTGATATCTGTTACTTTTGAACTGGATTGTATAAACAGTTTTTAGGTCCAGCCTTATGAATCATTGTTAATATGCATAACTACGTACCACAAACTTTTAATATTATTTGAATATAATAAATACTCTAAAAATACTTTATTTTTAAATGCAAAAAAATATAAGTGTAATGCGTCAAATAAAGAAATTATTTTGACGGACGCACTTACTGAAAATATAAAGTCCAAAAAAAGTATATGATACGCCTTCAAGAGTTTGGATTGTAAGCAATGATGTGATAGAAATTTCTATGAAATAGCTTTACTCTCCGATACCAATTGATAAGTGCGAAACGCTTGCATGATTAATATTCCAATTTAGCTTCTCACTTAAGCGCATGTCACACTGTGCTTCGCGGAGATCCCGACCCGTACACGGACTTCGTGTGGTGTAAGGTAAGGTAGCTTTCACACTACCTGCGATGTACAGCATGATTGCTCATAACGATCCATCACTATCTAAATTGCAAATTACTTACCGTTTCTAAATGGTCGTGACAAATATTCTGTTATAATTTGTATGTACTTTAGTGAGACAATTAGTTTAATTAATACTTGTTTGTTAATGAGTAACTAGTGTTTTTGGATTGAGATATTTTGTGTTAACATTGCAGCTATTTTGGGCAAAAATTTGTACCTATTTAGTATTATTCCTATAATTAGTCCCTATTCATCATATTATAAATCAGATAAATAATATTAGTATTATGTTTCCTATATTAGGTCCTTACCTATGAAATTGGTGTTTTGTATGGAGATTTTGGGGATGTCTGCATTTTACATACTAACATTTTATCAGTTTTCTTCACAACGACAAATCCAGAGATAATAATATTTGGCATGTATCATTAGACAAGCTTTAGCGATATGTATGTGAACACGCTTGATAAAAATTATTCATTGTTTTTATGTTAATGCAAATCAAATGATGTATTCGGGAGGCAGTTAAAAATAATTGTCTTTGTGTCTAATTTTAACACAATTAAACTTACAAAAAATTATCAAATTAAATAATACGAGCTCAAATATATGGTCTATTTTTAGAAGAGGCAATTATTTTATAAGAATGTTCTGAAACTTAATAGTTACGGACAATTTGCAAAGACAGAATAAAAACACCAATTTCATAGGTAAGGACCCAATATTATTTATCTGATTTATAATATGATGAATAGGTACAACAAATACCGTTACAAAGACAGTTACATTGAAATCTACTTAACAACATACAACTATTTATATATTTATCGCGCCTTGTTAAATGGCATTGGAATATCTCATATTATTTGTGTTTTAGATATGAAGGAAAAGCAAAAAACTTAAATACATTTTCAAACTTATTTAATGACTAGAAGTTGCCCGTGACTTCGTCCGCGGTTCCTATGGTTTTTTAACTATCCCAAAGGAACCCTTTAATTTTCCAGAATAAAAGTATCTAAGATGTTGACCAGGGATATAAGGTATCACCATGCAAAATTTCATTGAAATCGGTCCAGCCATTTCGGAGATTAGCCCGTACAAACAGACAGAGAAACAAAAAATTTGTATTTTTGCATCCCCAAACTTGATTTTAAGCTTTTTTTTCTATGTACAGACATTCACCTCTACAGTTTTTATTTTTTATTTTTTTTATTTGGAACACAAACAGTAATAAGTTTTAAATACAGTTAGTACACAGATAATTACACAGAAACCAGTAAAGTGTTCACATAAAAGTTACTACATTGATACGGTTCAAGCAACTACTCATCATAAAGAAAGGAAAACAACTCAAAACTACAAAAAAAAGTACAACAGAACATCCAAACTACTTTAAAATATATAGTTTTATTATATATACAGATTCAAAAGTTGGAATCATAAAGAAGCATTGTAGTTATTAATTTATATTAAAAACCTCAAAACTTCTACAAAAATTTTAAATGAACCTTTATTTTTTGTAGTAACTAGACAATATTTGCGAATAACATCAGAACTGCAGATAATCCGTTATTGTTGCCTCGCAGCGCTATTAATAAATACGCTGGAATTCTTGGTGGCGATTTTATTCAATCCCAATATAAACGAATAAAGCGGAATGATATTTTCATTTGATTTCTCGACTCTTTTAATCCAGCTTAAATGCTTAATTCTCTAGGTACACTCGGAAATCCTCATGTAATTCATGTATTTGAAACAAACTTGACCCAGCAATAAATAATGTAATTTACTTAAGTGTGTGTGTAAGTATCCAATTTGCAATCAAAGTCAATGCCTGGAGCTAGATACAAATAGTAATTTCAGGTTTGGATCGATATCTGCATAATGATGAGTAGGCATACAAGTATATGGAGTGGGGGTGAAATGTGACTCTTAAGTGCCTCACATTAAGGGTTACAATGTGTTGGCTAACGGAACTGTCAAGATCGAACGGCGTTTTCGTCAAGTGCACAAGCATGTGCAACTCTGACCTTCGCCCGGCGAATAAACTTACGGACAATACTAATTACTGCTCAATAGCCATCACTTATATCTTTAAGAAGTTGTTTATCACTTATGTTTCTTATCTTATTAGTTTCTACAAGATGGGAATCCCATTCCAATTTGGGTCAGCGCAAACATATCTCATTTCCTTCTATTGTCCTTTGATATTTGTAATCTCATTATTCTCCATTCTTCTGCTCCTCACACTCCGTTGCTTTATTGGTCTCTCGTTCAATCTATATTCTGCTGCACCTAACCTTTTTATTCGTTCATACCACATTAACTTATAAACACAATTTTTAGTCACTTCTTTCACACTTCCTTCATAATCAATTGTAATTCTGTCTGTTCTGCAGTTCCAAACGATTCACACAACAACAATCCGTACGTAGTTCATGTAAAAAGTATACTTAGTTTATGATTATTTAATTAATTTTTTGGAAGTTCTGTAATCTCTGTCTGGTCGTTTTTTGGACATTAAAGTTTAAGTAAATAAACAATTACATTGCGTGCACTTTTCACTTATCCATCCAGCGTTCGATCGTCATTTTATACTTCCCATGTCCCATTCTTTTCTCGACAAAAATCACTTTTGCTTTATTAAAAGTTAATAAATAATATTTCCTACTATCGGCACTACAACAGCCCATCATATCTCTTAAGCATGAAAGCTATATACAAAATCTGTGATTGAATGTAACTTACACTTTAATAAGAAATTTTTTGTACTTAATGTTTATGTATTACATACGATATAATGTACGATGTGTACTCTACACGAGTTTCAAGTCGTAACCTGTATCAAAGATAAACTTTGTTCCACGTGTGTCCACGTTCAAGGTTCTATTTATGAGGCGACTGAAGATGTCTCATTACATATACAAGATAATGGCTCCCTAAATGTACGATAATGTCGACCCGTAACACTCCTCATGAACTCCTTCATATAGACTGGTTTTAGGACGAAAGTTAAGACACGGGTGAAATAGTTTTTTACTTATAGACGAGTAATAAGGCCATTGTAGAGAAAAATAGACACGATATCGTTTATATCATTGTTGTTTAATAAAGTCGTGATTCGTGACCACAGCAATTGAGCACAAGCGGATATGAAAAATCTATAAAAGTAAAACCACAAAACAATAACAGATGCACGGCCGTATGAACTCACTAAACTACGCAGGGGTAGATTGTAATGACGTTGATAATTATCAGACTACCCGCAATACACTTGACATGTTTGTAAAAGAGCGCCGGAAGCCGGGGTGAATCCGGCGCGGTCACGTGATCGGCGGCCATCTTGTTTAACTACACACTTCCGGTTGCGGCGCACGAAAATGCAGGGCTCGTAAACATTTTGCGGGGATGTTTAGCTAAGTGAATTTTCCGGAGAGCTAAACTTTTATTTTTATGTTTGCGGCTGCTGTAAAATTGTAAAGTGGCTACAGTTTTTTATAGCAAATTTTATATTTACTTTAATTTATTGTCATTCTAGTAAAAAAATGTTTAATAATAGCAGTGGTATAATTAGGAACTTTAGTCAAATTAATTTGATATGAAACGTTTATTTGTACTTTTTATAAGTATAAAGTTTTATTTTGTATTTATGTAATAGTTAATAACATATTTTAATAATAGTAGGCCCTATATAAATAAACCCAGGCTAACCATTATTATTTAGTAAAAATCAAACATAGAGTCTCCTTGATTTTATTTTTCACATTATTTTTCACTATTATTATATGTAAGCACTATGCCACCATGCAATACTCTATTTCGCACTAGTTTGGCCGTACACGCCGTCCGTGCTCGAATCCAAATTGTAGATACTCGATATAATACTCTAAAATCCTAGAAAGCTCTCCGTAATACCAAACACTCACTTTCACTCCCCACGAGCCGCATGTAACCGGATGAACCCGGATTTAGAAACCAAATCTCTTGACCGGATCGATCCTCGACATTTATGAAAAGGTCGCATCCGAGCGAGAGAAAAAAGAGAATCCACCTAAGCCCGCAACCGGGGAAAACCTCAGTACGTTTCAAAGAAAATATTTTCTTAGATGTCGTGTAAGTTTCACTAAACTCGCAAAATTGTTTGCGGCCGCAAAATGTTTTAACACGATGTAGTAAGGTCGAATGTTTTATGTTCGGTTCTTTTTTGGCTGCAGATTTATATTTGTCGAGCTGTCGTGGGGGACGTCACTGAGCCAGCTGTCACCGACTATCAATATCGGCTGTAAACTGATGTATGGGGTGGCAAAGGCCGTATCAAATCGATAAATTGTGTTCGCCGGCTACTTAAGAAAGTTTCAATAAGTTTATTTATTGGCTTTATTGAAGCCCTGTCACCGGGAGTTAGTTCGCCGGACTGCGCCCAGGCCTCCCCATGAATAACTGAGGATGTTTTGGTTCCGTCGTTACGCTCTCGTTTCGCCCGCGATGTTTATATTTTTGGCAAACTTTAACTCATGAGTGAATCAACTAGAGACATGACATTGAATCTGGTTATTGATCGTTAAGCCATTTTCAATTCCTAGGAATTATTAACTTACACCTCCTTCTAGATAGGGATAGACAAATAATAATTTTATATTTATCCAAGACTGAACCGATAAAAAAACCATTTGAAAAATGTTCATAAAAAAATGTTTTTTTTTAATATTCTTCCCGATAAGCACCCCTGGTAGAACCGCTATCGCGTGCGGGTGACCGGAAGTGGTGTCCCCAAATCATGGCCACAGCACGTGCGTCTAATTACCGCACTCGACGCTTACCGACAGAACGTTTACTGATTTCCATAAAGTTCACCACTCGAAGCCAGACTCGAAGTTTGATGCCAGGTACATACAAAAAAATTGTGACATTCCTTATAATTCTGGTCTCGATAAACTCGAGAACATCTGGACCAATTTGCCTAATTTTGTAAATGCCACAAGTTCAATAAACTTTTGATTGTATTTTTGAGTTGCTACAAAAAACTATGCTTGGTTACGGAATTTTCACAGATTACAATAACGTGATCAATTTGGTTGTAAATACTGGTGACAGACAAATCTTACTTCCAGTCCTATTTCCAATTCTTTTGGTGGTCGTCGTTCTCAGCCTATAGACGTCTTACTGCTGGTACTGGCCCATACTCCTCATGGAGAAACACATGAGGAGTATGGGCTATAACACCACCACGCTGGCGCACAACAATTTTGCCCAATGCGCACGTGAGTTTTCAAAATATATCAGCTACATAAGCAATTTTTCATGTTGGAATACTAATATTATTGACGAATATATAATTACTTCTGTAGGGAGAGGAAAATAATTACTTCCATTAATTAGGGTTTGACGACGTCCGTGGTCGAGTAGTTAATAATACTCTTGCTCAAGGTGTCACCATTTAAGAGATTCAGGTTTGAGACTAGGTAGTGGTAGATGATTGGGTAATGAATTGTTAATATTTCTTTCACCGAAAATACACTAGTCTATCGTATCAGCCGAGTTGGCAAGGACGCACAACTCGTTGAAGAGGTCGCGGGTTCGATCCCACTGCCTACGCCTGTATGACTGAATTTAAATGAAAAGTACAGTGCATTGTGAATATATATGCCTCGCATTGTGCCCGGTGCATGGCAACATGCTCACCTAATGGGGACTTGTTAAATGTTAGGAGAAATGTGGGTACTGAACACCTCTGCCTACCCCTTCGGGGATTGAGGCGTGATGATGTGTTATGTCATAATGTTCGTGTGTATCTAAATAGGTTAGTGACCCTAGAACCCAAAACAAACAGTGCATACTTTCGATAAGGTTAAATACTCGTATTCATGTAAATATTCAGTAAATGTCCAGTTAACATAAGCAAAATATCTATCTAATGTATATCTATTTTAGTTATATTATTATTATTATAAACGTATATTTTTTTGGTCTTTTGTCTTTGCTTATAAATAACTAAATAAAGAAAAACCTTTCATTGGCAATTTGTTCAGTGCAATAATTGTAAAACTATCATAATTTGTAAGTGCTGTGGTTTTTGGTAAATAAATAAATAAAATAAAAAAAAAATATATATATATATATTGGTATGTATATGTATATAGTATTTAATTGTAAGGTAACAAATTATTTTTCTTTTTCTTATTTTGCATTTTGATAGTCACCTGCTTAACAGTATAACTAACATTCATGGGTTAACTGGAAGAGATCTCTTTCAGAGATAAGTCCGCCCTTGCAAACTGTGTAATGTAACATAAATTTTAATGTATTTTCAAGTGCAATAAAGAGTATATATATATAAAATAATGCTTAAAGCCGTCCGGGACTTGAATTCAGACTACGGGTTGCTCAACCAACATATAAACAATATAAATCATGCCACACATAATCATAAGGTTCAGTTTTCCTATAATGCGCGCTAAAAGGTGTTCTAATAAAGCATTACGTTGCGTGCTCACTTTTTCATAAGCGACATCGTAACTGGCCTTATAGTCGAATCAATTATTATCGTCGTACACTGAATACTCTATAAAAGCGTGGTAATATTCGTCGGAACTTTTTTAAGATACTGTCAACATACTGTTTAAGCTGGGTGTACTCAGTTTAATAGGTTAATAAAGATCTTAACCATAGATGGAGAGAGCACGATCTTTAGCCATCTTTTTTCTGTCTTAGGGAAGAACGCAGTTAATTGCCCCTTTTTTGCTTTGTATTGAAAACCTCGTTGGCATAATGGGTCGTACACTTTGTCTTTCGAAATTAATAACAAAGCTACTGTACTTTCGCTTTGGTCAATCCTTGGATGGAGCTTCGGAAGTCACAATAAGCCCTTGGCATCGGTCTTTGTTGCATCCATTTTAGCCACCAATCCGCCACTAATCAGTGTGGTGTTACGGTCCGTACTTCTCAAGTATTTCTCTATGCCAGAAGACCTGTCCCCAGCTGTGGGTTGGACGGTTGCAAATAGCGACCGGGACCAATAGCTTTTAATTTTCTGTTTCACGGCTATTGTTCTTCAAGAATTATTTTCATTTTGTTTTCGTTTTGCGTTTTATGATGTTTTTTGTAGCTCTTTAGTTTTTTTGACAGGTTTTAACAGTTTTTGACTGTTTATGTCTGTTTATCGCTACCTGTTTTGACTATAATTGACTGTATTGAAACAAAAAAAATCCATGAAAATAATTTGGATTGGAGCACGATTATAAAGCCATATTTTTCCGTTGGGCTGTCAAGTACCGGAAGCCGGAGCCAGAAACGAAAGAAATATGAAATATTGTCTTAGTTGAATGAGGCCAAGAGCCTATCCAGAGTGGATGAAATTGAAGACCTAATTAATTATTTAATAAGTCAAGAAGAAAATTAGTAATCACATTCATAATTAAGTATCTTCCATTGATTCTTTTATAAACAAACTTAGTTTTGTTAATAAAACGGCTAACTTATCGCCACATTATCTGCAATGACGGGACACTAATAAGCCATTGATATTTGGAATGGAACTACTATTCATATAGTATTGTTTCATTGTCATAAACAGTATCTCGGGTGCTTAGTAATCAATTGTGTTACAACGCGATGGTTATCCAGTGCGAAATTACCAATAAAATCTTTGTATTCGAATGTACTGCCTTCAGTGATTAGAGATATATAAATAATATTATTACTTCTAAAAAAATCAGCAATCGTTTAGTCACAACTGACTGGGATCTTTACCATTTTTTTACATATGACAGGTAAGCTCTTGGCCATCATCTCACCTTATGGTAAGTGACGATAAGGTGGAAGCGAGCTTCACCTGTAATCCGCAACAACTGTGGAACTGGCTTTCATACCTTTGATTGCCGGAACAAAGCAATGCTTAGAACATTGTTTTTATGGCGACAAATTTAGGTAAGACGGTGGTAGCTAGCCAGGCGGGCTTAGAAGCCCTACCACCACCACCAACCAAACCGAGCAGAATAACTTCTGCTCCCATGGGCAATCGAACCCTGACGTCCCGATCAACACCCGGTGGTGTGTACCACTAGACCAGGCGGATGTAATTTCAAGACCGTTTGAATAAAACTTAAATTCAGTTTATTGTGATGGTCGCTTGTCTCATACTTTTGCCTGTGCATGCCAAATAGGCTCTCCCTCTATCACACAAGCGAAATATGGATGTTGACTCCCCTGCCGACCCCTTCGTGGATAGAGGCGTATATGTGTACAATCCCGAGCATAAACATGTTAACACTTTTGAAAAATAAACGTCTTTATTCCCTTGCAATAGAGGTCATTTATTGCGAAAAGTGTATATGTCAACGTAAAATTGTAAAATACTTGTAAGTCACAATCAAGGTCACAATCTTGAAGTGCAGTTATTTTATTTGACTGACGACTGTGTTTTATTCATAACTCTATGAACACAGAACGGTCTACTGCAAGCCCAGCCAATCAGGGACAGCCTTCGGACAGTTGACAATTTGACTATTGTAAGATTGTGATTGAACAGTTTCAGTTCGATAGATTACAATCTGACGAATAATAATACGCTAAATTGTAAGCAACATGTTACGTTTACAATCCTTCGACAGTTCACAATCTCGCGGGATAGATTATATAAACTTACGTTATTTACAATTTTACGGTGACAAATACATGTTCTGTTCATGCTCGTGACTGTTTACTTACTCTGCATCAAAAGCGCTCAAGCTAAAAATTTCTTCTGTAATATTTCCCCAACATAGAAGTTTAAGAAATCAGAGCGTATACTCGTATAGACTAGAAGCAATACCTCTAGCTAAGTCTAAAAACGATCGAAAGAGTTTTCAACTTAAATTGTCCAAGTAAAACTTTCACTCAATTATTTTAAACTAACTAACTACTAGAAATGTTGGTTTCTTATCTATTTTTAACATTAAATAGCCTTACATTTACTGATGGGAAATACACAGTAATAAAAGCTAAACCTGTAAAATTTTCTCGGCAAAATATAAAACATATCCAAACAGATTAGAAAATGAGAAATGAGGTATTAGAAACAGTGAACTGTTTGCTATTTTTAGGAAAAACGTTGGAATCGAAGATCAAATGGTGGCCTCATATGAAAAAAGTGGGGTAAAATCAGTTAAAGGAACAAACATTTGTCTTAGAAAAACAAGCAATAATAATAGGCTCTAAAATATTTTCTTAACTCATTATTTAAAGAGTTCATTGTACCGTGCCAATTACCTTTTTGTATAACTATATTTAAGGAACTAAAATGGTACTGCGATGTACAAATCAGCTATCTCATAATGTTAATACACAGTAATTCATGTAACACTGTATAAAATAAAAAACCTTGTTAACACTGAAGCTAAACTTATCATAATACCTACTCGTCAGAACCTTAACTTTGAAGCCTTCAACACAAACAAAAGGGAAACAAACAAAGGCAGATTTTTGATGAGGATGTTGTCATCTCAACAATAATAATGGCCAGTGTTTCTAGTAACCCAAAAATAAATTGTCCACGTGAAAGCACGGTGCGTGACCAGCAGTGGGAACGAACACGTGGCCCGTAAACGCTCAGGCTATAATGATCCAAATAACACCCGACCAGTCCACTGTAATCGATATGGCTAAAGTGTTTTCGCCCCTTGAATTATATTGTAACACAAATAACACTAAAACATTGAGTAAAAATTTTGAATTATATGTATTTTAATTTTAATAAAATTTTATTATTGTGATATTAAATAAAAGTGTTTGTTTACTTTATTTATTTATTTCATTTTTTTATGAAACTCTAAACTATAATTTGAGAAGTAAAAAAAGAAACAAAAAGAATGTAATATTTTGCAAAGCACTAGCTCGATACTTACCCTAGTAACGACAACTATCAACTACTTTGGGGTACATACTTGCTTAATGAAAATGCCCTTTTATACTTTTTTAACAATATACACAGAACTACAGGCTCATCAATATAAATAAGATATTTCTTCATTAAGAAATGACCAAACCTTGACTAAAGTCGTTTTGAAAAAGGTCCAGGTCATGTATGTATGCTTGTTACAAGCGCTTGCGGTAATGAAGTTAAATACAATAGTATAATTTAATACTGTAATTTAAAATAATTTACAATAAACTATTTATTTGTAAAATACATAATATGTAAAATGTTAAATGTTGACGATTTTAAGTGCCGAACTTGGCCTATGAAATAAAATTATTTTTGATTTGATTTGATTTGATTTGTATGAAGATAGTAATGAGAGTAGAGGAAGCTTAAGATGTGTGCCAGGATCGAAGCAAGTGGAGAGCTGTAATCTCTGCCTACCACACTGGGAAACAGGCGTGAATATTATGTATGTGTATGTAAGAAATGAATTAACAATTCTTCCCTTCACGCGTTTTTTATTACAAAACTTTTGTTATATCATGCAAAAATATATTCCCATTTTTACTTTTTACACGGGAGACTTGCTCTCCCGTGTAAAATAATTAAATATGTATTTAGATTTCTTCCTGAGCCGAAACAAACAATATTTACAATACTCGACAAAATCTACCCTACTAAGAACAAATAGCAATATAATATATTTAGCTACGTTATTTGACAGTAAAATACCTACCTATACAATTAATATATACTATATATCACTCAAATTCTAAACCATATCCCACGTCTGTTCACTTTGGGTTTTTTTCCTTGATTGTTGCGCATTTTCCTTTCTTTGCCAGCCATTTCGACCGCGTTGTGTGTGTGTATTGTTTTAACTAGGAATGAAATGGTATTCGAATAATTCAGCCTATAATTTTTTGAATTAGATTTTAGCAATAGTGTTCGATGGAGCTTGTCATTTGGTATATCGTACAGGTATACCGCTACCCCTTTTTTCATGAAATTTTCTTCCTTGATGTTAAAGTATAATAAATTGCCATGTTATTTGCCATTTCTTAATTTTCCTCAGACTAAATACAGCACATCAAAATCCTCCGAATCAAATTAGCGTAAAACCTACCAAACTTTGATTAGTTTAAACCAACGAATAACGAATGTTGACTGAAATACAATAAAACACGTCGAGGCATGTAATAAAAACACTCATAAAGAAATCGACATGCCTTCGAAAGCTTGAGCGCGCGGCGGTACTCGTAAAAATAATCCAAATCATAAATCCGCAGTAAACGGCACATTTCATAATATGCAGACCGGCGTGATTCCAACCCTATGAATATATTAATGAGCCCAGTGGTTTTTATTTATTCTCGGTAACTTGTTAACTGTGGAAGTGAAATGTTAATGAAATACGTAACGGTTATGGGAAGCAACAGGTAACATAAAAGAATGACGTGCCTAATAATCTGCTAGAAATGAGCCGTATATCTGTAATAAACATGATTACCAAATTTTTTATAAGATGTGAAAGATGTTACTGATTAAAATGAAAATATGAACTGGAACGTCATCAGCGTTAAAAATAAATAAATATCTTTAAATATTCACACCTGTCAACTAGCTCCATTTTAAGCAACTGACGAGATGACAGATATATATACTTAATAGATAAATACATGTAAATATCCTGAATATATATAAATATATATAAACATCCAAGACCGGAGAACAAATGCCTGAAAATTCAGCACCCAAGCATTTGCCCCACCGGGGATCAAACCTACATGTATTGCATTGCATTACTTTATGATTTCCTTTTACTCTTTATCTATCTTTATTTCAGCCGGAGGATGCTTAAAGCTGATCCCACCCGCAAGATTTGTTACAACAACATTCATTTAATATAACAGTGGTGGTTTAGGAGAAAGAAATGCTTGGGTATGATAAAAGTATAAATGAAAGATATTGAGATGCGTCGACGACTTGGCGAAGGTGGCAGGAAGTTGCTGGATACAAGCACTAGAATATTAAGGAGATCTTTAGGGAAGAGCTTTGTTCTGCAGTTATCTCTACATGGCAGATCTGAATCGAAAACTTTGAGGGGGGCGACCTAGGCAAATCAAACGCTCTTTATCTTAGCCAGGATACAGGCATTAAAACCCTCATGCAGTGTGCATGTATGAAGGCAATATCTATACATATACAATAAAACTGTAGAGTTATGTAAAAAAAAAAATATTTTTTTGTATCTCCGCCTCTTTGTTTGGGCAAATCTCCGAAATGCTAGACCGATTTCAATGAAATTTTGCATGGTGATACCTTATATATTTGGTCAACATCTTATATACTTTTTATTCCAGAACATTAAAGGGTTCCTGGGGAAGTAAGTAACAGCTAGTTTAAAATAGATTAAGTGAAATGGCTGTGCAAGGATCGTAGAAAGTGATTTAATACATATTCATAAGATTCGACAATGGTAGGGTATAATAAATATAAAAGTTCTTAAGTCCAGCTGATGACTCAACCACAGTGTATCAATAAAAAATATTTCACTGTTAGGAATGTATAGCGTTAGGAAAGGCATATCCCTAAAATGACTGCTATTGACTACTTTTTCTTTCTTTACACTATCGAATTTTGCACCCGTGCGAAGTCTGGCTAATTAGTATTCAGGTGTCCAAAACATGTACTTATATGTAAGAGATAAGTATATTTAACAACTTTGATGAACATTGCAGCGCGAGCGTCAAGTCTACAACTTTCGCGTTCACAAAACCTATTAAGCTCAAGATGTTGGGATTTTAATAACTGAGCTCCGTAAACTTGAAATTAACCTTGTACCCCCGGGAGTCGTGCGCCGGGCCATGAATACCTCGAGTTGCCAGCTATTGTTGCGTTGCAGCCAACCGGAGGATATAATTATGTCGCGCTCATATATGTACAGAACTACAGATATATAGGGTGGGACTTACTAAGTGCCTTTCAGATTGGCTGCTGAGGATATATATACTAGATTCATAGTTTTCAAACTTAAACAGGAACTTATTTTGTCTTTAGGAACTTGAACAATGCCAGGCTTCGTTAGGTGGGTAGTTTTACTAATACCTATGCTTTTCCAGAATATATTAAGTTGGGAATATTTGTATGTCGTCGGGCTTTGTCCCCCGAAGAAGAAGAAGAAGTTTGAGAACCCATGTTTTTCGTAGGTGTCCCCTGCTATTGTCTTGATATCAAAAGTCAAAGTACGTCAATCAGTGATGTCGTCGTCAGGCATAGAGTCAACCGATACAGGTTGGATGCAACATCCCCACCCCCAGTTACCCCCAGTTACTGGGTAGCAGCCTTCTGATGAGGCTGCTACTAAAGATGTGGGGCAGAGTCCTGCTTGCATGGCCTAGTCGCCGGTCAAGTCTAAGTCTAGTCAAGCCTGGCCTGTCTGCGTCAGCCAGCGGCCACTGTGCCCTTGACAACTAGTCTTCCGCCACGATCATATCGCCAATCAACAAGTTGTCGTTTCTTGTGCTTCTTCATGTCTAAGGCGAGCTGGTCTTGTCGGGAGCGAGGCGTGTCCTGCAGAGCCTTGACAGCGAAGGAATCTGTGGCAAGGGTCTGTCTTGCGATTACTTTTTGTCTTGCGAATCTTTATAAGTCTCGTGTCAAAGCATGGTCCAAAAACCATAACTTTCTCAGACAATAAAAAAACCTAATCAGATAATTAATAATTACCAAATAAAACGGCATTAAATTAATGAATTCAATCATTTCATTATTAAAACAAAGTATTTCGCACCACATGGCATGTATAGAATAAGGCCATTTGTACACGAACTTCCGCTACTGAACTAAAAATTATAGACATGTCATATTTAATAGGTATAATTTTTCTTTATAAAACGGGGACAATTTTTTTATTCCATGGCATGACAAACCAACAAGGGCCAACCAAGATATAGTTAGACTGTAAATCTTTTATAAATACAATGTTAATAAAGAGTTTCCAATACAGATACAGTCATTGAAGGAAAAATACACCATGTTACTTACACGAAGAATAAATCTATACATATAATAAAACTGTAGAGGTCGAATGTAGCTGCATAGAAACGAATGCTTAAGACCAAGACAGAGGTATGTAAAAAGAGGGAAAAAAACTAATATACAATAATAAAAAATATATATATTTTGTTTCTGTCTGTTTGTACGGGCTAATCTACGAAATGGCTGGACCGATTTCAATGAAATTTTGCATAGTGATACCTAATAACCCTGGTCAACATCTTAGATACTTTTTATTCCGGAAAATAAAGAGTTCTCGTGAGATAGTTAAAAAAACATAGTAACCGCGGACGAAGTCGCGGGCAACAGCTAGTTCTTAAAAAAAAAAATTACCTATGGGAAATTGTTCGTATTGATAAGTCATCAGCTCCTACTGAGACTCAAACACGAGGCCTCAAACCGAGCGCGCCGTCTGCTAAGTTTCGATAATATTAAAACCATTTTACGCAATTACCACACTAGCAACAATGCTAAATTTCAATACAGAAAATTACAACTGAATGTTCCATTTCAGCTATTGAACAAAAAATTTCGTTTAAGACCTGTTCGTGAAATCTATGCAAACGCATAAACAACGTGCCTTTCGTTCACGTTGCCGTTGGTTTAGTTTTGATAATATATTTTTTTAATAATTTCTCCTTTCCTACATAAATCCTAACACTGTCTATTAAAAACTCATTTGTAGGTATTTAAAAAAAATGAAACCCTTGACAGCGATATATTAAACAAACAATTTATTTTTAACTCTCGTCAAGATGTCGGTGTCAGTTTCACTTAAAAGTCGACCTAAAGCCATTGTGTTAGAGGCGTGATCGGCAAGGCAGGTTCGGCACATAATGTTAATATTTAAGCCGTAGTTAGTGACACATTGGCGTTAGCGCACGGTGGAGTTAACACATAATTGAGTGTCGTTAACGACGCATGCACCACTCGAGTCCGTTTTACTTAACGCTTGAAACAAACTTTATGAAGCCTTTAACATAAGTTTTCATCGTGTTAATGTTAAGACCTATAGATATGAACGTACTTATAATAATAAACCTTACTAAATAACTATAAGAGAAATGTAAGTCTCAAAAAATTTACGAAAAACGATTTGGTTATTTTGGTTTCATAATTTGGAAGTCCAAGCAAGGTTTGTTAGATAGAAAGTATAAAATAAATTAAAAAAAAATGCTCGGGCGCACCACCTGTCTTGCTGAGAGCAGTCACTGCTTGGTGAAGCGCGGACTATGGCAATGAACTGCCTAGTCTCTGACTAACCCTTGGGGGATAATAGTGGTGATTATATGTATGTATGAAGAAAACGCTATAATTTTACTATGCCATACAAACTGTCCATACATTTTAACCATTATTAAGAAATTAATTAATAGGTACGGATGAAACAATATTATTTAAATTTTAAATTCTGAGGCAGTATGAAAAATATGCTCTTCACCACAATCTGAGCCATGTCTGAGATGAAGCTGCTAGTTTTTTTTTATTTTATGTATTTTTTCACTGTGTTTTATCTTACTAAAGTTTTCAAATATTGGGTCATTACCTATGAAATTGGTGTTTTTATTCTGTCTTAGTATTTCGTCTGTAACTATTAAGATTCAGAGTATTCCTAAAAAATAATTACCTCGTCTAAAAATATTTTTGAGCTCTTTTGATTTGTTTTGATAATTTGTTGTAAGTTTAATTGTGAAGAAAACTAATCAAGTGTTAGTATGGAAAATGCAGAATTCCCCAAAATCTCCATACAAAACACAATATCCGTTCTTAGCCTATATACGTCGCACTGCCGGGCACAGGCCTTCCTCATAAACACAGGAGAATAAGCCGTAACACCACACTGGCCCAAAGCGGGTTGGTGAGTAGAAACGGTTGCGTAAGCGACAATATACACCCAATTTAAATAAGATTTCAGATCAATGTAGTTTTCAGTATAACCTAAAAATTTTCCAATCTTTCCATAATGTGGCGTTTCAAATGCTTGTTTCAATCGCAGCCTTGAGCGATGTAAACGTATGTAAATTAAACTTCAGTACTCGCCCTAAGAAATACTTCAAAGATCCCCAAACCGAATTTCCTTTGCCGAACACAAAACTAGGCATGCATTATTTATGACCCGCGACTTTCTTTCATAAAGATATTTTTATTATTTCCCCTTTACCAGCACGCCATTTTACTCGACTGTCGTTTAAGCGCACATTCGCTCGCGTCTCATCACGTATTCAGCTTTCGAAGACTATGGGGTGGGCTTAAACTGCGATACAGCATTGTCGACCCTAACGCTGTACAACAATAGTGCGCAATAGACAAAGCCTCTTTTGTTTGAACATCAAGGGTATGAGCGAGTGACAAGGCGAATATAGTTCCTAAATTTAGAAAGGTAAGCTCTATTATCTATTGCATATATCATGAGCTGGTAGGCCTGGCAGCGCTAATGAATGTGCATTATAATAATTACAGTAGTAATTAACTGTCATCTCGACTTTTAATTTAATGGGAAATTACAGGCATCACAATTTATTATACCGTGTTCCTGCCGTTATACAATAACATCGACATATAACTCAGACCATTAAATTGAGCATTTTTTATTATGGATTACAACTTTTTTTTATTTCATTTTAACTTTGATTTATTTTACATATAAAATCAAGGCCCTTGTTTTTTTATTGGCTCAAGAATAGTACGAGTATCAACAAAAGTTTTGCTTGCACTAATTGTCCACATCTTACAGATCTATTGTACTGTATATAAAATTATAATAACACAATTATTAAATCGGTTAAACTTAATTTACCAATAACTTTAAAGCTATGCAATGTAAAGCGGTACTTGTTTCTTTTGTACGATATATTTACCAAGAGCTACGGCAGCATTATGCAAAGTTAATGTTATACATTACGTCAGGAACACGGTGTATAATTATTTCTAGAAATAGAGAAGCGTTAGTTCTTATCGGTAGTCTTATGTAACACAACAACAACTTAAATTTACCGGAATAAAAAGTATCAAAGATGTTGACCAGGGATACAAGGTTTCTTTGAAGAATTTCATTGAAATCGGTCCAGCCATTTCGGAGACAGACAGACATTACGGAAAAACAGACAGAGAAACAAAAAAAAATGTTTTTTTTTGTAATGTCCCTCTTTTTACATCCCCCTAACTTGGTATTAAGCATTTTTTTTAATACAGACATTCGACCTACACTGTTTTATTATATTTATAGATATAGATAAAAACGAAACAAAGACCAACTATTTATGTACATAGTTTATAACCGAGCATTTGTGACAATAGTAAAAATATAGAAAAAAAAATTCGTTCATGGTGGCAGATGCTGTCTTTTCAATTTCAAAACTATAATACAAACAAATATATCAAATCTTTGCTTGACCGTAAACAATCAGCTGACCGTTCGACTGAATATTGATTCCACCTTTATGATAGTGTCACTTAATTTCTAATTCACTTTATGCCGGGTAAATTACAAGAATAATTATGGCCTACCTACGTTTTCGAGGAAATAAAATTAGCAACGGCATTCAGCTGTTGATATTATCAAGTTTATGAGTTTTTATAGTAAACTTCACGACAACAGCGAACATTTTTCTCCACACATTTCCTTCAATTCTTCATAAATGCCAGAGGAGGCACGGGTAGTCAATTCCTAGAGAAAAAACATATGTGTATGCAATAAATAATTTGACTTTATCTATGGCTATGTGTGTTACATCGTTGGATAGGTGTTTTTGCCTTGTCCAAATCTTAGTCCAATTAGAGCAATTCTTTGTTAAACAAAGAAGTAATACGCGTTGCGTAGCTCCTGGTGCCACCTTCCAATAGATATATGTTGGATAGGTATTAGGTCCTTACCTATGAAATTAGTGTTTTGTATGGAGATTTTGGGGAATTCTGCATTTTCCATACAAATTTTTTTTCAGTTTTCTTCACAACGACAAATCCAAATATAATAATATTTGGCATCTATCATTAGACAAGCTTTAGTAATATGTGTAATATCACACTTCATTAAAATATTTATCGTCTTTAAGTGAATGCAAATAAAATGATGTATTCGGGAGGCACTTAAAAAGAGTTGTCTCCGTGTCCAATTTTAACACAATTAAACTTACAATAAATTATCAAAACAAATCAAAAGAGCTCAAAAATATAGTCTATTTTTATACGAGGTAATTCTTTTTTAGGAATACTCTGAATCTTAATAGTAACTATTAAGACAAAATACTAAGAGAGAAAAAAAACACCAATTTCATAGGTAAGGACCCAATATTTTTGAACAGATTAAAAGTTGCAATAGCGCTTATTTCTTAAATCGATTTACTGCCACTTTACTCGATATCCCAAGGGGTCCGAAAAAATGGACCAAGAAATGTCCTGGCAACATTCAGAATGATCTGCAAACTTTTCTGGGTTCAAAACAATTTACAGAATCCTGATATTTTGCACACTTAACCTCCTTTGGTGCCTGCTCTATACGATTATCGAATAGTTTGCTACCAAAACTACTATACTAGAGCCTCGGGCCGTGGACGACTGCCTCACACATTGAACGTTTATCACGTTCGGGGCACGGAGCTTAACCAGTACATCCAATACTGTCAACACATCCCTCCTCAGGAGTCTGCTTACTCCACTCACATGAACCCATAACCTGAAGTCAACTTCTTTACATAGAAATAAATGGCTCTTTAAAACCTAACAGTCAAGTACTAAATAATTCAACAATATTGTCACAGCTTTGTGTTCTCATACTTATAATTTGACGATAATGTTTACATTTCTATTTGTTCGGTAATAACAAGTTTTCTAGTAGTGTCTTTATTTACGTTTGCTTCCAAATTTTTGACTTTCATAAAATATCCGGGTGCGAATTACATAATCTACCAACTACGATCTAGGCATTTTGTAATATAACTACGAGCATCTAGTTGACTACAAGTTATACATACAGTTTTTGCAGAAAAATTTACAAGATCACAGAAGTCGGCATGAGCCCCCACTACTCGCTAATTTCAGTATGTAGGCATCAATAGATGCATTTCTTTTTTTTATTATTATTATCATTCCTTTTATGATAGCTCCGTACTAGACGCGCCACTACATAAGTCGAATAACAATTGTCGGTGGCCACTCACCCTCGTCTACGTTTTGTTTGCAGTCGGTCTTGAGAGGGATGTTCTATCCTTTCTTCTCCCATAGTATTTCAGATACGGCCGTCTCGCACGCCGTGTTTCGCGCCACCATGAATAAAATAAGATAGCACCGGCGGCGTATACCTGTCCCTCTCTGGCGAATGAGCGAAGACGCGTGTGGGAGCGAGCAGGCGACACGTAGAGCTGAAATGCAATAAAACCGAGCGCCTACCGGGAGATTTGTCGGTATATACAGCGGTATATCTAGTGAAGTGTACCGCGTATAGGTATGTTGATTTATTTGTTTAGCGGCGGACGGCGCACGTGTTAATTTCCGTTTAATTTCGGATAATGATGTTGCTTATTTCATTTGGATGTTAGTAAAAAATCTGATGAGTTATTGCGGAGTTTCGGGCGGTTCGCGCGGTTAGGGCAATTGCTCTGTTTTGAACTAAAAGGGAAATTGTACAGATTGAGTAACGGAACGGTTACACGAATTTATTAGTACATTGCGGGTATGGGAATTATTTCATCTTTAAAAGATTTACATTTATTTTTATATCTATCTACTAATAGCGTCGAAAGTTGACTGTGGTTTTAAAACATGTTTGAAAAATGGAAATGCACCTATTTAAAATACATAAATATTTTTTTTACTTTAGTTACAAATTGAGTATGGTTTGTAACGTCAAAAATTAGTAATACTTATCTTGTAATACTTTTAATAATATTATCATTATTTAAGTACAATTATTTATTATAATGTTATTATAATAATTCTGGAAGTACCCTGCTATCATTGACATAAGTATTTAATGAAGATTATCTATAGAAGGTAAGAGTTATGTTTCCAAAAAGAATGTGATTCACACTGTTTAGGTCGAAGTCACGCGCAATGACCTAACCAGCCCTGGTCACCCCTCTTTCATTAAAAAATCCACTCCAAAGTTCAGTTATATAACTTATAAAACACGGAGAGCTCCTATTAGTACAAGGTACTATTTAAAGACATTAAAAAATCAAAACGTTTGCAATTTAATTAAAGACAAAACTTAGAACATCTCTAGCCTGTTACAATGTTTTTCAAGTAACTGTGAAATTGAACACAAATTATTAAAAGCTTTACTATAATGCTGTTAAAGTAAATAGACTAGACAAGTGACACAACATTTAGAACACGATTTCACAGCACTATGCACAACATTAGCTATCTGTGGTTTTTCGCTTTTATTGTACTTACTGTCTCAACGTTAGCCGTGATACACAAATAAAAAAATAAAAAATAACAATTCTTCTTAGAATCAGGAACATAAATTGATAATTCCGATTGAGATTTCAGTGACGAATCGCTAGTTGTTACGGAGAGCTTTCGTCTCGATATTGAAAAGAGAATCACTTTCTCTTAAATAGACCAATACTTTGTGATCGCAAGTCCTTTGCTTTGAAACCGCGTTAAAAATATGCTAATATTGGTTGCACTCAGCCGCTTCTACGCTATACGAATATTGCCAACGTGGTGGTGTCACGGCCTATAATTCAACTGCTCAAGTGTTTTCCAGTATTTCCAGTTCCCAAGAACCAGGGCCAGTGAGACGTAGCACTAAAAGCCTAGTGAGGATTGAAAAGTATTTATATAGATATTACAATTCGCTAAGGAGATTAAATCATTCGACCTTGGAGTCTTCACTCGCCATTATAAAATTCCACAAATAGTTATTGCATTTTAGTTTTAAATAATGTCAAGTATAGACTTTACATCATTTTTAACTTATACTTACATAATATATAATTATAGCTTTAGTTTCATTAGATACACGTCATAAGATATAATTTTTTTTTTTTTTTCAATGTCGTTTTTTTGCATACGTCTAACTTAACGACTACTATCATCCTCCACTAACCAACCATCGTATAAAAATCACTATAGATACTCAATAATCACGTCACTTAAAAAAACTATTTAGAAGTTTTCCAGACCGCAATGCTACTTGAAAAGGCCATTAGAGTCAGAATTCAAAGCCGGGAATAAGTAAAATGCAGTCAATTCAGCGATCACGCTACCGGGACCCGAACACGGAAGAAAAAGGTGAACTACCTACATACTTAATTAATTTTTCAGTCAAAGCCGGAAACTGTACTTCAATTATTTATGAAATGATCGGGTTTTAAAGGAATTACCGTTATTTACAACAGCTATTTTATATTTCTGTATATTTTATGGAGCCGTGTGGTAGCGGCTCATTAAAAGAATACTACCAACCCATCTCTTCCCTTGGGTGTCGTAAAAGGCGACTAATGGACTTATAACTGCACAACCATCCAATAGCTTATAGCGGCGACGGGTTCACCACCTGTCACACTGAGTGCAGTCACTGCTTGGTGAAGCGCGGACTATAGCAATGGACTGCTTTTGCGGTGCTTTTTCCTAGTCTCCGACTAACCCTTAGAGGATAATAGTCGTGGTTATATTTATATATATATATATATATATATTTTAAAGCAGAGATTCTATTTAGTGGTATTATTATTATTATTTCTATTTTCTATTTAGTTTTTTTATTTTTATTATCCTGGCTGTTGGAATTTTGAGAATTTTGAATTACAGTTTGAATTAGAGTAACTACTAATGGACTTTCTATAGTGCCCGGCAATAGACTTGCCCCTTATTTCGTGGGACCAACCAAATTGCTGGCAAAGTTTAAGGCAAAGGCAAAGCAAGGCAAGGCAAGTTTAAGTTAAGGTTAAGTTTAAGTTTTGTTTATGTTTAGTCTTCGCACTACTATGATTATTTTTTAATCATATTTTGTAAATCTAGCTCCAGCTTCGCACGGGTGCATTATTAAACAGTTACGTGCAAAAAAAAATTACACTTCTGACAGTTAGCGAGCCTCGTAGTTAGTGACCCTCTTATCAGAAGGGAATAAAGACTGTACGTAAATTATCTTGTTCTTGAATCACTATCTATCCACTAGTCAACGGGCATAAACGAGACACAACAGAAACATAGTTTGCGAGCACCGGTGTTCGCGGTGCACACCAAGGGGTTAAAAACCACATCTCAATATGGACGACAGCCGGAAGCTACTTTGTTTATATGTATATAGGTTTGTAACGAGGCGCTACAGCTACATTTGCGACTCTTTGCTGTCATTGCGCCCTTCCCTGGCCATTTTCTCTATGTTTTCTCTATGTTTTTGGTCCCCAACTGTATATCCTTAAATATATATTTAAAATTAACACACTACATTTATAACTTGTAAAACTATCGCGGTAAAGCTTATATCCGATCTGATTATATCTGAGCAGTTTTAAAGTACCTAATTAACGTCGTCAAGGCATTATTAGTGCCTTAGTTTTCATAAATACGAGTATAAATAAATTACCTACCGTTAAGTGATGACCTACGCATTTTTATGAATCACTGGGTCCACCCTGTCACAGGTTATGTGTGACTGATACATTGTTAATATTTTGACACACGAAGGTACAAATCACGTATAATGCGTCTATAATCCTGGCTGTTTATTCAAGAGGCCTCGGAAACTCTCTGTAGATACTTTTGTGTGGAAACTTCATTCTTCAAAAGCTCCGAAAGTTTTTATATATCCATACGTATTAAAACAGTTGTAACGTGCCGAATATGAATTTTTAATTTGCGTAATAGGAGTGTTTATTAAAGCGACAAAAGCTAACATAACAGTGTTTAATTTTTTTGTCTGCCTTTTTATACACGCTTTCCGCTTAAACTAATGCATGGAATGGAATAGGTTTCAGTTTTGACGTATTACTTAAGATTTAATTGAAATGTAGGGTCCTTTTTACTACTTGATTAATAATAACAAAAATTACATTAAACTTTAGACATTCACACCTTTCAACTAACCCAATCTAGGCAGCTTATGCTGCTTGTGTTATGGAAAGGTACACACAAATGTTCATAAATATTCAAAACAGTTCATCAAACTAACTTAAAACCGGTGGCGATGTAACAAGCCACTCGGCCACGAAGATTGTCAAAATTATAGAAATTCTACTCGGAAAATAAATTCGCCGAAAAAGCTAGTCGCCAATAGGTGTTACTTTTATAATTATGATATTACAAACCTATAATAATAAGCTGTTTAATCTGTTGACGATATGCTTGCGAGTTGTACTTGTCTTTAACTTTTACATTATTGTTGTTTGATTAAATTAGCTGTAAATCCAAATAAAATACTTTCCTGAAAATACAACAACAATAACTATATTTCTCATATTTGAATAGACCCTATTGATAAACCCTATAGATATTTTTCTGTATTATTGTTAAGACCCTCCCACGAACGAATCATAAAAGATTGTTATATCGCGGTCTTAAAAATACCTCAATGTAATCGAAAGATTATAAGTATTATATATAAGTATTATAAGTTGAACATAATGAGCGAACCGTCTTTTTAATCGCCAAACCAAATATATTTCATACGCGGTACAATCAACTCCAAAAATACGTAACCACTTTTGCAAGGAAAGATTGTCACTTGTAAAATGTGTATACATATTTTTGTACCCGTCTGCACAGTAAAAGCTCAATAGGTCTTACAAAACGAAGCAAGTTTATTTCATCCGCCGCCATTTCCTAATCATGTATTGAACAGTTGAATGCTTGTAACGCTATCGGTCCCAGCTAGCTCTGTTAACTAATTTTTTGACAAAGCTTCGCAAAGTCTAAATTACACGTCAACTGCAACTTAAGTATTTTTATACATATATTTAAATTTAATTTTACACCTCATAATTTAATGTAATATTTATATGCTGTAAAGTTTGACTGTGTATAAACTATACATTATTTATAAAATAAATAGTTTTTAATATAACACTAGGTACAATTCCCTTACTTTTTTAATGGAACTGTAGGTCTATTAGTTTTAACAACTCGTTAATATAAATGTATATGACTGTTTGTTGTCCTAAATAAAGAAATAAATAAATATTTATGGTACAGATTGGTTTTAATCGTGCTGTTGAAGTTCACACATTCTTTGCGTGTATATAATTTTGGTACAAATATTCTTCTCAAAACCATATTTCTAAAGCCATCAAAAACACAATTATAATCATGTGTTCACTTTTAAATATTCCATCGATAAACTATTAAAACTGGAGGATAAAAGCGGCATGGACATATTATAATCAAATTATGCAAAATAAAATCACCACATTTCTGCCAAGAGATTTAAAGAGCAAGATTTTTTTGACAGCGCCATAACAATTTTTTTTAAAACGTGAAAACATATAATTATTTTTGAAATACTTTCTTAATTTAAATACCAGAGTGTAACGTTTAACACAATGTTTTATTTTCAATTTTTTATTTTGATATTAAGAAAAATATATTATTATGATGCAAAATTACAATTGTGTTAATAGAAAACATAACGCTTTATTCAAAATTCTGTTATTATTTTTCGGTCCCTGTAAAGATTTTGTGATTCATTTAAATATTTATATAAATATTAAATATTTTATTTTATTTTACTATTTATTTTTTTCATTTAGTTTTTAAATTATGATGGTCAATTACCAAATATTACAGTCGTCATTGAACTGAAGGCTGCACCCGAACCTGTAGAAACTATCACCTGGAAGAAACATTGCACGTACAATATTATTAACATTTTTTACCTAATTCCTTGCATGGAAGTCTTCAGGCGATAAGAACTTATTATTTTATCAACAAGAAACACCGAGCTACCAATAGTGTAATTATTTTTTGAAACACTTTTTATAAATAATTTTTGCTTTTTTTATCGGAAAATTTAGAAATATTTACAAACGATTTCAAAAACTTGTTTATTTGTCCCCGATTATCTCGCGTTCCGCTAAATCAATTTTGATGCTGTTTTCAGAAAAGTTTTTTATTAATACGACTTTTAACTTTTATGTTCAAATTTTTTTATCCCTAATAAGTATACATAGTATACGTTACAAGTATTTACAATAGACTGTAATATTGTAGTCCGCTACGAGAAAAGACCGCGCCTACGGCCGACGGCGGGCGCCGGCAAAAGCCCTGCTAAGCGGCGCTACGACGCTACGCTCTACGACAGCTACGACTTTTTCTACGGTTGTAGCTATAAGAAATATTTATTAACGTTAAACACAATTTTGTTTTTCTTATAAAAAAAATGCATTACCGTGTCAATTGAGTCAATATTAGCTTCATTATTGCATTTTGTTTGCGTTAAACATTATTGGTTTTTACGAATTTGTGTATACTTTTTCAAATACCTTCGTTTTTAATGGAACAAAGTTATTCTGCAATAAAAATATTATCAATTAATAATGCGAAGTTAATATTAAACTGAGTTAATAAAATTCATCTTTGTGTTTATTATCCGATAAATTATCACTTTATTTTGTATTTTTCAAAAGAAATCATTAAATTATAAAAACCTAACTAAATGACAATGTTTATGATGTAACATTTATAACCGGAATGGTGCTACTAAAGAAAATTTGAAGTTTAAGTCGACACAGCGACGATTTATTTATTTTAAGTATAGACTGGAGTTACGACGTTTGTCTCTAATTTGCAAGTTACCGGTGTTATTCTATTCAATACAATGCAAAGCAACAGATGTTTTTCTACTCGCAAATGTTTACATTGCATAATTGATAGAGTAATTGTGGACATATTTATAATGGCGTACTTTGCTATAAAAAGTTGTGACAAACTTTTACAACATATTTGTTATGAGTCTCATTGTCATTTTGCGAATTGGTCTAAATTATGTTAACGTGTTTTATGTTTTGGTCCAAAATTTGTTCATTATTTATTACGCGTCAGGTCTTTTTAAATCATATATATTTTTTACAAAAATAACTGGACTCAACTGGATAATTTTAAAAGAAACTTTGTAATGATTTCGTGTCTGACAATATTTTCAATTGCTTTTATATTTTGTCATGTCAATATTTTTAAAGACCCCATCGCAAATTATACATAGACTGTTCTTTATTTTAATACTTTTTTGGCATTTAGTTTATTTTTTATTGTGTATTTGTGTCTTTTTTTGTTATATTATTTTATCAGATATAATGAAGATGTAATGTTATCTCCCTTCTGGAATACATGCATGATTAATTGTTTTGTTATATTGTTGTTGTATGTTTAATAATTTTAAAAAAAATTGCTTATTTTTAAATTTACTTATTATTAATTAATGATTTTAATTATTTATTTTATTGTAACGTTTATCATAGATAAATTTCAAGAGTAAACATTTTGTTTAAGTGTATTGTTGAACTTTTAGACATTTTTACTATACTAAAGTGTCCTAAAAGCATAGCTAGGTATATTTATTTACCGTCGGCAGCTCTTTATTATATTTTTTTTTACTGAAAGAAATCACTGTTTTAATCTGTTGGCTCCTGAAAACTAAAGTGCAAGGAATTAGTTAATACATAACAATAGTTATTACCCAACCTCCATGGAGCTCCATGTAAAATCGCCAATGCAAACGCCAGCGGTAAAAAATAAAAACACACAAATCGCTAAGCAAAATCAATTAAATGTTGATTGACCTGCAAGAGACAGTATTAACGTACACCTACAAAAATAATTGCAAAAAATAACGTCGTATTGTCGAAGGATTTAAAGTTTTTGATTTAGTTTTTGTTTTTCCGTAAATTTTGTTATTTGTTTTGGTTGTTGTCCGCAATTAACTTAATGTTTAGTAACGCCCGCGAGAATTAAACGATGTATCCACGAAAAGGTAAGACGTAATCGGCTTGGGTAAGGAGGTAAGTATATAAGGACAGGTACTCACGGAAGGATTGGGCACGCAGCGGCGCGGGTCGGTGGTGCGGTACGTGGGGCTGTACCGCGCCGGGAAGCAGCCCGGCGGCGCCATCAGCCCGCCGCCGGACTTCATCTTGTCCGGCGAGTACATCGCACATGACCCCCAAGGGTCGTCCTCCAACTTCAACACCTTGGAGGGTGAGTGGTACTGCCGGTCGAAAATCTTGGCGATTTCTATCGTACTTCGGGGTAAAAAGGCGACGCGTCGCCGCGACCGCTACGACCGCCGGGTGATGACCGACTGAGCGCGGCGCGGCGTGACGTCACCGGCCACGCCCACTCCCCTCCACGGCTGCGCCCGCCCCTCGTCTCACGCATGTTTACGTCGCCGGCGGCTGCTCCGCGAATTACTGAATAATTTAATTGCCCCATTCACTTCTCGTACCTGTTACCTTTTCACGCTTTCAATTCCAAAAAGGTTGACGGATCGCTCGTGACGCGATCGGCACGCTGCTAATTGTGCCGTAATCAATAAGTGGGGAACAAATTTACAAGTTCCGACTACATTAACGATATACGTGCTCCGATAATTATATAAATTAGGCCTGCTTTAGACATGTCAAAACTTTGTTTTGTTTCAGCAAAACAGGGATAGTCTGCTAAAGTTTGCTAATTGTTCTGTGTCAACGAAAAGACGAAAAGACGCCAGACGATGATACGTACTACAACAGAATTATAATGATATTTAAAATAACTTAAGCATGACTTTCCCTTATACTGTATAAGTAAAATAAAAATAAAAAATTCTTCAGACATTGACACCTATCAACTAGCCCCATTTTAAGAAACTAATGGTGCTTGTGTTACGGATACTAGATGACGGATAATATATGTTTAAAAGATAAATACATATAAATATACAGAAAATATACAATACATATATTAACATCCAAGAATGGATAACAAATGCCTGTATTCATCACACAAACATTTGCCCCCACTGGGGATCGAACCCAGAACCTCTCGAGGTGGCGAAGTCTTGAGACCGGCGTACAGACCAATCGACCACGGGGGTTGTCATATAATAAATATATCATTAAACTTTTTTTATATTCTCTTTTCATGCTCACTCGTAGACGACATTTGGTTTTCTTTTTCAAAATTACTCTTGGACTTGGCAAAGTGTAATTTTCGCAGATTTGTGTATTATTTTTCCTCTATACAACGACGAAGACCGTGGAATTAAAAAAAAATACTTACTTACTAACTACGAGTACATGTTAATGGCTCACTCTCAAGGACGTGTTTTTCGTGTGTTTTTTAACCTATGTTAAACTTACATATAATTTTATTTGTACTGTAAATAATTTTTTTTGTTGTATCAAGGGAATTTTTTCATCCTATCCACAGTCATAGCAAATAATAATTAAAATATAATATTATCGTAGCAAATAATAATTAAAATAAAATATTGGGTCCTTACCTATAAAATTGGTGTTTTTTTCTCTCTTAGTATTTTGTCTGTAACTATTAAGATTCAGAGTATTCCTAAAAAATAATTACCTCGTCTAAAAACAGACTACATTTTTGAGCTCTATTGATTTTATTTTAATAATTTGTTGTATGTTTAATTGTGTTAAAATTGGACACGGACACAAGTCTTTTTAAGTGCCTCCCGAATACATCATTTTATTTTCATTCACTTAAAAACGATAAATAATTTTTATGAAGTGTGATATTACACATATCACTAAAGCTTGTCTAATGATCTTTGGATTTGTCGTAGTGAAGAAAACTGAAAAAATTTTTGTATGGAAAATGCAGAATTCCCCAAAATCTCCATACAAAGCACCAATTTCATAGGTAAGGACCTAATATAATAAACTGTACATTTTATTTATTCTCAATAAAACCGCTATTTAAGTAGTCCCTCTTGTTCGAATTTTGTAAAACTTTTTTGATATACAACATGCACTAAGATGCATCTACTCTGAATATATATTTTATACTACTTATAGAAATATATTTTATTTAGTAAATTTCATAATTTTCATTCCATTTGAATTAAAAATCTGAACGCAATGCTACACTTTACAGAGCGGTTGTGTTCATTTGAATTAGCTGTTTATGAAATTCAAATAGAAATTAGGCAACCCTTATGAACGAGTTAATGCTACACTGAATATGCGCATAATAATAGCAGATCATAACCCGGCAAAATTGGCATGTCACTGAATCCACCTTCCTTAATTGAAAGCTAGATACATAAATACTTATGTATCTATCACTGCAGCCTATTTACGTCCACTAATGAAGTCAGATCTTTCAACATGGAAAACATGAGGAGTGCAGGGCGAAACATCACCATGCTGGGCTCAATTGAACTTCACTCCTAATCATCTTCTTCTTCTTGCCCTTTTCCCACTCCTCACACCTCACACACTCCACACACCTAGGTGGGGTCGGCACAACATGTCTTCTTCTTCGATTCTCCTCTGTCACTCGTCAGCTCAGCATCCACTACTTTTATCCTCATATCATTCTTCACGCATTCAATCCATCGCTTCTTTGGTCTTCCTCTAACTCTAGGTCCGTCCACATCCATGCTCAGCATTCTTCTTGTAATGTGACATTCATCCCTCCTCATCACATGTCCATACCACGCTAACCTATTGCTCCTAATCTTTACTTCACTCCTAATGTCAGTTATTATTGTAAAAACTTTACTTTTTAGTTGCGTTAAGAAGGTCAATTTCGATACCAGACGTGATTTCTGATACTATTCGCTAGGGACGATAATAGTGTCATATTAGCAACATTAATATGTCACTATTATCAAAAAGTGACCACCATTCAAAAGACGCGTCAGGGTGCCTCCAACACGGTGGATCTACTTAAAACGGTATCAACTATGACAAGAACAGAGAGAATTAAATCTTAAATCTTCAGAAATAGACGACTGTTATTCCTGGCGTATTGATGAATATTCACAACGTCCATTCAAAGTCAATCAACTTGCACCATTTGCTCCGTATCGAATTACGAGTAATTCCTCACGAAATAGTTTCACGCGGAAACGCTCAATCCCATTGTCTCCATCCTGCATACGAATTTAGCAGGATTTGTGTAAATTGACTTGATACCCATTAAATATTTCCTTATGGATATCTATGTAATTGTCCCTATCTGTATTGCTATATTATTAGCTATATCTCTCGCTCCTTTTAACACCCCTTATTTTTGTTGTATCATTCATATTCTGATTGTAGATATTTTAACAGTCAGGTTCTAATGGACCATATTGAACCAATGTGTATATGGTTCTCTGAACCTGCAGGATGCCCTTGCAGCAGTATACATATAAATTGTATTTTATTGTATTGATAACGGAAAATGGTAAAACTATCAAGCTAGTAAATAGGGCACTAGTGTGAATATTTGAATTAAAATCACATTTTCCCAAAATATAGATTCTGCCTGAAATTTAGTATGGAATTCTCTCTATTGAAAAAGAATTAAAATGTTGCCAAAAGATATTTCAAGCATATAATCAGATTTTTTTATTAAAAAATGTCAATAAGTTTCTTTATTTCAAAGCAGGAGGTATGCTTCCTAATCATGTTGCCTTTCAACGTCTTTTTCTATCTTTGTTCTATCAATTATCAAATATATTAGGTCCTTACCTATGAAATTGGTGTTTTTATTCTGTCTTAGCAATTTGTCCGTAACTAATAAGTTTCAGAACATTCTTATAAAATAATTGCCTCTTCTAAAAAAAGGCCATATATTTGAGCTCGTATTATTTAATTTGATAATTTTTTGTAAGTTTAATTGTGTTAAAATTATACACAAAGACAATTATTTTTAACTGCCTCCCGAATACATCATTTGATTTGCATTAACATAAAAACGATGAATCATTTTTATCAAGCGTGTTCACACACATATCGCTAAAGCTTGTCTAATGATACATGCCAAATATTATTATCTCTGGATTTGTCGTTGTGAAGAAAACTGATAAAATGTTAATATATAAAATGCAGACATCCCCAAAATCTCCATACAAAACACCAATTTCATAGGTAAGGACCTAATATTGGCAACCTATGTTTACTGTTCTGGGTCTGAATTCTGCTGAAACTTCTATGACGTAAACTGTGTAATCGTCAACTAAGGAACACAAAGCAAATAGTTCTTTGTTCCCTTAAGACCGACTCTGAAGATGTCTGACCGACAAATCCGAAAACGCAAGCATTTCATTGCGTCAAAAGACTTGTTTAAGTCTTATAATAACTTGCGTTAATAAATAAAACTTAAGCTTTACATCTCAGGAGGTACATGTGTTAAACACCCATTTTTACGAGTAGCTTGAAATGTCAAAGGGGCAGTTTTACCAGTGGGTTAACTGTGGAACTAGAATACCATTTTTTTTCTATAATGTCTGATATTGTAATTAAAATCACACTTTTTACTGTTGCATCATTATCACTATTAAACATGCAAGATTTTAAGCAGTTACCACTGTAGGTTAACTGTAAAATAAGTGATAAGAAAATCAAAAAAGTTTTTAGCTTACAATCTAACTGAAATATATTTTGGGTCGACGCTGTCCTCAGCAAGGACAGACAGGCAGCCTTCATACGGAATTTCTCAGCTATTTCAGCATTTGCTGCCAACCAAAGCGAGTTTGATTTTAAGAATATTACCGCATGAATTCTTTCGGCATGATTCTAAATCTATGATATTAATACGAACCAATCTTGGTTCACTGTCGCCCATTTACTTGTCGCCAATTTATGTGCTTATTAAAAATAAGTAAAGTGATCTGTTGCTATTTATGCTTTTGCACTTACATTTTATTTTGGCTGTGTTGCAACCAACAATGTGTATCTGTTTAATAAATTGGAAATAAAAATCGCCAAATAGATTATCATCAGCCGTCTCTAGACTGATGAGAAACATCAGCCGTCTCTAGACTGATGAGAAACATCAGCCGTCTCTAGACTGATGAGAAACATCAGCCGTCTCTAGACTGATGAGAAACATCAGCCGTCTCTAGGCTGATGATAAACAATTTTACGATTTTCGTTTCCCCAGTACTTGACCTAGGCGTCCTCCAGAGATCTCCACAAAAATATAGAAATGTAAAGTAAAATATGTAAAGTATTGTAAAATAGTATTAGATTACCTAATTAACCAGCAGAATTTTATGAAAAAGCAATATCACTTCACCCCATACTACCATACGGATAACTCAACGATACTGAATACTGCATAATAGTGGAGATCATAGCGGGTAATGCAACATGTCAAAACAAGGCTGGTAATTACCCGCCCGGCGGGCAGATGGCGAGAGTTTTAATTTTTCGATTTCGGACGCGCGTGCATTATGTATGACGCTTTTATCGCTTGCTGTGGTTCCTTCGGGAGTTGGTGTAAGTGGTACAAGTTGGGAGATGACGCGGTAGCACAACGGTTAACCGCTCATAATATTTTCTCTGCAACATGTGCGTGCTGTTGTGCTTGGATGCGCTGTAGTATGTGAATATTTTTTATGTGTAGGGCGTGTTACAATGCACCCGGTCGGTGTGAGGGATATGATATTCATAACTAACTGAACCTTAGTTTTAGAAAAACAGGTGCAGAAGATGCAGCCTAGCCATAAATGAAGCTATATGGAAATACTTACATAGAATAAAAATTTCAATGTTTATAGACAGTTATAGTCTCCCTGAAGTTATATTACTTGCAATAACATCGATATAAAATAAATACTTTGAACACTAACAAAACTAGACATTACATGCATGTAAAATAATAATGACATAATCAAAGCTTTCACAACAGCTTCACAAAGTCTTAATACACGATATGTATTACAAAAATCATTTCCGAAATATTCCATGAATCCCGCTAAGGTCTATGACTTGAGCCACCAAGCGACCGTGTACCCTTTTTAGGGTCTTCAGTTCGGTACGGAACCACGCTCGGGCGCAGACAACGCGAACAAACATGCCCACCAAAATTCGAGTGCATTAAGCATTCTCCAACAAATTAGGGGAATAATGAAACGCGGATTTACTTATTGTGTTTTTTTTTTCAAAACAGTTGGCTTAAATCAACCCCATCAAGGAAGATATTTAACTCATTTGAAATTTAAACATTCTTTAAGTAAAGCCTTTTTATTGTATATGATACGTAATCCCCGTGTTGGTCCGGGACACAAAAAGAATGTGCCAACTGCTTGTCTTGCCTAGCATGTCGTAAATGGCGACTAAGGGCGTATTGGGTACTGGGTCTGTGATTGTGTAGGCGATGAGCCAGCCACTCTTTCACGATCTTTCATCTGACCAAACCCAATTTTTGTATGGCTAAATGTGGTCTAAAGGAACACAGTGCTCCTTGGACTCAACCTACCCCTTCGGGGATTACAGGCGTGATTGTATGTATGTATGTATGATACGTAATCATTATTCAATCCTTACTCGATATATGGAAATATAAAATTTCTCAATTAATATATCGGTTACATTTTCCGATTGTTCTTTACAGATGAAAGCAGTTTTACGAATCAGGTATACACATATAAGGCTGACATATATATATGGTGACTGGGAATGTCGGTGGCGTAGTGGTTGGTACGCTTTGGCTTTCGATAGAATACAAAGCTAACTTCGCCATTCGATAGAATACAAAGCTAACTTCGCATTCGCCAGGCCGTGGATGGGTGCCAAAAACATTGTGATCTCGAACTCCTTCGTGCTTCGGAAAGCACGGTAACCATCTACCTACCAACCCGCATTGGGCCAGCGATGCAGCGTGGTGGTGTTACGTTCCATACTCCTCATGTGTTTCTCCATGAGGAAGGCCTGTGATCAGCAGTAGGACGTATAACGGCTGAGGAAGAGGACGAATGGAAAAGTTGGAGATGGACGGCCTATGCCAATGTATCTTGACCAAAGCGGCTACGTTCTGCAGAATGGCCAGGCTAAATCTAGCTTGTGTGGGAAAGGGAGTGGCATGTATGACAATAGGCGAAAGATGTTTAGAATCAATGCAATTGGATATGTGTAAACATTGCTTACCATCTTGAAAAGGGGTAACTGTATGTATGCCTAAATTACTAATTTATACAAAGTGCATACAAGTACATATACTTAATCATAGATAAATTAAGTAGTATAGATCACTATTCCTATACATGAGTTTTAAGTTCGTCTAAAACTTATTATTGTTGCTTGTACCCCTTCGTACGACTTATTACGTTAAGTGGCGCTACTATACTAGCGGAATCGTAGATAAATTTGGTAATTCCGCTAGTATAGTATAGCGCCTACTAAAAACCTATTTATGGGAATAGCGATCTTATACTACTAAATTTATCTATGACATGTTTAACTAACAACCTAGTTAAAATTGTAATAATCAAATATAAAAGTGTTATATTGGGCCCTTACCTATGAAATTGGTGTTTTTTTTCTCTCTTAGTATTTTGTCTGTAACTATTAAGATTCAGAGTATTCCTAAAAAATAATAACCTTGTCTAAAAATAGACTATATTTTTGAGCTCTTTTGATTTGTTTTGATAATTTGTTGTAAGTTTAATTGTGATAAAATTGGACACGGAGACAACTCTTTTTAAGTGCCTCCCGAATACATCATTTTATTTGCATTCACTTAAAAACGATAAATAATCTTTATGGAGTGTGATATTACACATATTACTAAAGCTTGTCTAATGATAGATGCCAAATATGATTATCTTTGGATTATTCGTTGTAAAGAAAACTGAAAAAAAATTAGTATGGAAAATGCAAAATTCCCCAAAATCTCCATACAAAACACCAATTTCATAGGTAAGGACCTAATATGTCTGTCATACTTTTATCAAGTATGGAAGTGTTAGATACTTATTTATGTAAACAGGCAGCTCATGAAACGTAATATCACTTATACATTAGTAGCGCCACCTAACGTAATAAGTCGAACGAAGGGGTAAGCAACAAGGATAAGTCTTAGACGAACTAAAAACCCATGTATGGGAATAGCGATCTATACTACTTAATTTATCTTTGACATAATTATAGCTCAGTGATTCATGTAGAAGTTTGATATGAAAATATTGGGTCCTTACCTATGAAATTGGTGTTTTTTTTCTGTCTTAGCAATCTGTACGTAACTATTAAGTTTCAGAACATTCTTATAAAATAATTGCCTCTTCTAAAAATAGACCATATATTTGAGCTCGTATTATTTAATTTGATAATTTTTTAAAGTTTAATTGTGTTAAAATTAGACACAAAGACAATTATTTTTAACTGCCTCCCGAATACATCATTTCATTTGCATTTTCATAAAAACGATGAATAATTTTTATCAAGCGTGTTCACACACATATTGCTAAAGCTTATCTAATGACACATGCCAAATATAATTATCTCTGGATTTGTCGTTGTGAAGAAAACTGATAAAATGTTAGTATGTAAAATGCAGACATCCCCAAAGTCTCCATACAAAACACCAATTTCATAGGTAAGGACCTAATATGTGCTTTAGCTACAGTGTTTGATTCTAAGATGACTGACATTTTACTCCATCCACTCATCTATTTGGCAGACTTGACCTGACAACTTGTTGACAATCTCTCAAAAACTAAGCGTAAGAAATATTGGGAGGCCTAAAAATGACGATAATCGTAGTTTAACTGTAGCTGTAGGCTGGATGAAAGCGGCTTGATCGAGAAAGGTAGCGGGTATAAGTGGAGACTTATGTCCAGCAGCGGTGGCCTTGTAACTTGTTCAAGGTTGCGGGTTCGATCTTACCGCTTGTACTACTGAGTTTAAATAAAATTAAAGTACATCTGATTCTGAATATGGCTTGCCTCACATTGTGCCCGGTGCGTGGTAACAAGCTCTCTATCTCTTACTTGGGACTTGACATATCAGATGTGTGAATTTAAACTAGGTTCTAAAATGAGAACCTTATTTTGTGCGTCTTTATTTTATATTGTCTATTAATATTTAAAAAAAAAACGAAAGAGAGGGATTTCATATCCGGTCGCACCGCTAGTAGCATTGTCGAGATCGCGGCTTAAAGTGCGGGAGCAAGACAATACGCTGAGGGCGGAGTGCCGCTTCCGCCGGATGTGTGCACAGAAGCCTACCTCCCCCCCTTCCCCACTCGCCCGCAGGAAGCGCCCGAGCCCTTCCGTTGGCGGATACGGACAGCAATACAGACAGTACCAAGTTTTCTGACGCATAATATTGATTTAGAAGGAATAAATAGTCAGTGAAATGAAAATAATTTTTTTTAAATAATTTCTATATTTTTTATCCCTCTCCGTCATTCATTCTGATACAAACAAAAACACGGGTTAAGATTTGTTAATAATGTGCCATATTTTTATTAGTTTTTTTTGTGAGGATACTTCTTGATATATTTCTTCAAAGATTTAAATTGTAAAATAAAGCAAGCGACAAAAATACTAATTAAGCCACTAAAATTAATAAATGAGCCACGAGAAATATTATGGTGCACTTGTCGCTCTCTAAATAAGTGGGGGCTTTTTATTTTGCAATCTTATGGAATAAATTAACGCCGATAAAACCTAATATTCATCAAATCGGCTAGTCGATAATGTTTGAGAAAAGTCTTCTTTAGTACATCTTTTCTTCTTCTTCTGATCTTTTGGTCCTCTCAAACTTTATAATAATGTATAAATAAAGTACCTCCAACGGTTTAACGTGCCTTCTGAAGCATACTAGAAAGAAATCTATTTGGTGAACACAACGTACTGACCGTACCCCAAAGGGTGAGCGGTCATGAAAACGAGAAAATATGTTTTTCGCGTGGCCCAATTAAAATCATAATTAAGGCCGTATTAAAAGCGAGCGCTAATCTCAATTATAACTCAATGTTTTTGCTTAAATATCGTTGTTGTTTCAACAAACTAACAATTTTTATCTATATGAAAAGCTCAAAACGCTTCAGATTCTATAAATTTGACAAATATTCAGTTTTGGAGTTACAGTATCAGGAATTTTCTTTAACAGAGGCGCTTCTCTTTGGTGTCGTAAAAGGTGACTAATGGACTTAGAACTGTACAACAGTGCAGTCACTGCTTGGTGAAGCGCGGGCTATGGCAGTGGACTGCTTTTGCGGTCCTTTTGCCTAGTCTCTGACTAACCCTAAGGGGATTATAGTCGTGATTATAAATGTGTGTATGTTTTAAGTTACTATCTTGTTAATCCGCCTCATCGAAGTAGCACCACAGTGTCTACCATTGATAATTTGGCGCCAAATTCTGCCAACACGCATTGAAATGTACAAACATGCATTTCTATGCAAATACTAAGAGATAAAAAAAAAAGACATGGCTGTATGGGCTTTGTCTTTGCATCCCAGAATTTCACCAAAAAAATTCAAACTTGCGGTACAGTTTAATTTACTAGAAATAACAATACAATAGTGATAGTTTCAGTATGGGGTGGGGGGCCCTTAGGTGGGTTGCTACGCGTACCGCGTACGGGGCAACCAAACTATAAATAACGGAGTAATAATAACTGACAGCAATGTCAAAATTTAAAATGGACATGCCCAGTCGCCTTTTGGTTGAGCATAATTGATTGAACGAGACAATATAATTGGCAGAAATGTCAGGGTTAAAAGCATTTTGCATCACTTCCGAACGTTTAGGGAGTTTTCTTGGAAATCACAAGCTTAATTTTTAATTACCTAATCATCTGTTTGGTTTCATTGCGAACTGCCTGTCAATGATGATAGACAGATCAGCAGAATATTCAAATAGTTAATTAATGAATAAAATTACAGCGTGAAACAAAATTTTATGTAATATCTAAAATTCAATGTAAATTATCAAAGTCATGGATTTAGAAAGAAAATGATTGATGAATGATTGATTGATGGATAATGAATGTTATTCTGTATAGGAACCGCGTACGCCAATCTTGCGGGGAAAGTCGAGGGGATGTAACTCTGACGTCTTTATTTTGCGGCTCTGTCACTCAGTTTGAAAAGCATACTTTAGAAAGAGATGACATTGTTTTGGTAAAGTACGTCATGATTTTCTTTTTGCATGCCCACAGCATGCCCATCATAAATCTAGATAATTTGAAAAAAGAATATGACTTGAAAACCCCTTTGACATTATTGAAATTCGATATTTGATTTCGATTTGTGATGTAGTTTAATGTATAGTTACATACGAATCGATAAACTATATATTAAAAGGTAATAATTTGGTAAGAAAAAAAATTACATTCTGTTTCGGAACATACTTATTCATATTCACTTTTTATAAATACACGCCCCGTGGTATGCAGAACAAATATCAACAGAATACAAGTATATCTTTCTGTAGACAAATAGTTACTTTAATACGCGTTTGTGTGAAGTCAAGTCAACGCTGTAAGTAGGTACATTATGCTGTAGCACACCCAATTCTTATATTAAAAAAAAAAATCAAAAAGTATTTTATATATCTATATGGAATCAAAACAACATGATAAATAATTCAATGCAATTTTAGTGTGTATGAAATTTTTGCCCGACAAGGAAAATAAAGTACATCGCCATATTGCTGAAAATAGCTTGAAGTAATTTCTTATAACTTTTACAGTAATTTTATTCGTAAATTTCATCTTGAAATGTCATCTGTCACGTACTTTGACTTCAAAACTTCTTTCACTTCAGTTAAATGCATTTCGTTTTTGTTATTTTTGTGCATTAGATATGTTATTAACTAGCAAACTAAATCAAAAATTTTTTTTAACTATGTGATCAAAAATTACTATTTAAAAAAGCAAACTAGACCTTGGATAAAATATTGTGTGCCCAAATTGCATAATATATTAATTACACTAAGCCGGCAAGCGTCATTGCCTCATAACCTTTTCATTTTATTATACTTAGTAGACCAACAATATCATTATCAACAGCTAGCACAAGTTATAAAATATTCAACAATTTTGCAGTGGACCAAAAGGCAGTGATTTTTGCTAAAATTATTATAAAAATAACCTGCCATAGAAATGGCAAAAAATAAAATCTTTTTATCTCAATTATTTTATTTAGAAAAAAAAAACGGTCTAAATACATCAAAAAATAACTAAAAACGTGTAATAACAACGATAATTTTTTTTAAATATTTTGTAATGTATTCACTTAATATATGAAAGTAAAAAACTATATGGAGCCATTGTTTTCTAGTTACCATGAGAGGTCGTTGCCTAAAGTTTCGAAGGTACTGCTTATACTAGTGCTACTGCGTAGGTACTACTTATGTAATTATAGGTGTACTGTGTATAAATAACAAAATCAATAAACAATGTTATCGATATCCCTTGGTACATCACTACAGAATGTATGCAAATTTTCTTGATCGAAATACATCGTTTTTATGCATTATTTTGTTAATACTCGTATGAAAAAGGTGTTATGCACAGGGACTGGGATTTTTCTTATTGGAAAAGATTTTACAGATTTTTTAACCTTAAATTGGAGATGTTGTTTTAAAGACGCTTTGTTACGTACATACATAAACTCCCAAACAGGAAAAGCAGCTTAAATTACAGCTGTAAAAGGAAATTAGCCAATCGAATGAAAAAATTACGTGCTGCGCGTGAGTCTAAACGAAAACTTATAAAGAAAACAGCCCCTTTGATTAATATATTAGGTTGGGGAAAAAGTCTTTTCGCATTATAGTATGTATAAACTTGTAATAAAATCTCTTTGGCTATACTATTTGTATCTGGCTGGTTTTGGTATCATTGAAAGTTTAAATTTTAACGAACATAATTCCAAATTCAAATTAGGAAAATGTGTGATTTTCATTTGTTTTTCGTACCGCCAAGATGAGTGAATCTAATGAAGAAATTCGATACATTTTAAAATTTTACTACAAAAAAGGTAAAAATGCAACGCAAGCCGCGAAAAAAATTTGCGATGTTTATGGACCTAGTGCAGTGTCTGTGAGAGTAGCACAAATTTGGTTTAAGCGTTTTCAATCCGGAAATTTTGATGTCAAAGATGCACGTCGCTCTGGTCGCTATATTACAGATAAAATGGATGCCATTTTTGAAAAAGTGGAGCAAGATCGGCATGTCAGTAGTTACGACGTAGCTGAAGAACTGGGAATTGACCACAAAACAGTTTTGGCGCATTTGAAAAAAACTGGGTACACAAAAAAGCTCGACATTTGGGTACCTCACGAGCTCACTGAAAGAAACCTAATGAACCGTGTACTCATTTGTGATTCTTTATTACGACGTAATGAAACCGAACCATTTTTGAAGAAGCTGATAACTGGTGATGAAAAGTGGATCACGTACGACAAGAACGTGCGAAAAAGGTCGTGATCAAAGGCCGGTCAGGCTTCACAGACTGTGGCGAAACCCGGGTTAACTCGCAACAAGGTGATGCTGAGTGTGTGGTGGGATTGGAAGGGCATTATTCATTATGAGCTGTTACCACCAGGCAGGACCATCGATTCTGAACTCTACTGCGAACAACTGATGAGATTAAAGCAAGAAGTTGAGAGAAAGCGGCCGGAATTAATCAACTGAAGGGGTGTGGTTTTTCATCATGATAACGCTAGACCTCACACATCTTTAGCCACTCAGCAAAAATTAAGAGAGTTTGGCTGGGAGGTGTAATGCATCCGCCGTATAGTCCTGACCTTCAGATTTCCACCTGTTTCGGTCTCTTCAGAATTCTTTAGGCAGTGTCAGGTTAACATCACGAGAGGACTGCCAAAACCACTTGTCGCGGTATTTTGACCAGAAGTCCCAAAATTTCTATAGCAATGGGATCATGTCCCTACCTACAAGATGGCAAAAAGTTATCGAACAAAATGGTACCTACATACTTTAGTTAAATGTAAATAAACTATATTAAAAAATGTTTTGAATTTTCTTAAAAAATGCGAAAAAACTTTTTCCCCAACCTATTATTATTGGAAATGAAATGTACAATGCTGGTAAAATCTGAAGAATTAGTTAAGTTATCTAATATTGATACAGAAAATAATTATGGATTCTAAATCTTTGAAGCATAAACTGAGTATTACTTTATTAATTTCTACGCAATCCTACCTATACTATGTGGCTATAAAATCGAGGATCAAACGAATTAAGTAGATATATTAAGGGCGTCTTGCAGGAAATTTAAATCGAGACTTAAAACTAGATTTAGTAATTTTTTGACAATTCTAATATGGATGAAATGTCAAAAAATGACTAAATCGAGTTTTAAATCACGCTTTAAATTTCCTGCAAGACACCTAAGGGGTATTTGCAACAGATAATCACTAAAGTAATTGAAGGGACCTAATTAATTTCCTTTACCAACCCGCATTGGACCAGCGTGGTGGTGTTACGGCCCATACTCCTCATGTGTTTCTCCATGAGGAAGGCCTGTCCCAGCAGTGGGACGTATATAGGCTGATGGCGAATTAATTTCCTTAAACTATAAGCTGTAACCATACTCTAACTATGTCTAATATGAACTGTCTTTTTTGTCCATGACTTTTGGGCCACACAGTTTATGTATTTTCTATTCACACTTAGGCCCGCATTACGGAACTAAACTCAAGCGTAGATCTCTGCTTGAGCACTGTTAGAGAGGGATGGCGCTATTTATCCTACACAGCGCAATCCCTTTTTAACTGCGCTCAAGCAGAGATCTACGCTTGAGTTTGGTTCTGTAATACGGGCCTTAGTGTCATGCGAGACTGCCATGGCCATGCCTGACATATTCTAGAAAAAAGCTTTATGATGATAAAAAAAAAATTTGTTTTTATACGTTTTTCAATTAATCAAATTTGATCGCCACATTCATGTTTAAACGTGCCAACGTGGAATAATCAATAAACAATTGTTCACAATATTCATCATTCAAAATTTGCCTTCTTTGTACTAGTATTTTTACATGTCGATATAAAATATAATTAAAATAATAGTTTGAGTATTTATGCCATTTATGTAAGGTAGTGTCTTAGAGTTATGTGATCGGTGGTGTAGAATCCAAGAATGTAGAATCAATAATAATGTGACAATGTCATAATAAAAACAAAACCGTGTAAAAATACATAAAAAGGAATAATAACAATTTGCCGGCCAGTCTGGAACAGATATATTTATAGACTGGCTTCATTTCTGTTGAAACTACTTGCTGTCAATGTGGACACACCTGAATTCAAATTAAGTGAACACTCTGTGTTACACTAATTAAAGTGTGACACTAATTTAATTTTCTTGTCGCTCTTGTAAATATGTAGACAACAGTCTATTAAATATTTATTTTTACCCAGTTACTCGGGTTTCACTGCTGATCTGCAATAATTTCTCAGTATAATTCTAATAGTTTTTAAACATCTCCATACCATAAATCTGATCAAAATAAATATTTTTATACAATTTCGCCGGTTTCGATCAAGTTTTCACCCCAATAATTCAGGTAGATACTCACGATTAGAAACACTATCGTTGTAAAAATCGTCTCCCTCCCCTACAATAGAAGCCCCTGTCGTTGTAATTTTTCATTACAGCTCAAAGAGCGTGTCTCAATCTGTATGATTAGCGGTCGCGTGCCTCGAGCGACGGCGGGCCTGTACTACACTTCTGGGACACTTGTAACTTAATTCTTATCCAATTAGTAAGCCGACTTGTAGCGGATTATTGAATTGGCAACTATGAGGTGCTCTCGGAGATGGAATTGACTAATTGGCAATCTTTTCTATTGGACCTTTATTGAGTTTTAGTTTTATGTTGGTTGCAAATATAATATGGTCCGCCTTATACCTGCCACTACTTTGCAACACTGGCAATTCAACCACTGGAGCTTCGACCTACTCACCAACGGATAGTTGAAACTGCGCCATCTAAGGCGCATAGCACACAAAACAACGCGAGAAACTAAGCAATATAATCTTGTTGTATTTGATATAGTTTAAAGAACTTATATCTTGAGAATTTTTCCTAAGCTACTCGTACAAAGAGTGATATCATTATCATGAACCTTTGCTCGTCCACTGCTGGATTTTCGGCCATTCTCATCCAGCCTACTCCAGCGAACCTACGGATATTGTCATCCCATCTTGCCACAGGGCGCCCCATACTACGTGTACGGGAAGATAAATAATAATATCATATTTCTAAAGAGGGGTGTATTTCATTGTTTTGTATATGAGAACAAAATCATCTTTACGGACCTTTCTACCGCTGGCGGCAGGCGTGTATGGAACACGCTCAGCTGCTCACTGAGAATACCCGCTATTCTCTCTGATATACCCATAACAGTAAAAACAACCTACTATTTATTTGTTATAGAATATCTAAAAGTTTTTTATTCGCACTCCACAAACCTCATGAACTCAATGTACTTCTATTCTTTCTAAATTTTTGTCTCACCAATTTATCATTCATTTATACAATTATTACACCAACCTGTGGAAAACGGTATGAGCTTCACAATGAATATACAACCTCGATGGTCGAGTGGTCTGTATGCCGGTCTCAAGGCGTCGCCATCTCGAGAAGTTCTGGGTTCGATCCCCGGTGGGTGCAAATGTTTGGGTGAAGAATTTTCAGGCATTTGTTCTCCAGTCTTGGATGTTTATATTGGGTCCTTACCTATGAAATTGGTGTTTTTATTCTGTCTTACCAATTTGTCCGTAACTATTAAGTTTCAGAACATTCTTATAAAATAATTGCCTCGTGTAAAAATAGATCATATATTTGAGCTCGTATTATTTAATTTGATAATTTTTTGTAAGTTTAATTGTGTTAAAATTAGACACAAAGACAATTATTTTTAACTGCCTCCCAATACATCATTTGAATTACATTAACATAAAAACGATGAATAATTGTTATCAAGCGTGTTCACACACATATTGCTAAAGCTTGTCTAATGATACATGCCAAATATTATTATCTCTGGATTTGTGTTGTGAAGAAAACTGATAAAATGTTAGTATGTAAAATGCAGACATCCCCAAAATCTCCATACAAGACACCAATTTCATAGGTAAGGACCTAATATTTGATTGTGTTAGCTGTTTGTTATAAAAAAATTGTTATCATCATCATCATTCAACTTAGAAACGTAGTCCTTACGGACCTCCACCCCGCCCCAGTCACCTTCACCATATCGTCAGTTTAAACTTCTATTTACGGTCAACAGTCATCTTCACCAGATCGTCAGTTTGAACTTCTATTTACGGTCAACAGTCATCTTCACCAGATCGTCAGTTTGAACTTCTATTTACGGTCAGTCTAACAATCCCAAGTAAATTGGTATAGATATAATACGCCGACCGTTGATTATAATTTATAATTAAATAATGCATTCTAATGTATATTCTCTGAAGCCCGTGTTAGCATAAAAGCAAGACGGTGTTAGTTTTCAATGTTTCACTCTCTCTACGAGATGAGAGAGGTGAGAGAATTAGCAGCGGGACCATTTTAGATTAGATTTTATTTTTCTTTTGCGTTTCAGAATAGTTAGTTAACCCAAATAAAATAATAATGCATTTCTATCTAATATATCCCATAATCCTTGTATTTATCCATGCATAAGAGCATTGTATCCAGCAGTGAGACGTGTTTCAACTATAGTGTAAAAATAAAATGCACAATTCGCTTATAGAAATCGTCCACCTCTCGGAATATCTCATTAAAGGCTCGAAGGTCTTTTATGAGCTTCTTGCCGATTCTTATTAGTTGTAAAAACACATAAATTCAAATATTTCTCAGTGAAAACTGCGTAAACTTTCCAAAACTTGTTGACTAATGTGGACTGATGAATGAAACAGACAAACAACCATGTTCAACAAACTAAATGTTCGTGTACATAACACAAATATCGAACCGTACTCGTAATAGTCGAACTCAGAACCATCTCATTTGTAAGTGGATCTCTGCTCATCGACAACAAGCGTCTGACCGTATGGTCAGACGATTGTCAGAAAAAAAAAATTATGAATCAAGTTATTATTAGTATTGCATATCTCAGCAGGAAAATGCAGTAAAATGTCAAATCTAGAGTTAGATACCTAGTAAAAATTTTGATTCCAGTTGCAATTGGGCTTTAGACTAAACTATTATTATTAAGTGTAAATAAAACTCCAATAATTGTAAAGCCACGGTGTCCGTCGTGACGTGTGCGGCGGCCTCGGGGGAGCGGGCCGCGCGGCCGTTACATTATGCACGGATCAAGCAGCCCTGCCGGTGACAGTTTTAACCCTTATACCGTCGGGAATATATCCCTTTTACAATTATACCGTAGACAGTGTGAAAGAACTGTAAAATTAGAAATTAATAAAAATAATCTATTGATTAGAATTCAATAAAAATGTTTTCTGATGTTACAAGTGATTACATTTATGTAAGGAATATAATAATACATAGTTACCTACAATTATCATTATGGAAAATTCTGTGTTCCTCATGAAGCACATCATTGATTTATTAATGATGCTTAATCTCTATTTATCACGAGGTTTTGATGATATTGTTCCCGGAAAAAAGTGTCTTCATAAAATAATTACCTACATAGATAAAACTATGACTGATCAACTCTACACGAAATTCAAGACCATTATACGAAAGTAGCCTAATCGCTGTTTTGAAGAGCCTCAAATCGGTAACAAAACAATTACATTTTGAAGTGCAAATTGTCATAGATTCCCGAATCCAATAACTTTAAAGTGATCATCCTAAAAGTCGCGGGCAGCGGGCCGACGGCCGCAATTACCGGGTTGACATTAATTGTGATGTAAACTTTGCCCAGCGGGGTGGAACTGAACGCCACGTGTAAGCTATGAAACAAAATTTGGGGGCTTACCCTTCAACCAAAAAAACTTAAGCCCACACCCTTCCCGCTTACCAAGAAAACATCGAACAAACACGACAGTCAGCTCACTGTGAACAGACCAAGATACACTGGTTCTAAGCAGAAGGTAACGCACTTGTTTCATACTTCTTTATTGTTGTAATTTTCTGGGGCGATTCAAGTGTTTATGAGAATGCAGATAAGTGTTTTTTTTTCGTGTGAAGTGTTTTTACAGTTCCGTAAGCGGTGGAGTGTTTGATGCCGTCAAGCGGTCTATTAACTATTGTCCGATATGATCTGCACTTTCCATTTGATCGGAAATTACTTTGGCGTTGGTTGCCCTGTTTTTATTTAAAGCAAATACAGGTTTTCTACTCATATTTTAATACTTTTTTCTTGCTGATGTAATTCAATACATTTTGCTTATAGATAATTTTGTTAATAAACTATTTTGTCGATTGTTTCTCTTTGTATAAAGATAAATATTGTATAAAGTTATACAATCATAATAATCAATGGAAATCAAGGAACTGAGCTCATTTCAATAGTCGCCTGGAGCCAGCACCTTGGTTATTACGTTAATTTCATTTAACAATTGGTCTATTAGGTTTTTAACAAACTTATATGACGTAGCTCCTACCTAATGCAAAATTGGGAAAGAGTACATGAGCAAGAGTTCCGTCAATCGTACCACATGAAGCATTGGATTCCTGATCTCACTTTAAAGTTCCCCTCACAAACTGTACCCTTAGGGACTTCTCACATTTATTTAGCTGTATTCAGCATTTGTCCTCTAGAAAACGCTAGATTTATATGGAGCTTGTTCAGCTTTCCGCATCTGTTTAGCCGCGTAAGTTTCAATATCATATAGAATCGTCGTTTTACATAGAAAAACGCTGGATGAAGAAGAATAAATAGTGAGTAGTTCCTAAGTCGCACAAGATGCCTTTCGATAATCAATGACTAAGGGTCACGTGCAGGAAAATTAAATCATGATTGGAAACTAGAATTAGTGCTTTTTTGACATTTTTACAATGGCTTATCATAAAATGACTAGATTGTATGGATTTAAAACCTGTAGTATAGAATTTGGCAATTATACACGTTTAGGGAAGACACGACCAATTCTTTGTTTAACCAAACTGTTCAGTAATTTTGGACACAATCACCGATTTCTATCATACTAAACAGTTTAGGTTTGCATATGATGGACAACATTTTCATCTATTCGTTCGATACAGTTGACGGCTGACTGAACGATTAGTCGTATGTACTATCGAAGAAATAGATTTCTGACCCACCTAAATGTAATTTTTCCGTAGCATTTAAATGCATGCAAACTCAAATGTATACAGGTTTTCTTGGAAACGTACGTAAAAACGTCCTAAGTGCAATAGACAGTTATAATCGAAAAATTGTCAAAGTGGGTCATGAATCAATTTGGTCGATTGTACCTTCAATACATTCCTGGAGTTTATGTCAGTTGGCCAACTAATAGGTTGGGGAAAAAGTTTCTTCGCATTTTTTAAGAAAATTCAAAACATTTTTTAATATAGTTTATTTACATTTAACTAAAGTATGTAGGTACCATTTTGTTCGATAACTTTTTGCCATCTTGTAGGTAGGGACATGATCCCATTGCTATAGAAATTTTGGGACTTCTGGTCAAAATACCGCGACAAGTGGAAAACCACTGATGATGATGAGATGTCAACCTGACACTGCCTAAAGAATTCTGAAGAGACCGAAACAGGTGGAAATCTGAAGGTGCAAGGTCAGGACTATACGGCGGATGCATTAACACCTCCCAGCCAAACTCTCTTAATTTTTGCTGAGTGGCTAAAGATGTGTGAGGTCTAGCGTTATCATGATGAAAAACCACACCCCTTCTGTTGATTAATTCCGGCCGCTTTCTCTCAACTTCTTGCTTTAATCTCATGAGTTGTTCGCAGTAGAGTTCAGAATCGATGGTCCTGCCTGGTGGTTACAGCTCATAATGAATAATGCCCTTCCAATCCCACCACACACACAGCATCACCTTGTTGCGAGTTAACCCGGGTTTCGCCACAGTCTGTGAAGCCTGACCGGCCTTTGACCACGACCTTTTTCGCACGTTCTTGTCGTACGTCCACTTTTCATCACCAGTTATCAGCTTCTTCAAAAATGGTTCGGTTTCATTGCGTCGTAATAAAGAATCACAAATGAGTACACGGATCATTAGGTTTCTTTCAGTGAGCTCGTGAGGTACCCAAATGTCGAGCTTTTTTGTGTACCCAGTTTTATTCAAATGCGCCAAAACTGTTTTGTGGTCAATTCCCAGTTCTTCAGCTACGTCGTAACTACTGACATGCCGATCTTGCTCCACTTTTTCAAAAATGGCATCCATTTTATCTGTAATAGGGCGACCAGAGCGACGTGCATCTTTGACATCAAAATTTCCGGATTGAAAACGCTTAAACCAAATTTGTGCTACTCTCACAGACACTGCACTAGGTCCATAAACATCGCAAATTTTTTTCGCGACTTGCGTTGCATTTTTACCTTTTTTGTAGTAACATTTTAAAATGTATCGAATTTCTTCATTAGATTCACTCATCTTGGCGGTACGAAAAACAAATGAAAATCACACATTTTCCTAATTTGAATTTGGAATTATGTTCTTTAAAATTTAAACTTTCAATGATACCAAAACCAGCCAGATACAAATAGTATAGCCAAAGAGATTTTATTACAAGTTTATACATACTATAATGCGAAAAGACTTTTTCCCCAACCTAATATTTAGTTGGCAATCGGTCTGGATTTAATGGTATAGTCGGTGCCGCGTGCGCATACCAGTATTGATTTTGGTGAACTGACTAAACTATTGGGTTGTTAAATTATCGTTCGTGTAGTTAGGCCATGAATTTTCATCTGAAAAATGATCAATGAAATCTGAGAAATCATATAAAAATCATATATTGGCTTGTTGATAGCGATAACGATTATTTAAATACATCGTGTATTTTTGCAGATGCAGGTGTTTCTGCGGAGCGTATGGTCGCCCTGGTATGCCCTGCGTGATTCTTACACGAAAGTATATAACATTTATAATAGGTACTTTACCTAAGAAATTGCCGTTTTTTTTTCTCTTAGTATTTTGTCTGCAACTATTAAGTTTCAGAATATTTTTATAAAATAATTAACTCCTCTAAAAATAGACCATATTTTTGAGCTGTTTTTATTGGTTTTGATAATTTGTTATAAGTTTAATTGTGTTAAAATTGGACACGGAGACAACTCTTTTTAAGTGCCTCCCGAATACATCATTTGATTTGCATTCACTTAAAAACGATTAATAATGTTTATGAAGTGTGATATCACACATATTGCTAAGGCTTGTCTAATGATACATGTATGCCAAATATTATCTTTGGATTTGTCGTTGTGAAGAAAACTGAAAAAATGTTATTGTGGAAAATGCAGAGTTCCCCAAAATCTCCATACAAAAACGCAATTTCATAGGAAAAGACCATTGTATGCTGGATTTCGACATAACAATGCGCGAGTGCGAACTTCTAATGGCAAAGGTAACCGTTTACTCTCGTATTGTTGTTTGACCACATTGTTATAACGTATAAGTTATGGAATAGAATAATGTTGTAACTTGTACCTAACAATATAACGTACTAACGAACAATAGTTACATCGTATTAGTATGTATACTCAATGATATTATCCGTAGAAGTTACGCCTGGCTCGCATACAACACTCCTTGCGTTTGTATCGACGCAAGATTGAGCGCGCGGCACTCTCGCGCGGTCCCTCCGCACCGCTCACTTCGTCACTTATACCCGAAACAAACCTAAAATATTCCAAAATTTTTTATTCTTTCTATAATAAACTGACTGTGCGTACCCACACCACTTCCTCACCGCATTTTCTTTGACTGGTTATTATCAACTATTAACAACTTAACTGCATAAAAATCAAATGGAAATTATGTAATTGGCCTCGTTTAGTTATTATCGGAATGTGTAATTTTCACGACCTCAGGCAGGAAAAGTCTAAGTATTAGTTACTTTGTAAGCTATTCCTCTGTGATTTTGTTGACTAATCAACAAAGGCAAAGGGAAAAATATATTCAGGCTTAAAGCACGTACCAATTAAAGGTAAACCTTGTTCGAAGTTCGCATTGTTCGAAGAAGACGCTTGCGCATTAAATTTTAAGTCGCACAGCTAAAGGGAATACCGAATGGGAGCACAGTTTAACCGAATTGTTATCCGTAGGGTTTAATTATGTCTTTGTGGAGGAAAAAAGATTTGAGAATAATTCATGTGCAGTGGGCTGGGGAATGCTTGGTCGCGGCGTTCGCGACAGCGGATCACGGTCGCCTGAAAACATTCTCGCGCGCTTGTGTACGAGCGGGCTCGTCAACGTATCGCTACTCTCATTGGTTTTCTTTATTCAATATACCTAATTGTTAGCAACTGAACTTGTGTGTAATGTTAGAATAGATATGAGCAAAGAAGGCAATTATAACAGTTACAGTAATTTGTAAACATCAGTTACAAAGTTTGCAAAGGAATTTCCGGAATAGAATATTTTTAAACACAGATAAAAGGTACAAAAATTAAAGGCGTATGCGTGGAATAAATAATCAATTAGTAGGTACCTGTACAAAAATTCCTTTAAAAATTTATATGTACCATAATATAGAGCAAAGAATCGTAGGCGCATAGAAATTGTAGAAGAGGCCCTCGGTAAGATAATACAAAATATTGTAGAAGAGGCCCTCGGTAAGATTATTTTTTACCTTAAAAGCATTGGCCTTGCTCTTAACTTAGAAAAAACTAAAATAATGCAGTTTCGGCCATATCAAAGGCTAGCCACGCCCTTAAACATAACTCTTGAAGGCCAAAGAATTTGCGAAGTGGATCACTTTACTCTTTTAGGCGTTACTTTGGACTCAACCTTGTCTTCGGGTCAACACATACAGGGTGTGGTGGCCAAACTGAGTCAATTCTGCTATGCACTCCGTGAATTAAGAAAGAGCACAAACGTTGAGTGTGCACTTACTGCGTATCACTGCCATGCCGCTGCCTGGATTAGATATGGTATTGTTCTCTGGGGCAATGCGACTGACGCCCACGACGTTTTCATTCTACAGAAGCGCTGTCTAAGAATAATCACTTTAACGGATAGACTAACATCTTGTAGGCCGCTATTCCTTAAGTATAAGGTTCTGACCCTGACTAGTATATATATATTTGAATTGTGCCGACTTGTCAGAAAACATAGACAGTATTTCGAAAAAGTTAATGATAAACCAGGACGATATGCTTCGCGTCGGATGAATAACATTGTTTTACCTACTTCTCATTTACATATGTATAGGAGCGGAGTATACTTTATGGCAATCAAAACGTATAATCACCTATCAAACACTATAAAAACCCTCCAAGGTAAAGTTTTCGAGACAAAATTAAAAAGGCAATTGATTGATAAATGCCACTACAATATTCAACAGTATTTTGACGATAAATTTTGAATAAAATAGATTATATTATAATTTTTGTGATCAAGTTGTTCTTTTCTTTTTGACATGATGTCTTGTAATCGAGGTAATATTATAATTGACGTAAAATTTGTATAGAAGCTTAATTGTATATTGTATAATTATAATGAGTGAATTTTAATATTATAAATAACATTACAAATAATAAAATTATATAATAATTACATAATAAATAATAAAATATCCAATAATCAATAATATCACAAATGCCTTGAAAAGGTAATTTCTTACTTGGCTCAACATCTGCCTAATAATATTCTTTGCAACTTATGTGTTCTATATGTATGAATAATGTATGAAATTATGTGAAATAAATGAATATGAATATGAATATGAATTGACTGCCACGGATTAAAGGGAAGGGATTTATTTTTCGCTATTTAAAGCAGGTCATTTGTGTAAAGTCTAAAAATCAGTAACCAAATAATAATATAACATAACACCCCATTCATACTAGTTTCTAATACTGTGCTAATACTTAATATCGTACTAAATAATAGATTAAGAAAGTACTTAATAAGGCTCTGAACCTTTTATCTCATCTTACAACAAACTATTTTAAAAACCTAATAGAATTCATACAACTCAATTTTCACAGATAAATAATAATGGGAAAACTACTATGTCATTTTTACATTATCTCCAAGTACTAATATGCTTGTATAAATTTGCTTCAGCCGAGCAGGATTCATACCCATTACAATTAAGTTATTCAAAAACAATAAACCAGAAAGTAAACAAAACGCAATTCTGTCAAGAAATAAAATACGGGCTTGGCGTAAAATTTCGTAGATATAAATGTTGAAATACCCTCCGAAACCGTGCCTATGTAAGAAATTCGCATTTATCACGGAAAAACATAACGCAATTGTGAAGCGATGTGATACAATCGGTCGAGAAACTCTGCATTACGGCATCTCAGACAGTAAAGTTGCTGTTCTACGCCAGTGATTCCTTCTTAATAATTTATTTACGGGATTAAGGCCCGGCGTGCTGTAACGCCGCTTTATGCCCCGGCGCGATGAAATTGCTAACGGTCAACTTCTCGTATTGTTTTCGACTCGTTCTCTCGTATTTTTACTCGGATGAGTATCTTTTATATGATAGATAATTATTGTTTCGTATTGCTTTATTTATATGCAAAAATAATAGTTTAAATCCAACATCGTAGCTCAGAATTTCATAGGGAGGCTTTCGACATCGAAAACAAAGCTATCTTCGCCATGGTCTCGCCATGGATAGGTGACCAAAACTTTGTGATCTCGGACTCCTCCATGCTTCTGAAGACGCAACCTTATACCCATCAACTCACATTGGGCCAGCGTGGTGGTGCTATGGCCTATACAGTGCCCACAGTGGAGTACAATAGAGTAATATCATAACAAGATATCAACACGACTATTGTATCTTCAAAGAAATAGGTATAGGTGTTAAAACTTACATTTGTCCAGATATTTCTAAGCCCGCAGGGTCGAGACTGTTGCCAAGTACTGGGCACAATGCTATTCACAATAAACTATACTCTGTGGTACAGGCAGTGAAGATCGATCCAATGACCTCTTGCACGAGAAGTGCTGGCCGTCTGTCCCAACTCGGCTATTGATATCTTATAATTTAGAGGAAAGGTGCCATGAGTGGGACAATTACAATATTTTGAGCAAAATATGAGGTATAACATTTTATTTTATCTGTTTCGTTACTATATAAAATCGTATTTTATATTAAAAACGATAAACTTATATAACCCTTTCAAGATCTAAATAGTTGTTCCATACAAGACTTTTTAAAAAAAAAAAGTAACTTTGTATTAATTGTACACTCAGAAATTATTAAAATCAATGCCACAAGCGTTTAAAACATCCAAAAAAATCTAATATAAAACATAGCCACAAATAGCCACGATGTGTCATTTTGTTTGTTTTGGAATTTGGTTTTTTGAAATGTCAATAACGTCTATTTGGTCTCTATTCTTTCTCTATTAGTCAGTGTTGTCAAATTATAAGAACCGAAACTGACTACTCAGTTCATAGGGCGGTAAATTCAGATTGTCGTATTCAAAACCTGTCCTAGTCATTACGGCAGTATCTCCAAAGGGGTAGGCTTAGGTTTAAACCCCTATAATTTTCGACTAATATCTATAAGTACATGGGCCACTTACTGCAAACCATATTCAGAATGAAGTACTTCAGTTTTATTCAAGTTCCGTGATATTGAGCGGCAATAGGACTTCATTTACACGTATTTTGTGATAATTATAAAATATGTACTTTAAATTTTAAAGCACCGTTAACAATTTTGTAATGTACTGGATTATACGAGTAAATCTTGTTTCTTTCTCAAATACAACCTATGTACATATTTTATCTCATTCACCTCACCTCAACAATAAGTTACACATTGTTTTAAAAAGCTTAAACGCGTATAAGCTTTTATACGCTACGCTTTTTGTATGCATATATTATTTTTATTTATATATTTTATGTATTATATATAATATGATATATAATTATTTATACCTTAGTACACGAGACTCGATCTACTTCTCAGCATTTCTCCTATAGCAGATGGGCTGGAAGATATATCTATTAGAAATAAGCCCTACCTTTTGTACTTGTCCTTTTATTGTATGTTAATTTATTTCTCAATTTTTCTTTTGTATACAAAAAATAGTTAAATAAATAAATAAGCTTCCGTATGTACTTTATATCCTATTTGATGAGGAAGTTTTGTTACCGTGTATTATCGACACCAATATATAATTGGAATATTATCATTTTTGCCATTTCTGTAGTAGTAACTTACAAAACCTTCAGATACCGGCCTGGTTAGCTTAAAAAATACATACATAGTATTCGAATGTAGGTATTCGTACTAAATATTTTATTTTCAGTACATAGACAAAATAGAGTGTTCATTCTAAAAGCGCCTGCATGCCATGACTGGACTCCATCAAGAGCCAGGTTAAGCAGTTCATCTGTCCAATTCTGAAATGGCTTTATTTAAATTTAATTCGGCCCACGTTTTATATTTCAGTGTCCATCTTGACTTCTAACAAATATCCTGCCACCGAGAACGGTGAGCTATCTTAGGTTGGCCACAAGGTATGAGCTTGTAGCGTTCGATTATCTATTTAATTTTAATTCACAAGTAATTATCCCGTCATAAATTTGATACAGTCACGTGCAAAAATCCATAATATTATAAATGCGAAAGTAACTCTGTATTTCTGTCTCGCTTTCACGTCAAAACTACTGAACAAATTTAACCGAAATTTGGTACACATATAGCCTAGAGCCTGAAAAAGGACATAGGCTACCTTTTATCCCGATATTCCCATGGGAACGGCTACTGTTCCAAATTGAAAAAGTCTTTCAGTGTTGAATAGCCTATTCATTGAGGAAGGCTATAGGCTACATACCATACACTATTTTAAGTAACTATTCTCCGCGGACGAAGTCCGGGCAAAAGCATATATTTACAATAAAAAATTTTTTTGTTGTCAAAGAAGAGAGATTTATTAAGGGTGTTCCATAAAGCGTGATTCAAATTCTTCTCTCTGTCGTTTTAATGATATTATGCCCTGAACAGTGAGAAATTTCCATGTTTTTAGTTCCATACTCCATGATTTCGCTTAAAGTATAAGACCTAAACCATACGAAGTTTGTCTATACGACCGGTATTCATGTTGGCTGCAACGAAACATGCAGGGAAATCGAGCTTATAGACACAACATTTACTGTTTCTTCTCTTTCACATTGTTCACAGCACAATCTACCTATTGATTTTATATCGTATGTGTATGACGATATACGATCACTAATAAAACTACTGCGTGGAATCGAATGCAGGTCGGGATGAAGTGATATTTCGGCACTGGAATATTCAAACGTAAATTAATAACAAAATAGTGTTATAAACATGCTATTAAAAAACAAAGTGGTGCCATTCTTTATTAAAATAGCATTGCAAGGAATAGTGCCCGGTAAAATTCATCTGAGGTACAAGAGAATTATTTTCTGTATCCAAATGCTTACACCCCAGTAGACAATAAAAATGCATTAAGCATTACTCTCGTCTATTGTACGGCTACCCTACAAGCGTTAAAAAGGCAGAGAGAACCAGGCGACAATCGATAATCAGTTAACAATGCGACAACAACAAATAATGATTGGCAAAAAATGCACCCCAAACTTAGGGGGCAAATGGAATTGAAATAACAATAAAATTATACTTGTTCCGACAATATTCCGCCCATGCGTTTACTGCGTCCAGCAAATGGGCCAGAAAACCATACGATGACAAAGACAACTTTTGCTATCGATGTTACAACAAAATACAGTGAAACATCGGCTTTAACCCAAACGCATAAAACCCTTGGTAAATTTTTTAAACAGCATAATACAGTTGTCAAGTTCCTTGTGCAGAAATAAATTTGGGGGCGTATAATCGATTATACTATATTATATCCAGTTACACATGGGATCATAGCTGAGTGGATGAGGGATTGTTTATAGATTAAGTCCAATGTTTGATCAAATTAGTTTTTGCTCTCCGGATCAAGTGCCATTATCAACCCTTCTTGATTGTTTGTTTGGTTGTCCTTAAATTAGATAACTGGAAAATTTTGGAAAAAATGGGCTTTTAATAGTATTATTTCTAGTAACCCGTTACTTCATATATATTTATGCGAATAGGTTTCATATTCTAAATCACTTCTCGCGAATCCACTCCAAAATACGACCTAACTGCAGTTCTACATCATCATTAAAATTAATAAAAAAAGGTTAATATTGATTATTTATTTAAATTTAATAAAAACCTATCCTTTACAATAAAACTTGTGCAGGAAAAACTTAACAAACTAACATTTTTTACAAATCAACCATTACAGCAATTGAAATTATCACAGCTATTATTATTTTAAAATTTTTAATATTCGGCTTATTTGTTTAAAAACCTTTTTAATTCATTACACTCTGGCCGTTATAAAATTGTTATCATATTATGGTATATAATATATTATGTAATTTCAATAAGGCTCTTCGCACAAGAGGCGTAAGCGTAGTCGTAACGTAAGCGTATCGCCTCTAACGAGAGCAATACGATACGACGCCTATATTTTCAAAAGAGTCCGCACACGTTGTTGCAGCGAAACCCCTTTGTGACTTGCGTGTGTGACTTGTTTGAAGATTCGCGCTTTGGACGAGATACGCTTGTGACGTGGTGGGCCTGGTGATAAATGAAAGACGTATGTCGTCACTTATTGACAGTATATTTAATTAATAAAAACTAAGGCATCCTGAAACAATTTAAAAAAGGTAAATAAGACAAAACACTGCATATAGCAAAAACTAAGAGACGATTATAAAAGGTAGGGCTACTTACAATAGTGCCTTGGAGAAAGTATTAAAGTTCTTTGAAAACAATTTTCTTCAACAAATCTTCTTTGGAAACAATATAACATTTATAAATACAATATATTAATTATTATATTACTTTGAGACCAAAACAATGAGAAAGAGGCAGATGGTTCGTTTTTTAAAAAGACACATTGAGGGAAATGGCTAGAGAAGAGCGCAATAACAGCAAAGAGCTGCTAATACTGTTATAGCGCCTCGTTACACGCTTACGCTATGCCTACGCCTCGTGTGCGAAGGGCATAACTGTCTCTATCTATCTCTCGTCAATACACATACAGGTACCAAAAATTTCTGCTGACTACAGTAATTAATCATTATTTTATACTTAAAACATTGTAAAGGCAGCCCTGGTATTTGAAGGCTATATCGAGGAGGTAGCTGGCTACTAAGTAAACGGTTGCTATTTCAGTCCGGAACTCCAGACGTTACTAGAGCGATCGGGCTTCTAGGCAACAAACTTATTGTGTGGAATCCAGACTGAACGAACACTATGTCACTTTTAAATTAGATTAACCTTCACCGATTTCGTCTTGTGCAACTTAATCTTTCTGGTAGTTTAATTTATTTCTGTATCATTCATTGCCTCCTTGGTTTATTTTAAAATGTAAACAGTATTTTTGGGATATGAATGAATCAGTTAAAGGGCTAATTGTTAGCATTAAGGTATAAGTGATATTAAATATTTCATTCTAATTATTACTCACAAAAACCACATAAAAAGATTATGACTTATAGTTTCTTATTCAATCGTTTATCAACACTATTATTAATATAACTGAAATTAGCAGCGGTAGCTGAGTTGAACGGACGGGGTACTACTTCTCGTTCAAAAAAGGCCGCGAGAATCGTGGGTTCGATCCCACCACCTGCACCACTGAGTTTTAAAAAATCTGTGACATTGTGAAAATTGCTTGTCTCACATTGTGCATAGTGCATGGTAACAGGCTAAACGGCGAAACACCTCTGCCTACCGGAACGCCTTTTTCCCCGAAGGTATTATATGCTATGTTATGTTATTAATATCACATTATTATCACCATCATTATTCTGATTTGACCATTATTACAACATATTACAGCTACTAATAAATCTTTCTAAATACATGAGCGTTTATGTAACTTTAAATATTTTTTTCAAAATTTTAAAAAATCACTATATTCTATATTAATAAACTATTTATCTGCCTTCATAAAGATTTGCCTGCGTGATATACTTGAATTAACTAAGATACGGAGTAATTATGTTAGAACTAAGTGAAAATTGATTATTCGATGACTAGTTAGCCGATTATTGAACAATGTGTGCTCTTCATATATTTCTGTGTGAGCTGATAACGCGTCATACCAAATTACAACAAGCGATGTTAAATCATAAGCCAATTGTACAAAAAACCAAAAAGTAACTCGCACCCCGCTACGAACTTCAAAGGGCGCCCATCAAAATCCGGCTAAGTACATTATTATACCGTGAAATGCCTGCATCTGTTGGTTTTTTGCTATTAGATACAAATAAGCATTGATCTCTTGCCCTCCGTAAATTGTCGACAGCCACTCGGAACAATCAAAAACGAACCTTACGCAAACACAATTCGGAGCATTTTAAAATTTCATCCCCAGAACGTGTTCTCAAACGATTCTGAGCCCTACATCACAGTGTTTACAGCTATATTTCGTGTACATCTGCTTGGTTGAGCTTTGTAATTGAATTTCCACTTGTACCCTGATCTGATTACTCTGGTGCAAGAATGACGCGAGTTTACGTCGTCGTATCATTTGCCGTTTTTGGCATGTGTCTGAATAATTTGAAAAATGTGGTAATCCTAGAAATTCAAAAATGTATCCGTCGTAGATTCGAAAATTCAGAGTGCTAACATATTGTGATGGTAAAGTTCACTAAGAGGTCCTTAACAGGATTTAGACCTTTATTACTTTCTAGCTCTCTTTTAGTGGTCTTTCATTTCCTAATATTTTTTTTTTAATGCGCAGCAATAATTATTGTACTATTTATGGATAGTAGAAGTGTAAGAATGATTTTGTAAGAAATCGTTGGCGTTTTGATTTTGATAACATAACATTATCATCAGGCAGAGGTGTTAACACACGCATTAATTTTTTTTATTCATTGATATTCATTTCATATTCATTTTTTTATTCATTTTAGCTCGACCTTGAATAGATGGCCAATACTTTGTTATCTTGAGTTTCTCCGTTGTTTGGAAGACACGTCAAGCTTTTTGGTTCTTCTTGCTCTTGATACTACATGCACCCACCTAATAGGTCCAGTGTAGTGTTACGGTCCATAATCCTCATGAGTTCCTTATGGGCGTAAAATGAAGGGAGATTAACTATTTAATACAAAATAAATAATTAGGCAGCGATTATTTTTTCTTAGATTAATTGGTGACTGGAGACGAAAATTTATTCAAATGCAGGGCACTTTTACCAGACACGAGTAGGGAGATAGCCAGTTTTTCAATTGCTTGTGGAATAGAGGTAAATTTCACTTTCTGCCTTATCGTCACTCATCATCAGGTGAGATGAAGGCCAAGAGCTTGCCTGTCATTAGTAAAATAAGATAGATAGATAACTCTTTATTGTGTACACAGGAAAAAGAATTATACAGGAATTAGTAAAATCTATACTCAATCCATTTTGATCTGAGACAAAAGGTAAACAAAGAATTTGTGGTTCTCAAACTTTTTATCCAATTCTGGGACAAAATAATATGGGCTCTAATTTTTTTTAATAAAATAGAAAAGTAGTAGTACTTAATATACCAATATCGTCATTGAATATAAACATGATTTATTTGTGTAATGAAGTAATGTTTTATGAGTATTAGGTATGATAAGTGTATTTAAAAAACAAGCTATCATTGCTATCATCCAAATGATACTAAATATTAAATATATCAATTAAATTCAAAGTAGATTCAAGTTGTCATGAACATGTTATGATTGTTCATCTTCTGGAAGTATTCTAAACTCATAATAAAAGTTTGAGAATACTATTCGTTTTAGGTCTTTTTTAGTAGCAACGATTAATTTAGTAATCTAAAATTACATTAAAATATAACATTGAAGTAAAAATACCAAAAATTATTGAAGGTGACAAGTAATTACTTAATTTACATAATTTAAAAAGTTTGTAATAATAAAATATTAAATAATCATATGTTTTTGATAAAACTTTTCGACAATGAGTAACGACATCTTAAAGAACCCTTTTTATGGTTTGTTTACATTTTGTCTCAGATCAAAATGGATAGACTCTAGATGCTACAATTGGCGGTCTTATCGCTGTCTAGCGATATTCCAGACAACATGTCGATGGAGAAAAAAAATAACACAGGTACACAAAATTACAAATTGAACAAACAAAAAAAATAAAAAAAAAGAAGAAATACACATAATAACAAAAAAGTAACAATTCTATAAACCAATAGTGGATACCTACAACAGACACAAACAAATATATCTAGTAACAGATCTTAAAATAATTGAGTAGCAATAAAAAAAAATAAAAATATAAATAAATAGGAAAAGCTCAATTTATAAGGTAAAATTATTTAACCTGTCTCTTAAATGAATTTACACTCTGGGAAAGTCTAATAGAAACAGGAAGGGAGTTCCATAGCTGTATAGCCTGGACACAAAAAAGAAAAAAGGAATTGTAGAAGGTTGAACTGTGAACAGGTTTCGCGTTAAGGACGTTTTTTTTCTACTCGGCTACCTCTACTCATCCATGAAAATACCCCGCTATTGACCTCGATCACACCTATTTTGAACCTAAACAACAACTATAGGTATATTAATCGCTGCCGCAACTGCAAAACAGCACACCGATCACGAACACAACACACGTTCCTTGATTTTTTATCCCAAACCTTGAGATTGACTCCAGGTTCGTGTGGCTCACAGTACAAGTAATCAGGGTAAGACATGGGCAAACTTTATAATCCTCAGAAGCCCCTGGGTGTTTGCTGGCCAGAAATAGCATTTGCACAAGCCAATAGCGTACGCAATAAAAAATTAATTACATTTTTAATCTACGAAAACGTGAGCAGAAGGTGGATTAGACGGATACAAGGGCAATGGAAGTGCCTTGGATATAACTTTAATAACATATTTTATTATAAGAAATTACTTTTTTTTATTTTCTTAGCCCAATTTAATTACTGTTTACTCCTCCAAACTGAAAAACATTATAATTTACGTAATGGGTCGTAACGAGAATTACTTTAAAATATAATATTATTTTAAAATTTGCTTATTTCTGTCTTTATAATATAACAGGTTTTTCTTTACTACATTTAAAATCCAGTGCAAATAGCACAACATAAAAAAGACATTTAATAACTCGTAGGGCCGAAGATTCTATTGTAAAACACATTTTAAAGGGGGTAGAAGAAAGTTTTATTTACTACTTACAAGAATATGATAAAATTGTTAGCCACTGAAATTTTATCGAAATGAGATGACCGATTTTAGGATTATTAGGATGACGATTCCATGAGGTGTCGTGTTTGTAATTTCTTAGTCAGTTATACCTTTATTTTTTTTTCTCAGCATTGAATTAATTTTATTTTTGTTTCAACATGTAAAGTTTTTTAACCTCTTAATGGTCAGACAACTAAACACAACTAGATCGTCCACACATGGCCGTTTTTGGATAAACGTAGCAAATACGCGAACTCGGTACGCCAAGTGAAGTACTGGCATAATATTATTATATTTCATTGCCACTTCCAGGACGACTAGCACACTTATGTCTGTGTCAGCCCTCTGCGACCCCAAGGCGTATACAGTGGCCCTAATGTGATTTCATAGAGTCCATAGGATGCCGATTAAATAGCGCTAGTGGGGCCGGTACCCGCGGTAATTTATTTTTTAATCTCTTCGTTACTTGAGACACCGTGGAACTTTTTTTATTAGCCATAGACAAAGGAAGAGTTCTTTTTTCAATTATAAAATAATTGTACACTTGTAAATTGAGGTCGTAAATGAATTTCGTCGAAGGGATTTTTTCTTTGGGTATTAAACCAACTAGAGCGATCATCAAAGGCGTTTCCCTTCTTGCTTAAATTTTCAAGATCATGTTACATACAACAATTTTTCCCGACTGGCCGGGAAAACGCTAGGTGGAATAAGAATACGGTACAGTAAGGGTGGTTTTATTAGGTGGGCTGGCCTCTAACGTATCGCCGCGCTGGTGAGATTTCCATATATTTTGATGTAAAGCCCGCGAGTGTGGCGCGCGTGTGGCTGTGAAACGATGTTATCTCTCTTATAATAAGAGTGCGCACGTAGCCAGCGCTGGCGGCCAGCTCACCTATAAACCCTAAATGATCATCGAGACGTCAACTTGATGTGAACCGAAAATATGTCTCTGTGTAGGAATATGTCTATTTGCTTATTAACAGTTGTTATGTGTGTTAGACAATATTGTCGTGGTCGTGTGTAGCGACGTATTTGCAAATTGCATTAGTGTCAATCAGATTTTATCTGTGTGCGTCTCTTCCTCCCTCCCCGCTAGAATTGGTACACTAGAATTTAGAATTATTATCCTCTCGAAACAAATAGGTTCAATGTTCTAAAAAATTAAATGCTTACATAATGCTTTATCACGAGAAGTAGTACATAGAGTCCATTTTTATACTGTGGTAGCTAGGATATACGAATTGTAAGGGTTGCCTGGCCACTTCCAACATTGGTCCCAAAAAAGTCAAGCGTCTTTCAAAGGAATCCCCGTGTAAGGTCTGGTAAATCTCGAAAAGTTTGCATATTATTTGTGTGCTTACTAATAGGGGTTTACAGCTGTTAGTCGCATTGTCTTTGGATATCGAAAACAAAACGAAGGCAGAGGTACATAGCCTTCGCCATGGTCAGGCCTTGGATCGGTGACCGAAACTTGGTGATCTCAAACTCCTCCTTCGTGCTTCCGAAGGCACGTTAAGCATTGGTCCCGGTCGATATTGCAACGGTTTCTACCCACCAACACGCATTGGGCCAGAGGGTGGTAGTGTTATGGCCCATACTCCTTATGTGTCTCTCCATGAGGAAGGCCTGTGCCCAGAAGTGGGACGTATATATGCTAAGGACGTGTGCTTCTTCATAGCATATCTTTGTGACCTTGAATTTTGAGAGAACTAGCACATTAATATTCTAAAAAAGTATATTTTTATAATTATAATAATAGGTCCTTACCTATGAAATTGGTGTTTTGTATGGAGATTTTGGGGATGTCTGCATTTTACATACTAACATTTTATCAGTTTTCTTCACAACGACAAATCCAGAGAAAATAATATTTGGCATGTATCATTAGACAAGCTTTAGCAATATGTGTGTGAACACGCTTGATAAAAATTATTCATCGTTTTTATGTTAATGCAAATCAAATGATGTATTCGGGAGGCAGTTAAAAATAATTGTCTTTAACATAATTATACTTACAAAAATTATCAAATTAAATAATACGAGCTCAAATATATGGTCTATTTTTAGAAGAGGCAATTATTTTATAAGAATGTTCTGAAACTTAATAGTTACGGACAAATTGCTAAGACAATAAAAACCAACCAATTTCATAGGTAAGGACTCAATATATAAAAAGCTTTTTTTTTTATGTTATTACATATTGATCGTTAATAAAATTTGATAACACCTCCCTGTAGTGGGAGTTCTTGCATTCTTATTCACAACTTGAAATGTTATGGAAAATATTTTCTAACAAATTAATTTTAAATCTTAATTATCATTTTCAAAAACTAACGCACAGTTTGAAATTATTAAAGTTTTGTTGATATCACAGCTTTATTCATGAAACAATTCAATTAATAGATGATCTTTTGAATTTAATTTTATGTAACGCATTATCTGTCGTCAGTGCGATATTTTAGCTATCATTAAATAGCGCTATTATTTTCGCTATTCCGATCACGTTTTGATAAAATTGAGCCAGAAATAAATATGAAATGATGACATACATCGTGTGTAGGTATATTATATTCTATATTCATAAATATTATGGTTATTTATATCTTTTAGTGTAATTATTAGTGTATATTTCTAAGTATTCTATTTTTGTTGGTTTTTCAACTCTTATTGTACCGTCGTTTTAGCTCTCCTCACTCCGCTTTTCGGTTGACTGGTAGAGAATGCCTCAAGGCATTAAGTCCGCCTTTGTACGTCGTACATAAAGATTAAATAAATAACATCATGATAAAATTAAAGTAGGCATGAGTACAATATTCGTAGTTATGATATTACATTATGTGTAGGAGCAAGACCAAATCATCCTATCCCGTAATGCACTCCTTTCAGCGCTTATTCCCGGGGTCCGTCCCCCAACAATCCGCTAAGATCTTCTGATCCCATCAAAGACTAACTTAAGTGCCCGGATTTTGCTGTTGCCTGATGGACCAAAGATAGACGGTTTACGAAACGGGTTTCTTTTTATTATGAGATTTAAGGGACTCTTGGATTAGCCGAGTGTCTTCTTGAGTTCAATAACTCGATCATAGACGCGCCATCACCTATTGGAAATATGAACACATTTTACTTTTTGTTTGCAACTGGTTTATGCCTTATATGTTTAATTCTCTTTGTAACGGGATAAAGGGGATAATGTTATTTCTCATGCACCGCGCACAGGTATTCTTATGAACATCGCTTGATATGAATCATAGTTGTAACAAACATACTGAATAGAAAAGTATTCCAGAATATATATTTCGGTCTTAAAAAGTAGAAGGGACATATCTAATATAATGTTCACGATAAAATCATATTTCTAAAAAAACTTTTTCTCGTACGTCCTAAACCTATTGTTTTGTACTTATTTGATTATGATGTATTTTGATTCTTTTTATATTCTATGTTTTGATAAAGATAATTAATAAGACTTGTGTTGAAATTGCCCGCATTATAACTTGTCTTCGGCATCATGAATCATCAAACTTTACACATTTCGTAAGACTATAATGATGAAAGCAAATTTTGTTATATGTGACTGAATAATTAACGAATCACGCAGCGCAGCTCTGCCAAGTTAACTTGTCCCTTTATCACAATAACAATAACTGCTCCCTGATACAGGCTGTTCAGATTTTTTACGTAATTATATTTATAAATAAAAAATGAGAAAAATCATGAAAAGGTTTTATTGTAAATATAAAAAGATTTTTTACGTAATTATATTTATAAATAAAAAATGAGAAAAATCATGAAAAGGTTTTATTGTAAATATAAAAATAAAAACTGAGTGGAGGATGTTGGCGATACACATGTCTGTAACTGGCACTCCTGCTTAAAACCTCATTGCACATGCCCTTTAATATCGTGTGTATATTACAGGGTCACTAGCATACCTGATTCTGCCATACAATTAGATAGTACAACATTTGATACAACATGCAACATGTACTCCGGGACAGGTACAGGCATGCCTGCGTTATGTCATTATTATTCACTTGGCTTAGCGTTTTCGCGTACCATCATCGTTATGTTTGCCCGACTTTGCCCAAATAATAAAATCATTCCTAACAACACATCCACACATGGACTTTATCGGGTAAACAACTCGAACAATCCTTCAATGTGTGATCAAAAACCGGTGAGTAGACGGAAACGCACGTGCAATTCTCAAATAGACCGTCCACACATGGCCAAACATAACAACTACAGGAACACGATACGTCAAGTGAAGTGCTAGCTTAACAGGCATACAAGAGCACAAATATCTGGAATTTCATGAAAAGTAATAAAAAGTATGTTTTTGTTAAGCCCACTGGCTGAACTAAACTTGGTAGGAGGTATTTCATTGGAGACAAACAGAGCGTTCGCTGCAATAAAATATCTATTTACTATAATTTTTTTTATAGAAACTTTGAGTTTAATTTCTGAATATTTTAAATCTAAATTAGATTTAATTTCCCGAAGCAGCTTGAAGCCCTTCTTCAGAAGTTTATATTTAAGAAAATACCTCCCGTAAGCGTCAGTAAAACAACGCCCTTTAAACTCGCGGCCCCAACCCTATCCCAAAAGTAATTATCATCAAAACTGAACTGCAATCAAAAACGTAGCAAAACTGCTTCGTCGAGATCACCGGTAAATATTTCAGGAGCCATCGAATTAGGATACCGTATACATCAGCCGGGCTGCCGACATAATTACCGCGTAGAACAAAGGGTTAAACCGAAAAACCTAATATAATTTTAATTTTAATTATACTTACCCTTTTGGGAGAATAAGTTTTGAATTTCCGTTCTGACTTGCCGTTGAGCTGAATCTGGTTTCTTAAAATGAGGCAAGAAGTGCGTAGGTGTTAGAGCGAAAAGTTAAAACAAAAGATAAAAAGATAAACAGGGGATGTGCTGTCATTGAATTAGTACGTAATATTAACATTCAATTATATCGGTTACATTTAAATTGCCTAATTGTGCCTTTAATATCCGTAAAGATTACACAACCAGGTACAAACCAAAAAGTTGAGCAAAGTAGAAAATCTTGTATGTTTTTGTGACGTTTCATTTTTATCAACCACTCACTCTCCCTCAACGCGTGACGGATCACTTCATTCACGACGGATTTCTATAACATCTCAAACATCATCAATTTAATGTCACTGGCGGACCTGAACTTTCTAACCACTCCTAACAGGGTCAGAACACCATCCATCTTGATCAGAGAGCGCCAACTCGTACCTCAAGTGTTGTAATTTGTTAAACTTAACGTAACCATCCGAGTAAGGGCAAACAAAGCCAGTTAACTAAGAACCACGCCCGACTCCCTATGGCATACAAAGTACACTAACATTCTAACAACTCGAAGCTCTTGTAAATAAGTCGAGGAGAAAATGATGATTTGAGTCATTTATCATTTTAATAACCCCCACCCTTGTTAATAAGCTGCTGAGGGAATTAATAGGTGTAATAATATTTTCATTGTTAATTTTGTGGGCTCATTCAACCCTTTCTAATGTTGAACATTTGTGGTAATATGATTTTTGTTCATTAATTATTCATTCATACAATTGTGCAAGATAATTGTAATTCATTCTTTTGATGTAACCTTTAACTACAATAAATACAAATAAAAATCTACGAAACAATTGTTTTACACGAAAATTTTTAATGGAAACTATATTTGAAAGAAAGAAAGAAATAAACTTTATTAAGAACCATGATACACTGAATATATACAACAGATACGACATGTTGTATACATCACGATGCTTTATAGGTATCTACTCAGCATAGTCGATGCATCTGAATAACGCTCCAACGCTGGTCTTCCGTAGATGCCAAGAAAAAAAAAGAGAAAACAATATGTACCTCATTTCCAGATAGTGCACTGCTACTCTCATACACCATAAAAGATAAAAATACCTTTAGCATAAAGATATATAAAATTATATGCCTTCACGCAATAAATAATCTAAATAATATTTAAAGTTATTCAATGAATGTATTGTGTATAATAATAAGTGGCAACATACATTTAATTTGACAGGCATTACAAACGTGCGAACTGAGTCATAAATCATTTTTTTCAAACCTCTCGCCCACACTTGTAGGCATGCATATGGGAACTCTCGCTCACACTTCAGGCGTTGTGTGTTACAATAAAAAAAAGAATAGTCAACAGTAGATAATTAGGGAAAGGTTAAGAAAATAATGCAAAATATTGTTGACTGGGTTCGCATGTTTGTTATGGCTCAACTATAGTCATCCACCCTAAATTCTGATAGAAAAAACTACTGCAAAAACACAGGAGTTCAATCCTTACAGAAAGTTGTACAAATAATTTGTATGTAATTTCATTACTAAAGTAATTATTAATTAAAACTTGACAAAACAGAATGCGCAATAAAAGACCCTGAGTGAACAGACGTTAGATGTGGTTTAGAATATTACCATGTGACATATATTGGACTAGTTGTTGCCCGCGACTTCGTCCGCGGTTACTGGGTTTTTAACAATCCCACGGGAACCCTTTAATAATACGGGATAAAGAGTATCTTAGATGTTGACCAGAGATATAAGCTATCAAATTTCATTAAAATCGGTCCAGCCATTTCGGAGTTTAGCCCGTACAAACAAACAAACAAACACAAAAAAATCTTCATTTTACATCCCCCTGACCTTGGTTTTAAGCTTTTTTTTTCTATGTATACAGACATTCGACCTAAACAGTTTTATTATATGTATAGATTGATTGTGAAAATATTTCACTATCAAATTCCATGGCTCAATATGGGATATTACTATTTGAACTTAGTAAGGGTGATTTATTTGAGTATGGAAAATATCATATATTTCGGCTCAGCAAGACATCAAAATACATATTTAATCACTTTACTTGCTCTCCGGAGTGTAAAAGTAAAACACGGAACACAAATAATGTAATATTTTTCACAGCACTAGCTCGGTACTTGCCCTAGCACCGACAACTACGAGTATCAACTATTTTGGGGTACATACGTACACATACATACATAAAAAATCACGACATTATCCCGTAAGGGTTAATCAGACACTAGGTCAAAGCATCGCAAAAGCAGTCCACTGCCTTAGTCCGCGCTTCACAAAGCAGTGATTGCACTCAGCGTGACAGGTGGTGAGGCCGTCCCCGCTATAAGCTGTTGGATGTTATGCAGTTCTAAGTCCATTAGTCGCCTTTTACGACACTCAAGGGAAGAGATGGAATGGTAGTATTCTTTTAACATACATGCAGAATGAAAATGCCCTTTTATATCTTTCAATAATCAGAACTACAGGCTCATCATGATAAATAAGATATTCCTTCATTAAGAAACTAATAAACAATGCTTCCCTGCACGCGTCTATTTTACCTTTTGTTTTTTTTTTTTTATAATCAGCCTAGCAAATGACTTAACACCACCTGATGGTAAGCAGTAGAAAAGTCCATTTGCGAAGGATGCTAGGGCAGCACCAAAGGATGCAGGCCTAGCGACCTCCACCTTGCTGGCTCACAAGATGCCTTTTCACGCCTCTTTTAAAGGAACCCATGCTGTAGGAAGGAGGGTACGGTAGGTGCCGGTAGGTACGAGCAAAGTATGCAAATATATATAATTATCCTATTTTGTGTGCGTAGTTATATTGTTAGCGGTTTTGAAAATGTGAATAGTGTTTAATTCCAAAATAACATTAGAGTAAGGGCAGGTAAAAGCTAAACCCTTATCTTAAATGATATCTAAGACACACGCAGGTATTACCGCGGTAGTCAAATGAGCAGTAGCTACCGAGGTAAGTAATATTGGGTCCTTACCTATGAAATTGGTTTTTTTTTTCTCTCTTAGTATTTTGTCTGTAACTATTAAGATTCCGAGTATTCCTAAAAAATAATTACCTCGTCTAAAAATAGACTATATTTTTGAGCTCTTATGATTTGTTATGATAATTTGTTGTAAGTTTAATTGTTTTAAAATTGGACACGGAGACAACTCTTTTTAAGTGCCTCCCGAATACATCATTTTATTTGCATTCACTTAAAAACGATAAATAATTTTTATGAAGTGTGATATTACACATATTACTAAAGCTTATCTAATGTCTAATGTCTAATCTTTGGATTAGTCGTTGTGAAGAAAACTGAAAAAATTTTAGTATGGAAAATGCAGAATTCCCCAAAATCTCCATACAAAACACCAATTTCATAGGTAAGGACCTAATATTATCGCAGTTACAGGCATGTTATACTTGAAAAGTTAAATTTTTATGAATAATCGACCGTTTTATAAATGTAAACATTTTTAATAAAACATGCCTGTAATAGCATAAAGTTACCTCGGTAATTCGGTAGATTTTTGACTACCGCGGTAATACCTGCGATAACCTTATGTAGAAAAGTAGAACAAACTAGCAATATAACTACACAAAAGCAACTCCAACCTATGAACAGTTATTAAGCAAGAAGGTTGGTACTTCAGGAGGTCATATAATAATGATAAAACAAAGAATAAGCTGTGAGGTATCGGCGTTGGCAATCATGAAACATGCATGCGTCCGTGCCGCGGTGTTTGTCGCGCCCGCACGTGCCTTGCGTGCGTGACATAGCTGCGTGTTTACCTTGTTGTGTGTTCATTGGTGGCTCTCTATTCTCTAATAATAATCACTCTCTATTCGAAGACCCCCAATTTTTTTTGTATTAGTGCTTAATATTGGGTCCTTACCTATGAAATTGGTGTTTTATTCTGTCTTAGCAATTTGTCCGTAACTATGAAGTTTCAGAACATTCTTATAAAATTATTGCCTCTTCTAAAAATAGACCATATATTTGAGCTCGTATTATATAATTTGATAACTTTTTGTAAGTTTAATTGTGTTAAAATGAGTCACAAAGACAATTATTTTTAACTGCCTCCCGAATACATCATTTGATTTGCATTAACATAAAAACGATGAATAATTTTTATCAAGCGTGTTCACACACATATTGCTAAAGCTTGTCTATTGATACATGCCAAATATTTTTATCTCTGGATTTGTCGTTGTGAAGAAAACTGATAAAATGTTAGTATGTAAAATGCAGACATCCCCAAAATCTCCTTACAAAACACCAATTTCATAGGTAAGGACCTAATAATAGAAAAAAATAGGTCTTCGAATTTAAAATAAAGCTACTTACGCTATTTTCATCCTTGGATGGGTTAACAAAAAATTGTTATCTCGAGCCTCTGTGCTCTGGAAGGCACATAAGCCGTTGGTCTCGATCGCTATTGCAATCGTTTCTACCCACCATTCTGCATTGGGCCAGCGTGGTGGTGTTGCGGCCTAAACTCCTCCTGTGTTTCTCCTTGTAGGAGGGCCTGTGCCCAGTAGTGGGACGATTATAGGCAGGTAACATCTAAAATGCTCCATAAATAAGAGGATAGAAAAAAAAACATGAAAATGGTATGAGGCATCGGTATTTGTCGCGCCGCAGCCGGAACACACCCCACGTGTGTGACACGTAGGTACCCTTTACCTTGTGGTGTGTCATTGGTGGCTCTCCACAATATTACAGAAAAAAAAATTCGGGGTCTTCAAATACATTCACACATATAATCAATTATAATCGACTATTATCTCCTAAGGGTTAGTCAGAGACTAGGCAAAAGGACCGCAAAAGCACCCCATTGCCGTAGCCCGCGCTTCGACAGGTGAGCCCGTCGGCTATATAAGCTATTGGATGGTTGTGCAATCCTCAGTCTATTAGTCGCCTTTTACGACACCCAAGGGAAGAGATGGGATGGTAGTATCTTTTTAATGAGCCGCTACCACACGGCATCAAATAATGAATGAATATATCCATTTTTGCCGCAAATCTGCTCCATTCCAGATCTCATATATTCAGACGATATCAGGTTCAAAACTTCAGGTAATTTAAAACTTTTACCCTGTTGAATGTTTATTGCATTGGTGGTAGGCCGTGGGTAGAATTTCACCTGGACTAATATCGCTTTTAATGTTAATTTAGAATTTCCAGTTCTTTTTCAGTTTCAAAAGCAGCAATGTAGTGAGCGCTTCAGATTGTAATTCACACTCCGTCGTTGAGCAGCGCGGCTGGAGCCGGGTGAGATTTATTGCACCATACCCTGGTAAACTAGTAAATACTTAAAATTTCAAATGTTATAGATAATCGCCTATCCGATGTAGTGTAAACCGCAAACTTTCGACCGTTGACAGAGGCAAGCCTATTCTCAAAAGTAAACTTGAAAGTAGGTTTTTACTGAGATAGGGACAAGTTGTTCAATCTGAAAGTTTTCGACATTCGTTTGTCCATTAACATTTTTAGAGAATTAGCGTTTAGAATAGGTTTTTACTGAGATAGGGGTTCAAGTTGTTCAGTCTGAGAAAAATTCTGCAAAATAAAACTCTCGTGTTTCTGTAAGTAAGAATTTGCGTTCTTATAGAAAAGTAAAAGGGAGAATAAAATATATTATAGGAATTTAATTGACCAAATTGCTTCCCTACAACCAAAGTTATCAAACACTATAAAAAAAAAATCATTTTGTAATAAAACTTGTAAAATGAGATGTCATGATCACAAAGTTCTGGTCACCTATCTGAGGACAAACCATGGCACAGCTAGCTTTGTTTTAAATAATAAAAGCCAAATCCATGCCTATCTATACTTAAAATAAAACTGTAGAGGTCGAATGTCTGTACATAGAAAAAAAATGCATAAAATCAAGTCAGACGGATGTAAGAAGAGGGAAATACCAAAAAAAAAATATTTTTTGTTTCTCTGTCTGTTCGTCAGTTTGTCTGTTTGTACAGGCTAATCTACGAAATGGTTGGACCGAATTTTGCATGGTGATACCTTATATCCGTGATCAAGATCTTAGATACTTTTTATTCCGAAAAATTAAATAGTTCCCGTGGGATAGAGGAAAAACTATAATAACCACGGACGAAAATAAAATTTGCATCGGTCTGTCTGTTCATCTGCGGTTTTCAAACATAATTCTTCATCCGTGCGCGTCTCACCGAATGTATTGTTAGTAATTATGGTGTAACGATATAGGTGATATAATTGCTTGCTTCAAATTGCCTGGTCAAAAGCTACTTACTTAGTTTAAAGTAAGTAATCTGTTTTAATATTCTCTGTGTTTGAGACCACAAAGAGTCTCTGGGCGTGCCGATTCTCTTCTCTACGTTGGAGAACAAAATGCTAGTTGACAAAATACTTAAATGATAATTTATAGTTATATTGAAGCCTAGGCTTGTAAGCTTATTGTCGATTCATTTCTACATGTTTTGTTATTTTTTATCATATGTTGCTATTAAAATTTTTAAAGTTCTGTGTCCGTGCAACTTGTATAGCTATGTTGACACCGTAATAACTTTAATTTTTCATTATCGTATTGACTCTCTTTTGTGGCTGTAATAAAATTTGCTATAAGCCTATTTACAAACCTGCTTTACTATTTATCTGGAATATACCACACTGGAGCCCATTCAAACTTGCCCCGAAAATATGACAATGCTTTAGCAGCTATGTGAACGTGCCTTTACTGGGCGCGGAGCGGTAAGATGCTGCTTACGCGTTACGATTTATATAAAATTTTACCCTATTATTTTTTTTTGATCTCGCGTTTTAATAATTTATGCACATTAATCTGTTGTTGCAATTTACCATCGTTCCTGCCCACCAATCCACATTTAGCCAGCGAGCGTAGTTTTGTTATGGCCCTTACTCCTTGTGTGATGGCTCCATAAAGAAAATAGAGTAGAGCTAGAAGAAGCTCCGCTAGAAGAAGAAGTGCTGTCACTCACCGCTAGAAGAAAATGATCATAAAGGAGAATGAACAAAAGTGGTCCAAATATCCACCACTAACGAGACCTAATATCGACGTATAGTCCATTATATAGGAAATTAACCGCCTCTCTGGTCTAGTGGTTCATACCACAGAGTGTTCATCGGGAGGTCCGGGTTCGATTCCCCATGGGGGCATAAGTTTTTCTGGTACTAGGGCTTCTAAGCCCGTCTGGCTAGTTACCACAGTCTTACCTAAAAATGACGAAATAATAACAATGTTTTAAGCATTGTTGTTTTACGGCAATCAGAGATAAGATTGCCAGTTCCTCAGTTGTTGGGGATTAGAGGTGAAGTTCGCTTCCACTTTCGGTCTATACTGACCGTCAGATGAGATGAAGACCAAGAGCTTAACTGTCATAGTTAAAAAAGTCACTTTCAGTATGTGACCAAAAACTGAGTTGTCAGTAAAATTTTATTATTATTAGAAAAATAACAATTGTGGATTTCTATAATGACATCAGCTAATAGTTACTTGGACCATATCTAAATCAATATACATCGTTAGTGATCGACATTTGGACCAAACTCCATACATTTTTGGTAATTCTCCTTTAATTATTATTACTGATATCTGAACAATGTTCTAGCATCGTGGATGCGACATTTTAAGCTCTACCAACCGTTATCGTGCCTCTGGGACGACCGCGCGAAATTCAAGAACACCTCCAACTTTATTGCGCTCAAATTGTGTGAATTATTTATTTAATTTAAAAGCGAAGATGCCGGCGTGCGGCGTCATACCCGAGGAATGAGAAAGAATGCAAACTCGAGACAAGACCTCCCGAGTGCCGTAAAGGTGATAGCATATTGTTTTCGTGGTATTATTTTTTGGTCAGAATTTAAATAAGTCATGTTTTAATAATACATAGAAGATATTGATTCAGATTGCTATTGCTCCTCCTGGAATTCTGTAAGCTTTGCTCAACTATCGAACACTAAGCTCTCTCGAGTAGTTACGTAATGGATATCATACAATAATAGCTTGCTTCAAGATCGTACTGTCAATATTTGATTTATGATCTAAATATGGTTATACAATATTGTGCTATAATATTGAAAGATATTTGGTATTTTTAACAAATTCAAGATAAATTAACGATTAAAGATATTTTTTCTGTAGAAATAAAATTTCAAAATAATCAGTACAGGGGGTTTAGAAGTTCAAGTACGATTGAAAATTCCGTAAAAGAAACGATCCAACTAAGCAGAGTCATTAAAACGTAAGTACGTTTTACCGTGTGGTTAACTGAATCGTAGAATATTCAATTTATTCTACTCGAAGTCCAAACACTGGCAAGTGAGCACATCCTTATCATGAGAAAGAAAACTGCCAAATTTAAGTAGCTTTCCATGTGTTGCAAATGGGTTCCCGTAACGGGTTCCGTACAAAACATCCCGTATTCAAATTGTTAGTATTCACCTTCACGATCCAAAGAAATACTTAATGAATACTTAAACACAGCCCGCTTAAGTTTTCGATAGCGAAACTGTTTTCGATGGTTCAATTATGGATGTTGGTATCAAACAATAGAATAACTATTGAGCTCTCAAATTGTTCGAGAAGTCAATCAACACTTGCTGTTTCAGCTTGAACTAGAGAACGACTTTGAACTAGTAAATATTTATAAGCACGTAAAATAAGTAGGTACCTAACTACATGTGTAACTACATATGTATAAGTAGTATATTCTTTTCTGATGCGACTTCACTATTGGTTAAAAGAATGTCAAGAATATCTTGAGGTAGACAAAGTAATTTCAATCTTCAGGAAACAATAATAATTTTCACAATATTCTTTGAATTGCATTGCAAGTTTGTTTTAGACTAAATAGTCATCTTTTAGGTGTATAGTTATTTAATAGGATCTAGCGTTGTATAATATTATGTACCTCCCTATTATAGGTTTTATTATTATCGGCTTTGACTAAAATAATTCTTCATTATATTGAGTTATAAACCTTCCATTCTTTCTATTTATATACTTACGAACAAAACTATTAATAATTTTCAAATAACAACGATCCTATTTAGTAGGTTATACATACTCGTATGTCTTAATAATTTATTACCTAAGTTCAGACATTAATTTTTCACGAACGAGTCTATATTCATTTTTAAAAACATAAAACAAACACCTATTTACAGTCCCGTCACAACATAACTAGTTACGACCTATGGCTACGCTTGACTTAAGGTATCGAGACTAAAATATAATTTTTGGTAATGTTGCTCAACAAAAGGTACCTATCTGCGGTGTGGATTCACGGTAAAATGGAAAATAATGAATTATTCTAAAATTCAACAATAGAACTAAGTGCCTGTACATGCACTATAATAATATAAAAAATGTAAAGTCACGAGCAAAATTAATTTTGTTACTATTTTCGTACTTTGTCATTTGACATTACTAGTGTCTAGTGCCGAAACAGCAAATATTTTACTAAAACCTTATGACGAAGTACCTAGTACCTACCTACTAAAATGGGCATAGGCACTTTTTTTAGTCCGTGTGTCTCGTTGCCCTCGAGTATTTTTGCTGTTTGTTGGCTTTTAGCACGAAATAATAATTTTGGTCCCCTTCTCCTGATTTTTGACACTACGACCTATTTAACGAAATAAGTCCTAAAAATAAAACTTTGCCCAAGAAGCTAACTCTCTGACACACAACAGTACAGTCATTAACCAAATAAAATAAATATTCTTCCGCCCTCAGCAATCCATATTAAGTGAAATAGCATCGTTACGAACAATAATGAGATAGTTAACCGCGCGATTGTTTTAATACAAGCCTGTGTCGCTGTAACGAGGTCCATTTGTCACGAAGCTCCTTTCTTGGGGGAAGCGAAATAGAAACTTATGTTTTCCGTGGAGAACTACGCACCAGATGACCAGACTACCACATTTATAACACTTTTAAAATTTTTGTTTTTCTGCAAAATTATTCTCTGCGTATTACCTAATTATTATCAACGGGTTGGTAAATTGGGCTGTTACAAGGCTGTGCAATGATGAATACTTACATTATTAATAGAATTAAACTAATAGGCGGATATTTATTTTTATTACTTAGAACAGCAATACTCAAAGTGTGTACCGCGGATCCTTATGGGATTCCAGGATACCTCATGTTGAGGTTCCGCAAGAAATTTAAAAATAAAATCATAATTTCTCTTTGACACACAACAGTACAATAATTAGCTTTTGCACAATATTTTACTATCCGCCATCGCCGACACCTACTTGTGAGCGCGAAGTCCCTTTGATAAAAGCCGCCTCTAACATTACGCTATCATTGTGAATAAGCGACTTTCGACTCTAAATTCAAGACATAAAGCCGAGATAACTTACACCACATATTTTTTATTTTCTATTTTTATGTAGGCATTTTTATCAACTGTCTTCTATCAAACCTGATATCTACCAATTGATGATAAATTAAAAAGAATTTGTATGCCTCCCATCATTTAGATTTTTTTCGTTCTCTTTATTTTCTAAATGTTATGTAAGTACTAGTATGTAATTTACTAAGAAAAAAGTTAATAAATTAGTAACTGTTACCTTGTACTTTTATTATACATATTAATAAAGAATAAAGCAATTTTTTAATCTAAGGTTCTATCAAGTATTTCGATTTCCGAAAGGATTCCGTTAGCAAAAAAGTTTGAGAACCGCTGACTTAGAGCAACAACAAATAACAATTTGATAAAATGTAAACGCTACAGCGCAGATTGCAGGGCCTACGACAGTAGATCTACAGCATGGATTCGAATGAAGTTTCCGCCAATTTTGGTAGAGATCAACTTATTACATTGTTCCACAAGGGGTGAAAGGGTTGAAAGTAACTTACTTAGCCCCAAGACGCGATATGGCAACCGAGCGCAGGGCTGTCGAATCGAATTCGAAGTAGTGCAGCATTGGTTATAGGTAGAACGGAAGTAAAAAATATAAGTCGATTTATGTGATAGCGCTTTATATGCCATCTTTGCATAGAACAAATAATTATTTTAGAAATTAATGTCACAAACTGTAATATGTTTGGAAAAATTTTGATACCTATTGCTACGATTTTTTTTATCTTAAACAATGAACAAACAATTTAATTATAAATAATAATTTATCTTAGTTTTTGGTATTTTTAAGGTAGGGCATTGTGATTTCAAGGTAGGGCATTACCCCACAATGCCCCCCCTAGCTACAGCCGTGCCTGAGCGTAGCGAGGACGCTAATATAGGTTGAGGGTAGACCCTAGTATTAATTAAGGTTGAGGGTGGTAGGGTAAGAAAGTAAAAATGAAAACATTATACATTGAGAAGGACCGAAAAGGACAAAATATAATACAAGACAAAATTCTTGAAATAATATTTCAGCACAACTTACCTTTTTTCTAAATTATAATACTTTTTTTACAACGCATCCTTGGTATTTAAACATCTAGGTGAGTTACATGTGGATGATGATACGTTTGGATTTTGGTTATTTTACAAAATACAAAAAATAACTAGAAGTCGCAAAAATGATGATTCTCATTTTTTCTTATTTAACCTGCATTTAACTAAATAAAAGGACTTTTTGCAATAAATATATTTATTCATAAAGCTGTATGAACAAAATACCTTTGCATCTATGTCATATTACTGTCATTGTGACATTACATGACATGACATTTCTGTTTCAAAATGTCTGCGTCTGCCACAATTTGCCTGGGTTATTTGTAAATTATATTGATATTACGAATTGAATTATTGAAAAAAGCAATAACAAGCATTTTCTTAGATATTTATATACAAAGCTATTTAACATGTATTATAAGTTTCTAGCAATAATCTTAGTCGCTTCGTGCGTCGTTTTCGTTTCGGTGAGTTAATCGATATTGTTTTGGTTCACTATTTCCTTCGTTCTGATGAAGAATCAAAATTTTTTGATCTTAATTTAATTCTATACAAGTGTGATTATGTATAATTTCTGTCTGTATCTCTAATAAATTTGGAAGGTGGAAAAGTTACTGTGCTATTATTTGAATGAAATGTATCTATTTGTTTTGTCTTATGCCTCCTCTCTATACAGAGTTACAAGCAAATATAGGTCATAGAAATTGCATTAAATATTGTAAATAGTATTTGATATAATAATAAATAGTAATAAAGGTAAGTAATTTTGATGAATCACAACATTCTTTTTGCTGTGTCTAGGGCCAATCATATGAGGACAAAAGGTGCAAGTGCGTGTGTCCAAGTCCCGCAGCCGTCTTCAACAACACCGGTGCAACAGACCACCGCAGGCATTACATTGCTAATGTCCCTCCTAATAAATGGTATGCTTTGAAAAATGGTCGCTTACCAACAAGTAAAAATACACCCACATATTACCACCTATTGTTATAGCGAGAACATTTTATTGTCATAAACAAAATAAGCTGATTCAACAAAATTTTTTTAGACCTGGAGCTAGTCATCCACTTTCTCATCTTTTAGATTACATCCTTATCTACAACTCATGTACTTTAGATTGTTGCACATTCTGACCAGTTACTTGTCTGGGGTGCCATTTGATTGTGCTGTGCAGAAAAACACATACAAAATATAATCACACCTTTATTTGCACCATATTTGGGAATTGAACTCTAACCAGACCAGACTCTAACGTCAGCATTAAATTACATCGTTGCTCGCCTTCTTTCCTCCCTTTTAACTGTCCAAATCTACAAAGTTTGGTACTATAAAGTATTTTCAGGGATTGTGGTAGATCAAAGACTGAGCTGACTGGCACCCACACATGGAATTAACTTCGTGTAGGACATATCGTGTAGGACATAAATAAATTAATTATTGTTGCTTGGACCTCTTTGTTTGACTTATTACATTAGGTGGTGCTACTATACTAGCGGAATCATAGATTAATTAAGTAATTCTGCTAGTATAGAAGCACCACTTAATTTAATAAGTCAAATGAAGGGGTATAAGCAACAATAATAAGTTTTAGACAAACTAAAAACCCATGTATGGGAATAGTGATTTGTCTATAGTGTAGAATCAGAAAACTGATATGAATTTTTAAATTGCATAGGCATATAATTGGTGTGGACTAGTATAAAAAAGTCTATACGTCTATAGTCCAATCTGTCATCATTTACTGCATTCCACTTTGGGGTGGAGCCAATAAAACAAACTTTTTACATCTAGAAAGAGCACAAAGGTCACTTATTAAAGTAATGTACTTCAAACCTTCTAGGTTTTCAACATACTCTCTCCACACGGAAAGCTTTCTGTTATCCATCAGAAAGTTGTGTATTTTAAATATGTTGCTCAGATACCATAGTACTTTACCTTTTGAGCAGGGGCTTATAAATAGTAGATGTAATGATATTGTGACTCGAGTACCTAGTGTATGTACCGTTTCTGCTCGAAGGCGAACCTATGTAAACTCATTGTTGTAAAGACCGCAGATCTTCTGTTGACAATTTAACTATTTGTTAAACTTCTTTGCTACTGAATCCCGTGGGGGTGGTATTCAAAAACTAATCAGTGGGTCACACTTGTTTAATCACTCTGACACACAACACACCCAATCTCTTGTCCTGAATACTAATTACCTGAATAGTGAAAATAATGAACTTTTAATCAAAAAACAATGTACCAACTGCTTGTCTTGTCTAGAATGTCGTTAAATTGGGTACTGGGTCTGTGATTGTGTAGGTGATGAGCTAGCTACTTGTTAATAGAGTAGTACACAATTTTTCATCTAAATGCTAAATGTGGTCTTTAGGAACACAGTGCTCCTTGGACTCTGTCTTCCCCTATGGGGATTACAGGCTTGATTGTATGTATGTATGTATATTATAATATTTCATGAATTATAGTATGCCTGAAACAGTCAGCTCCATTGTAGTGAGTAGACACCTTCATTAAGATTAACCTTGTTCAAGAAAGGAAGAATATTATTTATTTTGTAATAAAATAAAATGGATTTTTTAGGTTTTATTTCGATTTATTGTATTACTGAATAGTATTATTGAATATTAAACCAATTACGAAATGTGAAATAATAAAGGCAAAAATTCCTTAATTTCCAGTAACTGTGATGGCGTTATTCTACCGCGTGACGGAGCTGAAATCAAAGGGCGTGAACAAGAATTTTGTCCACGCTGTGAATGCAAGTATGAGAACAGGAACACAACAATCATCAAAGTGAGTAATTTATTTATTTCCTTCCCCCATCAACAATTTTATTTGTCAGGATAGAGCAACACTTGTACCTTATTTTTCAAGATTTCATAAATAAAAATAATTTGCATGTTTACCTATCAGCGAATAAAAAACTATACACTATAGAAACATACATAGTTCCCGAACGCCGGCGCTCGCTTAGCCCTCAAGGGGTTAGTGAAAAACTTAAACTTGGCAAATATAACTAAACACTATTTTCTCTTCTATGCAACTCAATCAGCAATCATAAACATTATCAGTATTGTATTTGACTTTGTTTATTGAAGTAAGGTGACATACATCAATTAGAATACAATATTAGTAGAGGAAATATAAATACAAATTTTGATTAGAGCCAGTTATACAACAATCAGGATGAAATCCCGTTGTGTGCAGCATTTTATTCACTATATAATTTGTTTTTCGCAGGTTGTGGTGATAATAGTAATCTGGGTAATTATGCTTCTTGTGGTGTACATGGGCTTCCTGATTTGCCTTGATCCTTTAATTAATAAGAGAGCAAAAGCATCCTACCAAGAGCATACCAATGAAGATGTAAGTATTAAAATTAATAACTTTTTAAAAGATCTAGATTCAGTACTCAATTTTAAAAAAAAATTTGCACCGTTTCTGAATTGATTCTTTTAATTTGAAAAATTATACAGAAACGTTCATTTCTCTACTCAATTCGCAATTTTATTTGCGTGTATTTTAATGGTTTTATTATGTTACATTAAAATTTATTATAATTGCATACTTTCCAGGATGAAAGTACAGTTGGTGGTCCGTCCCAGTCTATGGGAGCTCGGGGCAATGTCCTCAACCGAGTAACTCATCAGCAGGACAAATGGAAACGACAAGTGCGCGAGCAACGCAGGAACATATACGATCGTCACACGATGCTTAACTAATTCAGACGAGCCTCTGGCCAACGGCTTTCATTGGTATGTTACAATATTAAAAAGCATTACCATCTAATTCCAAAATGTGTACTAAACGTAACTTTCTTCATTAACGTTGGTTTTTTGATCCGTAAAACATCTGGTCGAATACTACGAGTAACTATTTGTCATCTTTTTTTAAGTTGACATTTGAAGTAAAAACTACAAAATATAATAAATCATTTTAAGCCAGCATGATGCAGTGGTTGAATTATCCACCTAATAGTAAGGGCTCGTTTAAGGAGACGCGGGGCGTGGGGCGGCGCGGTTGGATGCGCTTCCCGCGGCGCGGCGTGCGTTTTAATCGTTTATGGCCAGGCGGCGCGTCAAGCGGCGCGCTAAGCGGTGCGTCAAGCGGCGCGTTAAGCGGTGCGTCAAGCGCCGCGTTAAGCGGTGCGTCAAGCGGCGCGTCAAGCAGCGCGTCAAGCGGCGCGTCAAGCAGCGCGTCAAGCGGCGCGTCAAGCAGCGCGTCAAGCGGCGCGTCAAGCAGCGCGTAAAGCAAGCAATCAATCCTTCTTACTTGCCGCGGCATCACCCGCCGCTTCAGCTGCCGCGTCCGACGCGGCATCGCTCGCCGCCAATCAATCCTTACTTGCCGCGGCATCACCCGCCGCTTTAGCCGCCGCGTCCGCCGCGGCATCGCTCGCCGCATGTGACGCTACAACTCAAACAAAACCTTGCGAAAACGTGTCTCCTTGAACGCACCAATACCTCGCCGTATGTTTGTTTTTCTGTCGGCCTGATGCCCTGCGTCTCCTTAAACGAGCTATTATTGGCTATTAATTTAGCTAACTTTTGACCAAAGAACTGATAGAGATAGCTTATCCACTGTTCATGAAGGAAAATATTTGATTGTTAACAGTAAATATTGCAGGTACAGTAAAACCTTCTAACACACAATATCGCCATTGGTCACGAAGTCACGATTTTTAACCATTGGTCGATATAACCGATCAAAATAACAGGCAACAACCATAAAGTGGTCTTTCTAGTTAAAACAGAGCCTTATTCTTTATTTAAAGGTTTTTAAATTTTTTTACTGTAGGCTGTTCAATTTAACATAGCAAGCAAAATAGGATGAAATAAAAAGTAAGTTATCTCCTTAATTATAGAGTTAAATAGACTCACTAGAGATTTATAATATTTCTAAATATCACAGAATATTAAAAAAAAACAAACATACATTATGTATTTCATACATATAAAGAGAATTGACTTATTAAAAAAATTATACATGCACAGTAGATGCTTTCATCACATAATATTGATATTTATGAATTCTATTATAGGCTCGATTTTATAGAGCCAGTATTATGCTTTTGCTTCACGGTTTATCCTAGTGGCGTATACAAAGATTATAAACTGGCTTGTAAATGTGTAACGCAAACTACCTGCAATATTAGTGCCTCAAAAAAAATTTTTATTAAAATTGTTTGGATGTAATTCTTTTGGGACAGGTTAGTCAACTTTTTTTCATTTTATTTTTAAGCATTTTAATGTAGTGATTTAAGGTTATTTTAAAATATATCTTCATTAACATTGTGATTCATCCTGTGGGAAATTACATCATGCAGGAAAATTCATTAAATTATTCAGATAAGATATTTAATTGTAAATAGAGCAGAAACAATGATGAATATAAGATATTTTGTATTTTTATATACATTTAAATGCTTTTACAAGATATGTACCAAAATGTTGATGTTGCCAATCTAAATCGATTATTTATATTATTATTATAGAATCGACCGATGAAATATTTGGGTTTAAAGAATTTATTTCTCATACAAACACAGGGCTTACTTAAAATGAGATGTACAATTTTCTTTGTTAGTATTTAGATGTATCTGGTACCGCACTGGAGGTCTATGTTAGACTAATAATAAAACATATTCTTTGAGCTTACTTTTAAACAATTTTTTTGTAGCGCAAAATTTATCATGTAATTTAACTTAAATAATCGAGTATTCATTTCAATTGTTATGTTTGTTGTGTACCTCAGTGCATTCATATTAGACAAAGATTTTAACCGTTTTAACCGCCTCTCTGGTCTAGTGGTTGACAACACTGGGTGTAGATCGGGAGGTCCGGGGTTCGTTTCCCCATGGGAGCAGGGGTTTTTCTGCTCGGTTTGGTTGCTGGTAGGGCTTCTAAGCCCGCCTGGCTAGCAACCACCGTCTTACGTAAATTTGTCGCCATAATAACAATGTTATAAGCATTGTTTTGTTCGGGCAATCAGAGGTAAGACGGCCAGTTCCTCAGTTGTTGAGGATTACAGGTAAGCTCGCTTCCACCTTCGGCTTTATCGTCACTTACCATCAGGTGAGATGAAGGTCAAGAGCTTAACTCTCATATTTAAAAAAAAAAGATAATTATTGACACAATAGAAATATTCAGCAACAAATAGCCAAAAAAATCAATTCATTTTTGCCTTTTAAACGGTAATTAGAAATTAGAAAATCCTAGTAAATCTATTTTTTTAATTCCTTATAGATATTTTAAATCTTTTTGAATATAATAATAATTTCTCATATTGTTTTATGTATATATATATATTTATTTTGATTCTTAAAATATACTTCTACTGTGTGTTCTTGTGTCCTTTCTATAAAAAATTATAATACAATTCTTTCAATTTGGATGATTTGCCTTAGAAAGCAATATGTAAGTTATATGGCGTTTGGTTGTCTTAATAATATTCATTTATATATGAAATATTAAGATTTTTAAACAAAATATAGTACCGTTTATAGATATATAGGAATATAAAATTTTCTTCAATGCCTAGCCAAATATATTGCAATATTTAAATCGTGTCTAAAATTAAGAAGCATGATAACTAGCCACTCTATTAAAAAATTTGTCCTTAGATAATATTAACCTTTGGTCACACACAAAAATATACTTTAAAAAAATATAATATTAGAATGGAATAAACACCTAACGTCTTACCGCCCCTGGTAGCTTTATTATAGCAACAATGGAAGTGAGCCGCTGATATAAGCTACATATTGTTACTTTTCACTTTCGATATTGTTCTAATAATTCTGGCTGATCAAAAGTATGTGAGGTATATTTTTGCAACTGACTATATTCAAGCCGAATATTTTCAGGGAGAATTTAATAATATTTTTATCAACTACATACGATATTAATTATAGTGTTTAAAAGAGGCAGATGTGTAATAAGCACTTAGGGTTATCTAAAATGTCAAAATTAGAGAATTTCGCCCCACTTGTTCAAACTTCGTGTCGTGTGGTAGCGAATATTACCAACCCATCTCTTTCCTTGGGTGTCGCAACCATTCCAATAGCATATAGCGGCGACGGACGCACCATCTGACACGCTGAGCACACCACGCTTGGTGAAGCTCGGATTATGGCATTGGACTGCTTTTGCGGTGCTTTACACTGACCAATTGGATCGTTTTTCATGGCTCGAAAAATGGCGGAAATTCTATTTTTCTCGCACACCGCTTAGTTACAGTCAATGTCAAGAAGTCAGTCACACTCAGTATGTTCATATAGACAACACCAATAATTCAATAATACTCGTATCGTTACAAAATACAAATAAAGATTCCATTTTATTTACAACACAAAAGAGTTATTGTTGACAACATTAGGTAAACTTTATGTGTACTGATATTATTGACTTTTAGGTAGCGTCTAGTTATTTGACCACTAAATGTGATATTATTTACTTATTTGACGCTGACTGTACCTGGCATAGCTCTGGTGAAAAAGTACCCTCACTTTTGCCTTATCGGACTTTTCACGCCTTTTGTAAAGACGGTAAAAGGTATACCCATGTTGTCCACATAAATGCTTGCAGTATTTATACATGTTGTTATAAAGTGCTATATATCTTTGAAACATAAGATATTCGCAGCAAATTTACATAAATAATATTATCCAAGATTTGGTAAACATTTTAGTAACCGTGTAATGTTGTAAGAACGACTTTTATTGTTCATAGTATTTTGATATTCTTATTTTGTGTATCCTATAATTAAAATTTTCGTTTTGTGTTAAAAAAGTCACAAGTAGATGCTGTTAGTTGTCGTATATGTAGAATTTCAAAAGCCAAGGAAATTGTCCGATTGGATTAGTCCAATTATTAGATCCAGTCCATTTGTCAAATATTCTCAATGATTTTGCACTCTATATCAAGTTATTGAATTTTGAAAATTTGACTTTGAAAAAACATTTGATAATCTGGTTTGGTCTGACGAGCTGTTGTGTTCACCGTACATCTTTTTGACTTATGGTGATTTTCCACCGGAGGGGCGAGACAAGAATTGCAAATATTCAATCCTCTCCTAGCGCATCTTTGGTGGAAACAGTGTGGATTAACGAGAATATGCAAGGCGTGAATTGAAATATTTGTTTGTATAAAAATGAATGAAAATAAACTGTATTGCTTCTGATATAGAGTATAAAGTTTAATGTGATATTTGATATGATTTCGAACCCAGTAAATTATTTTTCACCAGATAGGCAAGTCGAGATAAGACGAAAATTGATATTTTTATGACAATTTTTATCTGATGAAGCCTATATAACCTATGGCTGTCAGGCGTAAGCTTGCGATAGCTATTTTTAGGATACAGCGGAAATGGGTCAGTGCGATTTCAATTCTCTTCTCGCCGCTCTGGTTGAAAATCACCTTTATGGTAAATGATACGAAATTGATAAGTCTTCAATTAGCTTTAGTGGAAACGCCCTAAAATCTGTTAACATTGACAAACATAATATAACATTTATAGCAAACTGATTGCTTACCTATTTGGGAGATAACTTACTTCACATAATCATTTTTACATTTTTAAAGCAATATACATCAGACTATTGTCACTCTAGCCGAATAAGCGTATCTAGTATAGAATTAGTTATTCTATACATGTTAACATTTATTTAAGCGTTTTGTTGTAATAAATTAAATGTATTATATGGTTCATTTACATACACCCTGTAGGGTGTTTCATGTAAGGTAGAGGCACTGTTTACCTATCTATTTAACCTACGGTTTTTGTAGTTATAATGGAGTAGGCGAGTTATAAATTTTTTTAGATATTTTCTATGATTTTACGACGAGATGGCTTTAAATGATTGTAACTTTTTTGGGTCGTCTTTTCTTAGATTTATCGTTTTTGATATAATGCCTGCTTTTTTATGAGAGAAAAAATTAATTAATTAGTTGCTCTATTATGAGAGAAAAAATCTCTTTCCTCGAGCACCCACAAAATAGTTACAATCATTTAAAGCCATCTCTTCGTTGATATACTCACTACTACTCACTTAAATTATTATATTTAAAATAAACTTACTAAATTATATTTAAAACTACTTAATAGGCATGTAATATATGGAATTAATATACGACATTTTCAAAATTATACTTATTTAAATTATAAAATAAGTAATTGCAAATAATTTGGATGAATAACTTAACTTTTATAGTAATTTCTTATCTTTGGCACCAACCACCTCCGATAAGAACGTAAGTGCTTCTCTTAGTAAAGTCTAGCATAGCGATCAAGATTCTGTTTACTAATGCTGATGCGAGGCGCTCAATTTATTTACTATACTCACCACATTTATCGCTATTTAAACTCGCAAGACACCCAATATCTTTCTCAAAACTATTTCTAATAGGTATTTCAAACTTGCCACGAAATAGACTGATTGCTCATAAGCACAGTAGTAATTTAATAGGAAATACAATACAAAAACGAGTATACAATTCAAAACGCAGCCACAATACGACTTCAAGGCAATTTCTTCCGATTTATTTTTCTAAAAGCATGTGTATTTATTGGGTGTTATTTAAACGGTTAACCAAGTATTCCAATTGTGGTCCGCAGGAAAATACAATTGATCAGCTAAAATAACTAATTGATCAGCAGCTTATGGACTGCAAATATTTCTAAATTGGTCAGCAAAATAACTAATTGGGCAGCAACAAAAATTTTTTCTCTGCTGCCAAATTGTTTAATATTGGGTCCTTTCCTATGAAATTGGTGTTTTTTTTCTCTCTTAGTATTTTGTCTGTAACTATTAAAATTCAGAGTATTCCTAAATAATTAGCTCGTCTAAAAATAGATTATATTCTTGAGCTCTTTTGATTTGTTTTGATAATTTGTTGTAAGTTTAATTTTGTTAAAATTGGACACGGAGACAAGTCCTTTTAAGTGCCTCCCGAATACATCATTTTATTTGCATTCACTTAAAAACGATAAATAATTTTTATGAAGTGTGATATTACACATATTACTAAAACTTGTCTAATGATAGATGCCAAATATTATTATCTTTGGATTTCTCCTTGTGAAGAAAACTGAAAAAAAATTTGTATGGAAAATGCAGAATTCCCCAATATCTCCATACAAAACACCAATTTCATAGGTAAGGACCTAATATATGTTTCGATGACATATCCTATGAATTGATCCTTGATACTTCATTGACCTTTTCCTAGATTTTATACATTTCCGGTAACATTGCTGCATAAATAATTATTTTGCACCCCAAGTAATTATATTGCTGCCCAATCAAAATATTCCGCTGACCAAATAATTATTTTGCTGCCCAAATAAGTATATTGCTGAAAAATATTTTGTTGTCTAAATGATTTTACGGCTGATCTCTTTGTTGCTGACCAAATCATTAAATGGCTGCCCTATTAATTACTTCTCATATTTATTTTCGTATTATGTAGTCTTAAATATTTATTTGTATACTGTGACTTAATGACCTCTGGTAAAACTTCTGAGTAATGTAAATGCGCCTTTTTAATGATTATGTGATTAAGAGACGAGCCCAACAAATTGTACTCGATTTGTAAAGAGGATATAGTCATTTCTGTGTATTTGTTAATCAGTGTACTAAAGTGGTTTAAAGTATGTTGTACAGTAATTCTATTGTATATATTTTATGTATATTTTTGTAAAATGGAATGAATGTAAATAATGTAATCTAGTTTATAAATTGCTAATGTAATTAAATGATGTTTGCCCATTATTTTTGTTTTTTTTTTTAATTCTGAAGGACACCGTAAAATTATATTATGTACAAATACCTCACTTAAAAAAACCAGTATACCCTAAGCACCTAATTATTAAATTAAATTATGGATTCTACCTCTATAATAACTTGAAATGGCAAACCTTCCATAACATCAGAGTTCGATGCCGGCACAAGGCAAATATTATTATTCTAAGAAAAACAGCAAAAAGCAACGAAAGTACCAAAAATTATGACTAAGTATAATGATGAATGAACTCTTTCTTCACAAAATAGCTGCATCGAAAATGGACCTGGAAAGTCCGGATGGTAGTACGAAAACCGAGATTGACTTAATTGTCGACTGAAACTAAAAGATGTCTCATACTGATCATTTCGTTAAACACGGAGCGCTCACCGAATGGTAAGAGGCACATTGAATCGACACTTCCAACTCGAACTGCAAATTGCCGCGATTTCCTGGAGGACTACACAAACATGGCAATATAATTCATAATCAATATAACAGTTCGTGGCAGTTATCCATACGATGGGTGAAATATTCTTAAAGTCCAGCCTTACCAAAACAGGAATGAAGATCTGAAGAGCCAACATTAAAGCGAAACAACAACAACAAGGCCCCGGATGGTGATAGAGTTACAGCAGAGCTTTTTAAAGCGGAGCTAAAAGCTCTCCAGAGGTTATCTAACGCCATCATACTCGAGAGTAAGACGTCAAACTGCCAAAGACATAGCATCAACATAAACGGCGAGTACATGGCCAACCTTCGTTTTTTTATGTTTATTTATCCGAGAATACTAAAAAAATACTTTTGGGTCCTCGCTGACATCAGCGAGCGCGCTTTTGAGTCCACGCTGACGTCCGTGTCCACGGTCTGCATCCGCGCTCTGCACTTCGCGCTGTCCGCGTCCGCGCTGACGTCCGTGTCCGTGCGGATTCTCGCATCTTGCGTCGAGGTCTGAGGGTGTAGAGGCTGACCATAGTCAATCTTGCTGAGGATCTTCATTTACATGGCTCGTACTCTTGGGCAGGCTTGGCTGCAGTGGGAATGCTTGGTGTCGATCTCAGTCTTGGGACGGTGAAGAACCTTTGGTGGCGTACGGGCAATGTTCAGTTGAGTGGTTCTGGGATAAGGGGCTTACACAGTGTGTGCATTGGAGTTGGTCGGTGGGAACTGGGCAACGAATTTGTGTGTGACCGAACTGAACGCATTTGCGGCACTGCCGGAAGGGGGAAAACTCTTCAATCTTTGGAATTCAATGAAGTCTGCATTCTCTCCCCATGTTCATTACTTCACGCCAGAGACTTGGATTGCAGAGGAAGACCGCGTCCCATATTCGTTGCTGATGGTGTCATGGCTGTGACCCTGGAAGACCTAATGGCACAATGCTCGACGACCTCTGTAGAGCTTCTCTACAAGTGGGCCAGAAAATGAACATGGACAAGGCCCATCTACCACAGTGTCAAGACAAAAATCTTCAATTCGTGCGTGTTGCCAGTGATGACATACGAAACGGGACGTGGCCGCTTATAACGAGCTTCATAATGAAATGAAATCATTTATTCTGCAATAAGATTTACATGATACACTTTTGCACGTCAATATTTTTTTTCCTACTAGCACTTCGACGTGACTGGCCTGTTGAGAAGAAGTGCCGCAAGAAACTCAACAGTTAGCCTTTTTAAACAGCCATAATAACAAAAGGAATTTAGAACATTTTAAATATTGTAAAATAAGTATTTGCAGAGGAGCAAATTATAGTAGCCAGGAATTTTTATCTTTAAAATAATCTTCTATCTTATAATACCCCTTTTTCATCAAACAGCTTTTAACAGTTGACTTAAATTTATGCAGGGGCAAGTCAGTAAAACTTTGTGGCAACCCATTATACATTCTTAATTTCTTATGCTGATTTCTATAAAAGTCTTGTGAAGTCTGAGGCTTGGAACGGCGAGCTTATGCTTATTTCTGGTGTTGAGGCTATGGCAGTCAGAATTTTTAAGGAAAGTATCATAGTGTTTACGTACATACATAATACAATCAAAGATGTATTGAGACAAGATGTGTTGAGAGTAATAATATGAAGGATCAATGTTACTCAATAGGCAAATGGAGAGAACTTTGATGGGAGAATCTCTGCGTGATCGAATCAGACACGAGGAGATCCGTAAGAAAACTACGGTCGCTCGTGTGGTTCTCGAGTGGCGACCACCTACTGGGAGGCGCAATGTTGGCGCGAGGCTCTGGCGAGGACCGACGATCTGGCGAAGGTTGCGGGAAGTAGCTGGATGCGGGCAGTGTAGATCCTGTCGTTGTGCAGATAATTGGGGGAGGCCTATATCCAGCAGTTGACGTCTCTAGGAAACGTAGGTATGTACCTACCTAATTTAAATCGATGAATTAAATACATCAAAATTTAGGATCATATTGGAGTCGTGTGGTAGCGGCCCATTAAAAGAATACTACCAACCCAACCCCTTCCCTTAGGTGTCGTAAAAGGAGTCGAATGGACTTAGAACTGCACAACCATCTGTAGCGACATGATCGCATCGCATTTTATTAGCATGTCATTAATCTTCTTTGCCTGATTGTATCTAATAAAAGTAGAGCTGTCAGATAGGACCGGACATCCGAAAAAAAAATCTCTCGGCTTTCGAACTCTGGCTGAAACTGACTGTGTAATTTAACTGTTTTAACTTGATCGTCTTCTCTTCTATATAATCAACTGTCGACTCATTGTAACAAGCTAAATTGTGATACCTATCTGATGAATAAATTTGGTGATCCAACAACGGAAGTATTTATTTCCCAAACATCCAATAGTTTATAGCGGCGACGGGCTCACCACCTGTCACAGTGAGTGCAATGAAGCGCGGACTATGGCAATGGACTGCTTTCGCGGTGCTTTTGCCTAGTTTCTGACTAATCGTTTTGGGATAATAATCGTGATTATATGTATGTGTGTATGTTATATCGGAGATGTGATTACAAGAGATGTATGCCACATATTAAGATGAAGGTTAAGTATCGATATGAATGGACTTAGATAGAAGTACCTACCTACCTAAATGTTAAGTGATTTTAGGAGAATGGAAGAGAAAGATATTTTGTGTGGTATTGGCAAAAAGAATGGTCTTGATTTAGTATAAAAACATTACCTATTTCATTAATTATGTACCTTAATTATTTCCTAAAAGCAAATAACTAAATTGGAAAGATGACTAAGTAGTTTTGTTTACAAAATTACAGTGTTACTAATTTACTGAATATAATTCATTGTAACGTATTGTTCTCTGTTTTTATATCTTTAGAAAATTTTCATAAATGAGAGTTTCTGCTAATATTCTATGAAATTGTCGTTTATAGCGAATTTCTCTCGAGTAGAAACACGTCAAAATCTTTATTGCGCATCGCATTACGCATGCTCCGTATCGATTAGGGCTTTTGCCCCGGCTAGGAGGTCTGGCGAAGCTAGATCCTCAGCACAGTCATCGCAGCGGCTTCGCTCGGAGCGGTCGCGGACTGCTAGCCGCAGGCCAGCCTCAGCCTTGGTACAAACTTAAGTCTACATCATTAAAACAGGCTGCTAGCAGAGTCGTTGCGATGACAGTCACTAAAGTTATCTCTCCTGGAACTTAAATTTTCCATTTAGAAGTCGGCAGCTCGCTTCTGAAAGCCACGTAAATATCCTTTCAATAATTTTCTTAAATATTATAAAGTGTTTCCGTATACTCAATTAAAGTGTTTTGCAGAAATCGGCGAAAGCGAGGCTGTCACTGCGTTTGGTGTAGTTGACAACGAAGAAACAACAACTTTTCTTCGCAAATACCGAGGTACCTACTAACGTTATTATTTTTGCTTTGTTTTACTTATGTTCTATATATTGTGTTCTAATTCATGTATTTTTGCTATGCGAAGGTTGCCGAGGCTGTCTCGTGCGCGTGGATCACCTAAGCGTCTTCCGTCTGCTTCATCAGGACCACGTCTATAAATGGATTCGACCTTCAGACAAAGCACCTATTATACATCTCTTATTGGTCTTCTGTATTTCTCTTAACTTATTGATTTATATACCTAGCTCTAGCTCTTTATTTCAATTTTGTATCTTCTTTTCTTTTTTCTAATCTTCTCTACGTCACTACTTTATGATCCTTCTTAATTTACATTCTGTGCACGGGGCTGACCAGGTTTAAAAGTGTTAACAGAAGGTTCTTTATTCTCTTGTATTATTTATTTTGTTCAAATTTTATAACTTCTTACTCTTTTGTCTGTAACTCTATCTCTTCTCTATTTTTCCCTTATCATCGACTGCATGGGGTGTTAGGTAATATTGTATTGGTAACCATCTGAATCGAGAAATATGTAGGCAGCGTCGATGAAAAGGATCTATACTTTCTATTCTACTTTATTCTCTTGTCTTCATAGAATTAAGATTCAATATTGTATTACGATGTTTTATGATATTCAATGTGTGTCTCTGTGTTCAATGTTGTGCGGATTGATGTTAATTGATTGATTTCTTGTGTAACCAGTTTTTCTATCTGTTTATTCACTATGATCTTCCATTTGACTATGACTGTATTCTATAAATTCTTACATCGTTTCCAACTTCTGTGTAGATGTACTCTTATCGATATATGTACTCGGAATATTTAATGGAACCTAATCGATTAGGTATTATATGTGGAACGTGTAATAAATATGTAAGTGTGAGAAATTGTTGTTTTTATTTTATTATTATACCTACCTAACAATAGGGAATATTTCCCTCTATTAATCCGAATTACCTACATTCAATAACAGATTATAGGCCTTCCCCAAAGCACATAACTTAAACAGTCAATTCATTTAAGATTTTAAGCATTGAAACCTTATTACCTATACATCTGATAGAGATGTGATCTCACAAACAGAACCAAACCTTTTCATCATATCAACATCATCAACATGAGTTCTCTATATTTCTTCGAATTAGAATCGTACCAACTATTTGAAGTTGATTGTGTACTTCCTTGAACCACCTAACCATCTACATGATCTTTTTGTATTTGCTACCGAGCTACGACCTTTGTGCAAATGCATTCAAGCATTCCCTTCAATAGTGAGAAAAGAGCTGCAGCGGTACATAGGATGCGTGGTAATATGCGCACTCCTTCTCGAGCCATAGATAATGTAAAGTGGGCTCCCCAAGCCCACTGCCCTGGCCCAATGGGAAAGATCCCGGCCCGTGCCTTATTTGCCCAGTCTTTCTATGCCGTATATACGCGTTTCTCTCGCGTTTTATTTATGCTGCGTCGTTTATGAAGGAGGTATTTGCTGACCAAGCAACATCCACCCCCTTCCCCTATCACGCACAAGTGCCGAAATATACTTGGGGCAGACCGACTCAGCGGGAGTGCCAAGCGGCTGCGCTTGGCTCCAAAACCCCCGGGCCGGTGAAGGATTCCTCCTTATGGAGAGTCCGGGACCATGATTGCATGGCCGGCACAGCTTCGGCATATGGCAGCTTATAATCGTAGTACGTTATGACGTATCCTTCGGGGCTCCCATTCCACATTGCTTACATCGAGGACTCTATGGCCAACTTTACACTGCCCATATCATTTAACAACAGCTTGACAGCCATAGAATAAATGAGAGTAATCGAAGCGGCTGTCAGAGATCTGTGGTGACAGCGTAATTTTAGACATAACTTGACACGACTATACTGACTAATTGAATCAAAGAGTATACAATAACTACGTAAGAAATTAAATGAAATCAACGAGGATGAGATAGTGTAATATTACATACGTCTATATAACATCAGAGCCTCTGATGACGGGAACAGTGCCGAGAATAAATGCCTCATTAGGCTCAAGCATGCTCACGCGCATCAAGCACCTCACTACATGCGGTAGCCGTCTGGGTTGATAACTTTATAACATCACAGTATAATAGAAAACTTTCGGTTCATAGACACGAACTTGGCTAAGTGGTTAATAAGCCACGGGTTTCAATCTCTGAGGTCAGGGTTCCGGTTTCGGTGGGCCAGATGTTATCTTGAGTGATGTTTTGTTGATTACACTGATTTCTTCTTTCCCAGTCATTGATTTTTACACATACGAAAACATGCATAAACTACTGATTAGGGAGGTCTAGTTGGTAGATGAGTAGGTAAGTACTTTTCATCGTAAGAACTTCGCAAAAAAATATCAGAGTAAGTAAGTAGGTTGCTTTTGATTGTTGTTGAACCATTTCAGGAATTTTAGAAAATCTGTATTTGAGTCGTCCGGGAAAGAGATCAGCGAAATATCACTTGGTCCGACATTATCACAAGTCTTTCCTGTTAACTCTTTTTGTGTCCCGTGTTGGTCCGGGAATAAACCTACGCTTTTAAAAAGAATGTTCCAACTGCTTTTCTTGCCTAGCATGTCGTAAAAGGCGACTAAGGGCGTATTGGGTACTGGGTCTGTGATTGTGTAGGCGATGAGCTAACCACTCTTTAACGATTTTTCATCTAACCAAACCCAATTTTTGTATGGCTAAATGTGGTCTTAAGGAACACAGTGCTCCTTGGACTCTGCCTACCCCTTCGGGGATTGCAGGCGTGATTGTTTGTATGTATGTATGTTTCCTGTTAACAAAATCAAATTAATAAAATTAAGCCATACAGTTAAGTTTGTCTATATTAGCGTTTTCTTGTAACTCTAGCTTGAAAAAAAATACTTTTATTTCTTATTACGTGTATTATTTAAAATTATAATATTTTATTAAGATTTATAAGTAATAGAATTAACTTTATGCCAAAAATTTTCATTACAAAACAAAAAAAAATACTTCATGCTGTCAACACTATAATTTTACTGTATGAAGTATTTTTTTTGTTCCTAGTCTGTACGTCGACGGACTGTCTGAAGGCGTCGCATCTCGAGAGGTTCCGGCTTCGATCCCGGTGGTGGGGGCAATTAGTGTGATGAATAGAGGCATTTGCTCTGAATTCTTTGTATATGTTTTGTATATATTCGGAATATATTATGTATTTATTTATTAAATATATCTATCTACACATAATCTAGTCCGTAACACAAGCAGCATTCTTAAAATGGAACAGTTGATAGGTGTGAATGCCTGAAGAAACTGTTTTCAAAACTAGGTATTTTATCCATACATACGAGTATAATAAAACTGTAAAAGTCGAATGATCGAAAGTTTGTACATAGAAAAATAAATGTTAAAAACAAGTCAAAGGGATATAAAAAGAAGAAAAACACAAAAAAAAACTGTTCAACATCTTAGATTCTCTTTTTCCGGTAAATTAAAAGTTTCCCGTGGGATAGTTCAAAAACCATTGTAACCGCGGACGAAGTCGCGGGCAATAGCTAGTATATCATAAATTCAATTTTTGGTTTGAATCTGTGCAGACACAAACAACGACGTATTACCTATTTTAAGATATACCAGGCGAGCCGATCCCTGGCAGTATCGACCAACCTCCCCGCAAGTGCAGCTGCAACGCGCGTATTGCGCATGGATCGAGCTAGGTATCCTAGGATACGGCTCGATCAATACGGGATAATAGACGTTATAACTACATGATAATGAATAGCACATCTGTCTGGCTGGGGAGAGACTTACCCAGACATGTACAGTCTGGAGCATAAATACTTGTTAAATAAATGTTACCATTTTTGTACTTGATCATCACTCGTATCTAGACTTAGTGCCACAAAGCGAAATATTTCACTAAGACCTTATGACCCTTCTCCACTCAGGACTCTCCTCAACAATAGTATTCCACATTTGAACATTCGCCGAAGTTCGTTTAAAGACAAGATACTAAAATAGGAGTTACCACACGTCTCTAACCCCAAAGAGGTTGGCAGAAGCCTTAGCCTGATAAGTCTAAGTATCCATGTAGCAGGTGGAGAGCCTGTTGCCAAAGCTAATGCGATATATATAACGATGTGAGGCAAGCGATATTCGCAATTAACTGTACAATGTTTATTCAAATTCAGTCATACAGGCGTAGGCGGTGAGTTCGAACCTGCGACATCTTGAACGATACAAATACGTTCAAGACGTGGGTTCTATTCCCAACTCGGCTACCACTCCCAATATATTTTTTGTTTTGGTGGACCTGTTGTAACTACAGACTCCTCGTAAAATCCATATTGGCGTTTACCTACTTCATAAAACCGGGCTCTCCGGGACAGACATACAGAAAATCCTTACGTGTCTTATGTTTTTGTGTGGAGAAGTTGATTAAATTACATTAGACGACGTAAATTTAGGTGTTATAGGTACAGTCAGCGCAAATATTTAGTAAATCCTAGGGTGTTCAAATAAAAAGACACTTAGTACTTACTACTACTAAAAAGTTAATCATATCAGCACAAAGAATGTTTCCATATTGTTGGAAATTGTATTGTCAACAATTTGAAAATAAACAGTTTGTCCCAGGGCCGTCTTTAACATAAACGAGACCCTAGGCATATTAGGATAATGGGGCCCCTATGACTTTGACAGAATACTATTTCGTTAGAATAGACAAAGAAAGAAAGCAAAGCAAAGCAGCAAAGGAATGAAATGAATAGATAAATGTAATATTCTTACTCGTAGTCCACAAAAGTAACTCTTTAAGCATTCGAATTATATAGGTTTTTTGGTAATAAATATTGGTTCGTTCGGTGATCTGACAGGAACTAGGGACTTAGCATTTGATCATTGACCCTATCGATTGCGGGACATTGGGCACTTGCCCAAAGTGCCTACTGGGAAAGTGCGGTCTGGTTGGTTCCGGTCGCCATTGCAACCGTTTCTACCCACCAATCCGCAATAAGCCAGCTTGGTGGTGCTACAACCCATACTTCTCATGTGTTTCTCCACGTAGGCTGGTCTGTGCCCGGCAGCGGGACTAAAACACTGGTGACGATGACCGTTCGCTGAACGTGGCCGCCACCCACGAAACTTTCCGCATTGGTGGTTGTCTGTTCTGCGAGCAATGCATTCTTAGCGATAAAAAAAAGAGAATAAACTTTATTGTACTTACACCATTTAAATAACAGATAATAAAACATTATATACAATTAAATATTAGGTCCTTACCTATGAAATTGGTGTTTTGCATGGAGATCTGCATTTTCCATACTAAAATTTTTTCAGTTTTCTTCACAACGACAAATCCAAAGATTTGGCATCTATCATTAGACAAGCTTTAGTAATATGTGTAATATCACACTTCATAAAAATTATTTATCGTTTTTAAGTGAATGCAAATAAAATGATGTATTCGGGAGGCACTTAAAAAGAGTTGTCTCCGTGTCCAATTTTAACACAATTAAATTTACAACAAATTATCAAAACAAATCAAAAGAGCTCAAAAATATAGACTATTTTTAGACGAGGTAATTATTTTTTAGGAATCTCTCTCAGAATCTTAATAGTTACAGACAAAATACTAAGAGAGAGAAAAAACAGCAATTTCATAGGACCCATAATTACGGCATTGGTTTCCATTAATATTCTTTTAATAATAGATTTAACATCTAGAAATCGGAGGGCAATTAATAAATTAGTAGGTACCTACCTATCGCTTTTTGGAGTTCAATTTAAAGAAATTTTATTACCAATTCTTATGCGCCGGGTGAAGCCCTATTGTGCACCCTCCGTCTGGCGCTAGGTACCTATCTATTGGGTACCTACTGCGCCCTTATGTCTGGATCAATAATGTGCGCCCTAGATAGTCTAGGAGTTACGCCCTAATTATTTTTAAATGACCTAAACAAGTTATTATTTTCCAACAAAAAGGCATTTTAGTTTCATTATTAATTTACATAATTTCAAGTCAATACAATCACATTGAGTTGATTTTAGTGAGAAGATTATTAATTTATGAAATTAGGTAAAGCTTAGATTGAAAATAAAAATTATGTATTATTTCATGAATAATAGGTAATTGATTCATTAAAAATAGTCCTGTATGGTTCCCATAGCTTTGTTTCGTCCACAGGTTTCGTCAGATATTCCGCTCGAGCTCGCCAATATGGCCTGCGCTTTATGTAAAACCATAATGCAAACGACATTTCGCTCGGCGGAAATGTTTGTTACGACAATGTAGAAAAGTTACACAACTACCAAGTATTAGGCACGGATCACACTAAATAAGAACTTGCTTACCACAACCGCGTCACAGTGGAAAACGTTATGGCCCACTCACACTCCATACTCCCGTGCTCGCGTTCCCTAGTGTCGTCTCGCGGAGTCTAGATGGGCCATAACGTTTTGGTTTGTGATTCGGTTGTGGTAAATACCTAAGTTCTTATTTAGAGCGATCGGGGCCCTGGGTAAGGGTACAGAAAGCAAATGAGGAGTGAGGCACTCCTTGGTGGGAAAGCGGGAAAGCCGTGAACATGAAACCATTAGGTATTAAAAAAATTATTAGTAGGGGAAACAGGGGGAAAGGCGCTCAATGGGTAATGGCGCCCACCACTGCAACTCTGTCAAAATAGAACGCCACGACCCATGAAGTACCCGGGTAGAGGGCCTCTAGCAGACAGACATGCAAGCGACCAGTCAGTTCTTCTCATTTTACCGTGAAGTGCTTTTTGTTTTCGGCCGCGCTGATAAAATTTTTGATTCGGTATTTATTGTCGGTGAGTCCAAAACCTTAATGCTTATTTAATTATTAATTTAACTTCTCATTCAATACAACTATTATTTTTGTAATAATGCAATAAACTTTCAACAATTGTGTATTGCTTTTTTTATTTTAAATTAATTTCCAATCAATTGCAAAATATGCGAGTTTTTCCTTAAGTGAAGGCCATTCCCTCTGCTATTTACAAAGAAATGAAAAATTTCCTACTTTTGGAAAATAGCCAATAAACTATTATAATTTTTTTGGAATGTAGACGAACGTGGAAAGTTGGCGCAAAGTGTGCTAAGGAATGTAAATAACAATAAAATAAAACTCTTTTATCTTTTACACATATCAAGTGTATTTTATTTATTTAAAAAATCTTACATTTATTTAAAGTAGGTAAAACATTTATTGTACTCATATAATATAATAAATTAGAGTATAAAATAAAGAACAATATGAAGCCGCATGTTATTATTATATAGCATACATTTAAAGCTTTTATAGCGTAAGTCGTATAAATTCCATTGAAAAGTGGAATACTGCCGTTAGGTCTGATATATTACAATTAGGAACATCATTACATTTTCATCCGTTTAATTTTAACAAATATCTAGTAGTAACTAACTATTGGACCTCACCGCAGACTTTTTAATCGGCCGTTGTTTAGTCGAGTTGGGTTGAGTTGTGAGCCGACACACAGGCCCGACTGCAGTCGGAGTCGGATTAGTTGGAGGTGAGAGAATAGAGAAGTCCATCTAATTAACGGGCGATAGTAAAAAGACTATAGTCTGCGCGGGGTATTGGTTGGAAAAATAAACTTAGTAAGTAGATAATAATAGGAATAAAGTGCAATCATTGGTGTTTCACTTTTATACTTTCCAAAACAAAGATTATCACATACCTATACATAATTATTATAAGTATAGATAATGTTTAACATTGTAATGAGTGTACATTATTATTACTAGTACATTTGTGTATAGTTTTATTATGATAATGAGTATCTATCTATTCATTAAATAATAAATCCATCTTTTCCATTTGAAGTATTTGAACCAATACCTTAACCCCGAATGTCATATAGGTACCTTGTAGATAATTAATGTTTTATGTATGTATTGCATTTAGCAATATTAATAAAAGCACTTACGATACCGAAACTGGGCTATTTTACATTTAATTAAGTACATATAGATGTATTATTAATCTGTGTCTACAGTGCTAAAGATCCCATTTAAAACTCCACTAAACTGATCCTGAACCACCTGCCTACTGAGAGGGCACTCTCTAACAATAATTATTGATCAACATTCACATTACTTGATGATTATAGATTAACTATTACCTATCTAAAACTACGAGTGATCTCTCTTTAATACTCTCTCCCTCATATTCTGAACTAAACTAGAAAATTCGAGTAGGCAAGTCAGTTTGGGCCGCCACCTTGCCGCTAAACCACAGTTTCTTTCACCCACCTTTCACTCTTATCTGCCATTCCTCCTTTAAGCAAGGGAACGCTTCTAGCAACTTTTTTATTCTAAGAATTGAATGACAAGTATGAGAAGGATAGATTACTCTTTCTATTCTATTCCAAAAATATTAAATAGCACTGAAAATATACTTCTGTTTTAAATTTTCTTATGTACAAGGACCTTGTCCGTGTGCTTATAAATCGCACCTTACATTTATACAATTAACTATAGTAACTATCTACACAAATAATAGTGATCCCTCTTAATCCCCTTTTCCTCTTTCATCTTATCTGAACTAGAAAATGGGTAGCCAAGTCAGTTTGTGCCGTCGCGCCACCATGCCGCTAAACTACCTTTTCATTCACACTCCTTTGTCATTCCTCAGCTTGGGCACGCTTGTAGCAACTTTTAAAATTAGGATTACTATTGGAAATTATTTTCTCTAAAACCTGGTATATTTCCAGTACTAATTTTATTACATACTACAACGACTCTTTTTGTCCGCAGCCCCATTCACCCTTCTAAGTCATTCCTCCCCTTCTCTCATCAAAGGCACACTTCAAGCAAATTCTTACATAATTATTTATTATAAGATAATTCATCTGTAAGAAAAAGCTATAATTTTATCCAAGGATGATAAGGATAGATGATATATACTCTTACTGTTCTATAGATATTAAAAAAGGCTGAAAATATATTTTTTTTTAATTTTATTATGTACACTTACAAAGACTATCTTTGTCCCCGATTCCGTCCGTGTGGGATTTAGATATAAAAAAAATCCATTGCCGAATTCGGGATTTGATAATGTAAATGAATCTGTAAACGATTTAGTAAACTCTTAATACGAAAGCTAATACTTATAGAAAAAGCAATGCTATTTCACATTATACAATTAACTTGACAATTACTATACGAACTACTTAACTACGACTGATCCTTCTTAATCCTCTCTCTCTCTTTAATCTTGTGTAAACAAAAAAATTGTAAGTCGCCTCGCCACCTTGTCACTACTAAGCTACTTTTTCTCATACCCATACCAATCACTCTGCCCTGTCATTCCTCCTTTCAGTCAGAGCACGCTTCAAGCAATTTTTATATTACAGTAAAGTAGAGAGCATTTTATTATAAAAGCGATAGCCTTCTCAACTGTCGGACAACAAACGACAATCACAGAATCTTGGTACTTACCTACATAGGGTAAAACCGTGATAGATGCCCATTTTCATAATATTGGGTCCTTACTCAGAGTAAACAGAAGGTCCTTACCTATGAAATTGGTGTTTTTATTCTGTCTTAGCAATTTGTCCGTAACTATTAAGTTTCAGAACATTCTTATAAAATAATTGCCTCTTCTAAAAATAGACCATATATTTGAGCTCATATTATTTAATTTGATAATTTTTTGCAAGTTTAATTGTGTTAAAATTAGACACAAAGACAATTATTTTAACTGCCTCCCGAATACATCATTTGATTTGCATTAACATAAAAACGATGAATAATTTTTATCAAGCGTGTTCACACACATATTGCTAAAGCTTGTCTAATGATACATGCCAAATATTATTATCTCTGGATTTGTCGTTGTGAAGAAAACTGATAAAATGTTAGTATGTAAAATGCAGACATCCCCAAAATTCTATACAAAACACCAATTTCATAGGTAAGGACCTAATACCTTACTTCCCGAACCCGCAACAAAGAACTAATACCTTAGATGGGAGCCTCCGTCGCCCCAAACATAAGTTGCCAAAGGCTACGTGATGTGAGGATGCGTTTCGCTTGTGTGGGTCATTAACTCCGCGGCGAACTTCTCCAAGACGTACAAGATTTAAAAGTCAATATTTGCCATTTTATTCTTTATCATGTACATGTATTGGTTCATTAAGTGTGGATCTAAGTCGAAATAATTCCATTTAACCACGTTTTTATTTACTCACTTTCTACTCACTGTCTTTTTGGCTCTTTGTTTGTCCGGTTGGATTTTTGTAACTCAATTTTGAGGCACTTCCTAACTAGCTATCGGGCTGAAACTTTGGGAATAGTTCAGAACCCGGTGATAATGCAACTTGCATGCAACAACTTTCAATTTTCTACGTGCACGTTCAGGTCGAAATTTCAACTTTCATGTTTTGCATGGAGATTGGTGCACGCACAGCGCCATCTATTGATTGGTGTTAAACCAGCAACATAATAATAAGCTTTCGATTTGGTCGATACGCTTCAAATTCATAAATATTTTTAGTAAGTCTACTTTTATCATCCGTTCTACCTGACCAAACCATCTAAGCATCCCTTTCATTCTCTTTCTTGTCATTAATTCTCTTTAAAATTTCAAATTTCTTTCTAATCACCTCATCTTACAACCTGTCACCTGTTTTAATTACCCCAACCATGCTCCTCAATGCTCTCATTTCTACTGCATTTAGGTACTCTGCTTTCATGCACACTTAATACATAACAATAGCACACCTAACTTTATCAAAGCATATTTATAAACATACGGAATCAAAGCTAGACCGGACATAGCTTTCATCGAATCCGTGATCTGACAGTTGAGGGACAAGTCTAGGCCGAACTATATACTATAATTCAATTACCAAGACTGCTGCGAATGAAGAACTAAGTTACGGAGATCGCTTATATAAAGTCAATATAAAAAACCTTACATTAAAGTTACCTTATGTTCTCCAGTCTAGGATGTTTATATACAGGTTATCCCACGGCCATGCCACATGGAGGGAAAGTATATTAAATATTGAAGGTAGGATGTTTTACTAAAATAAGAAATCGGTTTAATTTTTTACAATAAGTGGGACTGCATTCACAGATTTTTTAAAAATCGCCTACCTCAACCGGGAATCGAACTCGCGAAATGTGAAAAATAAAAATACCATGTATTTTATGATAACTGTCGAAAGGGTTAATCATAAGGATTATTTCTTCCTAACGAACATAGCATCTTCAATAAAAGAAAGATCATGAAATTTAAAATTTTATTCAAATTTTCGTCAGAAAAATTTCGTCTGACTTTGCCGTGGTACTTTCCCTCCATGTGGCAAGGCCGTGGGACATACTTTATATACACATCTAAGACTGGATAACAAATGCCTGAAAATTCATCACCCAAACTCTTGCCTCCACTGGGGATCGAACCGAGGACCTCTCGAGATGGCGACGCCTTGGGACCGGCGTACTGACCATTCGACCACGGAGGTTTTCGAATTTAAAGAAGATGCGCTAATTAACCCCTTGGCGGTCATCGCGTACACCGGTGTTCAAAAACAATAGATGTTTTTATTTTGTAGGATATCGCTTTCTGACCATTGTCTAGTTAATAAAAAATCTGATTCATACCAAGCACCTCCTCAAGTAGGTACTTATATTAAATAATATGAATTATGACTTTGAATAATAGAGTAAAAGCCGATTAGGTACGTTGAATAAATATAGGAAAACAAATAATGTTTATTGCTACCGACATCATGAAGTTGAATGATTCGGATTACTATCATTAGGAACAGTGTATTATTTACGAATTGTGTTTGTTAGGATAAAAATAAATAAAAAGAACATATTCGGAATTGAAATCTTCGGCGAACTTTGGCGTACCTTAATAATGCCGCTACTCTATTCTAGATGGCGCTTAAATTTCTAGAAACTTTTAATTGTATATATACCTATCGGTACGTCGAATCAAAATCGAGGCACTGTTGCCGCACTCTCGTTCACTCTGGCATTATAATTATAATCTATAATATAATTTCTGATAATAAAGTATTCTATGATATAATATATTTTTTTTCATTTGATAGACAATATTTTTTATTTGTTCAAACACGCTACTTTTAAAACATCTTTTTGGAAGACGATTTAAACACAAATATTATAATCTGTGATTTTTGATACCTCCTAAGGGCCAACTCACACAGAGACGACGCGACGCGGGATCGCGTTTTTTAAATATCCTTACAAAATATATCTCCATTTACCTACTAAGCAAAAATATACACGTTCCATGCTAAAATTCGAAATTTCCTTTTAGCCTTACACTGTGAGAAACCAATAGCTAACCCTTTCAAGAAATAACACGCTGCGCAAGATAGCAAGTCATGGTAGTAAGACTAGACGAATCTCGACACATTTACACATGTTATAAAGAAGACCAATGAACATAAGATATACGAAGTTAATTGGCGTTATGTCGAAATTGAGATATCTATACGACACTGACAATAATGCTTCGTAATGTAGAAGTGGGACGTCCGAGCCTATTCTCCTGCGCCGTTTAGAGGCAAGGGTATCCCTGAAACTTCACCGCTGCACAGCATTACGGAGTATTTACTATCCATTTAGCGTTTGTCCATAAAAGAACGCCAGGTTTTGTATGGACCTTGTTCAGCTTTCCGCGTCCTTTCAGCTGCGTAAGCCTCTAATGTAAAATCTTATAGAAAAACGCGGAATGGAATAAGTGTAAGTAGTTCCTTATTATGTTTTGTCGGAACGTAGGTACAGCTGGAAGAGAATGGCGCGAGACGCTAGAGCCTGCACGAATCTTCATCGGTCTCGGGATAAACAGAGATAAAACCAAAGTCAGAAATCGGGACTTGTCGCAATATTCTCTCGAGGTATCTCGATTGTCTCTCGGGGAGGTGTACAGGAATTGTCTTGCGGGGACAAACGCTCCGGCTAGGCAGAAACAACTTAGAAGCCAGCAGATGAATTCATTTAGGGTGGACAGTATTTCGTAGGCATTATAAGGTTTTCTCCTCATCTATCCCTCAGTCTCAAGTCAAAAGTCTAAGAGCAGTGCGTCCTCCCAATCATAGGTATACGGTACCAAGAGGTGACTCTCACTGCTCGACTAGTCCACCAGTTTTTAAATCGCTCGGCGATCTATTGAAAGGGCTATGCTCCCAAGTATCTACGAAGGACGGTATCAGAAATGATGTGGACCGAGCGAGAACTATAAAGTTGCGCCGAATTAGAAAATTCGTTGAGCGGAGACCGGGACTCGATTTACACCTTGCGACCAGATGACGGTATTCTTAGGTTGACTGTCCAACAGTGGACAAACATAGGATGAGTTGAAGATACAACTTATGCGAATTAACATTTTACGCGGTGCGCATTGCGTAACTATTAGCCTATTTAAGCGTCGTCATCGCATCCAGTCTTGGTGTGAGCTGGCCCTGCTTTAGTTTAAAATTATTTTACTACCTTTTGTAAATATTTCTTCCCATAAAAAAGGGAAAATATAACACGTCATAAAATAGTTTTTATTGTCAAGTAGATATGCGCGAAATGGAGTGCATTCCTAGCTAACCCCTCTCAATATTTTGCAACTGGAGATTAGTCGAACAATTAATACGCCCAACCAACCCTAAATAAGGCAACATTTACTAGACAATATATCACACACCACCAATAAAAAAATTTAATGGTTTACGTAAAAATATTTAAATATCTAGTTAGTATCTAAACCACCTGCATCATTTGAAAGAAAATCTAGATAATACCTCTTTTTTTGTAAATACAAAACCGATCTTCCAATCGACACTTCTCACAAAGATAATAACGTAATATTATCTTAATTCCCGATTCACACACATTTAATTAATAGTCCTAAGATTCAACAATTTCATGTCCATCACAACCATCAATTGACTGGCTATGCAGTCTGATCATAAAATAACAGCAAATTTATCAGGATGTTATCAGATCAAACGATCGATCGTTAATCGAAAGCATCGATCAAGGGTACAATCGATTAATTGTATGATAGAATATCCATATCGATCGACGTCGACTAATATATTTTACCATCGATACATGTTATCGATCGATCGATTTTTCTGGGAACACCCGCTTGCAACAAGATGCTTAACATATATCAACATTATTAGTAATTCTCTATATAAAGCAAGATAAATTATCAAATATAGTTTTGCATTTTCTATCACACACTCTTACTCATTATAAATTCAACATTAATAACGATCATATCAATTTGATAGTTTTAACAGTTAACATTGGTTAAATACATTATAATGTAAGAAATAAATATATATACATGGTTACACATATATCAACATTATTACTCAATTACTAACAACTATTTTCGCTTTGCCCTCAATATACTACATACAATTTATCAATGGTTAAAATAAATAAAAAAACATAAACAAATCTTCAGATAGTAGATCGCTAAAAAAAGAAATTCAAATTTTTTGAATGAGTGTTTATCAAATTGGTACTACTTGTATGTCATTCATACATATACCATACGTTTAACTTTGTAACGTTGTTGTCTGCAGTGGGACAATATAAGCTTTAAATAAACAAAAATAAATAATAATAACATACTTCAAAGTTTGGCAAGAACTTATTTAATCATAGTGATGTGGAATTGTTTATGTATTCAATTTGATATACTCTCATTAAAAGAAATCATCATCATCATCAGCTGAATGACGTCCAGTGCTGGACATAGGCCTCCCCTAAAGATTTTCATAACAATTGACCTTTACCAGATCGTCGGTCTACCTCATGGGGACACATTGCTCGCAGAACTGATGGTTGTTGAGGCGGAAAAGTTTTTTAGTGGCAACCACAAAAGAAATACATTAAAATAATAAATGCACACCATACAGTATTTTGCAATTAAAATTCGCTTTGATACTTAAAAATGAAGAACATATAAGAATAAACTCAAATTATTTGCAACCCATTGGTTTTTAAATTTAAATAAACATGAAATAGGACTGGTATGACACAAAATGTAAGCCAAAATAACAGTATAAATGTAAGAAAAAGCCTGTGTGAGTTGTGTTGCTTAAACTATAGCTTGTGATATTTTTTAATATGCTTTTGATATTATGGTAATATTATTTGTTATTCTCTCCTCTTCGCCAACCTTCCATGAATAACCTGTCACTTATGTCCTGTCGCTTTGTGATGTTTCGCATGGCTTACACTAATTTGAACACTTTAATAACAGTTACTTAATTTTCATTCACTCTTCTTCATCACCTTCCACCAATAAGTTGCAGGCCTGAAATAGATGTTGGTTTTAAGAACAATTATGTTTTCTTACTTTACATGATCATTTAAGTTCAACTGCCAAGATGATTATTTGCTTATTTTGCGGGCTAAACATTTTTCAATAAACAAGATAGGTGAATTAAAAACGAATATTATATTAAATTGAATGAAACATTTGTTTAAATTTGGCAATAGTCAATTCTTTACAACCATTAAATATGAAAATGCATACCTCTTCAGTGCCCTCTTCCTTATATGACTTAATCAGTTTCTTTCTTTTCATGAGTGGGTCAAGGCATAGAAGAAAGCCCATATATACTGCAAGGAGCATGAGAACCCACAATACCATCACAACCACTACCTATTTTAAAGCAGAAATTAATTAAGTTAACCAATATTTCTTGTTAAGTAATTATGAAAGTGTACTGAAAGTTTTGAATTATATACAAACACCGAATTTCATACAAAATACACACCAAGTAACATAATTACCCAATAATAATGGCACATTCAGAGTTTACACCATCCATCTCATAATTTAAATGTAATAAAAATAAGAAATAAACATTATTTTAATGTCAACAAATCTCTGAACAAATAGTCATAATAAGTAATATCAACCTTATCGGACACTTTAATTGGTCTAATTTGTATTTCTTGTATACTGTCTGGTTTCTTAAAATAAATAAATATTTTACAATCTTATAAAAAGTAGTTACATAGACAAGGCTATTTGTGTATTAATTTAGTAATGTCTATTTTAAAAAAACATTCTTTTAATGATACAGACTCTCCTTAGAAAGAAAGCAGTTTCCTATTTATGTTACTATACTTACTGTAATAACTTACTGTAATAAGCCAATGTATCTCACATAATGCATATAACTGTGAACCCTACCCTAAGGCACATAAAGACTAACTCTAGGTAAATATTGCAAATTAATATTATTACTTACCATAATAACAGTGGTGTTCCTAGTCTCATACTTGCATTCACAACGAGGGCAATACTCTTGTTCATGGCCCTTAATTTCCATGCCTACCCTGGGCAAGATAACTCCATCACAGTTGCTAAACAAAAAAGAATTAAAATATAAATAAAATAGAGCATCAAATGCAAAGAAAGAAAACAAAAATAAGAACAGCTATTGCACAGAGTCATTCTACTATGCTCAGATTAAAGTAATTGGTAAATATATGATGATTGAATGATGTTCAATAGCTTTATTGATAATATTTCATATTATTCTCTACCATTTACTAGGTGGCACATTTGCAATATACAGTTTGCGAGTCGCAATACTTAATGAAGAATTCAAGACAGCAGCAGGACTGGGGCACACACAACGACATCTTTTATCTTCATAAGTCTGCCCCTGAGTGACCTGTTGGTTACCCAAGAGTAAATGTAGTAGTAAAATAAGGGTCTATACTATAAACAGACCTCAGTTTTGCATTAAATTATAAATAAGCATCAAACGTAATACAAAAAGAGCAGTTTCAGAATATGGTGCATTAATATTATTAGGAGTATATTAAAGCTGTGAACAACCAAGCACTAAACGAAAGATATCCGTAGCCTTTAGGTAAATTATTACATACCCTAACACAAAGGTAAACTAAAAATATTGTAGATATAATTTTGAAAGACATTTTCTCTACCCAATGAATACTGGATTAAATTGTAATTTTTATAGTTATGAAGTCTCTATTAAATGTCTCAAAAACAACATTTTGCTATTATAAATGTTAAAGTTTAAAATTAAAAATAGTTTTCGGCGTTTGAACAATTGACTTGACATTGACAATAAAATTCAGTGACGTACTGCCATATCTATGCGTAGAGGGCAATGACATTTACAACTGTTGGAGAAGTAGAAATATTAACGATCGTTACAAATAACGTTACGGTTTCCTTAGTTAAGGCCAGTTTTAACTCAACCTTTAAATAGAACGTAACAAATTAAATTTTTAAATAAGACATTTTTTCCTTTCAATGGATCATCAAATACGCAAATAATTTAGAAGAGACCTACTTACCTGAACAAGTAAGGTCAGTTTGGGCCTCTACCAAATGTTTGTTGTGAGACTTTTAGTAGCGATACTGCCGCGCGTCTGCATCGACAAGTGTAAGTGGTCACTAGCTGTGTGCCCTTACTCACGCGGCCACGGGGCGTTCAGATTCAGTCGCGATGCAATTCAGTATTGCACTTGCTTGGTTCTCCACTCACGCGCCACCCTCCATCTGGTGCTGTATTACTCCAATAGTTTGTTAGGGTTTGAGAATGATCTGGCTGTATGTGTCATAGTACTATGCGTGAATAGGAACGTAGGAGGGCCCGCCAAATGTAACGGTAAAAGAAGACAGACCGTCTTGAGACTGAATTGTATTTGTCAATTATAATAAAAGTCACTAATAAAATAATCAAGTCTTTTAATAAAACAGACAACAAAACACTGTTATCTCCTCAATGTCGTCTCCCACGGTCGCGTGGTTGTATCGATTCAGTCACGATGCAGTAACGCATTTATAGTGCGTTGGTAGCGAGTTGCAAATGGGACGAACGCGCGTAAGTCGCGATACGGTCGTGCGCGAAAACAAACTATGTGTGAGTGCCCTTAGGATCCCGTCAAGTTCACCACTTTATTATTTTGTAGTCCATTTTATTTACTACTTTATAAAGGATTAAAATAAAAAAGAAGAAAGTTTATTTATCGCAGCGATAACAATTGTGGGTAATCTTTACTGTGTGAACACCTAATACCTCACAGATTTAATAAAACACTTTTACAGTTCTTCACGGATATATATTCTTATAAAAACCATGAAAAACTAAATACATTAAAGAAGATTTTCTTCTATGTTATCTGATCACAAAATGACAACCTTTTAAAAATCGCGCGAGCCGTAGAGAAAACTAAATGGACATAGACAAATTAAACTTAACCTATTTATAAAAATATCAATTAAAAATAATTCCCAACACACTCCGGACCCGAAAAGAAAATGAAAAGTAACAAAGCAACCAGCACAACTTTTATAAAGCAAAATACAAAAGGACAAAAAATAAAAATTATAAGTAACGCGCAGGCACCCTGACACTTCGTCCTCCACGCGTTCTCTTATCGCCACCTGTAACTGAAAAGTCTGTCTTAGTATTAAAAAATTTGGTGTCAACCAATTCCTTATTGTTGGCTGCTGCATCTGCTTTCTGAACAAAATCGTCCGTATTGGAGACCTCCAGTGGATATAAAGTTTGACAAGCCCTTAATTTTTCACCCTTCTGAGTCTTCACTGTTGCTAGGCGCGTAAAACCATCAGGCCCGGTGAATACTTCCTTGACCAAACCTAACGGCCAATAAAGTCTCTTTGTATTCGACTCAACCAAGACTACATCCCCTGCTTGCACCTCTCTAGTTTTTCTTTTCCACCTTTCTGTTAGCAAAGATACGTATTCTTTTCGAAATCGAATCCTAAAATCCTCTCTCATCTTCTGTAAATATTTATACCTTATATTTAAATTTGTACTGTCTATGGTATCCAAATCTGGTGTATCATTAGTAGACAGTCCGTGAAGAAATAACATGGGTGAGAGAGGCTGTAAACCCTCAATATCTGTAGACACATATGTCAACGGGCGACTATTTATCACCGCTTCACAGTCACATAGCACAGTACTCAACTCAATCCAGGTCAGAGATTGACGCCCGAGAATTCTACGTAACATTTCCTTTAGAACCCGTACGAGTCTCTCCCACCACCCTCCCCACCAGGGAGCTCCAGGTGGATTAAACCGCCACTTTATAGCATACGCGGCAGTGGAGTTCTCAACCTCTTGCCAATTAACATCCTTCAACAAATTGGCTGTACCTTGGAAATTCGTGCCGTTGTCAGTATATATAACGTTCACACGACCTCTGCGAGCTACGAATCTACGCAGACTCATAATAAAACTATTTGTAGATAGTGTGTCTACAAGTTCTAAGTGAACTGCTCTAAATGTTGCACACGTGAACAACACTACCCAACATTTGTCCTGATTGCGTAAAAATAACGGCCCGGCTAGATCTATGCCTGTAATCTGAAACGCAACAGAGCCTTCGATCCTGTCGACGGGTAATGGTGCTTCTGGTGCTTCATAGTGACTGCTCTTGTATCTGAGACAAATCCGACACTTATTCACGACATCTTTACAGAGCCATCTTAAACTGGTAATCCAGAACTTGTTTCTTAGCTCCGACATCAAGGTCTGCACCCCAACGTGTCTCAAATGGACATGCTTCTCCTCTACAAGCCGTCGAACAACTTCATTTCTTCCCGGCAATATAATGGGACTTATGAAGTCTTTGTCATAATTCCCTAGATTTAATCTAGTCTTTACTCTCTTAACACTATTACTATCTAAATATAAATACAATTTCTTGTTTAACTTAATCTTATTTGAATAATATTCCTCTTGAATTAATTTTATGAGAGTCCTCTCAGCGCTTTCAAACTCTTCATTATTTATGTATCTAGTAGGATACGCCTTTTTACATTTGTACATAAATCTTAACACAAAAGCCACAACACGCACTATTCTGGAATATTTCGAAAAATATAGCAACCTTAAACTGAAGCATTTTGCGTCCGTACTGACACATGCAAGAACTTCTTTCTTTGCTTCAGCCTTTACGACACATTCGTCTACTGGCAGGTTACTCGATCGTGGCCACTGTTCCTCGTCTGATAATAACCAAGCGGGACCTTCCCACCAGTGGCTTTCTAATAATGTTTTCGCGTTACATCCGCGTGATAGTAAATCTGCAGGGTTGCAATTACCTGGTACGTGATACCAATCTTCCTTATATGTGTATGTACAAATTTCTCTAACTCTATTATTTACAAATGGTCTCCATGTACTTTGCCTTTGTATCCACGTTAGCACGACAGTCGAATCAGTCCAACAGTACAATCGACAACTCGCGTCGTTCAACAACAACGCTGCTCTTACTTCGTTTAGGAGTCGTGAAGCAATAAGTGCACCCATTAGTTCTAGCCTCGGCAAAGTTATAGATTTCTTAATAGGCGCCACTCTACTTTTGGCCATAACCAGTCTGACAGTTACTTGACTATTGAACTTCGTTCGGAGAAATACGCAGCCTGCATACGCATTTATCGATGCATCACAAAACAAATGCAAGCTCTTCTCACAGCTTCCCAACACAGACTCAGACAAACGCCTCGGCAATCTGCAATTACTAATAAGATGAATATTACACAACCAATTCTTAAATTCTCCAATTAAATCATCGTTGACCGGTTCATCCCATCCTGTATTATCAGCCCAAGCTCGCTGTACTAATAGCTTTGGTACTAAGGTAGTTGGTGCAAGAAAGCCTATTGGGTCGAAAATCTTTTGGGTCAGTGACAGTAGATCCCTCTTTGTAACTTTATCTGGCATAACATTGCCTAATTGAGAATTACATAGTAGTTCATCTGTGACAATATTCCATAACACGCCTAAGACAGGTTGAGAACTTATAGTATTATCTACTCTTAGTGGACTGCTTACCCATCCTCTTAAGTCAAATCCCCCTTCTAACATAACTTTCTTTGACTCTTCTATGAATCTAAATAGATCTTCTTTCGTATCAAGACTAGTCACGCAGTTGTCTACATAAAACGAATCTTTTAATGCTTTAACAGTCCGTGTGAACTTGCCTTTATAATTATCCAAATGATATTGCATAGTGGCTGCTAATAGGAATGGACTACATGCAACACCAAATACAACCCTCTTATGTCTGTACGTTATCACTTTTTCTCTGGTCATCGGATTTTCCCACCACAAGAATTTCAGATAATCCCTATCAGGCTCTGATATTAATATTTGTAGAAAGGCCTGTTTGATATCAGATGTGACTCCGAACGCACCTTTTCTAAAATTGATTAGTAGCTTAGGAATTAGTTCTATGAGGTTATTACCTGCTTCGATGCAGTCGTTCAAAGATAGTCCTTGTAAATCCTTACACGACGCATCAAACACCGGGCGTACCTTAGTTGTAACACTGGGGGACATCTTGATGACTGCATGGTGTGGTAGGAAATGGCCTTCCGCTGTGTTTGTTTCAGCATGCTCAATAATGTCTTGTTCAAGCCAATCCTGAAAAACATTGTGATAAGATTGTAAATGAGTGTTTTTCTTTAACTTCAAAGTAGTCGATAACAACCTTTTGTAAGCTACATTATAATTACTACGTATTTCAGGGTATCCATCTTTCCAAAGAAGACCAACTTGATAACGATTTCTAATAAATGTTATGTTTTCCTTGAACTTTTTTAAGACTTCTTCCTCCTTTTTCTGTTTACACACCAGTTCTTGTGGGTCTGAAATACCTAACACCTCTAAGTCCCACAAATCAGATATTTTCACCTGGGTGTGAAAATTATAGGCGAATGAACTATGTACCGGACTGTACAAATTTGGACCTTGTAAGGACCAACCTAAATTGGTTTTTATGGCTACTAAAGGTCCCTCTAACTGTACAATAGTACCCGTGATAATTGAACCTAAATAATCGGCTCCTATTAACATACTTACATCACTAATGCTGCAATCACTGTCATGAACTGTAATATTCAGTGATTTCAGCTTTGACATTAGTCTAGCATCATCTGCTTTTGGGAGATAACCGCAAATATTATCTAATTCTAGGGCAACCAATGTAGTAGAAAATGATGAATCTAGGCTGGATATATTCACTTCAATAAGGTGGTGGTTCTCGGCTGGTTTAGTTACCCCACTAAATAGTGAAAATCCTAGATTTTCCGAGCCTACTACTTTTAGTCCTAGTTCATGAACAATATTTTTCTTAATATACGAACGTTGCGAACCAGTGTCACAGAGAGCACGTATTCTCTTTTTCTTTCCCTCGTGACCTATCTCTACAATCAACGTCTGTAAAATTACATTCGTACCTTTCTTAGAAAAAAGAGCTGTTGTTTCCTTATGTTCTTTTTGTTTGTCTTTATGCAAGTCTGGACAAAATATTACTACATGACGTCTGCCACATGATAGACACTTTAAAAACGCCTTGCAGTGTTTAGCTATATGCCCTCTACGTAAGCAAATAAAACAAGCACCTTTATCTTTTACAGCTGCCTTTTTCTGTTCTAACGACATTTTGAGTCCCTTATTACATTGTAAGACTGAATGCGAAGTGTTATCACAAAAATAACAAATATCTTTAAAATTGTCAGTACCTTGTTTGCTGGAACTCTTCTCCTCTTTAGACACGATGCAGGCTGCAGTTGGTGGCACATCAACGCTGCTAGAAGGACTAAGATGGTCGAAATTGCGAGTTAATTTGATACGCTCTTCTGCCTCAGCTTCCCTCTTTAGAAAATCTAACAGTTGTGCTAGTTGCCCTACATCACTAATGATCTTAGTTCTATTCCATACAATCAGTAAGTTTTCAGGCAAAGCCGATTCAACCAGGGGATATAAGATCGCTTCGAACTTTTCTTTTGTTATCTTCAGTGACTCTAAAGCGAATAAATACGTAGCTAATTTATCGTAAAGTGATCTTATATCCTCTGTTTTTCCTCTAGCTTGACATAATACCAAACCAAGCAGCTCCCTGATGTATGTTTCTATAAGGATCTCTTCTCTAGCAAATCTCCCTCTGAGTTGTTCCAGTGCTCTTCCGTAATTCTCCCCAGAAGGTGGATAGCTTGTTACAAGTTCTCTGGCCTTTGATCCCTCCTTCATAGATTGAATTAGGTACTGGAACTTGTCTTCGTTTGGAAGAGATTCGTCTTCGTCGATCTTGCGGAACTGCCCCCAGAATGAGAGCCAGGTCTTGGGGTTGTCGTCAAACTTGATGAGTTCTATTCTCGGCAAGTTTATGCTTCTCTTCTGCACTTCCTTAGCTTTTTCCGTCTCCTTACTGTGACTGGTAGATATTTTGCTTATTTTGACTCTAATTGCAAAATATCTTTGAATGTAAGACTCGCATTCATCAAAGTCTTTTTCGAATTGCTCGTCGGTACAAGAATCGTTTATTAAATTGGCAATTTTCTCATCAAGATATTTCAATTCTTGGAACTTTTCATTTAAATATTGATAATCAATTTGAATCTTACTCTCGCCAATGTCTTCCGATGTCGACTCTTCTATGGATGCAGCGGTTCTGCTGAAAACTCGACGGATATTAGCTCTTTTCCTTTTAAGTCCATCGAGTTCCGATTTTGCAGATTCTGATAATTTCACGGTCGCCATTTTCTGTGGGTAATCTTTACTGTGTGAACACCTAATACCTCACAGATTTAATAAAACACTTTTACAGTTCTTCACGGATATATATTCTTATAAAAACCATGAAAAACTAAATACATTAAAGAAGATTTTCTTCTATGTTATCTGATCACAAAATGACAACCTTTTAAAAATCGCGCGAGCCGTAGAGAAAACTAAATGGACATAGACAAATTAAACTTAACCTATTTATAAAAATATCAATTAAAAATAATTCCCAACAACAATGTTATCCGCATAAGAACCCGCCTCTATTGGTGATAGTGGTACGCCACAGAGTAAACAGAACTGGAGTAGCCATTAGTCAATTTCTCAAACATTTTTTTCTGCCATTTCTTGCGGGGGGTGAGGTTACCACTACACTCAAAGCCAGCCGTTTTTACAAATGCACACATGCAATATTCGACACACAAATTTAAATTTTACGCACACACACGCTTAAAATAGTCACGTGGGGTGTGCGTTTTGACCACAGAACAATAAAAAAGGTTAGAATGATAAAGTGGGCGTGGTTGACGAGCCGCTCATATGAGCAAACGGGCATATGAACGTCAAATTGCTCGCAGTGTATTGCACAATGGCGTAGCTGTCAGACGTATATTCGGTGCAGTATAAAACCCAAAAAGATGCCGAGTTGTGCTATTATTTCGTGCCGATTGCGAAGTGAAAAGGTGAATCTGGAAAAAGGAGGAATTTCATTTCATCGGTAAGTAATAATATTTGGAAATAACTATATATGGAGGCATAATCAATCACGAAAATAATTCGTACCAAATTCTGTGCAATCATAGGGCTTGCATGTTATCGATAGTTTTATCGATAGAGTTTTTTTGTTCCTTGTGCTCAGACATTATGATGTGGTAATTTACATGGATATAATATCAAATCTAAGTTTTAAATATCTATTTAATTTTTAAATAAGACATAAATATTCTGTTTATAAAGATTTACATATTTCAGTTTTCCAACAAATCCGGATATAAAAGAAAAATGGATATCCGCAACTGGCAGGAAAGATCAATGGTTTCCTACTAAAAGCAGTTGCATTTGCTCGTAGCATTTTACTGAAGATGACTTCCTACAAGTTTAAAAAAAAGGCATTTGAAATCTTCTGCAGTACCTCACATAGATATTTGCGTACAGGTAATGTTATGAATATTTTATCTGTCTAGAGTGAAAACAAAATATTATTATAAAATTATACATTTGTCTTGTTCGGGAATCGAACCCGCGATGTCTGCCACAGAAGTTATCCTTACCATTGCGCCAAATCAGTCGTTTCGATTATACAGGGTAGAAATATTGCGCATGTGATTGAGTGACGATTGAATAAAATTAGAAGGGACTTTAATTTGTTGATTATTTTCAATATTTTTTTTTATCTAAAAAGAAATTTATTTCATGATGTCAAATATCTCATAAGCGAGAATTTTGAAATCATTAAATTTTGTTTGCAGGAAAATCAAGTTCGCCTTCCTGTTCAAATGCCAGTTCACAAAGAAAGCGAAAACTCAAAATTATAATAGGCAATAAAGACAGTGCCCTCCGAGCATAGCCCTTTCCATAGTTCGCTGTACGACTTTAAACTGGTGGACTAGTCGAGCAGTGAGTGTCCACGTCTTAGCACCGTAGGTCATGACCGGGAGGACGCACTGGTCGAAGACTTTCGACATAAGACATTGAGGGATGGGTGACGAGAAAGATGTGATTAACCAGTATTAATGTTAATTAATTAAAAAGTGTATTTTTTTGTTGGTAACCGCTGTTTCTTTTCTGAGAACAACCCCAGCTCATAACATTACCAATTATTTTATTTATTATTCACTGGTGGAAACCTGGCAAGGCAGTTTTTTCTTTATTGTTGTTCTCATTGCCAAGCCAACTATAGCGATAGTGTATCTTTTGTTATAGTCAGTGACCTATTCCTAGAAACATCCACCTGAAACTGTTACCTCTTGTCTTTATAGTATTTATTCAGTAGAAAACTAAATCACAGACTACAAAATATTTATCTTCATTAAATTTGTATAGTATTGAAATTGGTTGGAATTTCTTTAGGAGCCCTAGAGGGGAGGTACCTTTAATAAATAAAATATTTTAATTTCCACAATGGAAACGAACTTTTATTTTAAAAAGAAGCAACTGCATTCTTATTTTTCTCAAATAAAGTTTACCCAAACCGGGAATCGAACCAGCTAAAAATTTTTTAGTTATTTTTTTATTCTATTAACCAATACAATGTGAAACACTCGTATTACATACAAAATATCCATCTCTACTTCTGCATTCCACCATCTGCTACAGATTTTCCAAATATGCCCGGAAAAAAAATTAATGTAACGTTTCATTATGTCTTACATGCGTAAGACCTAATGTTTCATAGAGAAATAGTATTTTTAGCCATAACTAAATCAATTAGTGAAATCTCAGACATTCACACCTATCAACTAGTCCCATTTTAAGCAACTAAATGCTGCTTGTTAAGCGACCAAAACTACCACGAAATAGAATTATTTGGGGTGGTTTGATTCCCTGTTTGGGTAAGCTTTTTTGAAAAAAGTGTGAAAACAGTTTTGTTTCTATTTGAAAATAAAAGTGTGTTTCCTTTGTGGAGATAAAAAAAACTCCAACCTATATATTAATATTCTCCTTAATTACGAAGTTGGATAAATAAATAAAATACATAATTTTATTACTTAATACTTGAATAACACTTGATTATCGACATCATCAAGTTGTGCACTACACTAGTCCAGTGCTGTCATGATAGTGTACATGTTTTTCCACAATAATTCGAAAAAGATATTTAACGTGTCTCATTATACGTATTATAGATTATAATATTTAAAAACGTATTTCAAATGATTGTATATAATTTATCTTACCAGTCCGTGCTTGAACTGTAAAATTTCGAAGTAACAAAATGCATTGTGCCAACATAAATGGTATCGTACAACAGCTGGTAACACATACCTGTGTATTGCAGTAAAATAACCCTTATTATTTAGGTGCAATTCGCTACTTTTGCTTGAATTTTTTTAGCCAATGAATACATTGCGCTCCTTGTGTGTTGAATAACTATTAATTCTTGTATGTGTGAGAACTGGCTCGCGCGGTCCTAGTACTAATGTGGATGCGTTATCATTCTAACCTTTTTTATTGTTCTGTGGTTTTGACAACGTCACAGCCGCACTCCCCACGAGACTAGCGTTCGAAATTTGAAATCGTAGAATTCTAAAACATGAAATAATGAAGTAAATAATCATGAAATCTTAAAAATTATAATTACAAATAAAAGCTGACACCATCTTTTAGCATACTCGATGTTTTCTATTTATTTTTACAACAAAAAACAGCACAGGCAGGCATTTTTGCGGGAGCTCTGTTCGCCGCAACGATTACAATGTTATGGCTGTCAAAATGGCGGCTCAACTAGTTTTATTAAACGTGCAAGCATCCGATGCTTGTGCATTTGGCAGAGGGGAATGTTAGACAAAGGCTACTCCAGTTCTGTTTACTCTGAGTGGTACGCGGATCGAAAAGGCCAAGTAACAACATGAACATAGTAATCATGCAGTGGCCACCTGACTAGCTACCTGGTGAATCGAACTGCTTTTTTTTACATGACAGGTCAGCTCTTGGCCTTCATCTCACTTGATGGTAAGTGACGATAAGGGTTCTTTCTGTCTAGGGACCCTGCTGTGAAACATCGGGTTTGACTGACTTCTGTGGGGCTCCCTCCTCCGGCGGGGACCGGGGCTGCCTGGGGCGGAAGCTTTGGGACGGCGACATATCTACCATCTGCGGGTGGATACTTGGTTGCGGGAAGAATCCGGGGCCTGGGTTTGAGAGTCGCTGAGTTTGAAGATATTTATTTTAGTTGATGGCGTCAGGGTTGAGATAAATGCCCAGATGAAATATCTGGGCGGCATGCTCAAGAGCAGGTAAAGTTATTATTATTAAAACATTATTGTGTAGACGTTAAGAGTAAAGTTGGCAACGTCGAAAAATATAGTTATTATAACGTTATTACAGCTCTTTATTATAAATTCATTAAATTCTGTTCTGTTCCCTGATTATCGTTATTAGTCGTTATTTCTATAGTTATAAAATGTCACTAGGGTAACGTTTCCATTATCACGTAACACGTTACAGATGGTTAAAAAATTCGTCCTTATACGATTTTTTTTCTATAATGGCTCTGAGCAGCTCTGCTCGCATGAAGCCAATGAATAATTTAACATTATCATGAAAGTTATTGCAGTTTGATTATTTTATGCGCCTTTGCTTTACTGACACAGGGAAATCTAATGCGTCTATACATTTACTTTACGGCCTGCTCTATTTAATCTGTGTTTACGGCTGCTGACGGATCATGTTTTGAAGTGGGAATCCATTAAATTTGTTATTTTTGTGATGAGTGTTCGTGTAATTTATAAGGTAAACTTATTTCTTTTCATACCGTAATGTAGGTGGTAGTAAAATCACACGTTAGTTTTTTTCCCCCTTTGATTCGTAACTCACTTCGTATACATACATACTCGTGGACTGCCGAGGTGGCAATTTTCTATGTCATAATTTTCGAATACATTTTTTTCTAATTACTACGGCTTAAACTGATAGTGTGAATATATTTCTGTATAAACAAATAGAAGAGGTTTTAAACATGTATGATGTGAATTACGACATCAAGACATATCTAATATCTCCTGCCATAAACAGAATTGATTGAGTAGGCACAATACACATCTGACTCGAACTTTGTCTTTAGCGATACGTAAACATATTCATCTTTAAATTAATGTTTCGATATGTGTTTACAAATACTTATTCTATAATTTGTAACTATATTCTATCTTCATTTTAAATCATACCTATTTAAAATTATTATTTATTTATTTGTTAATCTTTGTTCAAATGTTGTCTTTAAATTAGACAGATATTTCACTATATATTTCACTAATATAATACAGATACCAATTTTAAGGTGGATATGACGATTATTGAAACTTTTTAAATTGACCTAATATCTATCAAATTGTTGGGATACAATAGTTTTAAAGATATTATTGTTCTCATTATCATTAGGTTGTTGGTATGTTGTCATAATGTAAGCATGAAGATCATTATCATCAAATCAAAACATGACTAAGCATCAGTATGTCTTTGTTTATTATCATTAAAGTATTTAACCCAATATGCCCATGTAGGTAATGTCCACACCTTAATAAATAAGTAACTATTTAATATGTCCTCATTGGAAACTAATCAATTATTGTACGGAGTAAAAAGATTTTTTCTAAAAGTTTAATAATCCTAAGTTAGGAAAACAAGAGCACTTAGTAGAAGACATACTCAGTAAGTCTCAAATAATTGATGCCCAGAACTATGGTGGTTATGAATAATTGCACTTGGCTCTTTATCAGATTTATGAGCTTGACTGGCTATTAGTTAAGTGTCAAATAGTCTCTCAGTCTCACATGTTTACGTAAGGGTTTAGTGGCATATATTTTTCATTGAAACTATTCCCATAAATTGAAAAAAATATTCAAATGTTCTGAATCTTACATAATATTTCATTAACCCTTTGAGTGCCAAGAAAATGCTGGTGTTTGTGAACAATGTGATCCTATGGTCTGTGACCTATGTCTGTGATGTATGGTCTGTGACCTATGGTCGTCCGCTGCTGAACATAATGCACTGCATGCATGTCTCCCGTAATGCACACCACCACTCGCTCAATATATTATTATGTTCCTATTGTGTTGTTTTGTGGCAGTTGAGAGGTTAAGTTTTATTTACTAACATAATTCAAAGTTTCAAGGAACCTAAGTTGTGTTTTGTGTATTTACCACTTGCTGACTTGTCATATGGTTTCCCTCACAGAATTAATAATCACTTGACTAGAGATTATTTGCTTTGTATTTTCCTTGCCCTGTTTACTGAAATTAGATATTTCTGTTCTTACTGGTTTTGTGCTAATTGCCCTTGTACTGATCAGCACAAAAATATTTTCATATTAATAAATTGGTTTTTCTGAAATTGTAACGTTATCAATTCCTTTATTTACATTGGCAAACATAAAAAAGTAATTTTGCTTGGGTCTTTTAAATGAGTGTTATTATTGTTCTTGTTACAAAATTGCTTAGTAAATGTTATCAGTGCCTTCTATATTGTTTGGATGAAGATGTTTTTCTTTTTTAGTAGTTTGTATTTGTATTTTTGTTATCATTGATGGTTAATATCATATCTAAACATTTAAAAATCATAGGAAATATAGCAAATTTTAGTAAATACTGTATTTGGACCATAAATTATAAGTTACTTGTTTAGAGGATAAATATTTCCAGTGGTTCAAAATGGCCATTAATAACGATTCCTACTGTGGTGGAGCCAACAACTGGCTGATATTCCTCATGTGTTTCTTCATGTAATTAACCTCCACCCAGTAGTAGGATGGATTTATTTACGTTCACTGGTATCGATTATAACGAAGATGGCATCAATTATAAATATATTTATTATTTTTGAGATTTATCTAGTATATTCTGCATCTAGGCTATTTTCTGACAGTAAATCATAATCAGTCATGGAGAGCTCGGTGTTTCATTGGCTTTGGCTTTTAATCCATCAGCTTACTATATACGTCCACTGCTGGACATCCCTCAATGATCTCCACAGGACGCGTTCTTGCGCCACCTGCATCCAGCGATTACCTGACGACCTTCACCAGATTGTCGTTCCACCTCGCTAGGGCCTATTCAGTTGCCTCCCAGTACGTTGTCGCGACTCGAGAACCTTCCAACCCCAACGGCCGTTAGTTCTACGACCAAAGTGCCCTATCCACTGCTACTGGTTCTAAATTCTGTGGGCTGTGTCGGTGACCATAGTTCTCCTGCTGATCTTGGGACATGGTCAGTCTTGTGATCTCGAGTTTCTCTGTGCTTCGGAAGGCACATGAAGCCTTTTTTGCAACCGTTTCTACGCACCAATCCACATTAAGCTATCGTGGTGGTGTTACGGCCCGTACTCTTCGTGTGTTTCTTCATGTATGAAGGCCTTTGGGACGTATATAGGCTGATGAGGAAATCGTTATTATCATTAATCCAACAAAAAATATTGGGATCTGTAAAAATATCTAACAAACTGACAAAATGTAATTAGTCTGACCCTGGAATCATTGAACAAATCCTTAAGTGGACATTGAGGTGCATCAAAATTACCTAACCACACTTCTAACTCGTAATATTCGCGGTTTTTTACCATGTTGATTGCTATATCGATTGATTCAAGTATTGTGCTATTAACTATTTAAGAATTACCTAATGACTTATAGGTAAAAGAATCGAAATGAGATCTTAATTATTTTTTTACACTAGAAAAATAGAGAATAATATGTCACGTAAAATTATGGCAAGTAGGTTCATACATAAATATACCATTTCTAAATGTTATTTTAATGAAATTCTGCTCTCTTACGGAAAGAGGCGTATGACACGGTCTTTTTATTCGTGATGAAAAATAAAATATAACTTATTTCTATTTTGTTACTAGAATGCCAATTCAGGCGCCTCAGTGGACGGACTACCTGAACTGTCCAGTGTGCTGTCGCGAGTTCGGGGCCCCACCGCGCAGCCCCATCAGTCTAGGTTGTGGCCACACTCTCTGTAAACATTGTTTAAAACATTTGCACCGTAAACAATGCCCCTTCGACCAGGTTCGTATATTATTTGTTTAATTATGTAAATTTAGTATAATTTTCAACTCTAAATTCAAACTCATAAAGTATGATTATGAAATAAGAGAAAGATCGGGCTTGAAGAATAGAGAAAAGGAAGATGATTGTTAAAATTCGACAATGTATTTTTTATTATTAACCATGTAGAGAATTATAATTAAAGTAAGCTCAGCTCACAAGGCACGTAAATAAAGCATATATGGAGAAAGTAGGAAGTGGATGGCCCAGCGAATGTGAATGAATGAATGAAAAAATTGGGGACGTTCTAAAGTATAGACCTGGCCCTAGTTCACTCCTACTTCAAACCGAAGGCTATTCAAGTCTTTGACAATAAATAGCGATAGATGTGTGCCAGGATAGCAAGTGGAGAGCTCTAATCTCTGCCAACAATGAAAAAGGTACTAATTTATTTTCCTTTGTACTTCCTCAGACTGTAATCCAGGTAGAAACAGAAGAATTGGTGGTGAATACAGCTCTTCTCCAGCTGGCAGGGTACACGCCCCCCGCTCAGCCATACCACCCTCCGTGCATACAAGCGTTACCAGAACACGATAGGCAGGCGTATGACGTCATCGTTCGTTGTATGGAACACCTAGCTGTTTTTCTAAAATACTGCGGAAATGGTAAGACTTTAATTAATGTAAGCACAGCACGTCAGATAGAAAACCATCATTCCTCAACATATCAATATATTAATATTTTTCATTTCATTTCATATTTTCAACCTTAACTCGTTAGACATAGAGAAATTTTGCGGCAGTAAGCAGGTCTAACATGTCCACGTGAAACATGATATTATGACAAAGCAATTTATCATACGAAATATCAAAACACGAAAAAAATCAAGATGTCTGCAGACTGCTTTAACCAAGATAGGTATTACTGACAGTTCATATATGAAATACGTTTTATTATTTCGTCATATCCTGTTTTGTTGGTTATAATTGGGCCTTAAGAGCACCGCCTGCACTAGTGCTACGATGAAAAATTGTGTGTCAAATAGGAGAGGACCTTGAATTCCATAATACTACTGCAGACATTTGCATATTTTGAAAAACATAGGATCCAAACGCAAATAGTACCACGTTCTGCGTCAATAAACAATTAATATTAGGATTCATTTGAATTAAATATAATTATTTCCTTTGTAAAAGAAAAGTTTAAATTTTATCATATTGTCAATTCATTTAGCACCTAATTTCGTGTACTGTTATAAGGTAGGTACACAAAAATCTATTATGATGTTATTTGTTATCTTGCCAGTTTTAACATTAATGAGTTTCTGACTGCGGTTTCTATTTGTTTTTAGTACTGATTTTCGTTCACTTTTAAAGTTAAATCAAAATGTGTTATAGAATAATTGATATTTTGGGTAATAACTTATATGTAAATACTATGCTGACAGCAGTCACCGGTGAAAGACCTCAATAGACAGGTGTTCAATCCAAATGGATGACCTCTGAGAATCAAGTCGGAAACTATGACAGATGGCAATCTGTTCTTTTTGTTCTGTTGTAGCAATAATAGATTCACAGGATTACTTACAGAATTTTTACTAGGTTCGATTCCCGATTATGTGGCACCTATGAGATTAAAAAAAAAGTTTTCTACCTAAAATCGACACCAGAACATATTACGCTATCTGTCATTGATTCTGAGTCCTCTGCACTAACCACTTTGTATAGGTTTGGGTTTTGTTTGTGGTAGACTATTTGAATCTAAGTAGGCCAAATCTCCAAAAATTATTATGAAGAGGTAAAATTTTATAATAAATAAATAAATATATTCAAATATACACCTGTCAACTAGCCCCATTTTAAGCAACTAATTTAAATGCTGCTTGTTTTACGGACACTAGATAACGGATAAATATATTTAATAGATAAATACATATAAATATCCTGAATATATATTGGGTCCTTACCTATGAAATTGGTGTTTTTATTCTGTCTTAGCAATTTGTCCGTAACTATTGAGTTTCAGAACATTCTTATAAAATAATTGCCTCTTCTAAAAATAGACCATATATTTGAGCTCGTATTATTTAATTTGATAATTTTTTGTAAGTTTAATTGTGTTAAAATTAGACACAAAGACAATTATTTTTAACTGCCTCCCGAATACATCATTTGATTTGCATTAACATAAAAACGATGAATAATTTTTATCAAGCGTGTTCACACACATATTGCTAAAGCTTGTCTAATGATACATGCCAAATATTATTATCTCTGGATTTGTCGTTGTGAAGAAAACTGATAAAATTTTAGTATGTAAAATGCAGACATCCCCAAAATCTCCATACAAAACACCACTTTCATAGGTAAGGACCTAATATAAATATATATAAACATCCAAGACTGGAGAACAAATTCCCGAAAATTCATCACCCAACTTTTGCCCCCACCGGGGATCGAACCCAGAACCTCTCGAGGTGGCGACGCCTTGAGACCGGCGTACAGACCACTCGACCGCGGAGGTCGTAAAACCTAAACCTATTACTAATACCAACTAAACCTTTTTCTAAAATTTTAATAGTTATTTAATTATTTTGATATTTTGACATTTATTGCATGAGTTGCAATAACAAAAGGACGCCACGTGAGCTTGTTTAGGGAATACAAACACAAAAAAAATACGAAATCCGTATAAAACTCGTTGTGTTACAAAAGTTCTCCTGTTTCGGGGGTGGTTCTGTTAAAGAGTCCGACAGTTTTTTGTTATACAAACACGTGGCTGTCGTTGTGAAATCAGCCTTATATTTATTTACGCTCAAAGTAAGGGTTATTTAGTCTTCAGTGCGAATTGTAAGAAGACGGTCGTTATTCTAATGGTATACTCCCTTTTATAAGCGATTGTGTAGACATACCTTTATAGTAAAGTTTATTAATCATCAATCTTTCGACATATCCAGTAAACATCAATATTTTTGATACAGCAAACAGCAATATGGGCAGTAACCGTTTATCACGGCCGATGCAACGGAAACTAGTGACGTTGCTGCAGTGTGCCATGACCGACGAGGAGTGCCGCGGCCGGGCTGCACGGGCGGCCCGATCCCTTGGGGAAAGAACCGTCACAGAGCTGATTCTTCAACACCAAGTACGTATACAAAACATCACGCCTAAAATATTAGATGCCTTTCGGCCACATTAGAAACCAAGGTTCGATATAAAAGAGTACCTAATATTTTATGCGTTTTCTCATTCGTGTTATCTCTTCTTCAAACACATTATCTATGTATATTTCTCTAAGATATCATCAAATTGAAATCTGTCCATACCTGTAGGTCAATGATGATTGATTGCAAAAAACAAAATAGTCCTTAAAGAGTTGGAAATGTTAATTAAGACGAGACAACGGATATTATGCCGACAAGAATTTTGATTTTGCACAGGAATTACAAAACATATGAAATTGAGATTAAAGAAACTAATTCTGTATTATATTGACTTCATTTGAGCTAGTTCGCACGCGTATTTGTATGAGATCTGTCACTTGTCAGTCCGCCGGCCGCTGGCCATTGCCAGCATCGCATACTATGATTGATTTAAGAAATATTAATTAAATAATGTGAAGTATTTATTAATTTAAAAGTATAATAATTCCCTAAATTTTCATATAGTATTACAAAATAATAAAAATATTTGAAGAAACGATTCTTAGAACAAAGTAAATTTATGGAGTCGTCTTTGGTTTTACGAAAATAGTTCTAAAATGAATCTTATGTTTTACTTTACATTTTAGTTTTCTATAGATAATAACACAATATAACGCCGATGTATGCTAAGTTAAAAAGTTTACGACATAAAATTTTATCTTGATTTATCAGTAATTGAGGTAAAGTTCTTTTGAAATAACAATGTCATGTTCACTTAAAGCCGAGAATCCACCAAAGCGGAGATGTGTGCGGTGTGCTGAGATGTTTTTTGAAACAAACAATAGAATTGTGTTATTGACACATTATCCCCTTCAGTGGAGATCGCTGTGCGGAGATGTATAATATTTGTATGGCACAAAAGAAGCAGAGATGTGAGCTGTGCGCGGACGACGCACAGTGGAGACGACATAGCGACAACGTCTACCTTTTGTGTCAGAATGCATACTGAGCACTCCACGATTCGCACCCGAGCTAGAAAACATCTCTTCTCGCACAGCACACCGCACATCTCCGCTTTGGTGGAGTCCCGCCCTAAAGCAATATTTATTGTAGAACTGAACATAAGAATAATGAGTACCTTTCATGTAAGCCAGTTAAGTTCAGTACATATGTGAAGGTTTAAAATTAATTATTTAGGTTAGGTTTCTGACATAAGAATTATGTGAAGTAACTAGCCCATCTCCAGGCATTAGATCACGATTCTACTGCACCAGTAAGCACTCTTTATTTTTAGGTACATACTTTGAAATGCCAGTATTTCAATATAAAACTTGTCTCTTCTCTATTTTTATGCGTGTAAAAAAAATATTATTAAAATAAACTAAACAGTTTTAAATAGGTGTGTTTGCTTATGTGTTTTTTTTTTAGTTTGAATTTGCAGATATAAATAATTCCCCTTATATAATTATATACACTTGCAAGAGAACAGTAAAGGTACAAGTGGTAGCCAACTACACGCAGCAGCAGCAGACGACGTATTGTCGCGATACTATTGGTTTCTATATATTTCTATCATATTCCTTCTGTAGCTACAGCTAGCGACACAAGCTAGCAACTCGTTTCATAGAAACACTTAGTAATCAATACGACATCTGCTGGCGGCAGACTGCTGCTGCTGCGTGTAGGTCGCTACCAACTTGTACCTTAAGTATTAATTATAAAAAATATAATTAACATTAAAATGTTCTAAATTCCTTTTGTTATTATGGCTGTTTAAAAAAGGCTAACTGTTGAGTTTCTTGCGGCACTTCTTCTCAACAGGCCAGTCACGTCGAAGTGCTAGTAGGAAAAAAATATTGACGTGCAAAAGTATTTCATGTAAATCTAATTGCAGAATAAATGATTTCATTTCATAAATAATCGCTTTGTAAAGGCTTTGTAAATAATAAAAAAAGATAAAACTAACAAGTCAGAAAAACAAAGCCAACCGAATATAAGCACCTCTGTTGATTTGAAGTCAAAACTCACACACTAAAACTAAAAAAAAATTGTTGTCGAGGCAACTCTTAGACGCCTCTGTTCTAGCGTGTGGTAAACTGTCAAAGTACGCGCGGGTAGTGTTGCGCAAGGATTCCGTTTTTTATTTTATTGTTTGTCTCGCCTTAATAAATTTTATGAAAATATGTTAGTTGTGAAACAGCACTCATAATGAAACAATGCCACGAATCCTCTTAATAAAGCCATAGCACAACAAAAGGGGAGGTTGGCTTTCAGTGTTATGGTGCAATGTTTGGGGGTTGTTGCCTTTCACGAACACTTCTTAATCTGTTTTCTTTGTTTATGTATTTGGCCCAGTTTTAATATTTTTTTATATTATAAAAACTCAACATATTAAAAGCAAAAGTTTGTTTTCCTGTTCCCGTGAAAGCGGAGGTGGTATACACGTTTAAGTTAATATCCTTAGGTCTCTGTATTAGGGGGCGAGTACTCAGAAGCCTTAAAGCAAACAAGTAATTTCCAAAGCGGACAATATTGTTGCGCCATCGAATAAATATACTTAGTCTCGAACATTCGGAAATAATCGGGAGCCTTCCAGTGCTTCGATTCGAGCACATCGAACTTTCTGGAAGGCTGTCGTAAGTTCAAGAGAATTGTAAAATATTCGGGAGTCTTGTGTCGAGTAGCGGAGTTAAAGATAATAAATCTTTATAGAATCGTCTAGACTTCTACATATATGACGCGCTATCGTGACCTAGACCTTGACCTTGATAGAAATTTTTCTAGTAGGTATACATATAACCACGACTATAATCCCCTAAGGGTTAGTCGGGGACTAGGCACAAGCACTGCAAAAGCAGTCCACTACCATAGTCTGCGTAGTAGGTTTGGTGGGACTACTCGTATATAGGTGCAGCGTGTCGGCCGACAATCAGTAGTGGATCACAATACAGCGAGATAACATCGGAGCTATAAGAGCGAACTGAGGAGTGCGATTTTAACCAGTATAAATTTATTAGCGATTGTTAATTGAGTTAATTAATTAAAAAATGTATTTTTGGTGTAAACCTTATTATTACTGAGAAGAACCCCAGCTCCTAACAATATTATTTAACTAATTATTTTTTAAAATAATTTAATTATTGCTATTTTTACAGAATCCTCAACAGCTTAGTGCAAATCTATGGGCGGCTGTAAGAGCACGTGGTTGTCAGTTCCTTGGACCAGCGATGCAGGAAGAAGTTCTGAAGCTGGTCCTGTTGGCTTTGGAGGACGGGTCTGCCTTGTCCAGAAAGGTATAAAAATATGTTCTATCGTGAGATAATATATATCGAATGACGTTGATATGAAGGAAGGATCGAAACTTGCTGAGTTTCTTGCTCGTTGTTCTCAGAACAAGGCCTCTTGCTAGTTATATGAATGGATGACGTAATTTTTCTCTTTGACTACTTTAGTTGTGAAAAACTTTGAAAGCTTTTTTATCTTAACATTTTTACTATTTTTCACAGGTGTTAGTGATGTTTGTTGTCCAAAGATTAGAGCCGCACTTCCCTCAGGCTTCTAAGACTAGTATAGGCCACGTGGTCCAGCTCCTGTATAGGGCTTCTTGCTTTAAGGTAAATATGACCTAAGCTACATTGATACTTATTATACTGAGCATAAGGTTGTAAATTGAGTATTTCACTAGATAACACATTGATAATTCTTTTCATGTATCTCACATTGATTTACTATCATAAAAATCAGATATATTGTATTCAGGTATATAGTCTGATTTAAGATTTTATGATGTTAAAAATACATTTTATAAAGATTGTTTTTTTCCTAAAATAAAATACCATTGAAAATCAAGATTGAAGTTTCTCCAAACATTGATTTCTTATTTTAGGTTTCAAAAAGAGAAAGCGACTCATCTTTAATGCAATTGAAAGAGGAGTTTCGTACTTACGAGTCATTGAGACGCGAGCACGACGCTCAAATAGTCCAGATTGCCACCGAGGCCGGCTTGAGGATCGCTCCGGACCAGTGGAGTGCACTGTTGTATGGAGACACAGCGCACAAGAGTCATATGCAAAGTATCATAGATAAGTTACAGACCCCGCAATCTTTCGCACAGTCGGTCCAGGAGTTGTTCATAGCACTGCAACGAACGGGAGACCCAGCCCAACAAATTTTGATGAGCAGACACCTCGATAGACTCGCCAGCATTGATGCTAGTCCAGGTATGAGTCCAGTGCGATGAAATGTAAATTGGCGTCTTGTTTAATGAAATATAAAATTAATTTAAATAAAAGTAATTTGAAATTAAAATGCCGATGCTCTTTATGAATTTGTGTATTTTAATGAACTAAAAATTCTGTAATATTTTATGTCGTTTTATATCAATTTGTCAAATATTGGTTTTGGCTAGAAATATTAAGTTTATATTAGCAAACCATGTAATATTTTGGTGGAAAATAAATCATATATGTTTTTGTAGACGCCAAAAGCCCAACGTGGCAACAGTTAGCGGATTTAATGACGTCATTGAAGGAAGTAGTTTCTGGCCTCATCCACTACCTTCAGCAAGCCTCCGGCCGAGACTCGAATCACAATCAGAAGCACCCACCACCGGAACGATGCGCTGAGCCATCTACGAGTAAGTAATTTCTACAATATATTTGCACATTTGACAGTAAATGATTTTTATTGGAAGGGAATAAACACTGTCACCTGTGATGCATACATATTAGTTCATATTAGATTTTAGTTTTTATATCCAAATCAGTTGTTTTATAAATTGCTATAAACAAAACTTTTATTTAAAAAATAAAAAGCTCTTGCCGTTTCTTATGTTTTTCTTTTGTGGAATATTGTGTGTTGCAATAATAACTTTGTTTAGTGGGTAGGTTAGAAATATAACAGTACATTTTAGGAAATTTTGTGTTTGCATAGGTACAGTCAGTTGAAAAATATGTATACACATTGTCCAAATATTATTTATTAAGAGATTGCATGGACCTAATTTAGTAGTAAAATACTGATACAACTTGAACAAATCCGATAATTATTTTGTATTGTGGTATTGAAACCATTTTATGATATTCACGCCATTTTCCCGTTTTGGTAGGCAGCTATCTTTCGCTCGCTTACTAATTACCAACTTCTTAAGTGCCTTGTGAGTCTACATTTATCAATTCTTTGAACTTACCCAACCAACCAACTAAGCATATTTTTTCCTTTGTTTTAATACATCTCATCTCATTTACGCATCATCTTTATTTGATTAAATTGGTATCTCAATAGGTCAACCCAGTCCACAAGCTGCAGCGACGACACCGACTCATAGCAAATACAAAGTGTCAATGTGTCGAGACGCTGCCACCCGTTCATTCTGTCCTCGAGGGAACTCCTGTACATTCGCTCATTCGGAGGAAGAGTTGGAGAGGTTAGTATCAGGCCCTGCATTACGATGGAACCATTTTGCGAGTCACGTGGAACGAAGTAATCCTATTGGTCTATTTTTCCTCACACACAGAAAGAAATAAAGAAAGAAAATCTTTATTTGGTATAATAATACTAGCTAGTAACAATCTACATAGCTAAGATCTGGTGGAAAGACCTTACACTCTATTTCATCTAAGATGAAATCGGTGAGAGCAAGACATATTCATTTATGTTAAAAAGAGGCTTACTGATTTTGACAGCTATCACAGAAATCATCTTACGTATAAAGACCTAATAGTAAGTCAGTATATAACACCATGTTCCATTCATTCACGATAAGGTTGACAATTAATAATAATCTTGAAATGGAATTTAGTTCTATATTTTACTAGATGTGCATGATTTTTTGTGTTTTTATCTATGTCGATGCGAATTCTATATGACTATTTATGTACTAAATTGGTGTCTTTTGCGCTGCATTCAATATAATTATTTACAAAAATCAAAGCGAAATATTTATAATAATTTGTGTATTATGCATTATGCTGTTTTGTGCATCAAATCGTTGTCGTTATAACTACCGAGAGTAAAAAATACGTATAATAAACTTCGATCATCAATACACCAGATCTCGGGTCAACGTCTCGAAAACAGAGAATATAACGCTCCAATAAGACCCCAACTCAAATTGGTATTTTATTTCTCTCTCGATCGCGCCTACACGTTTACGCTAAATGCCTGCAATGTATCTTAAAGAACAACAGAAATAAATTTAGCGATCAATTCATTTATGTCAATGTAGGGAGGTCCAAAACCAAGTAAGATAGTGAAGTCTGTTCTAGGGAATCATGTCTTCGACTTTAGATAAAATGGCTTTCAAATTTTATATTTCTATTCTCATACATAACCGGGAATCAAACCTGGTCAAAATTTCTGTAAGCAATGTTTTAAACATTTTCTTTATAATTTTTGATAATATCCTGTTAAAATAAGACAATTTGGTTTTATGCCAAGCCAAATGGCAATCATTGGCGACACTAGCCTTATATGTTTCTGTGCCCAGCACAGCACTGGCCTTCCTACATTGAGACATAGTTGTTTTTGATATTTTAAAAGCCTATCTACTAAAGTTGATTTTTTTCATTGTTGTTGTTCGAGGGAAGTAATTAATTGGGCAGCCATTTAAATATTTGGTCTGCAAAAAAGTCAGCTGTAAAATAATTTGAACAGCAAACAAATATTTTGTCAACAATATAATTATTTGGTCAGCAAAATATTGATTTAGGTAGCAAAATAACTAGTTGAGCTGCAAAATAATTATTTGGGCAGCAATATTTAATTTTACAGGAAATGTTTAAAGTCTAGGAAAAGAATCAATGAAAGATCCAGGATCAATTCTAAGGAAAATGTATTCTGATAGATATTAGGTTAAGGTTACTTTTTTATGACCCTTAAAAACAATATTTGTGTCATCAAAACATACATATAATTGGGCAGCAGCGAAAACATTGCAGTCACTGCCCAAATAGTTATTTTGCAGACCAATTAGAAGTATCTGCTGCCCATAAGTTGCTGACCAATTAGATATTTTAGCAGACAAATTGATTTTTTTTTGCTAACCAAATTTCGAAGATTTTGCTAACCGTTGATAACACCAGAATAAAAATATTGAGCACGTTTTAATTTAAAGTCTCTCAATATAAAAATCTTTTAAGAACTGCCGTAATTCTAACAGGTACAGATCGATGCCAAATACAAATACGAATGCGGGTGCAACGAACGGCAACTTTACCTACATAACCGCGCTGACTCTGCCGCCGAATATGCCGCAGGGCATTCCTCTACCGCCCCCGGCTATATACCAGCGGTTCCCGATACCGCCGCCACAGCATCCGCACGCTCATCTAGACAATTATATTCCTTGTAAGTACCAAGCAGTTATTATTTTTAGTTTTTATTCAAGATGGGATGATTATTATCTTAGTAATGAAATGAAATGAAATCATTTATTCTGCAATTAGATTTACATGAAATACTTTTATTTCATGTAAATATAATAGGTTGGCTGGGATGGGTTGTATGAGCTCTGGTCGAAGATCGAGAGCGCTGACGTGCATGAAGGAAGACTTATATCCAGCAGTGGTCGAACATGGGTTAATGATAATAATCAAGCAGTTTAATAATCCATTTATACCTTGAATAAGCTTTTTTCTACTAGGGAATGAAGAAAAAACATTTGTTTGGACAGAAAAAGTACTGAACTGCCTCATTGCAGTGCCTAAATCAGGAACTGGCAGTTCATGCTTGTTTTCCATCCAAGTGCTAATTAAGTTATTTATTACTCTTAATGAAAATAAAATATAAACATTTTTTCTTAATAATATTAGATATTTTACTAGAATTCGTTGTTACCTTCGGTCACTATTAGATTGATTGAAAGTGTTAATTTTTTTAGATGAGCAGCTACAGTCAGCTATACTTTTTATTTGTTTTTAACCCTTAACTCAACTTAAATACTCAAATTTTTGCAAAAAAGTGTTCATCTATCTATCTAATAATGTATGGCCTTTTTTAATTTTATTGCCTTTTCTTCACAGCAATGCCAACGTTACCTTCTCAAGGCATCCCGCCGGAAATGATACCGAACAACGAGTACCCCCCGGAAACTCAGCACAATGTTGACAATATTCCTCCGACGTAAGTCTAAATATCTGCATAATTCTTATAAAGAATCTTCTTATTATTATATGATCACCTCAAAAGATACATACATAATGAGTGTATAGAGGAAGCCACCACCTGTCACGCTGAGCACATGTGCACTGCTTGGTGAAGCGCGGACTATGGCAGTGGACTGCTTTTTCCTAGTTTCTGACTAACCCTTAGGGGATAATAGTCTAAGTATGTATGTATGTATTAAGTTTAAAAAGGCCCATGTTCGAACCATGAAGTAGCTTAATGTTCGTACAGTAACGTGCAAAAATATGCATGTGACAGATGACAATCTTTATTGCTTTCTAATAAGAGTCACGAACTGTCAAAAGTGCATAAATATTTATGCACGTGGCTGTTCAGCCACATTCAGAAGTCACGTTTTTAAACAATTAAATTTAAATAAATATTTTATATTCAATAATCACTGCCGATTATTAAGGGTCCGGCGAACAGTGAATTTTTCATACAAACGTAATACCAAAATCATTTTCAATTTAAGAATACCTGGACATATCATCGCTGTTATTCAGATTAAGAAAGTATTTTTCTATGTTTCTGTAAAAAAAAATTGTTCAAAATATTTATAAACTTATAAATATATGCGATTATATTTCGTAAATTTTTCGACGTTTTCGGACATTATTTGTTTTATATCAAAAATGCAATTAATCATTATGTAATTTTAACAGAAACATAGAAAAATACTTCCTTTACCAATATGAGAATATCTGGACATAACAGCGATGATATGTCCAGATATTCTCATATTGGTAATGAATTTGGTATTACGTTTGTATGAAAAATTCACTGTTCGCCGGACCCTTAATGGTTCGTTCTAGTGCCTATAAACAAGTCAAAAAACGTCTTTCACACAGGAACTACGCTCCCCCAATAATACACAATCAACCGATGAGTATGAATCAAAACGGTATTATGATACCTGTGCCGGAGAGGTACTACGGTCGGTACAGCGGTATGTTGCCGATGTCGGAAGATCCCAACGTACCGTACCGGCCTGAGTTCCCCCCAGTGTACCAGCCCACCGCTGGGATGCCGTTCCAGAACAACGAGTCTATAAACATGCCGAACATTTACGTGCCAGTGCACGAGCCGCCGAGGAATATCAGCCCTTACTCGTTTGATGATTGTGAGTTTGTTTTATATGATTGTGAGTTTTTGTTATAAATTAATGGTGGCAATTAAACAATTTCTGATTTTAGATAAGTACTAATTTTACTTTTACGCTTAATTTTATGCGATTAACTGTAGCTTAGACGCACAAACAGCAACACTTTTAACTGCCCGTTCGAGACGCAACAGACAAAAAAAAGACATTATTTCTCTCATGACAACTGCACAACAAATATAAAGTTTTTTATGTCAAAATATCTATGTTTCTGTGGCTATACATACATGAATTCAGTTGTTGCCGTTCTTCCAAAACAAGAACAACGGCAACGTCGCTTGTTTTTGAGTTTTGGTGATAAAAATTATTTTTTGATAAAAGTGTTGGCGAGTCTATGTGAAAATTTAAAAGTTTTCACATAGACTCTCAAACACTGACAACCTTTTATTATATATTTATAATTTATTTTGAACCTTCTTAATGCTATCTATGTCTTGTTTGAAATGACTATCAAAATCTAAAATCATACGGACAAAACTGAAGTGTAATATTTTAATAGTTAATTTTATAAGCTTATGTTATACTTCCATAAAGATACCTTATAAGCTAATTATTGCATAACCGGAGCTTCCCAAATGTATTAATGTAATGTCATTTAAGTTAAAATTAATCTATTTTATTCAATTATCCAGTGCAATCAGAGCTGGTGCCAGATTTCCGGGTGAAACCACCCCCTTACGTCGCTGTGCCTCGAGAAAGGCTCTCTGACACTGCGTGGACTCCTACTAACAATGTAAGTGTGTAACGAGGCGCTATAGCAATATTAGCGACTCTTTGCTGTTATTGCTGGTATTGCGCTCGTAGATTCTGGATACTCGTTGACGTGTCTTGAAAGCCACGCGGGCGGCTCAGGCGGAAATCTTCAATATTCGGAGATCTTCTATCGCGAACCGACCCGTGAGTATCCTACCGACTGCGCCAATTACGTAAGCTACAGCCAGAGGATCTAAAAAAAACTAAATTTATTTGCACTAATTTAATAAAAATAAAGTAATACAATTTAAATTATATGCTAAGTACTATGTCTAAGAGATGGTGCCGAGGCTCGATGCTAGAACCAAGTGGCCGAGGTAAACGGTGGAATTGGGCAAGCGATGCCGATGCCTGAAGTCACGTTGAGCACGTTGCGCTGACGCTGCGACTCGTGGCTTGTTGCAATTGGGGTCATCGTGGCTCAATGTCTAGTATATGTGGTTTTGGCGTATGTAATTCGCTCCTCTCTGGCCATTTTCTCTTTGTTTCTGTTTTTAAATGTACTACCTGTCTCTTTTTATTTTCCATTGTTGGTTCTCGAAATTCATTCTTACAAGAGTCAGCGTCTGAAGCGGTTGGCTCATTGTCAATTTTTATAAACATTATAATACTATAGCAGGTTGTTAAAAAAATATAAATCTTTATTGAAAACTGTTACTGTATTAGCAAGTTACATAGTTACAAGTTAAACTATATTTATCATGTTTATAAGTTTAATAAAGACACTATTCGTGCCTTAGTATATAAATTAATATAAGTTACGTCAGGTTGGAGTTTATTTTCGGTCCACCACGGTTGGAGTTTCTTTTTGGTCCACCACGTCATAAGTATAATTTTGCTTTTTATGTGTTTTATATGCTGTGTGTAAGTCGCACACAATTATTGCGGGAAGTCTTGAGAAGGGCCAGGTCAAAAAAGCCCGAAATCGCCGAATGTGGTTTAGGACTGTAATGAGAGTAAATGAAGAGAAACTCGTAAGCAGCACTTAAGCATAATTCTTCAGTTTCATTAAACTACTAAGAGAAACATTGATGTTTACAGGTATTCGCATTTGAAGGCATCCGGAACGCTCTTCCACATTGTTCAGCTACATCAGAGGATGTGAGTACTAACATACATGTTTTATAGATTATAATAGAGAGACTAGGTTCTGGAGTCGTTGCAGGCAACTATTACTATCTTACTTGTAGATTATTTTACTCTATTTCTGACTTCTATGATTATTTTACTCTATTTCTGACTTTCTCTGAAAACAGGCCGAGAAATTACTGTGATTATAGTGATTATATGTATACTGAAATGTTACCTACTGTTGTATCAATTCGTTTCCCGTTTTATTTTGACATTTATTTGTAACTGTTTTATTTATTATTTGTATTTAATATTTTCATTACTTACATAATTTCATCGGCATGAATATCATATCGAACATTCCAAATAATGATTTTGTCAAGTACTTAACATAATATTTAACCTAAAAAGTTTTTACCACAAAGTTTCAATCATGTCCGTTTATTATCGTTCGTTGTAGGCAGTTACTAATACTACCATTTTCTCCTATTTTACCGTTTGTTCTATATTGTTTATGTATAATTAATACGGGTCATATTCAACACCACTATTGTCATTACTATTGCTGTACCGATATAATTTAGGTAGGTATACGTTTTTCGTAAGTTAGAAAGAGACTTAGGGCTATATTTCACCGGAACACCATGGCGGCGCAACCAGTCACGCTACCAACAAAATGTATACAGCTCTATAGAGAGTTACTCACCTGGTGTCCGTTTGGTTGCGCAACCAATTTGGCGGCGCGACCAACTCGGACGGGTGCACAGAATGTTACTGGTTACGCCGCCACGCTGGTCGCGCCACCACTAATTACTATAGCGCTGTATGGTGTCTCACTCACTCGGCCGCCAGTCCGGCCGCCTTCAAGGTCCATTTTGGTACTGTCTCAGTGTGGTGTGGCGACTCTGGTGTCTGTATGGTGTCTAGTTGGGTCGCTTACAAATATAGCCCTTAAGGCCAGTCTCTGCCCACCACACCAGACCATACCACGACCGTACTAGCGCCGTTTGAAGCTCGTAAACTATTCTTGGTATAGAAATGTATGAGATTGTCCCGGTCGGCGACGGAACGGTCTAGTGGGCATGCTCTCATATTATTACCACGCAAAGAATATTTTTTTGTCAGAAACGGTCATATTACGCTTCGGTGAAGTGTGCAGAGAACCTATACCAGAAATTTATTCGTATTTGACAGCTGTCACAGCAATCTTACGTGAATAGAATTTTAATGAATGCTATTATAAAAGTGTGAATAACTTCGTCAGATATTTACCGTGCCCGGAGATCGGCGGGTGGTTGGCGCCGACCGGCTGGCAGTCGCGGACAGGCTAGCGCAAGGCACAGCCGAAATTGCCCACAGGGCTGACGACGTGAGTTATTTTATACCGCTGACGCGAAGATCACCTTAGACCAGACCTCTCCAAAAAGCCGACAAAAGCAAAAGCTGACGAAAAACATTTCAGGGGGTCCAGGAGGCCCCGAGAAGGCACCCGGGCAAAGAGCTAGCCTCATATCTGAACGAAATTGAAGTAAAAACAAACAGGTTTTTTTGCTCTGAAGATTTCCCGTTCTGAAATATTTCTAATGCTCGAAGGCCGTAGTTTGGAGATCCCTAGTCTATGAATCCATTAATTGAAATACACATCACATCTTGCGGTTAAATTATCTTAACATTAATAATTGATAACATATAATTTCTGCATAGTTACGAGTGCTATGGAGGCTTTGTAAGTGCATGCGCATTTCTCCTCTATTCAATATTCTGCGTCGAACCGCATTTGTACCGCCCTGAATTAAAATGTCATAGCGGATCAGAAATTAAGGAAATATTTTGCTATTTAAATAAAAATAAAGGTATTGTTGTGCTCGTCGCACTAAAAGTTCGGACAAAGTCCTATCTGTAATGAAAGAAATATTAGGTCCTTACCTATGAAATTGGTGTTTTGTATGGAGATTTTGGGGAATTCTGCATTTTCCATACTAACATTTTATCAGTTTTCTTCACAACGACAAATTCAGAGATAATAATATTTGGCATGTATCATTAGACAGGCTTTAGTAATATGTGTAATATCACTTCATGAAAACTATTTATCGTTTTTAAGTGAATGCAAATAAAATGATGTATTCGGGAGGCACTTAAAAGAGTTGTCTCCGTGTCCAATTTTAACACAATTAAACTTACAACAAATTATCAAAACAAATCAAAAGAGCTCAAAAATATAGTCTATTTTTAGACGAGGTAATTATTTTTTAGGAATACTCTGAATCTTAATAGTTACAGACAAAATACTAAGACAGAATAAAAACACTAATTTCATAGGTAAGGATCCAATACCTACATTTATTACCAGATTACCACAATGTAATCATTCAGTCAGCTCGTGACCACGGTTGGTGTAACCCAGCCGAAACGTCGAGCAGTAAGTAGTATCTATATACTACATAATGTACGTCGCGTGAAGTCCCGGTGTTATAACTTTTATATACTTATGTCAGACCTCTTGACCGACAACTACAGAATTATTGTATCAAATAAAAAAAGTTTGAACCATTTTCAATTGACAATAATAAAATGCCAGTTAGGAACATTAAAAGCATCGAGTCTAACCCGCAAAGAAAACGCCACTGTAGGATACCATTTGCATAGGCACAGTAAGTATAGTGCTTTCCACCAACCAAATTACAAGGATATAAATGCTTCTTAAGGATACCATAGATTGTAAGATAAAATACTTTTTTGCAACACAAAAATTCAAAAAGAGGAGCGATTTTTACCAGTTAAGCTTTGGGCAGATACCGTCAGACACCGTCTCAGTATCCCAGTAAGATTTACGGCCTGTTTCACAATCGATGAATAAAGTTCTAATTAAGATACTTAAAAGATATCTGCTAAGTAAACACCCATCTTATGTTTCACAATCTCTGAGTAAGGTTAATCAATCAAACGTAGATCACGCTAACGGAAGTATACGACTAAGGGCGAATTCGACCAAATTGAGATTAGTAACACGGAAATAGTAATACCAAACTGAGCTGAAACGATTGGTCGAATCTGCCCTAAGGGCGGAGCCGATTAGCTATCCTAGTTTTTTCATGTCTGGCTACACGCGAGTAATATTATTTTAACGGAGTACGCAGTTTTTCGCGCACGAATGTGTCAATGTCTCGTTTGACACAGGGCAGATTCGACCAATCGTTGCAGCTCAGATTGGTATTACTATTCCCGTGTTAGTAATCTCAATTTGGTCGAATTCGCCCTAAGAAGTAAATTATTTGTCAAGTAACTAATTAAGACTTTACTTATCGATTGTGAAACAGGCTCTTACAGTCTCTTTTATTCTTACAGCAAGAGTTGGAGGAGGAACTCCAGGCGCTGGAACGCCGCATCGACACCGAATTCAAGAGCACCGACTAGCAGTTACTCATCCATCGCACTCCACGCAGTACGATAGTATACACACAATATTACTCGGTCGAGTATTGCCACCTATGCGCCGTTGAAGCGAGCTACGCAGCCGAAGGACAATTCTAAACCGATTTTCATGGTACGCCGATTCATTACCTAATAGTGTTGTAGTGGACGCAGAGCAAGTTAGTAAGTGCGAATAGTGCTCCTATTTTCAATCGTTCTGTTTTTTACACTGTGGTCTTTTTGGATTCATTCAAAATGTTTCTGGAAGAGAATACTTCGTCACGCATCGCAGACTCAAGATTTTTATCAAGTCTTGAATACACAGACTAACACATTTATTATGTATATAAGATTGACAAAGAAATATTTATATCAACATGATAAAACAAACTAAGCATTACATCAAGTATTAGGTTATTTTCTTAAGTAAACATATTTCCAGTACGCCTACAAATTCAAAAAGTTTTACTTTGTTATCTTACACACAATGCCTAGCAAAAATATAGTTATTGACCATGTTTTGTGCGATGAAAGAATATAATCAATAATGCTGTGTGCGATGATAAATAGACCAATATGATAACTTCATTTCACGTAATTCGCAAAATGGTGCAATCCTTTTGATCTATTTTTCCTCGCACACGTCATAGTATAGCTCTGGTGAATAGGCACCCTTACACTGTTTTTATTTAATTAGATAATGCTGTTTGATTGACTTTTAAGATCTTTCTTTCATACATCATAACAAAAATAGCATAATATGACCGTCCCATCTGTACATGCAAGCATTTACAATATTATGCAATATTATTGTTATGTTTCTTCAAATGTTATTGAAACAATTGTTACGTTTAATACAATAACGTGCAATATCAGACCTTGATCTAGTCATGGTCTTGGACTATCAATGGACTATTTCTTTTTATACGTCACTTGTTTGGAAACCGCATTTGACTTTTGTGGCATTTTCCCTTTCAAATTTACCATAAAACATGGTAGAAATTTTTTTTATGTTAAGACGGAGTCATTATTTTGCCAAACTCACTCTTTTGTTTATGCATTAATGAGAGTTAAGGTTCAATGATCATAATTATTGATAATTTTCGCTTTTCTGCCTTTTTTAGTCTAGCGATTGAGGTTTTTTAGTCTAAACGCCTTCCAAGAGAACTTTCTATCGCAAGAATCTTCTAGTCGGAATTTTCCATGAACTTTAAATAAATAATGTAAACTGAATAATTGAGCCTGTAACTAATATTACTATGCTATGAGGAAACAGATTATTTGATTATTATTCATTAATTAATATGTCACTAATTCCGGGTTTTGGTGAACAAAGGTTCACAAATAATTACAGCTGAGGTCAGAAAATGTTTATTACATTAAGGATCACAATTGCATGCACATATTTAAGGCTGCACATACTTAAGCAACTATTTATTTGGAAGCGGCGCCGGGTCCGCTGGACCGCTCGGTATCGCGGTAGCATATAACTAGACCCTAGTCACAAGGTCGAAATGTATATTTTTATTTACTTGATTGACAATTGTTTTATTTAACCGTAGATTTATTTTTTCAAACTCCATATCTAATGTAACTTTTCCTCTTTCACATAATTTCGGTCTATTGAGACAACGTTTAAACTCAGTTTGATAATAATGTTTTTTAATTAATTTCCAACATGATCTCGGTGACAAATGCTACTCAATAACTTAATCATTTTGATTAATGCCATTTTCAACAAATAAATAAATGAGGTTCATCATCAGAAAGTGATCAATATAATTTTGATATAATTGATGCTTCATTTAAAGAATATCTTAAAAGGTAATAAGTAATTTAATATTGCATTTTAGACTTTAATGATAATAGTATGATATTGAATCTAAATTAAAAACCGGCAAACATTTTCTGACCGCGAGTAAAACGATTTACAAGTTTTAATATATATATATTTATGTCACAGAGCAAATAAGTCGTTTTGAGACACCTTGTTCAACATTTATTAATACAAAGATAAAATGACGATAATAAATATCTTTATGTTGTTGTTTTCAGTTATCAAAGCCATTAATTGCGACTATTATATATGATGTGTGATACCCATAATAATTGTTAGTGCACATCGCGATTCAAGACTCCTGAATGCCTAGCACGGGCCGGAGAGAAAAAGTCCCCAGAGACAAAAATCGTCATTGCATCTCGCTTCTAAGTTCACGCGGAAGCGAGAGGCAATGAGTAATAGTGAGCCTACTGAGCATAATAGTTTATTCCCTAAAGTATATTAACTTAGCTTTTGACTTTGTACGGTAGTTTCTTATCCCAAAAGTAATTTCAACGGGTTCTAGTTGGAATGCTGTTAGTGTATTGAAAACATCAGTTTTCCTTTATTATAAAATTACTTCCTATGTATATATGTATATGTCCTATGTATATATGTATCTATGTATATGTTGTCCGCCATATCACAATTATAGAAAACATTCAAATGTAGTCTAGCTTATTCTTTTGCGTTTTAAAGCCAGTTTTTTGCTGCGAGTGTTGTGTTGATCGTTTTGAGATATCATAGGACCTTCTTTTATCGTGTGTTGTCTTAGGATGCGTTGCATTTTTATACTTTTATTATTTAGCATTGTTTTTAATAACGATCTCTATCATATCCATAAATCCAATTATCAATACGCTATGTGAAAGAATGAGTATTCTTATTGTTTACAAGGTGTAACTTTAATATTGCGATAGGGACGGCAGATATAAATACTGACTGAACCGTTTATATTGGGATTCCATATCGTGCCTACAAGATTTATGTGTGTGATGTTTTAAAAGTAGTTCAGATTAAACATCTTATTATATTGATCTAGGTTTTAGCCAGAAGATTTTAGTTTAATGATGTGAAATTGTGACTATTATTTTCCTTGATCAATAGTAGTTAACTTACGGTATGTTTATATTCTAGTTTATAATCAATAATATATTTTGCCATTTTGGACTCATTGTATCAATGAGTAAAATCCTCAAGGACTGCATACTTACAACAATTCTTTTAAATAACTTATGAAATAATTGCAATCATCTAATGCAAAAGTAAGGGCATTGCACGTTTTTTAATCGGTCTTACGACTCCCGTAAAACGCGAAGGAAACGCACAGCCAACGCAAATCTGGAGGAATTGTACCGCAACATACGCGCAGAGAACGTGCTTAGTCGACGCGTAAAAACGTCATGTGTAAAGACCCTGAGAACTTTTCTCCGCGTTTAGGTCTATTATATTCTTCCACTTTTGCATTGATTTTAAGTAGAATTTTATACCTTTTACTTTGAACATAGAGGCGAAATTCGACAAAGGAGATGCTTGTATGATTTGTGCATGAAACAACTGTCAAGGCAAGTACATAAGAACAAGGTGTCACAATTTTTTAATTACAATATTAAGAATATTATGAAGAATAATGTCTTGTTCTGCTATTTCGCGAATAAAATACAATGCACTCCTTATTTTTCCACACAAATAAACCGAAGACAAATACTAATATTGATGAACACCTGTTTCCTTAAAGACAACACTGTGAATTTTCGTACCAACTTTGATCTCATAAGAAATATAATAACCTTTTAAATCTGAGGTTTTGTCTTGAACTTTGTAACTGCTCAAAAACACGATTCATTAACTTTGGCTCGATCATAATTAATTTCGAAAATGAACCTGAAAAATCACTTGAGTTGAAATTATACCAAGTTATACCAAATTACACATTTATGTAATTAATAACGTGCAAAATTTGGTAGCCCAAAATGCTGATAACTGATACCAATAATTTATAAAGGGGAATTTAATACTATACTATACTTGTACGCCGAACTCGGTTCCGAAGCATCACGTTGCCACCTCTGAAGCTCTGGGTTCAAGTCCCGGTAGGGGTTTTATTTGGGGGCTTATTTATATATATTTTAGAGGTATTTTTAATTATTTAAACATGATTTCATTAAAAATTCGCTCAATACTGCAAGAAGCTCTTTCTTATTAATAGCGCTACTGCAAACCGAGCAAAGAAACTCCTGCCCCGTGGGGAATCGAACTTCGACCGCCCGATCAACAACCGGCGGTCCAATCATTTAATGAAATAGCCCAAAACTAACCTTTTATCAATTACTTATTGATTAGTTTCTTAGGAATCGGCATGCTTCCCATTTTTTAAATTAATTTACTTTTCGGGCGGTACTATTAAACATAGACTTCCAGAGCAACTTTTTAATACCATAATTACTTTAATAGAAAACAAAAGAGTTATAGCAAATTATTATTTGGTAGGCAACAAGAGTTATCAACAGTTTTTTTTGCCTAAAAGTCTCCCTACATACGCGAAATCAAGCTTACCTTAATTTACCTTATTGACTGCGATCTATCACCCCTAAGACTTTCTATACGTGTCATGTATCTACATAATTTTGTTTACATAGTCTTCCAGATTTTACAAATATTACTTTTATGTAAAATAGCAATAATGTCACATCATATTTTCGTAATTTAGAATGTTCGCAAAGATTTTTCACCTGGTAGAAAACCTTTGTGTCACCGTGACTTATTATCAATAATCAATTTCAATATATTACTGATTTTCACTTTACTGACCTTTTTATTTTTGTTTTTTTCATTTATTGTTTCATTAAATTTATACCTACTTGTTTGACTTACCGGTTAATTAGTGTTGTAACTTGTACAAAGGTCTTAGCTGTAAACAAAGATACAAGTCTCAATATTGTATAATAATAATGCATAAGAAACTTATTATATACAACATAAGGTTAGTAGTGTAACAAGTTATGACTACTTATGACTTTTATCTTCTTTTTTCGTGTAAATGCCGAAATTCTGTCTCTTCCTTTTCAAACATAAATTAATTATAAAGTAATCATACCGCAAAATATATTCCGTGGTAGATTTAGCGTGGACGTTTAAGTCTAATAAAAAAGTAAATACAAATCCTATTATATATTAAGAATTCATGTTTGCCAGCTGTTGAAATAAATTTCAACATGCTTTTGTTTGGTATCACAAACTTATAATATTATTAACTGGACAAGTCATTGTTTGCTCAACCTTACGGAACCGATTCAATCTCAACAAATATAATTTGCGAGATAACAAATGAGAATGCTACAAATGACCTAGAACTGGAAATAGGATGTATGGGATACGACAAGTCGCTCGAAGCTATGCGAAGCTTATCATGCCAGATGTACCTACATTTTCCACTAAGAGTTTATCGAATGGCTTTTGTATAAGAGTGAAAGACAAAGTCATTGAAACAATATGATCCGAATGTCGATCGACAGAGATTTTACTAAGCGGCGTGTCTTGGAGAATGTAAATTGTGTACTGAGCCAGCATGCAGTTCTTGTAATTCAGGGCCATATGTCATGACTTTTTTATGATTTATTCGATCCCTTTTTAATATTCGACTATTCATGACTCATGTTATAGATTCAGAGGTTTATAAGTAATAAATAGTACAACTGTACTGGGGTAGCATAAAACAGTATCAGTACATAAAGGGGGTATCGGCCGTCAGGTCGCCAATTGCTGACAGACTAGTAAAATAGTAGTATGTGCAATTAGAGCATATTTTTTTATATCACATTGTGTTATTGACTTCGAACTAAAGGTTCCCTTTACCATTTGTGATGGAATAAAATCCTCACCAAGATGTTATATATTAAGCTAAGAGAGCAAATATATTACTGTTTAAAGTTATAGATTTGAATATTGATGTTGCTACGTGCATATACAATATAATAAATGAAACTATGGATTACACAATTGTCGTGGTTATAAAAGGGTTCGAATAATTTTAAAGTTTAACCAATATTACGCATATAAAATGTATATTTCACGAATTACGCTATGACAATATGGAAGCATTGCTGCGCCTATATCCATGATACACTGATGATAAAAGTATCATAGAGATATTTATTGTTTGTACATAGTGTAAATGTTGTTCCTACATGCCATAGATCAAATCGATGTGTATATGTTACTGTAAAAGCTCTAACTACGGTAAATCCTAAGATTTTCCAGTAAAACCTTTACCAATTCCAAATATAAATAGTGAATCTTAGGATTTACATTAAAGGAATGGTAAATGTTTAAAAAAGTCATTCCATAAAAACTAGGAAATGTATGCTGGTAGATAATACGTTAAGGTTATTTTTTTATGACCCTTAAAAACAATATTTGTACCAATTATCGCTGTGTCTAAATTAAGTAGACATTATAAATATTATACTATTATATTATGCTCTCCGTTTGAAAAACACCCAATAAGAATTACTCATTGTTTTATTCGTAAAACCAACATCTACCAGCTGACAGCGGTAAAACCTAGCTTAAACTGAATTCGAAAGGTAAAAGCCCGAAAAACTCGTCCCATTTTCAGAAATACTTACATTTACCACTTCATGTCGGTAAATCCTAAGAATTACTCTTAAATCTTAAGATTTACCGTAGTTCCAGCTTTTACGGTAACACATATACAGTCACCTTTAATATTTACTTGATTTGATTTCGCTCATGGTTCCCCAAGGCAGATGTTAACAGTGGTAATAAATGGAGGGAGTGATCAATAGAATTTAAAAACAAAAGATAAGCCGTTGTATATAAAGAGATCAAAATGTTTACTATACTTCATAAAAGTATAGTAAAAATAATTTCAAATTATTTTCCCAAAAAAGAAGAATATTCTGAGAATTATTGGTGACTTATACTAAGTCTAAAATAATAATAAATCGTAAACTGTGCAATTTTATTATACAATATTCGACAAGAATAAAATCGATTAAATATTTCTTTTTCAGAAAAATATGCTTTTTTATATTTTTAGTAAAATTCTATAGGGTTTATACATACAATTAATGGAATACTTTGATGTTTTGACACTTGTGGTGGATGGTATTGTGACAAGTTCATGGCGCAGTTGCGATTTAGGAGGTTGGTACCAAAGATATAGATTGCATGAAAGATAGAATGCGTGATTTATGATTGTACATAATTGTACATAAATTTAACATACTCGCAAACCATTTGCTACGAGGAGATTTAAATTTACATTTTATTTTTATTCACATAAAGTATGTTCTTAACCAAAGTTATTTATTCAATAATGCAAGGCTTTTGTTTTTAAGAGTGTTGATCACAAATACGTACATCATACAAGTTGGACCCTTTGGTTCGCAAGCGATTGCAAAATCATGCTGTGTTTATTTTTACGTGCGTTCTTATTCGTCGTCATCTCATAAGCTTTTTTTTTATTTTTATATAATTTAATCTTCAAATATTGTATGTATTTTTAAAAGCTTTTTGAAACCGCTTAAAGCTATGTAAAATACTGCAGTAATAATTTTCGAATAACATCAGCATATTTTCTATAAATTGCAGATTCTGTTTCAAAAATCTTGCCTAAGTACTTTATTTGCATACCTATGTGATTGCTTTAAACTTATGTGTCTTGTGTAATAGCAATAAAGCTTATCACTTTATTTATAGCTTGTAGAGTTGTGTGTTTTAAGACAATCGCTACGGTCCCCAAGAGTATATCTTGCGTAACTTAATATATTTATGTGCCACCAAACAATACGATCGACAGACATTGTCGGGCGACTGCCCCACGGATCTCGGTTAGTTGGATTAGGGTTCACAGCGTCTCCTACACCTTATTTATTATATGTGATTAGGTCGCCGATACTCATGAGAATCACTAATTATAATCAGTCTTTATAATGTGTGTTAATAAGGTAGTAAATAGTTTATCTTAGACTGTACAATGGTAAAATTAGACCCGGTGTAAACTGCTCCTCGTACTGGCGAGTGATCTACAAACATTACTCGGCCTAACGTAGATTAAATCTAGAAGCCAGTTCTTGACCTTTCTAGAAGTTTTAAAAGTTTGACGAGTTTGCTGTAGAAGATTCGACTTGTGTCGTTAGCACTGTTGACAACACACCGATTCAGAGTTTTATATGAAAATCGTATAGCGTTTACCGGACGTAATGCGAGACATATCATTTTTATACAAAATGTCGCGTCTCAAACGATCCTGGTGTGTAGCGACACAGCTCCAATGTATTTTTGCAAAGGTTTTTTACAGTTAAAATGTCAAACTGTTTTCTTGTCTGATATTTTGTAAGGCTGTTTTAAACGTAGTTTTTGTACTGCAGTTTGCGCATTGTTGAAACGATGCGATGTCAAGCTTTTTTTTATACTTAAAAATTTTCGAGGCGTTTTGTGAACATGGAGAGAACCTACGATTATTTTTAAATGAACTGGTAATTTCGGTAATGATTTTGTTTCATTACACGAGAAATTTGTGAGTTGTATTTAACTAAAACGGCCCTGGCGTGCAATCGTTAGTTCTCTTGTCATTATATTGCAAAATTTTATTCCGAATGGTTATTACTAAATAATATCGTTTCACTCTGCGCAAACTATATCCCATACTCGTTATTTAACATTCGTTGAAGACGATACCCTAAAGCTGACTCCAGAGGCCATTAGGATTGGTGTGACCTAATAATAACGAGTTGTGTGTAACGTCTGCTCTAGTATTTAGTTACGACAATTTTCACATAGCATCGTTATTAAAAATTTATGTTTGTAATGAAGTTCCTTTTTGAATTTGTTTATTTATTATAAATAGTTGAAATATTTAAACAACTTAATATTTTAATATCATAATATTTCAGATACTTACTAATTTTATCTTATTTAAACAGTGAATTTAATTAAATGAGGTTTTCATATTTTTAGCATAATTAATGAATTTTCTGATGATAATATTCGAGTAGTTTGATTCTTCTTCTAAAAATATTTTCGAAATGCCAAAATGTGTGTACCGTGATTTATTATCAATATATTTGAGATGTATGTGGAATTGTAGCCCTTGTTATCACTAGTACATCCCGTGGGATACACGCGGTTACAATTTGAGGATAATAAATGTATCTTAGCATCCTGCACAGAACTCTTTTACTGTGCTTCACGAGGCACTGGCTTGTACTGAAATAATTGCATATTGTGCGTTTTGTATTTAATCTAAATTTAAGTTTCAATATTAATGGGGTAGCATTATAAATCGGTATTTATCATTAACGAATCAAATATTGCTGTTGATGCTGTCAGAGACTGTCCCATTAGGATCAGAAGTCTTTTATTAGCTGATGTCTATTGGGTAGGATCTAGAAGGTGGAGGATTATTATATTGTATAATCCCCATATTCACGCATGCTTCGTTGGTATATTAAAGGGAGCCTGCTGTATAAGACATAATAATCATCAAAGCTAGTGTTGCAACATTGTATTTAATATGCTTTTGAGTAATTTTAGTGTAGCGATTGAAGTCCCAACGTTTGCATATATTGGGCTTCTATCAAGTGAATATAAAAGGTTTTGTTATTTAAAAATTTGACAGCGTTTGGTAAGATGCTGTAAAGCTATGTCGTCTACTGTGGATTCCCTTTTCCGAAGCTTGTGTTTAGTATATTTTTTTTACAACGGGGTCGATGACTAAGGCTGGTGATACATCTATTTATTCCCTATGTATAGAGGAAAATTGTAAGGCTGTAAAATATATCTAGCTGAGAGATTCAACTCAACGCCATTTCTTTTTGTAAATAGCGTTCTTTTCATTTACTTTTTAACTTAATAATATGTAATGACGTAAAGTGATTCATTGGTATTTTATAATGACGGTAATGAAACCAACTCGCGGAATGATTTCGAAAGTTATGATATTCATCATAAAATTGTTATAAGTTTTTTATATCTAAATGAATTGTTGCACCTGATTATTAAGTTAATTTTAAATATTTTTTCTTTTTCTAAATCTAAATTTGGCACAATCCCCGGCACAATCGAATCCTTCAACCCTGTTATGGCAGTGGCTAGATAGTAGTCACCTAAGTAAGGTTTAACCTTATTGTCATGTAGGTAATGAACATCAGCCGTTTTGGGTTTAAATATCAGTTGTATAACAGAATAATGAATAACAATGAACAATGCGTTAATAAAACAGCTGCGGCTGATTTTTTAAATGAAGTTAAGTCCAAATCACCTTTAAATTTTTGTGGGAAAATTACTAGTAATATTCGTGTCAATTTAAATTTAGCAAAGCAATGTTTTATATAGCATGTAGTTTTTGTCGTTTATCTCGTTTTAAATATATTTTGAAAGTGCAATTACTCGTATAATGCTTTGTATGCATCAGTCACGTTTGGCAATATTATTCAAAAACCAATTGGAACCTTGCCATAATATCATACTATGAAAGAGTTTTAAAAATATTACCTGTATGTCTAGTATTGATCGTTGCGAATTAAAAAAGGACGTTAAATTTTTTTTATTTGATGCTTAAAGACTAGATGCTCCGAATTTAGCGTTAGAGACTATCTTATTTTATATTTTGTTTAGCTCAGTTCCGCATTTTTTTTTATATAGAACCTTTTCAACCTTTTCTTTATAACGTTCTCGATTTACCTACACACGCTAAATTAAATTATATTGAACAAATGTAGGTATGTACTTCGTATTTATTCCCTTAATTACCATACTAGCCTTACGGGTATAATAAATTTTAAATTTAAATACTATTGCAAGATACAACATTCACTTAAGCTCTTACATAGTAAGACAAATGTTATAAGTAATTGTTTTTCAATGTTTGACAATTATGCATGCATTGTACACAAAAACTAATATATAATACAAAGTTAAATATTTATTATAATAATTATGATGGTTAAGCAAACTTTATTTTCTCTCGCTTTTTCCATAGGAAAAACAGTATATATTTATAATTGGTCTGTTTAAAGACCATTTTATTGTAAATTAATTAATTTATTTGTGATTCCAATGTGCAATCTTTCGCGTAAGCGTCTGCTGTTTATATTAAACGCGTGATTGGTCATGCCACTGTTATTCGTAACATTGCTTGAATATAGACCATGACCCATAGACATGGATCGAACGGAATAGGAGCAAAAGAAATACAAATAATGTATTTCATTGTTTCAATGTAATAGACAGATTTTTGAAAAAATATTACACGCGTTTATTTTTTTCTTAAAGTTTATAGCTTATAGGGAAAATGTGCAAGTTCATTAGATAATTGCTTGTTCAATTGTGATTCTAACGAGGTATAACACCATTTCATGCCTCTTGGTAGACTAATATTTTTTTTTATACAAGATGGCAATTCAAGACTTAATTAGGTAACAAAAGAATGCATGCATATTTTAGCATCGAATAGAATCGCTTTGCATCTTGTACTTTGTGAAAATTATTGATATTCTTATTTCAAGCTAGAACCATACTTTCTTGGGATTATCTGATGCAAATAACCCTGTCTATCTATCTAGCCATTCCGTTTGCTCCATGAATTGGGTCATGCTGTATTCATTAGTTTTACACTTTGTGTTTGAAGTATTGACGCAACAGTCGAAAATGTTCACAGAGGGAGATATTATGGAAAGTATAAATTGTTATTTATTTCACTACTGCTCAGTACAAAGTTTATTGTTGTTAAAACGATGTATATGTTGTCAATGTTCTCTTGAGTTATATACTAACATCAGAACAAATTCTAATTCATTCAACCCACAAAGAACTTCGAATAGGTATTAACAAAATTTATAAAAAAAAATTAAAAAATAATTGGTAAATTATAATTTATGGTGACCATGACCAATCTTTTATAGAGGAATTATATAAGAGAATGAATTATTGTCACTAGTTATTTTTTAAATATTGTGATTAATTTTATTTATTGTTAGAATTATAAGTGAGACTGTATAGTGGGAATCGCTACTATAAAATAATCCTTACTAAGCTGTTACATAATGATTTAATATGATTATTATTTATTGGGTTCCAAATGTCCTTGGCGCACAATAATATCTATTTCGATAGTAATTACACTTGATAAATATTTCTAATGAAATAGTGAAAATCTATTTCTGTAATATAATTTAATATTATATTTAAAATCTGCAATTCAAATCAAAATAAATATTGTTGTACCATTCCAATGCAATGTTGGGAAACATATACTCTAAGGAGGCTAGTGTATAATTAATTATTAATTAATTTTTTTTATGTTGTGTAAATCAAACCGTATAAATGAATAAAAACGAAGAAAAATTATGTATTTATCACAATCAATGGAAATGTGAAAATTATAGTATACCTATTTTGTAGTTTTGTCAATTAATTTTGCTTAGAAGATTTTGATAAAACAAATAAAGTGTGGTCACCAAATTCATATTTCTATTTAGTAGTTGAATGTTTTATAATATTCATATGTATATAATAAATAATCGGCGTCGGGTTGTGTCTTTCAGTTTTATTTTTATAGTTGCATATTGGGGGCTCCGGGCCTTCGATGGGAAGTGAATGTTTGCATTTGTTTAAAAATGCATAAAGATTTTCATTTGATGTAATAATATTTTATTATATATATGCGTCGACGACGCTATATGTAACAGTAGTTACGTGTAATACGTTATAATAGAGATACAACTATATTAATGAAATATAATAAGTTTGTGATGTGATTTTTTATGAAGTCAGTACAAGTAATTTGAATTTTTCAAAGAGAATCATGTAACCCTTGCTTAACCGTTGGGATGTATTTTGTATGATAAAATAATGGTCTCGAAAGGACAAGTAGTATTGTGAAAACTATGTAACTGCTCCCCAAAAATAGCCTTTAATACCTTAGGGGGCAGGCAAGTTTTGCTTTAAGTATGTTACTTGTTTTTTGTTGTCCTCATGTGTGATTATTGGACCCGCTCGGCTATACTTCGTGTGAGGCAGGAGGGTCCAAGTAACTAGTGATTATATAGTTTCATTTTGTGGACAGGCTGATTAGGATTGCATTTTTCCTACGCATTATGTTGTTGCTTAAATAGTTTTGTTTAAAACTTGATTGATTATTCTTTTATGATGAAATAAAAATGTTTTTGTGGTATCCTGTGCATTTTATTTATTATTATTATATTATTATCAGGCAGGCAGTTGGTGCAACTGATAATGCCTGTATCTAAATATACATTATTTGATTTTTTTTTATGTATCTGTCCAGCCTGTTTTTAAATTGGTTGGTGTTTTCAGCAGACACTATATCCTGTGGGAGTCTATTCCATGCATCGACTACTCTGTTAGTCAAAAAGTGACGATGGGGATTGTTCTTTGACGGCTTAGTGCTGAGCTTTAGGTGGTGTCCTCTTAAAATATATTATTTAAAATATATTTTGTATTGATAGATAGATAACATTTGGCATGCTTTACAAATACAGCCTATATCATATTGATTTATGTTTCTCAACAAAAAGACAAACATAATTATTAAATTAAACTTCTATGTAATTGAAAATTACAACTTCAAGTCCAAGCGGAAGGCGAGATCACGAAAGTTTTGGTCACCCATCCAAGGATTAACCATGGCGAAAGGCGAAAGTAGTTTTCAATAGCAAAGAATCACTACGACACCGAGGTCTTTAAAAATGCTTATAATTAACTGTTATGATGAAAATTAATTGTCCAGTATGCACTCCATAATCGCTTTGATTCTATTTTGAGTTGAGCTGGCGATCATACTAATTGGTAGAATCAGAGTCGTCTCTTAGTGTCGGCGCACAGAGTATGGACCGAAATCCATTTTGGCACGCTCAATGTATTGTTGCTAAGGCAAAAAAATATTTTTAGCACTAACGTTATGTGACGTATAGTCCTCCATATTCATAAACGGTATTAAAGTTTTAAAAACTTAAATAGCATTTATGACGGGTGTTAATATTGGGTCCTTACCTATGAAATTGGTGTTTTTATTCTGTCTTAGCAATTTGTCCGTAACTATTAAGTTTCAGAACATTCTTATAAAATAATTGCCTCTTCTAAAAATAGACCATATATTTGAGCTCGTATTATTTAATTTGATAATTTTTTTTAAGTTTAATTGTGTTAAAATTAGACACAAAGACAATTATTTTTAACTGCCTCCCGAATACATCATTTGATTTGCATTAACATAAAGACGATGAATAATTTTTATCAAGCGTGTTCACACTCATATTGCTAAAGCTTGTCTACTGATACATGCCAAATATTATTATCTCTGGATTTGTCGTGAAGAAAACTGATAAAATGTTAGTATGTAAAATGCAGACATCCCCAAAATCTCCATACAAAACACCAATTTCATAGGTGAGGACCTAATAATTGTAAGTACCTACTTACCTAAAAAGATAATAATAGAAATGCTTTAGGTGCACCTACACCGTTGCTTCTGCCAAAATTAATTCGCAAGTAGGTACAGTCGAGTACAAAAACATGTTTTATTATGGAATATGGGCTAACGAGCAGACAAATCACCTCATGGTAAGTGATTACCGCCACCCATAGACACCTGCAACACCGGAAGGGTTACAAGGGCGTTGCCTGCCTTTTAAGTGGGAGTAGGTACGCTCTTGAAGGTTTGTATATCGTATCGGTCCGGAAAAACCACCGGACCACGACGATGTATACACATTTTAGAAGTTACCACCTTTATTTTCTTCTGATGCAGAGTCATTTCATGTCAAAAGTTACATATTTTTGTAGTGGACTGTATCTATCTGAAGCGAAGGCAATATAGCTGAGATTACGTCTATTTAGTGTACTATATTATAATCATCCAAGTCGTTGTCCTCAGCCTATATACGTCCTACTGCTGGGAACAGGCCCTCTTCATGGAGAAATATATGTGGAGTATGTGCCGTAACATTACCACGCTGGCCTAATGCGGGTTGGTGGGTAGAAGCAGTCACATTAGCGACAGGGACCAATGGCTTAACGTGCCTTCCGAAGCACGGAGGAGCTCGAGGTCACAAAGTCTTGGTCACCCATCCACGGCCTGTCTATGGTGAAGGAAGCTTTGTTTTCAATCGAAAGCTGAAGCATACTAACCACTACGCAAAAGAGCTCCTCACTTCGCTACGCTCCTCACTCTTCATTCTCCTCACTCACCATATACGTATATAACAGTTTATGTTTAATATATTTCCTTAGATTTATAAATTTAAAGAGTTCTACGAGTATTCCCTTTCCCTTCAATCCATGGATAAGAAAAATGGACGGCGTTGCTTTAAAGGTTGTATTCAAGTCCCTTAAATTAGAGACAACATCGAGGCAGTGGAGGGTAGCCGCATAAAGTGCGACCTAGATCTCCTCGTGTGTAGGCAAATAAGTGGTCGATGGAAAAACGTTGCCATTTTTAGCGTGTAGAGTAGCATTGGACATTGGACGTGAGTAGGTATAGTGCGGTTCAGGAAAGATGACTACAAAATTTAATGGCGGCCGTATTTTATGGTCGCGTCTTATATACTTATACATTTACTTTTATGGTCGTATACATATGCGTCTTTATAATAAGTTTCACTAATTATTTTATCTTAGGTCTTAGGTAGGTCGCTTTGGAGCTATGGGGTAGAGCGCGGGCGGGATGCGTCTATACATATGCGTCTTTATAATAAGTTTCACTAATTAAAAGAATATTTTATCTTAGGTCTTTTTTCCGTGAATGAAAATGCGCAGAAGGCCGCCATTTGTGGTCATCTTTCGTGAACCGCACTATAGACACCATTAGGGCCTAGCTACACGGACGATAGTTGACCAACCCAACGGTTTAGTTGGTTTTCTAAAATCAATGCACTGATACTGGGATGCGCACACGGCACCGACTCAACTGTCCAATCGATCCAATCGAGACCGATCGCCAACTAAATAGTTGCGGCCGATCGACGTAAACTCCAGGATTGTATATGAAGGTGCGCACACGACCAATCGTTCAGTCGGCGGCCGACAGTTTAGTCAGCTTTCAACTGTATCGGAGGATTGATGTCAGCGTGCTACGCAGCAAAAATGACCGATTCGCCAACGTCACCCTCTTCCGCACTGATGGATAATCTCATATTTGTATCTTTTTTACTGATAATAGGAGTAAGTTCTTGAAGTAATCCATTGAAACTTGCAATACTCATACGGTAATAGTTAAAAAAGAATTTCGGATACATCAAAAGTTTATAATGTCTCGAATGAAACTGTTCTGATGTAAGTCTATCACTGTAAATAGGACAGATCCAGTATTTTCTAAACATTTTCCTTTTCTTTTTTCTGCGTAGTAAAAAAGCTAGAGCCAAATTTTTTTTATTGTACATTGTGGACATTTTAATCCAGGAAATCTTGAATACAGCCGTCCACGCGTCTCAGACCGACAGAATGCAGTCAATCGTGTGCGCACCTAGTCAACTAAACTGTTTAGTTGGATAGAAATCGGCGGGAGCGTCCAATCCAACTAAACCGTTCGGTTGGGTAAAGAATCGGTCGTGTAGCTAGGCCCTTATCCATATCTTCCTGCGTCCACTGTACAAGTGCTTATATTTACAAAGTTATAGTAAGACAATACGTTATAAAAACATGATTAATGTTGTGATAACACATCGTTTGCTAGCATTACGACAGTAATTATTACGAAGGTATTGTTTAGAAAACTAAAACATTTCAGATAACAGGAGACAATTCAGAAAATAATGGATCTCACGATAATGCCATTTTACTATTGCACTTAAATATCGGGTTGCTACACATCTTATCAACATAACCTACCTAAATGTTGGTACAGTTCACAGTACAGTTATATGATAACATTAACCGAAATAAAACCCTTTCTAATTTTTTTTAATGTAAGAGGGGGCAAACGGGCAGACGGCTCACCTGATGGTAAGTGATTACCGCCGTCCATAGACATCGCCAACACCGGAGGAGTTGCATTGCAGATGCGTTGCCGACCCTTAAGGAGGGAATACTCTTTTTTATGCCAGATTCAGACTATGGTAGCACGAAATACCTTCGTTCGCTTTCATCATAATTGGAATGACAATGACTGGGTATTGTTCACTGAAGAGTCCAGGTTTTGCCTCAAACCAGATGATGGAAGGGTCAAAGTGTGGAAGCTCAGTGTATGGGTTCGAATTAGTTTAGGAGCACGTATGTACAGTCAGAAGTTAGGAGCACTTGTTCACAACGAACCCTCGAAGCGAACATTCACATCGAACAAATGCTCACCAAAGAGTATGTAATGCTCACGTCAGTCGACTCGCCTCCCTAAGAAGTCATAAAAACTCTTTATGGCGGCTACGATGAACTGCTAACTAACTTTTTAGAATAAAAATTGTCAGTTTTGTTTTGATATTGAACTGTGACTTACATTTATTTACTTTGTTATATAATTTTTAATTATGTTATAAGTTTATAAACACAGCAATAATGGTATGTCTATCAATTTTTAAAACGATATTTATAATAGCGAGACAATAGTTATTTGTCACAAAAGATTTGTGATTTTTTGGCAGAAATTGATTTTAAAAGGTTAGAGACCTGTAAGTCTTTTTTGATCATTAAAAATAGTATATAAAAGAAATTCCCTAAATGATATTTAGGCTCTACTGTACAATCTCTGAAAGCTTAATTTTTATGGGGTGGATTTGTGTGGAGTGGAAGGTGGGGCTCATCCTCCCCACTCCCATACACTTTTAGTCTCTCGGTTTGTGGACAGTGATTGTACAGTTGTCTCCGTGTACTAAAAACAGAACTAGGTAGTTTTTTCATTATTTAAAGATATTTATTTGTACTTTTGTGTCGGTGATCGTAGTTTTCAGTTGGACCACATCAAATTCATCACACTTTTCTTCATATCAGCCGGGAGTGGCCTACTGCAACTGCTCAGGGGTTATTCCGCAAGGGTTTCTTAACTAACTTGTATTCTAAGGGCACTAAAACTGCAATTAAAATTTCAACACCCTTTTTTTTGGTTACAGACGAAACCGACACCTTCCGCTCCTTCTGTTCCCCCTCCAGCCCAAAATGTTGGTTCTGGAAGTCGCTTTAAAGATCTTACGACTAACGAACAAGAAGAAATGGCCTATGATTATGCACAATTTCGAGACGTGGCTAAGCCTGTAGGGTATGTTCTGTTTTGACAATTTCCTCCCAACTATTCATCGGGTGAAAGTCATTAGCAATTTATCTAACGAAGACATTTATCAAATTAACATAACAATTTATTATATCATATGAAATTAGGCACCATCAACAATAGTTCCGGCTACCACGAGTGTTAAATCAAGAATGTCTTCAACATGATGGAGGGCATTTTGAACAAATATTAGGTACAAAGACAAAATGACAAATCATTCTTACTTCAGTAATTTTTTTATGAAAATTAAAATATTATGATATTCAAATGTTTTATATTACTTTTTTCCTATTATTTTAAACAGAGGGTTTTCCTAAAGGGTATAATTAAAGTGTTATAATTTTTAAAATATTTGCCGAGCTTTACTTTGAATGTCAATTTGATGGAAATGCCTTCTATTAAAATAATAATAAAAACATAATGTCAAAATCATATTTTTTTCGAAATTCTTTTCGTTTCTTATTTTAAGTATTTTTTTTAATTTGTTCATTACCTTTAATAATTATCGTATTGCCTGCGATTCCAGCTGTCAAATTAGACCTCAAACATGTTTTCATTTTACGAATTTACCTTTATTCCTAGTCGTCCCCACTGGGTACGAATGGGGAAAAAAAAGCTTCGTTCGTCCATTGGATTTTTAAATAACACAATAACTCTTGTGTTATCTTGTGTATAATCCGCCAAAAGAAAATCTTGGCACTTTTACTTGTTCAACGCTTTATTTGTATTTTAGGTGATTTTGCAGCAGAGTTTCGAACGAATGGCGTGACGAACAAAACTTTTTTTCCCCACTCGTACCCAGGGGACGACAGAGTGGGGACGACCGGGGAAAAAGGCGAATTTACTACTGACGCCCGCACCTTGTTTACAAAAAAAAGTAAACAGGTGGCATTTTATGAAATTTTATTAAATTACACTTTAAAGGCGTGATTTTTCGATAAACTTAATAAAACTTTCCGACATTAAAAGCCGACACCGATACCTCAACAAACTGAAGGTTTATACAATTTATCTCCGGTTTAAGTCTGAGTCACTGAATTTATCTAACAATACTAACAAAGTTCTTTTTCTATATTGTAGAATTGTGTTATCCATAGCACACTTAATAAAAGGCGCTTTAGGAGGTGGCATTCTTGGAAGCCATGTTGCTTTTAAGAAGGCTGGTTATTTAGTGGCTATGCCAATCACCCTTTTCCTCGGATTATACATGGGATATTGTCTTTATGCAAGTATTAGTAGTATTTCTATTAAAGAGAATTATCATAACCCTTCATATTATTATCCATTTCCGATCACAAAATCATCCCTGAGTTGAGTTTTTATTCATTTATTATATTTAAATTTCCCGGTGCAGGTATTTTCCTTGCTTATAGAACGAAATCGAAATCTTAATAAACCAAAGAAACAAATCGTTCACAAACCGTTGGCATGGTTTGACACTAGGGACTATCTAGTTTAAAGATTTGGAAATAATTAATGAAAAATATTTACTTACCTACTCCGGTGAGAGCTTCCGTTAGGATATAGTTAACAAAAAATGATTTTCCAGTTGCTGGTCCATTCTGCTCAAATCCTTTACAGAAGAACTAGAATACCAAGTATGACTTATTCTGATGTGGGAGAAGCGGCTCTTGCATGTTTTCCTAATCGAAAGGTCGCCAGGATGTCAAAGGGTTTCAGGTACCTAATGTAAATCAGAGGCAACATCGGGTCAGTGGGGAGCGCCTTAAACGATTTCTATATCAACTCGTATGTAGGCAAATCGGTAGTATTTTAAGTATGTACCTACAGTAGCAGCTCATTTTAGGACCGATTTATCACCACCACTGGCCCGATACAGCCTCTGATTTAAGGGACGATGAGTATAGACTCCTTACGCTAGTAAAACATTCACTATCAAACTGATAACGTCCACATTTTAATAATATAGAAGACTCTCCGGAGATCCACTTAATGTCTCGCGCCAAGATTTTATACATTTAACATAATTAACAGTACGTTTTAAAATATATTTCAATAGAGAAAAAACTTTTTTGTGTTGATTGAAAAACTGCCTTCCTGACGGCACCCAATTATGCTTTCGAAATGCGAATATACATTCGCTCATACATTCGAAAGTTATTATATAAAAAACCCAAAGCTTCTTCACCTGTCTATAAAATTTGAAGAGTTCCCTCGATTTCTCCTGGAGTCCATAGGCTAAGGTTATTTTCAAAGCCTTATCTTTATGAAAGCTTGTTTCTCAAAAAGAGTTTTTTGCGCAATTCATATTTTATATTTTTTTGGCAGATATATCATAGATATGATTATTTGCATAGACCTTTTTGGCGCGTGCGCATGTTATCAACTAATCATTGCAAAGTCATTGAAGCAACTTATTGAGAACACAACGTCGACAGGACTGGAAGGAATTAACGGTATGTGGTTGTTACAGTTCTATATTCGTTCCTTAACTTAAAGACTCTTCCTTAAAGACGTTATTTTTCGTCATTGGTCGTTAGCGCCTCTATTGGAACCTATTTCACCTGCATTCTTCAACAACTGAGGAACTGACGATCTTACCTTGCAGCAATGCATAATAATACGGCGGTAGCTAGCCAGCTACAGACATAGGCGCAGATAAATATTTACATGGATGACCCAAAGGATGTACTGCGCGTGTCCGAAAACCCCGACCAAATGCCGGTGTTGGCCGCTGCTAACCAGTCTGCGTCTAAAAAAGTCTGCTGTCTAAAAATTAAAAAATATGCCTCGTTGTGTGATAATTGGCGGGGAGGCATCGGCTGCCTCTGTATCTTTCAATCAGTTTGGATCTACCCCTCAAAATTACGGCTGTGACGTCACAATAGACGCTAAAAAGTTGACACCATTGATTACTATCCTATAAATCCTAAATCAATGGTATTGTCAATACCATTGATTTAGAATTTCTTTCGCTACGACAAAAAGATACATGAAGTGTGGGAGCGAGAAATCCTATCAAGTTAAAACCGCCCAGGAGAAAAAGAGAAAACGAGTTAATGCCATTTATGTTACGTTTTGGCGTGTAGTAAGAGGCCATAGCGTCCCCGTTTGTTCTACAAGACGAAGCAATTTTTACATTTACCAACACAGTGACTTACATTTTTTTGTCTTGTCTCCAAGCCGCTTATTTGTTATCCTGTACATCCTAAATCTATGTTCAATACAAATCGTTATACTTGCGTTGTCTATGTCAATGTAGGTATATCTGTGGAATTAGGTAAGACGATGGGCGGACCGTAGGTACGGCGGGCGGGCTTACCCATTGACCAAGCCAAACCTTTATTGAACGGAAGCCTTTGGAAAACTTGGTTCGGTTAATGTACCTGGATATTACGAACATTGAACTTTTTACGAAAAAGACCTATCTCTAAAAATTATCTTCGACAACCTCCGTGGTCGAGTGGTCTGTTCGCCGGTCTCAAGGCGTCGCCATCTCGAGAGGTTCTGGGTTCGATCCCTGGTGGGGGCAAATGTTTGTGCGAACAGGCATTTGTTCTCCAGTCTTGGGTGTTTATATATGTATATTAAATTCTGAATATTTATATGTATTTATCCATTAAATATATTTGTCCGTCATCTGGTATCCATAACACAGGCATTAGATGTCTAGTATGGGCCAGTTGATAGGTGTGAATGTCTGATGATGATGGTGTGATTTATTTATTTATCTAAATATGTACTGTCAACAGAAAATATAAAGAGATTTTTTCGTTTCAGGGTATCCGCACCTCCGAGTCTATATAGTAGCCATCTTAATCCCGGTTATTTTAATATGTCTAATAACGCACTTAAAATGGCTGGCACCATTTTCAATTGTGGCAAATTTTGTTATATGTAAGTTTCCAAGTTGATTTGTTTTATATATAAAATGTTTTAAGCATAATTTTGGACCACCAGGGGTCCACGGAGGGCTCGTCCCAATTCGCAAGCAGTCTAAGAAAATTTGCTTTCGCTGGTAAAGAACTATATTGATTTTATGACTTCATAGGCAATATACACATAACTTTTTACATGTGTACTTGTAGAAATTTATTGTATGCTAGGTACATACCCAATGCACTGGAACATACCATCGTGCTGTGACGTTTCGGACATTTTTTTTTATTTGTATGAGAGTATGTTAACTAGACTGTTCATCTATACAAAGATTTTGTTTTTATTTTTGAACTTTTTTATATTTTTTCCAGTAATCGCTCTCATCGTGGCTATTGTGTATGCTTTTAGAAACAATCCAAACTTTGAAAATCTCAAGACTTCCACTGGGTTGTACGACACGTTAGAGTTCACTGGAATGATTGTATTCAGTATGTCCTGTGCGGGAATTGTGATACCAGTAGAAAATAATATGAAGAATCCTCAGAAGTTTCCTATAGCTCTGATAATTGGTAAGATTTATTCATATCGTAGAATTGACCAGATCCTGAAGTACTACAAATAAACATATTTATGTATAAAGTACATACAAATTATGTTAAAAAATTTAATTTCGGTTCAAGAAATAGAAGGCTTAATTAATTAATATTTTATTAAACCCAAAAAGCCTTGAAAAGCGATTTATCGTTTCACGATATAGGCTACACATAAAATTATCATATTCTACGATATTATTACGACTTAACCTGTACTACGCCAGAAATGTTTAAGGCTCATTTCGACAGTGAATACCAAACCCAGCCATTATGAGAAATAGACAAGGACCTAGAGACATTTTTTATTTAGACCGCAGTCGCACTAAGGCTACTACGACTTGGCGGCGATGCGGTGTGAGACGAGCTTATCTGTCATATGTAAAAAAATATGCAAAAAATATGGAAACGCGATACAAATGCGATAAGACAAAATCGCAATGTCGTCGTCGCTTATTGCGTGGCCACACCGGGCAGCTGGCAGGTTATTAAAATTGAACTAATTTACTTGCAATAATGTTGCAGATTCTAACATTTCTGTTAGCTACTTCATGTTATCAGTTAATTATCATCAGTTAATCATGAATACAATGTATTTAGAACGCTGTACATAGGTACCTAGATTATTTGATATCGTAATTTATAAACGTACATTACTGATTTTAATTTCAGGGGTTGCTACGATCGTAACAGGTACTGTCTGTGTGTCATTCTTCGGGTATGTTGGCTATTTAGAAAAATCCGAAGCACCTATCACAGTTAATTTTCCAATGGAAATGTAAGTATCAATTATGAATTTATGAATCGTCGGTGTACTCCAAGGTACTTCCTTAGGCCACTTTGTTTACAAAAAAAAGTATGGCAAGACATAAGAAATTAGATGAAAAATTAGACAACGAGAAAAGCAGAGTAATGTCAGAACAATAAAGATTGTCATCAATATAACATGCACGTGGAGTGCAAATTTTCCATCGGCAATAGATTATTTATTTATTACGCATATTCTTGTAACTGGTGTAAAAAACCGGATACACTTGATTGATTTGTGCTACCACGTGTTGTAGTCTTTAGAGTTTTTTTATCTTATCCTCAACAGTAAGGCGGTGCACACAATGAGCCGCAGGACGGACCGTTGTGCGTGGACGCGCGTTTTAAAGTTGTATAAAAGTAACTCTTTTTAGATCGCTTTTTAGAGATTAAAAACTCGCAGTACAACACACTGAACATAGATGTGTTTCACGCGCATGCATGCGGAGAAACCACGCACCTACGCGCGTTAGTGCGGTAGACGCATGAGATGGCACACTGAAGCGTGCGTGATACAGCACCATAGCCCACGCAAAACCCTCCGTCCATCGTGAGGCTCAGTGTGAGAATCGTCTAACAGTCGGTTCATGGATTCACTTCGGAAAGTTACGCCCCGTCTTTGATTCACCGATATAAGTGAATGTGAATTCCATGTTTCGTTTGTTTTTTGAAACAAAATACCTTTTCAGCCAGTTTAGTTTAAACCTAATTAAAACATTCCATTATTACTTCCAACGACCGTCAAGAGATGGCGCTGGTAGTATTCTACAGCGCGGTAACGTAAGCTCCTGCCGCATTGTATAAAGGTTCGGCATGAATTTTTTTGAAAATGCAACCTGCAGGTATCAGCTCCATAAAGGCTGACATTTGAGTCCTGGTTGGGCATTTGAAACCAACTAGTGTTGTTCACTTTACAAATTTTTGTATCACGGTACCAAGCTCGTGAGTCCAAGCTGTTGGGCCACGTTGCGAGGTCCACTTTTATTTGTACTTGGTAATGCAAATTATTGGTTTTAACAACAAGACTTTTCTTCCCCTGACGACAACATCATCGCAGGCCTTACGTCGTCCCAGAAAACTACCTACCTTCATTTATTTTCAGATTTCCAAAAATACTGAAAGGACTAATAGCCTTCATGATTTACATAACGCATGCCTTGAACTTCTGGCCACCGTTCAACATATGCTTCTACTACATGAAGCGCTGTCACAAGAACAAGCTACTGCTGTGGGAATTGATATATAGAGCATTATTCGTGTGTGGTATTTCCATAATTGCTATAGTGTTTCCAGCGATTAATGCATTAATGGGATTTGTAAGACCATGTATTTAATTTACTGCACTCTTTTTGGTGACACGCTCACACCGCTTGACACTTTCAGTTAAATTTTTAGGGTGCCTTTCCACCAGAGCTATATAGCGTAGCTATGCTGTGTACAAGGACAGTAGACCAATAGGATGGCGCCATTTTGCGAATCACATGAAACGAAGTACCTAAGTCGTTACCTATGAAATTGGTGTTTTGTATGGAGATTTTGGGGAATTCTGCATTTTTCATACTAAAATTTTTTCAGTTTTCTTCACAACGACAAATCCAAAGATTATTTGGCATCTATCATTAGACAAGCTTTAGTAATATGTGTAATATCACACTTCATAAAATTTATTTATCGTTTTTAAGTGAATGCAAATAAAATGATGTATTCGGGAGGCACTTAAAAAGAGTTGGCTCCGTGTCCAATTTTAACACAATTAAACTTACAACAAATTATCAAAACAAATCAAAAGAACATAAAAATATAGTCTATTTTTAGACGAGGTAATTATTTTTTAGGAATACTCTGAATCTTAATAGTTACAGACAAAATACTAAGAGAGAAAAAAACACCAATTTCATAGGTAAGGACCCAATACTATCGGTCTATTTTTTCCTCGCACATATATAGCTGCATATCATAGGTAGAAAGGCTATATCACCACTCACCATTCTTTGAACTACATCTCGACTCTGAACTTGCTCTACACTTTTTTCTTTTTTTTTGAGGACTTGTCTTTACAGATATGTCAGTATATGAAATAACGCAACAATTGATGTATACTATACTAGGCATCTATTAACAATATTACTATAGTCATATAGGCACGTAAAGTCATACAACATTTTGGTGTCTCCATATGTTGGATGAGCCAAGATGCTGTGAACAATTCCAACGTCCATGTTGACCTCACCTAAATTTTCAAATAAACTCTGCCTCTGTGCCTGGTATCGGACACACACCACCAACAAGCGATGGACATCTTCAATCACTCCGCAAGTATCACAGTTAGAGCTTCTTATCTTCAAGAACTTCCAAACATGTAAGATGGATAGTGTCCTGATCGAAGTCTATTCATTAATATAATATACTGCCTATGAACATTTGTGTTAAAAAATCAAGGTATTCGAAGAGGCTAGCATTGTATAATTTTGCACCTACTATACTATTAGGTCCTTACCTATGAAATTGGTGTTTTGTATGGAGATTTTGGGGATGTCTGCATTTTACATACTAACATTTTATCAGTTTTCTTCACGACAACAAATCCAGAGATAATAATTTTTGGCATGTATCATCAGACAAGCTTTAGCAATATGTGTGTGAACACGCTTGATAAAAATTATTCATCGTTTTTATGTTAATGCAAATCAAATGATGTATTCGGGAGGCAGTAAAAAATAATTGTGTTTGTGTCTAATTTTACCCAATTAAACTTAAAAAAATTATCAAATTAAATAATACGAGCTCAAATATATGGTCTATTTTTAGAAGAGGCAATTATTTTATAAGAATTTTCTGAAACTTAATAGTTACGGACAAATTGCTAAGATATAATAAAAACACCAATTTCATAGGTAAGGACCCAATATATACCTTATTCATTCGAGCGCTCATCAAAATATTCCTTCCCATCACATTAATTCTCTTAATTAAAATACTTTGTTGCAGCTTGGATGCTTTTGCCTGTCTAATATGGCGTTTATCTGGCCTATCTTCATCAATACTATGGTGATTTGGCACCGGCCTGGCTTAGGCAAGTATAAATGGAGGCTGTGGAGAAACTCACTCATGATGATTATAGCATTGTTCATCTTCGTCTGTGGAGGTTTAGTGAACGCTACCACGTTGGTGTCTGTGTTTTTACAAAATGTTAGCTGATTCCTTTAGATACAGAAGGCAGTTCTCAATGCGATGGTTACAGCAATGATATGAAGAATTTCTTACAATAGAATGAATGCCAAAATAAAAAGAAACCGAGATAATGTAAATATTTTGGGACTGGAACCTACTTTATCCGTACCTGCATAGTGACTATACTAGTAGAGTGGTCTAAAAACAGCCGTAGTATTATTGCTAGAAGCAATTCCTAAGATTATTTTACATGTGCAATTTATGAAATTAATAGATATGTTGTCCGCACAAACTGATGAATGCAAATGACAAAATTACTAGTACCTATATTAAGAATTGCTAATTACCTACCACTGTGCGGTATAATAAAAATGTTAGTATGGGGCATACTAAAATTTTTGCTGTTGTTGGGAAATGGCACGGATTTTATAAATTCTACATCTGTGCTATTTCCCATAATTACATTCGTAATTGTACCTTTTAAGTATAAAAAATGAGCGGCGTGTTAGGTATTTCACTTTATTTTACTACATGAATTAAAATTCTATTGAGAATGCATAATAATTACATTAATTTTCATTCGATGTAATATATCTGTAATATAATAAGTTTGTGATGTGATTTTTTTGAAGTCAGTAGGTACGAGTACTTTGAATTTTTCTTAGAGAATCAGATCCTTGGGAGATCCCTGTTTAATCGTTGGGGTGTATTTTGTTTATTATACAGGTCTCTTGTGAGATAGAACAGTCCAACTTTCATGTGGTGAATTTTTCCTACTTATTATTTTGTTGGTAATTGTTAAAATCTGAAATATATATTTATGATAAAATAAAATAAAAAATAAATTATGAGCATTTTTTTTTATTTCGTACCTACTAGTTTTAAACCGAGGATTTTATTCGTAGAACTAAAAATCAGTACCTAATAAAAAAATTTAAAGGCCAGAATCATCATGAACCCTTCCACCACCAGTGGGAAAGTCTGGTCGGGACTGGAAATTCTCAAGGCTGGAGAACAAATAGCTGTAATCAACACACAAGCATGTGCACCCACTGGGAATAGAACCCTGAACCTCTCGATAGCGACGCCTTGAAACCGGCGTAAAACCCTCTAGAGTCTGAACATCAAAGTCGTCAAGATATCATTTCCCTAACTAAAATAGACTCAAACTTCGAGACAAAAGTGGAAAATATTGCGCCAATCTATCAAAAAAATTGCATTTGGAACTTAACGCACCTCGGTAAATAAATAAAGTGTCATTGAACCGCTTATGTTCTATTTACCCGCTGAAGAACCATTAGATCGATGTAACATCAATCTTAATCCACATTCTGGAATCTAATAGACAAGTAATTAATTTGTTTTATGCTGCTTGGGATAAACTAGTCAATACGTCATAAGAGCAGCCAATCGGTAACTCCTATTATTTAGACGTATTCTCTTTTATCTTCTTACAAAGGAAGTGAAACGTGACAAATAACCTTGTTGCAATGGCTCAAAACCTATGGTTATAAGGGAGTTATGACTTTATATCATTCTAGATCGTTGAATAAAACAAAATACTACATTGCTCACATATAAATCATCTATATTATTATTTGATTAATTACTATAAAATTTCTTATTCTATCTACTCTCATATAAACAGTACAGTCGATAAGAGAAAGACCTGAGCAATCAAGGTGGCAAACTTTTACTTCGTAATATTTTTTATTGCAAGTAATTATTTAATTTATGTTTTATTATGTAAATCTTTTTACGTTTTCTCTGATCTAGCTACTATCGACTATACGCCAGTTACGTAGAACACAAATTAATGTTTATTATAATATTGTTAAGGCATACCAATTTGTTTTTTGTTTCACAAAATATCAACAATAATGGTTCATTTTGAAGACCAATTTGAAGGTCTAATGAAGAATATAGTTCTTTGCACCTTTTTATGACTACTGGAGTGAATCGGCCTTACGACGATCATATAAAATATTTATAATAATACAAAATATAATTGGCAAGTCAATCACCGCATATATAACTAAAATAGCTGTTCCCTCTAATGAGAAATCGGTATCGTAGATTCTATTCTTTGGTTACAATATTGAAAACTTTAATAAGTTATTTTAAGCAATCTGCAACTTTTGCATCTAAAATTGAGATCATATTAACTCCAAATTGGTCTTTTAAATGTCTGTGCGTGCAATATCAAATAATACGACTAGTCAGTACATAACAACTAAACACACTTAGGGTCAGTTTTTTAATCCGTGGTCAGATTGACCAGTAGGTTAAAATATGGACCAATGGCAAAAACGTACAATGTTGTGATATGACAGCTCGTCCAATATACGAATTTTCGAAAATAACTAAACCAATGAAACCATAACACTTTAAAATGGCGGCTGGCGGCATAGCTGATATTGCTTCGAATTTTCATCGCTTTAACGATTAGTCAAGCTGACGCCACATATATTGGTCTAGGTTTTAACTATTGAGGTGACAATTACTACGGATCAAAAAACTCACCCTCAATATAATAACATATAACTTATAAATATAACAATAGTTCAACTAGCTCTTTAGCTCGACATACCGGTACTATCTGTAGTATATACAGAACATGCACATACTATTAACCGATAGGTACATCAAAATGAATATACAATAAATGATACAATATTTATTAGGTACAGAAATTGAATTTGAAAAAGTAATAAACGATATACAGGGATATTATTAATCCATCAACAACCTCGCAAAAATAGGTAGCTAGCAAGATAGCTTACATCATAAACAACAAGATTTGTTCCACTGCTTTTGATAATATTACTTATTTTCATACATATCAATTTAACTTTCTAACTGAATGTTCTGGTTCTATACACACCGGGTGCGCGATTCGTCACCGTGTATACATAAATATATTGAGGTATAAAACGTCTATTATTCAAACCATTGAGGGAGACAGATACGACTTCATAATAATTAAATTAGTTATGAAATTGAGACGACGCTATACTTTGCTCTGTCTTGCTTTTGCAATCACTTTATGGAAAATAACTCGGAGCCATTTAAGTATTATACGTCGATAACAACAAGAAAATGTATTTAGTTTGAAAAATAGTTCGTTGTGCGTCAAGTATCAGGAACAAAGTAATACACCACAAAGGTCTCATAATGCGTTATTATTTTTATATTAATACCCAACAAGCCTACAGTCCAGTATTCTATTATATGGTAAGCCTTTGTTAGCTCAACAACGCTGGTCTCAGATAAAAAAAGAAGGCGATATCTGGCTAGGCTATATATATTATGTTAAATAATGGATGTGTGGTGCATGCTCAGAGTAAACAGAACTGGAGTAGCCATTAGTCAATTTCTCAAACATTTTTTTCTGCCATTTCTTGCGGGGGGTGAGGATACCACTACACTCAAAGTCAGCCGTTTTTACAAATGCACACATGCATAATTCGACACACAAATTTAAATTTCACGCACACACACGCTTAAAATAGTCACGTGGGGTGTGCGTTTTGACAACGTCACAGCCGCACTCCCCACGAGACTAGCGCTCGAAATTTGAAATCGTAGAATTCTAAAACATGAAATAATGAAGTAAATAATCATGAAATCTCAAAAATTATAATTACAAATAAAAGGTGACACCATCTTTTAGCATACTCGATGTTTTCTATTCATTTTTACAACAAAAAACAGCACAGGCAGGAATTTTTGCGGGAGCTCTGTTCGCCGCAACGTTTACAATGTTATGGCTGTCAAAATGGCGGCTCAACTAGTTTTATTAAACGTGCAAGCATCCGATGCTTGTGCATTTGGCAGAGGGGAATGTTAGACAAAGGCTACTCCAGTTCTGTTTACTCTGAGGGTGCATGCAATAGCGTATTATTACTTTGACTGTCAGAATAATGTTATTTATTCGTTAGGTTAAATGAGTCTAAAAATAACATTAAAAAATATTTAGGTACAAAACACACAATCATATATTGCGTGTCTCTCCTACGACAGTTTAAGAATACTTGTAATTAGATCACAGTCTTAAAAAGAAATGTCTCACATTGGAAAAGTACACTAGTATGATTGTTCTATTTTATGATGGCGAATAGCTACGCTCTTAACGCCTTAAGATAAAGTCTACAGTTGAATGATTTATTCGCCTTCGTGAATTGCAATATCTTTAATAGGTATTACTTATCTGTGCCCCTAATAAGTTGCAGACTTTTTTTCTCCCTACATTTAGTACCAAGCGCCTCTATTGGCTACCATACAGGCTGATTGATCCAAATGAGTAAGTGAGGGAAAATCTGTAAGTATGAGAAAGATAAAAACCATTTTTTTTTTAATTTGACCAGCTTTGATTCTTGGTTAGATAAGAGTGTTGAAAAAATTTTGAATTCTAACATAAATTTACTACAATCGAAGTCATAGTTCCTAAGAACAGATTTAGCTATCTCTAATTGTTTCGGATTTTCCCTCACGTACCCTTTTGGTTTAAAACCTTTTATTATGTATGGAGAAATAATTGGTATTTTCAATGTAGAAAAGGAAATTTAGAAAAAAAAAATCCAAACATTTTTGCAAAGATTCGCTATGACCAGTTGAGACAAAACAAAAAAAAAAGCAAATATTTAAAATAATACAGTCGGTCAATAGAAAAATATGCTACTCCTAAAATATAATCATCTCTATTTTAAGTTTAAGAGGATAAAGTATGTAATTTCGGGAATATAAAAATATAAATGTGAAAAAACACACACTCGACGGTACGATTCTCTCAATGAAGTATAATGAATATAAGTTTATAATAGAGAAGTTGTAGTTTGTAGTAGGTTGCCAAAGTAAAAAATTTCTGTACCTATATAAAAAATATTTTGTATCTGCTTAATATTTATATAAAAAGCACCTGTTTAGCGTACAGTAGAGTACGACATCGTGCGCTTAGTTTCATTAAACACATTGAACATATATATATATTTTTTTATAAATATGTAATATCCTGGATAATAACATAATTATAATATACAAAAAAGTAGCAGGTTAAGGTTATCTTACATATTCTGATAACTATACAGCCCACATATTTATGGCAAGTACATGTAACTTAAACTGATCGACACCAGACGATCTCTTTTGGTCCTTTTGTAGTTTCTGTTTAGTCCATTAGTACACAAATCTCTTCTTCTTCAACTTAAAAATAAATTATTCTAATGTAACACGCATAATAATATATAACAACAATATATTTATTTGTTATATGGTAAAAAAAAACATTTTTTTAGAATCAAGTAAGGAATGTAGGGTAATTGGCAGTCATAAACATAGGAATAAGCATAAATGTCTTAGATTAAAAATCACAAAAACAAAAAGGAATGTGAAGTGGAGAATTTTCTAATAACAAACTACAATTTGACGTAGCCCAGTACCTATAGTTATAGTCCATTTTTAATTATTTGTTCCTAATTCGTCATATTCCTAATTGGTCATCCGCACTTATTATTATTATTAGCATCACGATTTCATTTGACTATACAATGACGAGTCTGGAAAATCAGGAATGTGACGAGTCAGGAATATGACAGGTATATGAATGACGAATTAGCAATATAAAGAATCCAAAACAAATCTTTTTAATTAGTCAAAGTGATTTGACAGTATGAAATGTCATCGCAAATGCTATTATAAATAAAATGAAAAATCTATTTTTTTTTAAATATTCAAAATGAAATGTTCAGTTTGAAATACCAGCCTTAGATAATTTGTTAGGAACTGTCAAATTACTTTGATTGATATAAAAATGGACTATAAATTGAATTTTAACAAGTAGCAACGTTAATAAAGAAAAGTAATTTCTATGTTTAAAACAAATACTTAATTTGTACTAAATTTTATAAAGCTTTGGCTTTAGATCAGAGTTAAGCTGATGAAAAAATACTGCGGAAACATAAGAATATAAAAAAAACCCGTGTTGTGGACATTGGACATAGCAAAATCTGTAATTTTTTAAATGAACTCCACGAGTCCTGTTTATTGTGCAAAGATATAGAGATTGCTCATTATTTATTTTTGGAGATTAATTTATAATTTGCTTGAGTATGTTGCATTAGGCTGTACTATGGATATAACAAAACCTTAGCGCCTTCATAATGGTGCTATTTTTAACGGTTTTAATTACTATGTTTAGTCTGTGGTCAAAATGGTATAATAAAATACTGAAAATAGTTATTTATTATACAAGAGTGGAAAGTTCCTTTTTAACCGCGTGCTCGATTTGGATGACCGAGCAAGCGAAGGATTCTTAAGTTGAATCACGAGCGCAGCGAGTGATTCTAAATTAGAATCCTGAGCGTCAGCGAGGGAAACAAACGAGCACAAGGTGAAAAATCTTTCCACTCGAGTGCAATACGTAACTTTTCATCCCACCTCAGCGAGGAAATGACAAAATGAAAAAGAAAACAATTTATAATGACAAATTATATTAAGCAATAAAACGTGAAAAACTAGAATGGCGCGAAGCACGCAAATAAAACAAAGAAACCAAGAAGGTTCCAAATTTAAATTTTTTCACAATTTAAAAAGTTCTAATCATAAATTTGGCACCATAGAGGTTACATTAAATAGGTTTAATGACGTTTTGAATTTACAATTATATTGAGTACTCATTATATGTGATGTTCTAAATTCAAATCTACTTTGCCGCTCAAGCGAATAAAATAGAATTTTCCAGCCAGATTTCGAAGCGCAAAATTACACTTTCCGAGGTGGTGGGATGAAAAATAAATGTCCCATTAGGTTACTTTTTTAATTTATTAAAAAACTAACCTAATTTATTTTATTTATTTAATATTTTTTAAGTGTTAAGTAGCTAATTGACTTTCACAGTAAACGCAGAAACATTTTATTATTTTTTAGTCAGTACTTGTATGATATTCCATATTTACTAGTTAGAAGAGTTCCAGAGTGTATTTTCATCGCCTAGCACAGATTTAAAAGGCCTTTAATTCAAAATTTAAAAAAATGCTGTGTTCTGTTCATATTAATCATATTAGACTAATAATATTCGGGTACTAAAGATCGCGTTGATTTGGGTAAACCAGTATTTATACAAATATTTTAATTTTTTATATTACTTATCTCTAAAGCAATTCCAAAGATTTATTCCATACAATAAGGTTGTCCCTCATTGTGGATTTTAAATAGTAAAATTTCAAACGTCAAAATATTAATTAATAAGTAAAAATCACTATTAATACTCCTATAATACAATTTTCTCATAGAAAATGAAAAGAAATATGAAATAAATCTTTGGTCGATAAAATATATGAAAATGCAAAAATATATTACTCTGGAGCGTAACACGAATACGCTTTATAGATACGAGTATGTTAGAATATATTGATCTAGACAAAGTGCGCGGGATAAGTGTTTCTCCTAACAATTGAACGTTATATTAAATCAATAAAATAAATAACCAATCTTTGACATCACTAAGTATTCTTGTGTGTTATTTACAACACCAGAATACTTTCAATTTAGTAGTAAAATTAAAAAAAAAACTTCCCTTTGAAATGTAACAAAAAGTCGCTCAACTTCCGTGCACACGTTTCTCAGTCACAACAGTTGCGTACTGTGTTATAAGAACACAAGGCGTGTTTGGCAGTCATTCGTAGTGTAATCGCAAAACTTTTAATGTCTACCTACTGTTTACTATATAAACAAGTGAATTGTCTAAGGACTTGGACTAATTTCCGTTTTTAGTAAAAGCTTAAATACTTAAATATTGGTGTTTTATGGCTCTCTCTAATACTTATAAATGCACATTGTTTTCAAAGTAGGACGAACTTCTGTATCAGGAACTTATCCGAAGGTGAACCGGTTGTAAGCCTTTTTCGATTAAATATTCGTTAAGCCCGCGCACGTTATACGGCCGTTCGTTTACCTGCCATCCCTCCTCTGCAAAACCTCGAAGAGTACTAAGTTGCTGTCAACGTCACTGTCATCGCTTGGCCATCGCTGCTGTTCCAGCAGCGGCTCCTGGTGCTCCTCTTCCTTGGGAGAGCGAGTGCGGTTGATGGCCTCGAAGTTGTCCTGTTCTAGCGCGCGCACTGAGCCAGCCACTGCGCGGATTACTAGCACCTGTAAATATGATAACTTAAGGACTAAACCGTTTTAGGCAAAAAATATTCTCTATAGGAATTTATGAGCTCATGCTCACTAGAACGTTTCACCGGGAATGTGATCAGATCTAAAATAAAAGCTCATTATTTTTCTTGTTAATGAAAGTCATAAATAACAAAAAACATATTTAAAATAAAATTCTGTTCAAATAATAAAAAAAACTCAAAATATTTATGATTTTTTAACAAAGTAAATTGTAAAAATTAGTTATTTTCCTTGATTCATTGGTTAATTGTCTTGGGTAACGAGTGTAATATTGATTTATTTATATTTTTTCGAGGTGCATCTGTAAGGATATCGAATAATGTTCAAAGGAGTGGCGAGCCTGATCTTGTTGAAAACAAAAACTGCCTCATTGGATTTTTGAAAAATCAATAATTATAGCCAGGAATCGATCCCAATGATTTTGAAACCAAACACACTGTATTATTACACCATTCGATAGTGCTGTTAAAGAGGATCGATTCCTGGGAAGTAATAATATTCGGGAAACTAATGAAAAATGTAAAATTTTAATAAAATATTTCTTTTTCTCTTGGAGAATTTCTCTGTGGTAGGCTTTTAGGATTTTGTGTATAATTTTGATTGATAATTATTTTATAATTTTACTAGAAAGTTAGACGCACCTTATGAACGATGTGACCTATAATGCCGAGCAGGCATAGCGAAAGCCCTGCCACATTCACCGGGCTGAGCTGGTCCCCGCTCACTTCCACGGCCAGAACCAGAATGAACATTTCCTGCAGAATTGCGTTATTTCAGTACAAATTGTCAATGGTCGAATATAATCTTGAAGTCTTCGAATAAAGTGAGAACTGGTGTATTCTAGGCAAGTGTTCTTAATCATAGATTTCATATTTGTCAAATATCCAACAACAACATATCATTACGCCTTTATTCCCGAAGAGGTAGGCAGAGGCACAAACACCACATGTCGCCTGATATATCAAGTCTCCATGTAACAGGTGGCGAGCCTGTTGCCATGCACCGGGCACAATGTGAGGCAAGCGATGGTCACAAAACAACTGTAATTCTTATTAAAACAGTAGTCAACTATGTAATGATATGAGAATAAAAGTGACAGAGGAGAATGGAAGAAGAAGGCATGTTGTGCCGACCCCATCTAGAGTGGGAAAAGGGCAAAAAGAAGAAGCAGTTAACTATTCTGAATATACTTAATAATATCCAAAATAAATAATACAAAAAAAATGGTTTTTAATTAAAGTCTCTCTACTTCTTGTCTTTATGACTATAACATGTACTCCATGGGAGGGGCCTAGTTACCTGTAGTACAGGCCTCTGAGGAGACCTTTTCAGGGACTAGACTCTTCACAAAGTCTACAAGTATGGGTCCAAAGGATAGCCAAATAACATTTATAAAATGCTACTTAGTAATTAAGAACTCCTTTATATTACTTTCTCCTTTACTTATTGTGAAGAGTAAATAAAGAATTATTATTATTATTATTATTCGCACTTTTTTTGGGGGTCGGCACATCATGACTTCTTCATCCACTCTCCCCTGTCACTCGTCAACTCAACATTCACTTCTTGCCACCAACCATTTTAGTTACCTTAAAAATGCCAGCGATGGACAGTGTAAGACTAGATGTGTAGGTAACGACTAGAAACTCGCTGATCTCCATGGCAAAAGCGATGGTGGCCCCGACGGACACCTTGAGCAAGGTCGGCAGCAGCTGCGCCGGCGACTGCAGGAACTCCTCGTGGAGGTGCCTGAAGCATTCGAAGCCTGGGAAGAGAAAAAAGGATTATTTGATTGACCAATGGCGTAAAAGATGTACAAACGTTCGTGTACCCGCTGTCTTTAAATTTATTTTTTGTGTCAAAAGGTCTACTCCCTCGCATTAAGGAAATACAAAAAACCGAGCGAGTATGGAACTTCAGCAGCCACCATATTTAATCGACAAAAACATCCATCTTGTTCACTCTTTTAGGTTATCTGTGAAATTTATCGATTTTTACGGAATTTGTCGATCTTAACGACGAATATTGTTTATCGAGAGTTCTAAGGCCGTAGCCTTAGTATGACAATCGCCTTTATTTGTTATGCCAATTTATGACTAGTAAAGTGTATTTCTTGAATGAAATAAAAAAGGCCATACAATTTTTGTTGTCGATTTCTAAACATACTTTAGAGGGATTTTTTATTTTTGTTTCTTTAGAGAGAATGGTCCCCTCTATCACCGTGTTACGTTTGATGCACGATTTGCAGATTAACACTGTATGCAAAAATATTGTTAAGGGACTTTTAGAACACCAAAATAAAGACATATAATAAAGACTCAATAATAATAAAGACTCTTATTATCGTTCAAAAGACAAAATAATAAAGACTCTTATTATCGTTCAATCCGAGGTAAATAAAGATTCTAAGTTATTAAATATCTTCTAACATTCACACTTATCAACTAGCTCCACTAGATACCGGATAAATATATTATGAATTTATATAAATATATGTAAACACCTGAAAATTCATCACCCCAAATATATGCCCCCACTGGGGATCGAACCCAGGACCTCTCGAGATGGCGACGCCTTGAGACCGGCATACAGACCACTCGACCACGGAGGTCGTCAAAAGTCATAAAAATTATGATTACCTACTTATTTAACAAAATAAACAAGCATATTTCAATAAGTATATCGTGTACATCGACAAAATTTTACGATTAAGGCACAAGTATAATTATTCTTTCCAATGACGTCACGTATATTCACCTCGCCATGTTCATTGGATATAATAAAATTAATTTGCATAATTTCTTGTGTCGTCCTCAAACACCGTTAAGTCTTGTGCATTTATGATAGATTGTGTAGCCGATGGTTTTTAAATGAATATTTCTTTACTTGCAACAAATCGTTCTGTAGTAGCAATATTGAATTTTCATTTTCACTTTACTCGTCGATGTACCAATTTTCATATTGAAATAAGGCCTAAAACGCGTAGCAGTGGCTGGTTTTGCTTCTGTATTTATAATCTATCTATTTATCAGCCTATTGTCGTCCACTGCTGGTTAAGGCCACCCCAATGATCTCTATAACGACCGGTCCTGCGCCGTCCGCATCCAGCGACGTCCTAGTTCCTATACTTATTAACAAATATTAAATTCTGAAAACTGTCAATGAAATATTTACAAAAGACAATACCGCCTCTGCATTACAAGCATGAATCTGCGAAAATTATAATTATCATCCTGCAAATGCATTTTCGCTTCTTTTTAAGTCTTATTCCTTTATTAAATTTTATTTTCCTTTGCTAGCCACAGGCTACATAGGAAAAACACAAATTCATAATTCCTCTACGCTGGCTCAACACCGGTGATAAGTGTGTAGACACACTTGCTATAGTACCATAATAAACGAAGTCATCCAAATATTCAAGCATTTGCAGAAAGGTGGCGACCCTACTCTATTCGCACACTATGTTCTTCTGTGGTTGTTTTATATTATTATGCCTACTCCTTCGAGGATAGAGAGGTAATGACGTTGTAACGAGGCGCTAGAGCGGTATTTGCGACTTTGCTGTTATTGCGCTCTTCTCTGGCCATTTTTTTGGCTCTTCGTTTCTGTTTTTAAATTTACTGCTGTCTCATTTTTCAATGTTTTATCTCGAAATTCATTTTTATAAGAATCAGCGTCTGAAACGGTTGGCTTATTGTCAATTATTATAAATATACCTATTATGTGTTGTTAACAAAATTATAAATCTTTACTGAAAACTGTTACAATATTTGCAAGTTACATAGTTAGAAGTTAAACTATATTTATAAAGTTTATAAGTTTACTAAAGGCACTATTTGTGCCTTAGTTTTCCAAATATACAATAAGTGACGTGAGTTGGGAGTTTCATTTATTCACCGGGTCCACCACGTCATAACGTGAGTCATCTCCCAAGATCTATCGAGGTGTGGTGTGTGGGCAAACGTAAACCTTTACGCCTACCTTACCTTTACTATTTTTACGCCTGTAGTTTTCATTGTAAAAAACTCAAGTCTTTTTGTCGCGTTAAGAATTTCAATTTCTATGGGAAACGTAAAAAGCGTGACTAGCGAAAAAAGTTAACGCAACTAAAAAGGTGTTTGTTACAATGAAAACTTACCACTACGGGTACAGATGCCTCGTAGAAAGGCGAGAAACAGTTAACAGTCATTCAGATGTAACCTTGGCGACTGACGTAAAAAGTATTTTCACGCATCGCTAGACAATCCAGGAAAGAGGAAACTCAAATAACAGTTCCTCGTTTTATTTACTAAAAAATCGTGAAGCTACAGAACCAGCATGGCCTTCACCTGGCATGGAAATACATTCAGCAGGGTATCTTTAATTATATTGATTTTAAACGATACCTATAAACACATACATACATATATAATCACGACAATTATCCCCTAAGGGTTAGTCAGAGACTAGGCAAAAGCACCGCAAAAGCAGTCCATTGCCATCGCCCGCGCCAAGCAGTGACTGCACTCAGCGTGACAGGTGTGAAACCCTACCAACTTTTTTTGCCCTACCAACAACCAAACCAAGCAGAAAAACTTCTGCCCCATGGGGAATCGAAGCCGGACCTCCCTGTCAACACCCGGTGACACCCGGTGGTGTGTACCACTAGAGCAGAAGGCCTAGCAAGGGTCGGAGAAAAAAAGTCCCCAGAGACAAGAATCGTAATTAATTTTGTCTCTGGGGTCTTTTTATCTCCGGCCGGTGCTAGGCCTACAGAGAGGCGGAATACGAAATTTCATACGAAAACTATCGAGACTACGAAACGAAACTACGAGTTCTGGAGTGGAGACCGCGCCTCGGCAAGCGTAGTGTAGGGCGCCCTCAGGCCAGGTGGAGTGACGATTTGCGCAAGGTGGCTGGCAGGAGCTGGATGCGAGAAGCCGAGAATAGATCGAAGTGGCGTGAATTTGGGGAGGCCTACGTCCAGCAGTGGACTGCCATAGGCTGACGATGACGATGATACGAAAACTAGTCTACAATGATAGTGAGGAGAATACATACACAATGTAAAAGCAATAAAATATTTAATTTCAGCATGAGGTTTCTGAATCTTCGTCTATGTTTATTTATCATTAATCGTGAAGTAAATATCCACTTCATGGATATTCTGCGTTGATTTAGTTTTCGCGTTTAAATACTGATTTTAAAGGAATATATTCTGTAAAAAAAACACCTGGATAACATAAATTAAACCACATGTTTAATTATTCCGTTCGATCTGTGTACGAAGAGTAAACATGGTGTACTTCCATCCATTACATAAAAGTGAGGAATACTAGCATGCATCATATATTACAGGTAAACAGGCTTTAGTAAACATTATTGAAATTTTACGAGTTTTAATCAAATTATTTGTTCTCTGTGTAAGACAGTGGTAGGTATAATATGCTTTAATATTATCTATGGTTGAACTTAAAAACAAACATCAAATCAACTCATATTGAATGTACACCACAACAACACAAACACACAACTATTCTTTTTTTAGCATGTTTCGCTTTAAGTGAGCGAGAGTTAGACAACAGACAACCATTATTACAAGAAAAATGTATAAAACAAATTTTATTCTTGATTTTTGTGGAGAATTTTTATATCTCTTCTCAGTTCCCTGTGCGCTAGAGTCTGGAGGGAGGAGTGGCTACAATCCAATCAAGGTGTAGGACGAAGGTCTGGGTCTGGAGCATGAAAGGCTACTTCACTCAGCCTGCTGGGATTTTATACCCAAGAGATGGTGCGAGTAAGTGTCTACGTTTGCGCAGCACCTAAGAGATATAGAGAGAGATAAAGAGTAACTAATGTAAGAATAAGTTTCGAAATAAACCAGTAGTCTCCACCTTCCTCTTACTCCACTTATCCTACTACACGTGGGATAAGGGCCATCATGACCATCTCTTCCATTCTTCTGACACTAGTCAGTTTGACATCCACTCGTTTATACCCATACCACGTTTAACGCACTCAATCGCTTCCTTCTTTGGTCTTCTTCTTGTTCTAGGCGCTTTCTTCATAAATTACGAATGCAAAAGATAGTTGGTTGCGCTTAAAGCTGAATCGATCGTTGTCTATTTTCGCTCGACAAGGTTACAAAAAGACATGTAAAGTAGGATACGTGTATATTACATAATATAATATGACGTAAGTATGTATATTTAATTATTTACTGTAGAGATATGAAATATTTATTTATTGTTGGAAATAAATAAATATAATTATAGTTAATGTATGCAACATATGATGTGTATAAGGTATACTGGCTCACCAACACACCAAGCGAAACCGAGTATGTTCTCACCTGCTCGTTCATCCGTCCCTCCTTGTTGTATTATCTACACAGAGTGTAAAGACCAACCAGAGACTCACAGCTGATATAAGACAGATGACGACTGACATTAGACGGCCTACTACTTGTGTGCGTGAGAAAGCTTTTATACTCGCTGAAGAATAATAAACGCATAATTATAAAACATTAATAATCCGTGACCCTAAAACTTATGAATGAAATTGTTTCTTCGATGATATTATATAAATAATACCAAATTTATACTTATTATTATTTTCTGTCTTTTCTAAGAATAATTAAAAAGAAATCCCAGCGAAAACATACTAAAATGTTATACAAGTATATTTATCAAGATAAGATTAAAAAAAAAATGTGTGCGACGATGTTTTGTGATAGGTGTGTACCTGTACAAAAAGAAAAGGTGTAGGTAATTCCAAGTCTGGAATTACATTCCCATCTTAAAGCCTGATGTATGCACACATTAGACCAAGGCGCTGGGACAGCTTAGGTTAGATTATAATAATATGACAAGTTTGCATGAGGATACTCAACAATATAAATCTTGCACTTACCTTCAAACATAATCATAAAAGGCAGAAGACTGACGAACATCCACGGTTGTACGTGGAAAACCATATCTACTGGATTATGTAATCCCAGTTTGGACTTTTGCATTAGAAGTTGAGCGAAGGTCCATCTTAGGCCACCAGCGAACGAAGCTAGCAGGAGGAAGTTGAAGCCAAGGAGGTTGAATTGGGTCGCCTTGTACGTGAACATGATCAGACCAGCTGCGATTAGCATCACGATCCCGACGAGGGACCACGACTGTGGACAAATGAGGACATAATATGAAACTAAAGTAATACAGATATTTTATTCACCAATTAAATTCAGACTATCTTATGGTATCAAGAGCCAGACCGCTATGCTCTTGATATACAGTCTAGAAATGCAATGACATATTATTATCTAAGTCTTGGGGCAACAGAGAAATAGTGCCGGTTTCCTTATTATAAAACACTCGTTGCGGTCCCCGAAAGTATATTTCTCGTAGAATTAATGCAAAATTTTAACTGTTCGTGGCCAAAACGAACGGTTTGGAAGAAACGATAAGTCCCAGACGAAATGCCTGCGCTATAATACTTTTTGGACGCTCGTTTTAGTCGCATACTATATCTAGATCTAGATATCTAATTATAATTGTTTTGGCATACTAGCTTATGTCCCATAACCACATGAATTAAAATAGGCTTAGCACAATATACATATTCATAAGTGATTTTATTTTCTAGGTTGACTTCGACGATTCGAAAAATTTTTTGGTGTATTGTCGATCATAAAAAGAATCCTTGTTATAAATATTTATCTTTTATCATTTACACCATTCGCATAGCTAAGAAGCTCGGGCCGGTTGATAGTAAATAAGTGGTTTGTGCATTTCATTTATGGATCCTAGTTGACGGACAGACACTACGCATTGCAATAAATATTAGAAATATACTGAATAAACTTATAAAGATCCACGGCTGGAGCACAAAATTAAATACAATATAAAGGGAGAAATTGAACTCAATAGCAACAAAACAATCTATTGTTGTACTTAAATTATTGACTTTTTATGAGCTGTGTTTCCCCGACGAGACAACCCAGAATCTTTAAAGTTGGTAAGACTTTGCAACCGGCTTTGGTCGGATAAAACTTTGCGTGCAATAAATACAATTTGAACATAATCTGCTGGAACTAATGTTGTGATAAATTACATAGTTACTGAACTATGCAATGGATTCGCAGTGAATTCGCGCTAATAGCTTATGTTAATGAGCAGTTACGGGTACAATGTTTTTTTTTATTATAACAAATTTGGCAAACAAGCAAATTGAGGAGAGGTGAAGAGCTCAGTGGCGTATGAGGAGCTTGATGGTGTAGTTGTTACTACGCCTCGGCTTTCGATATCGAAAACAAAGCTACCTTCACCATGGTCAGGCCATAGATGGGTGACCAAAACTTTGTGATCTCGAACTCCTCCGTGTTTCGGAATGCACGTTTGCCGTTAGTCCCGATGGCTATTGCAACCGTTTCTACCCACCAACCCGCATTGAGCCAGCGTGGTGGTGTTATGATCCATACTCCTTATGTGCTTTTTCCATGAGGAAGGTCCGCGCGAAGTGGTACGTATACATACAGGGTGAATTTTTCCTTAAATTTCCCGTATTATCGAATAGAGCAATAATACAGGTCCTGTTTTTTTTAATCATTGGGTCCGATTTCTGGCTAGCATAATTTATTTTTCAAAGATCCAATGTTGCAGTTTTTATTTTTATCATAATCGGGCTCGCGACTCCTCTGAATTTTTCGCTATTCCTTATAGTTTAGGATTTGACCCTGAAGGCCCACTTGAAAAGTTCACCCTGAATATATATATAGGCTGAGGACGAAACAAGCAAATTAGGTGACCACCTGATGGTAAGTGGCCACGATCGTTTGTGATTCCTGTAAGAATTGCATCTGCTTTCAATTCTTACAGAATCACAATGTAGGTACTACCTACGACATGATACAAACATATTAAAGAAAAAAAATATGCAGGTAATCTTTATGTAACGTTACAATAGAACAGTGATCATACAATCACACCATTCGAACACGTACAGTCAGCATCAGAAGTAGCTCTTCACTTTAGTACTGTGTCTCAATTTCCATGTGCGACATTCTCCTAGAGACACTTTGCCTATTGTATCGAACATTTAATTTGACTTGGTACTTATATGGCCATCTACTTTGATGATGACTGTACAAGAAATAGCATAGCCGTTGAGTATGGCATTTTCTGTATAAAAAGTGAAATTCGCAAAACAATGTTTAGGCAATTTCGTCAACAAAAAACCATCGGTATCAATGCCCACAAAACTACAGCTCAAATTTAAAATTTCGCAAAGCATCTTATGATATCGTACATTTTACACAATTTATTGCACATCTGATTAAATAGCTTAGACTACATAATCATCGGCTCATATTCCAGCACCCCAATTCTACTATAAATTAACAATTGCGCAACCTATGCGTTTGAAGAAGGAATGCTCACCAGAATAAACATTTATGATTGGAATTTTAGCTTTTGCTTTACGTTTTCGATTTATGTAAAATAGCAAACTGAATGTAAAGCAAAAGCTTACATTTCAATCATCAATGTTTATTCTGCTAAGCATTCATTCTTCAAACGCATTGGTTACGCAATTGTAAATTTATAGTAGAATTGCAGTGCAGGAGTATGTAATGTTATTGTTCTCTATTTGAGTTCGGTGAAAACAGAGCAGGGTGATCAATCATAATAGGTCAGTGTAGGGAGAAATCTGAAACTATGAGAGATAGCGAAATTTGTTCTTAGGCACCATGACATCGATTTTGGATAAATTAATAATGACAATCAAACAATAACAACAACAAAAATATGAACTTTTGTCTAGGTTTGATTCCTGGTTCGGTAGAGTTGAAAAAAAAAATTGAATGCCAAGAACAGAACAGTTTTCGCTATCTCTCATAGGTTGGAATTTCTCCTGACTCACCCATTTGGACCATGAATATGTTTCATGACTCTAAAGTCGTCCTCGAGAATTGTACGAATATGAAAGGTGTCACAGAACACAGGAATCATCTTAAATGAAAAGAACTAAAGTCCAACTGCTAAGCGAAGGCCCCACGTAAGTATTTCGCGACATTACACTATCTTTGGTCTGACGTATTCAGCACTTGCTTGCAGCGGCGTTAAATAAAATAAAAGTAACAACCATCATTAATGTAACATTAATATAATTTCAAAACTGCCAGCTAACTTGCAATTACTTACAAATTCAACGAAGCGATAAGAATTGTTTTTGCAAACTCAGAATAAATAGAAGTGACGCTCAGCACAGTGCACGCAAAAATTATTAGACCAACAACATCGCACAGCATAATATAAAAAAAACTTGTAGAGTTTATTATACTTAACATATTGTCATAATAATATACATATTATTTGAGAAAAATCACTTGACGCTGGAGCATAAAATTTTTCATATAATTTGTTTTTCCAAATCAGTCAGAATTTCCAAGAGAATCGCACGGCGGGCCCATTTTAATGAGATTTATTAAATCGACTAGTACTAATGTTTGGACAAAAATCATTAAGCAAAATATCATATCACACATTATTTATGCAAAGTATCATTTGGCAAAATAACTTTTGTGTTACTTTTTTAAACGTTTTAGCTCGCCAGCATTGTGCTTCGACGCTGCAGGAAGTGAAGCCCCATCGCCCTTGCGTAACAAAAAACAGGCACCCACGCTCACTTCCGCAGCTTCGGCTTTTTGGACTCAGTCTCTATTGCCTATGCCTTGTTACAGCGGGCGGCAGGGGCTGCCTCCTTCGCGCCTATGCACTTACAAAAAAACGCTGTAGGGGTAACCCTGACCACGTCGAGTCGGGGTTCACTGGTTCGTTTTAGTCTCTACTTTTTGGAGCTCAATCAACATTGACGTCACTATTCGAGCAATAATGATTAATAATTTTTTGGATAATACTATTTTCCAATATATAACATTTGCTGTATTATCATTTATCTAAAAAAAACTTGACTAAGGGTGATTTTTTTGACCCATAGTCATAGTAACCACAATAGTTAATTTCTAGACCAATAGCGTCAATGGACTCGCTAAAATGTGTGACGTGAGCTTGACAAATTGTTAAATTTGCGAGGAAAATTCAAAACATTATTCATCAGCTGCGCCGCCAGCCACCATGTTACTAATCCCAGCACCGTATTGTGGTTAAATTGTCTATGATTTTTGAAATTTTGGTAATATTTGGAAATTCGACTACGCGACAAGCTGTTATATCACGACATCATACGTTTTCGCCATTGGTCCATATTTTAACTTACTGGTCAACCTAACCACGGATCTGACCCTAACTAAAAGATTGCCAAATGATAATTTGATTAAATGTGCGAAATGTACAGTTTAAGGTCAATTTGGGAAATGAAACTAAGGCGATAAGTTTTTTGGGAAGTGATTTTTGACAAAAAATAATTTGGCCATTGGGAGGGACCCCAATTGACTCGTATTTTTTTAATGAACGGGTGTTATTTATTTATTACATTAAAAAAATCGAATTTTGGGCAAAATACAATTGGTCACCTAAAATAACTAATTGGTCAGCAAATACCTATTAGGCTTTCTTTTTTGTTGACCAAATAATTATATGGCTGCCCAATTAATTACATCCCCTAATAAATGATTAACAAAATCGATCTTCTTTAATCTGTTTATACTAACGTTACAATTATTATTTAATTTTGAATCGAGTTCATCTCGCAACAATCACATCTCGCAACAGGTGGATGCATCTTAAGGCATGGAGTATTGATTAATTCTGGACTATGCCCTATTGTTGCGTCACCATGACACCAGACGAAATTGAATAATAGCTGTAAAACACAGGGGTGGCCGCGCCACGCGTCTGTGTTTTAATATTTTTGTGTTTTATTTTTCTCCTCTTTACTCTCTATATTAATTATGCTGTTCAACTTTCTTTGAGGTACTGCTACGCAAGTTTCAAAGATAGTTTGAAATAAAATATCTTTTTTACAACATTAAAAGTTAAGCTCAACTGATTGAACAGAAAAAGGTGAAAGATACGTTTTTAATCGACACAGCAGCGTTCTGATTTTTGATTATTATCAGATTTATTATGCTTCGCAAAATGCTGCACTGCCATTCCAGGGCAGTTGCGACAATTTAAGGTTCTGGATAATTTTATATTTCTCTTTTACACATTTTTATTAGAATATTGTGGACTATACCACCATTGAATTGGGAATATATTTTTTTCTTTTCCATCTTTTTTTTCATTTACTTACTTTTAGAGCGAAGAACGAACTAAAACAACCTAAGATCTATAAAGATCTGTAAAGGGCGAAAAAAAAGCTTTCCAAATTCAATTTCCCTTGGGAAATTACTAGACTATAACTAAAATTGACGCAAAAATTTTTTACAGCAATTTTAAAATGTCCAAACGTACGTAATGTAACACGTAATTAAACTTCCACTCATTAAGTTGCCAGCTGGAACCCAGACTAAAGAGAACTCTTAGAATGGAGTTTTATTTATTCTGCCAGGTTTGTGCTCTCGAAAAGGAATTAATAACGCCCCAGACATAAAAATATATTTGTAGTCCATTTTACGAAATAGTCCCGGAAATGGGCGCGCTTATTGCATCAGCACTAAGATTCGAAGCCATGGAAATTCTGTAATAAAACGCACCTAACACGTTTTATTAGAATTATGGGACCGATGGAGCTTTGTTGTACAACTTCATAAGCTGTTTTGCTTTTATTATATATGTCGCAGGGAAATGAAGATACCAGGGATTTCACGAAATTCCCTAGGCATGCCACGAAAACACGGTCGATGTCGAATATTCTTAATTATTTCTACTTATTACTTAAAATGTTTAGTGGTATGTCGTTTCATAAAAGCATTAAGCTAACAAAGAACATACATACAAACAATCACGCCAGTATTCCCCGAAGGGGTAGGCAGAGTCCAAGGACCACTGTGTAACAAAGAAACTATTCCAAAAACATGTTTCGATATGTATGGGAACCCAATAACCCATAATACTTTTTCACATACAAGCATGCATCAGGCATGGTTTCTGTCAAGATTATACACACGCTTTTTATATAGCACTCTATGGGTAGGGCAGATAAGACTAAGTGGAGTCGGGGTAAACTAAGTTGATTTTTCATTCATCCTAATTTTTTTTGTAAATAATGCTCTAAAAGATATCCCACACAGATCTACCCTAATTAATTATATACGTATTTTCGATGTACATTGATTGATTTTGAAAAATTGATTTTTCAATAATTTTGCAAACTGAAACTATAGTTGAAACAAAAATATGGGAAATAAAACTTGGATGTAACATTATTTCGATGTATAAAACATAAACATAAAATAAAATAACGATAAACTGTGTATCTAGATAATGCATATTCAATGAAATAAAAATATGATAAACGAAATTCAAGGATTTGTTAAATATTGAACAAAAAGTTCTGCAAATTGTTTTATGGATAATGAAATTTGTTGAAAGTAATTGCTATAAAATGATGGATTATAAATAGGGGATTTATTTGAACACCCTCAGTGTCACTGTTTAACGTTGACTGTACCATGACCGTTCTAAGACCTATTTTAGGCCCATTGAATCTTTTTTTATAGAAACATGAGATTGTGCTGTTTGATAGCGGACATACTTTCTCTTGCATCTCTTTAAAAATATAGTTATTGCCTATAATGGTTCTAGGATGGTCAAGGTATAATCCAGTGTTGAATGCTCATCATAACTTCAATTCCTTTTTCTTTTAATACAATTCATCATCAGCCTAAATTATGTCTTACTGCTAGGATAGCATTAGTGGAGATGAGTTTGTCAGAAATATGAATTATGATGCCCCGATAATTTATTAGACTGATCAACAAAGTTTGATTAGGATTTTTTAAAATGTATATTTCTTTCTGATAATCACAGTGGGTAAAATATTATGCAGAAATAGAAGTGAAATACCCAATCTCGATTGCAAGATTTATTATGCCACATTTATTTTCTTTGCTGTATGTGCTATCTTGCAGTTCCCAAGGCTGTTTAGATGTTTTTGAAAGCTTATTATAACAAAGACAACAACAATTTACCTTTGCAAAAACATACCTTTTTTTCAAGTCCAAGTAGAATAGCGAATCCAAGAATAAATATTATTGTTGTTGATTTGGTCATAGTGTAGAGGGATATAGTGACAAGTTCTAGGCCCCAATTGGAGAAGCCCACGTCTATTCCACTGGCTAGACCTGTGGGCCCCACAGACCGCAGACACGTCATGAATGGCAGCAGAAGTTGAGGTGTTCCAGTAATCAAGTACAAAATTGTTCGGACCATTACTGATAGAATCCACTTTACTATCAGATGATACATTACCACTGTAAGTGGGAAGTTGAAGCCCTGTTGATAAATGTATTACTAATTACATTTAAACAATACAATACAGAATGACATACAGTCAAAGCAGTATTATGATTATTTAATTGTTACGGATATTCTTAGTATTTAAAACATGTATATACCATCTCATTGAAATGTGGAGCCAGAACATAAATATGAATTGTTGATATTTGTGATGAACAAAATTTGTTTGTTAGGATATTACCTCTAAACTTATAAAACATAAGACGAAAATGGCCCTATATTTCAATGTATAGTACAAATTAAAGTATGGCTTGGTTATCTACATTAAATTAAACAAGGAAATAAAAATAAAGCAATAAAAAGTCGATAGTAAAAATTGTTACCGTTAATAGCCATCGCTGATAGAATGTCAGGCCGATTGATAAAGAGAAGTATATCAGAATTAAGCCTAAGGACAGTAGGCTTTTTTGGATGCAAATATCTGACCATTTTCCTTTTGGTTTGCTTGTAAATACGTCTTCATCGGTGTCACCTTTCAGAGACAGCTGTTCGTATTTTGTGTCCACCATGGCGAAGACAAGCCGACGATACCGTTGGTAGGTATACTATGCTGCATAGCAGCTATGAATTACAACTCGTGCATATATTCTTTTTCCCCAATTTAATTGCAATCTTCCAATTCTTCAAAACACTCATCCAACGCTGCGTTTGGATTACAAGTAATTCGTAAAGCTACTCTTTACTCTTTGGTTTACGGAATCTCACAGAGTAAATACTTTGTCAACGTCAACATTTAAACGTCAACTTTGAACGTCAACTAACGTCAACCATCATGTCAACCTTATGTCAACTATGTGTCAAATTTCTTTTTAATTTTTTTCCTTTTGACGCAAGAATGTTAATAAAAGTCTCTCAAGCATCGAACATTTATTCGCGTTTGCATGTGACCCTAGAAAGTAAAAAGAATTTACATGTTTAGTTTTTTCCAGCAAAACATAAGTTATTTTGTATTCACTTTATGGCTTCTACGAACTACAACTTTTGTTTTAAGATGAAATGCGAAACAATTGATTTATTGATATTTTGTTTAAAGTTTGTCTGTCTGTTTAAAGTCTGAATACAAATTCACCACGGAACAGAAAAAAGTTCCGTGAGATTTTTTTTTTTCTGTTCCGTGAGATTCACCGTGTTATTCATAAAAAATAATAAAGTCATAAAGTTTTGTTTTCTTTTTTCAAACACAAATCTATATTAGAAAGAAAGTGACAAATCACGTTTTAACTTTTATATTACTTACTTACTACTTTTATACCTTTTATATTTTTGATGAATATCACGATCAGTAGGATGATCAAATGGATCAATACTATAGAGGAGATACAATCATCAGTGTCGGAGCCATGTCGGACCTGTTAATGTCGGAAAGTTTGATAAATTTTATCGACAAATCAGGCATTTAAAGTGTGATTTAACTAAAATAAATTTCATAAAATGGCACCTGTTTACATTTTTTGTAAACAAGGTGCAGGCGTCTCAATTCATTTATATCGAAGACTTCATACCAAATCAAATTTTTATTACGTTCCAGCGATTGAAGTAATGAATTGGACAGCCATTTAGTTATTTGGTCAGCAACGAAAAAGGTCAGTCGAAAAATCTTTGGGCAGCAAACAATTATTATGTCAGCAATATAATTATTTGAGCAGCAATATATAATTGTTACCGGAATTGTATTCTGATGGATATTAGGTTAAGGTTATTTTGTTTTATGACCTCTAAAAACAATATTAATGTTTTTGGCGCCATTCAACTATGGCGGACGTGATTTTTATTTCAGTGGTTGTATAATTGTTTCGGAGTATATCTTGTAAAAATCAGTGTAGTTTTGTGTTATAAGTGTCAATAATTATGAGCAATGTGGAGGATCATTGAAATAAGCGTCAAGTGGTGTGAAAAACGATGAGATTTTTATCGTGGTAATCCACCTTATCGAAGTAACATCACAGTGTCTGCCATCGATCGTTTGACGCCAAACCCTCCCAAGAAGCATTGAAATGTATTACACTTGCATTTAAATGCAAATACTTAAGAAATAAAAATACCGAAGACATGGCTCAATGGGCTTTGTTCCCTTTGCTTTCCCATTAGGCTAGTTGACTTCATATCAAAAGTAATGAAAATTCACTAGTTGCCAAACTAAATTTAGAACAAGGGTCCGAAATATACCAAGCTCGAAAAATATAAATAAGGGATTGCTGTAGAAATTCAATTTAAATATGTTTTATTTTTACCTATGCCAAAAATGCTATCCACCATGTTCTTGAAATTAGTTGAGTGGTCAAAATCCGTCAAACGTTGGCTATGCCACGCATGCGTGTTGAATTGTTTACAATAATCGTGACGCTACGTAATTTATAATTTAAAATTTATTATTATAGGCTTAAAAAAAACATCGTATTATTTTTTATGGTGATGGGTATCAGTAATGAATCATTTGGGTAAAAAACCGGGTCAGCTAGCCTATTTGGCAGCAGAGAAACATTTGAAATGCTGCCCAATTAATTATTTTGCTAACAAATTAGAAATATCTGCTGCCCATAAGTTGCTGATCAATTAGTAATTCAGCTTCGAATTTTGTTCAGCAAAAACAATACAATAGGTTTTTTTTCTAACTAGTCATCCGGTAAGTTCCTGGATGCACGTAGGCGCCTATTTCCCGGGATTTGTCCTGACACGCCGGATATTGTGCGCACATATAAACCTGTAACTGGGCTGGGATATTTTTTCGTCAATTTTGACAACTGAACCGTACTGGACCAAAAACGATCACGAGTTCTTTACGCTCACAACAGACAGGGCTACAATATGCAGAATGGAACACACGCAATATCGGCGATCAAACGTCGGACTTCCGGAAACCTGCCCGACTAAAATATAGGCAGGGTGGAAAAATTCTATAGTCTAAAAAGTCTTCTTTATATTTTTTAAATTACTTATTTCACTCAAAGGAAAACTAAAAGTTTTCCTTTTTATGAAACTTTCGTCCTAAACTTTCAACACTTAAAACTTTCATTACTATAACACTAATATTGAAAAAGAGATTCTATGAAGAACAAACTTGCTAATATAGGGTCCTCACCTATGAAATTGGTGTTTTCTCTCTCTCTTAGTATTTTGTCTGTAACTATTAAGATTCAGAGTATTCCTAAAAAATAATTACCTCGTCTAAAAGTAGACTATATTTTTGAGCTCTTTTGATTTGTTTTGATAATTTGTTGTAAGTTTAATTGTGTTAAAATTGGACACGGCGACAACTCTTTTTAAGTGCCTCCCGAATACATCATTTTATTTGCATTCACTTAAAAACGATAAATAACTTTTATGAAGTGTGATATTACACACATTACTAAAGCTTGTCTAATGATAGATGCCAAATATCTATAAATATCTTTGGATTTGTCGTTGTGAAGAAAACTGAAAAAAAATTAGTATGGAAAATGCAGAATTCCCCAAAATCTCCATACAAACCACCAATTTCATAGATAAGGACCTAATAGATACATAATAAAAATTTTCCGAAAAATTGTGAATTTTGAATTTTAAGATTGCATACAATAATAATTGAACAAAATTTAATTTGTAATGGTATTTATTTATAAATTTACTTACGTAAAGTTTTTTCACAGTCAATACAGAGATTTTATCACAGTCAAGTATGTAGTTTATACAACTATATTGAAATAGCAATAGAATATGTATTTACTATTCTATTGCTATTACAATATATCTGTTGCAATAGAATAGTGGATACATATTATTTGTGTCACAATATATGTATTTATATTATATTTACACTTGACTGTTACAAATATTTTATTTACCGTTATTTCATTAAACGTAACAACGGATACTTTGAAACTAATAGCTTACGATGGTAAACATAATTTCAATTTTTGTGGAATCCCGTTTGAAAACTTAGTTGAGACGGAGTAGGGGGTCCTAAATGTCCACTAAGACGAAATAGTTTTCCATTGATCGATGTCGCAGCCTCCATTTTTCGCAAAAACATGTTCTTACAAGAAGTGTTCAGAGTTTTCTCTGTTAAGGTTTTGTTGGATTCTGAATCTAGGGAATTGATAATAGAGTCAGCGTCTGTTTCCAGATTAAAGATATTAGTTTGAGACTCTTCGCGCCACAGTTTTTGTAAATTTAACGCCATCAATTCCAGTTGAACTTGGGACAACTCTCGAATCACATCGATTTGTACTGACATGACATTGTCACAGGTTTTTAATAATGAATTAAGGGTTTCCAGGACATCAGCTCGTCGCTTTTGAATACTATACTGATTATCAATATTTCTTTCAAAGAAAGCTAAATGTTCATATATCTCAGCCAGTTGCAATGAGCAAGTTATATATTGAGCTGCATGGTGCTCAAAGTCATAGTAATGCTTTGCTCTCATTAGCCATTTATGTGTAAAAGCGAAGAGCTTCCTTGCATCTTCCACATTGCTAACAATTTCCAATGGAACCCTATTTTCCATATCTTTCAAGTTCAACGACGGAAAAGAAAACAGTTTCTCAGCTTGTACGTTACAATCGCCTTTACCATTTTTTTCCGCACCCTGTTCTTTAAAGTTTCTTTCTTCTAGTATTTCTGGGACTTCCAAATTAGTTTCGTTAACCAATTCGACAGTTTTCCATAAATCGGCTTTCGAAGTAGGCTGAGAGAAATATCGATTTAAAATTTTCTTTTTTGATAATTTGAAGAGTGTTAGGCCGTATTTGACCCAATGATGACTTAATTCTAAAAAGTTCATTTCAAAATCTGCTTTCTGAAGAATAAACTCTTCTGGCATTAGCTTACAATTGTCATGGCATGTCCTTAGCACGTGGTAGGCTGCGCAGAGGTGGTGGCGAGCATTACCCATGTCATTGAGATAAGTAAAATAATTACCTAGCCTAGCTGTTCTAAGTGCCCAGTCCTGGGGGGTCCCTTCCTTCATTTCCAGTTGCCTGCGGAGCGCTGTATGATTGTATAGTGTGTATTTTTGTTGCATATTTAATTTATTATAAAGAAAAGCTTGCATCTGCACGTTGTTTGTAATAACCTTGTCTATTTTTTCTGGATTCACTCGTTTAATGTCAAAAACAGCTTCAGAAGTAAATAAATCTTCAGCATCCAAAAATTTGTCAGATTGTGATTTGCTGATTTTATCATAAAGTTCTTCCATACTTTCTAGAATATCTTTAGCGTAATTTACTTGATCTAATTGAATTAGATAATAACAAAGTAAGTTTTGAATTCTCAAAAGGATAAAAAGACACTCATCTCGCAAAGCATATGGCTTGAGCTTCTCGTAAGCTCTCTGTAGAACGTTTCTTTTCTCTATGAGCGATAAGGGCATGGTCTTGGCCGACAGGAGAGAGAGGTAACCTTCCATTGCTAGGGACCTTACGTATGAATCATGATCTTCCTTACCAAATACTGCTAATTCAGTTGACAGAGTCTGGATATCTTTCTTCAAGCTCTGTATTCGTTCAGAAGAATTTTTATTTTTTATTGCCGTTCGCACATTTTCAAAGGTATTTGATATGCGTGCTAACGTCTCCATGTTATTGAAATGTATACTGTATGCTTTATTTTTATTTACACTTGTAATTTATTTCCCTTGAAAAATTTTAAACTGAACCAAATATAAATTGTCATTTTCTTATATTTTTAAAAGCATAGAGTTACAGTCAATAAAAACTAAAATGTTTCATGCCAGAATTTTTTTACTTTCTGTAAAAAAAATAAAACCGACTCCTGAACAGTAAAATGATAAGCATTTATTACGTTCATGCTCCATGATTTTTAAATCTAATTCTGAAGTTTTCTGTAGTAGTATATAAGCATTAGTAGAAAATCAAACTAGTGCTGCGTACGGACAATGATCGCAAAAGCGAATATATTAATAAGAGAGAGAAGAGATTTTTTTTTTAAAGGAAAATGGCATTGTGCATCAGACCACGGTTCCATATACTCAGCAACAGCATTTTCCGAGCGCGCCAACCGTACCATTATTGAAAAGGCCAGATCTATGCTCCAGGACTCACAGCTACTACTTGCATATTGGGGTGAAGCTACGAATACGGCGATTTACATAACAAATAGAGTGCCTACTTTGAAGAACTAGATTCCAGAAGAACCGTGGACTAGAAAGAATGTGGATCTTTCACACCTGCGAGTCTTTGGTAGTGAAGCTCATGTTCTCGTACCGAAAGAACAACGTTCATCTTTGTTGGGTACTCTATCGGGTGTAAAGGTTATCGCTTTGTTGATTCCCAAAATCCTCGTATGATTATTAACGCGAGAGATGTTGTCTTCATTAAAGATAAGTCGCAAGCAGAGCCCGTAGCTGAGTCCATCGTCTATACCTCAGTTTCTCCACTTTCAAGGTCTAAAATCTTGATACCCATCCACAATGTAGTTTTAGAACCTCAGCATACACTTCAGCTGCAGCCTCGGGGGTTACTTCAGCATCAGAAACCTGTACAGCAAGATACTGTGGAGAATGTGATAACTTCAGTCCTCTTGTGAATTCACAAGAGCATCCATATTCTGAATCCATAGTTGAGTCTATTTCTGAGAGGAGTAAATATCCTACTCGAGAGAGAAAGCCTCCTATGAGATTTATTATAAACGATCACACAAGGACATTCTTCGTCGATTTATTCGTGGTCAGCATCCTTCCTTCCCTGGATTTGTTTTCATTTTATGCGGAGCACCTGTGTCTTAGTCACTAACAATTTTGGAATTCCGTTCCAAAGCTATTACGATTTATATGGATCACTCATTCCGCATGCTTTTGCATGCAACATGCAACTTTGAACAGTATAAATATCATTATTTTTGTTGTGCAATATGAATAAATATACGAAAAAGAAAGAGAGTGTCAAAGCTCACAAACTGAAAAAAGGTACTCGTATTAACCATTTTCATATGCCATCTGAGTGATCCATATTTCGAATTCTATCTACTTAAATACGCATTGTAGGCGCAAATAAATAATATTAAAAACTGTTAAAAGTAATTCACAAAAAATTTGCCTATCTTTTGCTTTCAAAAGGACCATATTTAAAAAAAACATCAGGCTTTGTCAATTTCCAATAGAAAAGTTATTTATGTGTGTAAGTTCCTAAGCAAGCTCTACAAACGTGTATCGACCTGTGCAGCGAATCCACGCACTTTGAGACGGCACAACGCAAATAAAAGAAATATGAGTAGCGACTATCATGTGAACGCTCCCTAAGCCGTGGCGGTGCTTCGAGCCCTTGTGAATACAACTTTACTTGTTGCAATACCTGGCAATAATATTACGCAGCATAATAATATGCTACGAGCTACGGAAACCCGTAGTACTGAGAAAACTTATTTGCAAGATTTCCTTTTATTGCAACTGTTTCACAGAACAGGGTTCTTGTGAACGATTGGAAATATTTCTGATATTTTTATGAGAATGTAAACAGCTTACAGTGACTACCAATACTGTTTGCGATGGAGAAAAAAGTGGACTTTAATTTTTTACCTTTTTATAAATGTCGCTGTCGATAAGTGAAGCAGGTGAGTTGATACCTATATATCATAAGACTAATTAGGTGTAATATTTTTTTTCTGAGGAGCTCAATGGCTCAATGTTTCGTATACTTTGGTTTTCGATATTGAAAACAAAGCTACTTTCTCAAGGGTCAATCTTTGGATGGTTAACGAAATCGATATGATCTAATGTTCCGCTGTGCTAGGGAAGGCACTTGGTCCTGACTCGCCCACTAATCCGCATAAAGCCAGAGTGGTCCTGATACGGATACTTCTAATGTGCCTTGTAGGGAGACCTGTGCCTATCAGGTATCCCTACAAGGCACATGAGAAGTACAAGTCATACCATCATATATACGTATAAAGGTCGGATGATTTAACTTAAGTGGCAGCTGGCTTAAGTGAAATAATTTGACAAGCGGTTGAGAAAATAATATATACTTCAAATTATTGCACAAAACTACTACTAATTGCCGTGATTTTCAAATTTTTGTGCACAATTTTGTGTGCACACAGCATACGCATCGACGGCTTTTCCAGCTATTCCTAGCCGCGCGTGGCAGCGTGGTGTTACGGCCCATACTCTTCACGTGTGAATGTTCTTGAACGCGGGATGGAGCGAATAACCACAATAAAAATCTCATTTGTTGTGGTTCACAGCCTTTGAGGTATAAATTAAAAATAAAAATAAATTATGAATTCTGTTTAAGTTTATGTTTTTAATTAAATATAAATTAATTATGAAAAATATTTTATTTTATTTTAAGAATATTAAATTGCCTATCATGCACAGTTTATATCAGTTCGCTAGCGTCTTTATCTTCCGAGATATTCTAACTTTCTTAACCGACACTTAATTTTTGCTCGCGAGTGTAATATAGGCCAGTTATGTATTGATTGTGATTTTATATTAATATGTATTAGTTGAAGTACTAGCTAGTTAAAATTTATCGGAAGGTATAAAAATTTGGTTGATATAATAATTGAGAAAAGATACAAGTATTTTAGATAAGATTAACTGCCAATTACCATCTAACTACCAGAGAAATGAGCGAGGATAATAACAAATATTAGGTCCTTACCTATGAAATTGGTGTTTTGTATGGAGATTTTGGGGAATTCTGCATTTTCCATACTAAAATTTTTTCAAATCGAATGCAAATAAAATGATGTATTCGGGAGGCAGTTAAAAATAATTGTCTTTGTGTCTAATTTTAACCCAATTAAACTTACAAAAAATTATCAAATTAATTAATAAGAGCTCAAATATATGGTCTATTTTTAGAAGAGGCAATTATTTTATAAGAATTTTCTGAAACTTAATAGTTACGGACAAATTGCTAAGACAGATTAAAAACACCAATTTCATAGGTAAGGACCCAATATAATATGTATAAATAACATCGCTTGAATATTACGAGCCTCTCAACTTTCAGTAATCGTATTATATCGTCTTTGGCCTGTTGAATGTGCTTAAGCCAATTGAATGGGATTGGAGCACAATAACAAGCTGTAAAAATGATACTAGCACTAAGCCGTAAATAATGACTGAGTCAAATTATTAATAATTTATTTATTATCTATACATATAATAAATCTGTAATTTTATGTTTCTCTGTCTGTTCGTCTGTTTGTCTGTTTGTGCGGGATAATCTACGAAATTGTGATGCCTTATATCCTTGGTCAACAACAATTGTTTATTCCGGAAAATTAAAGGGTTCCCGTGTGATAGTTTAAAAACCATAGTTTCCCCACGAAGTCGCGGGTAACAGCTAGTATTGTCTTTTTAAAATATTCTTTGTCCAAGCGCGATTTTCAGCACTTTTCGATCAGATGTGCGCAATTTTTTAATTATAATCATTGTGTTACATTATAAAAGCTATAATTGCAACCGTTTCAACCTACCAGGAGGAGCTCGATGGCGGAGTGGTTAGTATGCTTTGGCTTTCGATATCGAAAACAAAGCTACCTTCGCCATGGTCAGGCCGTGAAGGGGTGACCAAAACTTTGTTATCTCGAGCTCCTGCGCGCGTTAAGCGGTTGAGTCTGTTTCTACCCACCAACCCGCATTGGGCCAGCGTGGTGGTTTTACGGCCCATACTCGCCTCATGACGTGTTTCTAAACGAGAAAAGCCTGTGCCCAGCAGTGGGACGTATATATGCTGGGGAAAACCCTACCAATCCGTATTGGGCTCGCGTGGTTGTGTTAAGGTCCATACTCCTCATGTTTTTATCCATGCAGGAAAGCCTGGTCCAGCAGTGGGACTTATGAAGATGGTAACGAACGAACGATTTTTAGAAATCCTATCAATAACTGATAGGATAGGAACACTTATTAAGGCTTAGGCTATATAATTATTATACTATTTTATTGTAAAATAAAAAAAAACAATTAGATTTAAAGTTATCCATTTTAATTATTAAAAAAAGGAAAGAAATTAAGGAATTTTTTTTAGGATTATAAAGCTATAAATTTTTAATATCGAATACAACGAACTTCGCTGGAACTCTGAATGGGTGAGCAAAAATGGTGATTTTTGTTCCTTCGTTCAGATTGATATTTATATACTTGTAACATGTCGTTATATATCCGTTGTAAGTATCTCAAAAACCAAATAAAATATATAAAGTAATTTTAGTTTCCGTTGCTCTTACAAATAAAATATACCTATATACAGACGCATGGCTTAAAACCACTGCATGAAATTGAAGGCAGTTCTCATAAATGTTAGCAGAGATGTAACCTGAATTATGGGCTCCATTTCAGTACTTCATTCGAAATTCTGTGCGTGCATTGCGAATAATATAATTGATTTTATTGAACTGTGCATATAAGGAAGTAAATTGGATAGCGGTGACATAGGTGCCGGTAGTATATAGATACGTTACCTATGGTTCGTACGTCGTCGATTGCAATATTTCTGCTTGGAAAAATATTATATTATCAAGAATACGGAGAATTCGAATACGTGTTCAATCCGGTTTCACGTTAAGTGCTGGATAATAGTGTTTCCCTTGTTGAGGCAATTCTACATTATGCCCTCGAATAAATGATTATTTGAGATGATGACCTGTCGGCCTGTAACAAAATTATGTAAAATATTAAGGGCGATTCTCAAAGCACAAATTAAACCAAATTTAACTAATTTGTGTCTCTATCCTTTACTAACTACATGGAGAAGAAAAGGATAGCAACAAAATTTAGTTTAGTTTATGAATCGAACTTATTGTAAATAATTTTAAGACACTATGTTATTATTTAACTCCAGTGGTATATTGTTAGCTGTATGGTGAAAGAGACCACGAACTAAGCAAAACAATTCTGCATAATTATGTCTTTCACTCAATACCTTTTATTAGGTTACCAAAACAAAACTAATGACAGTATGTTACTAAGTATATTCTTTATTCGTACAGTTATTAAGATGTCGGAAGTCATAACACTATTACTTCATGTATTATTATATTTATTGATATCTAATATAATATTTAACACTGGGAGCTCGGTGGCGTAGTGGTTAGTACGCTTTCACTTTCGATCGAAAATAGAGCTACTTTCGCCATGTTTGATCAAAAATATGTGATCTGAGCTCCTCCGCGCTTCGGACGGCACGTGACGCCGTTGGTTGGTAGCTATTGCGACCGTTTCTACCTGCTTTGGCCTACTAGCAAGGTGGTGTTTCGGCCCATACTCCTCATGTGTTTTATATGGCCGTATATACGGTCACGACGAGGATGACCATATTTAACTCAAAACATTTTTATAACAGTTCTCGTCACACAACCGGGACCCACGGCTTAACGTACCTTCCGAAGCACGGAGGAATTCACAGAGAGGAGAGCACAAAGTTTTGGTCACCCATAAAAGGCCTGAACATGGCGAACGAAGGTAACTTTGAACGCTACCGAGCTCATCAATAATGTAAAATTATCAGTTCAATTACAACACTAAAATTTCTGTGTAAATGAAATTAATGATAGAATTAAAATGATGAATATCAATAGCGCAATAAATAGCTCGTATGATTGAAGTGGATTTATTGGAACGGGCGGCCGGGTCTGTCGCGGGCTGGCTGCATCGAGCTATTAGTTATAGGGCCACACAAGGCGTCGCGCCGTTGTCGCGCGACAACGTTGCGTTGGTACGCTACACGCTCTCTATACGACTATTTCATTTTCACATTCAGTAGGTACATTTGAAATAAATACTTTAATTTTTTTTTGTTTATCTAGGTATATCTCTATAATTAAGGTTTGTAATAACAATAAAAAAATACATAGATTTATTCACTTTTCTAACGAGCTTATGGATTAATTATTTTGTCTACAATTCTAATGGAAAATTATCATCCCACGTATCTTTCCTCTCGTACAAATAATCTATCGGTATCAAGTGTTTTGTTTTGTTTCTAGAAGACAAAATTGGACAAAGCCATTTTAAGTGTCTATACTTGTAGGTATTAGATTGTAATCATCTTATCGTTTACAGAAAAAAGGAAAAAACACGAATTCTTTACAATCTACTGAATGAAAGCTTAATTTTGTATTTACTAAGGACTTGATTTTTAGCCATAAATTCTACGAACGTAGTAGCTCTCAGATGTCAGTTGATGTCTACGATGTAACTGGCACTTTTAAACTAATTTCTGGTGCGGTATAATGGTATCATCGATGTAGTGCTGGTTTAGGTGACATTTTTAGTAAACTTTGTGTTGTTTTAAGAAAGCGGACAATTTGAAAGAACTGTAAAAATATATAATATTTCATGGTGTTAAAGAGCGTTAGTGTGACTATCAAGAGCGACTCGTTTGGCGAACACCTATCGCAGCCGTTCACAGAGACGTGAGTACGAATCCCACTTTACTATGTTAAATTGCTGGCAAAACGGGGCATGATAAAATGTGTGTATGTAAATTACGAGCAATTATTACAATACAAATAAGACTTGTCTGTAAAGAGAAGAAGTTTAAAATTATGTATTTATACTGATATAAACCTCAGCTCGTTTCATCATAATTGTACAGGTATAAATATTTTTGTTATTATCACTTGCTTAATAATGTGCCCGGCGCATGGCAACAGGCTCGCTCTTGCTATATAAGGACTTAATGTAGCAGGCAAATTGTGGGTGTAAACACCTTTAACATCTTCAGTTAGAGGCGTGAGATGTGTTTAATGTTTATGTTTTAAAAAAAAATTTGTCGTATAAAACTATGTTCACTTAATGAGATTATAAAGATTTTTTACTTAGTAAATTTTCGTATTTAAAATGCCGATAGCAATACAGTATTCTTAAGTTACGACTTGACATATCGAAGTTAGAAAACAATATTAGGGGTAAAAATATGAAATTCGCGTCATGTATAATATTTTAACATTTTCCTTTTTTTACTACAAAGAAACATTTTACATTTAATGGACGCACGAAAACGGAAATTTCATAATTTGATTTAGCTTTTCAATCAACCAATAAAATAGTTACACAGATTTATGCCAGTGAATCCTCTAATTAGATTGCATTACACAATAGTAAATAGCATTTCATTGTATTGTATTCATAAATTGGAAATAATTCAGTCTGTGGAAAGGCATTTCGTAATATTTAATTAATTTATCAAGCATTATTTGGGTTTGAAACAGCCCAATATTAAATCTAATATCGTAATTGGTAAAACGCAGTCCCTCATGGATTTAGGTTTAGGCTTATAACAACGTAAATTCTTTTGTAATTTGTTGACAAATCGCAAATTGTGCATCAGCTTTGCATATCAACGAAGTTGAATCAAATTGTACTACAAAACAGTCGTTCGGATTTATAATTATTAGGAAGTGAGGTTTTCAACGCACTTGCTCATAAAGTGACTCTAATTTCACTGCACTCAGGCCCTTAATCATACATGTTATTCACACAGTGACTTCTTCATCACCATTATTCACAAGTGAGTTATCGGACCCGAGTCTCGGCGAAGCTCGAAGCCGAGGCCCGACCAAAACGAACCGACCTGGTTCAAGAGAGGCGAATTGTACACGTTTAGATTTGCCTTTAATTAATGTTTATTTTAAGTGGTTTCTAATTAGCATTACCCTTGTAAAATTCAGTGCACTCGCCTAACAACTCCTACGAAATCTGTATAGAGATTCGCTTTTTATCCTCCGAGTGACTAACAGTGAACCTGTGAACTAACAGTGATAGACATATTATTATTGTACATAAAAGTAAACGTAAGACTCTATTGTTTTATTTGCGTGTATTTTTTTTGCAAGTGTTTTGAAAAACGTCATTTGTTAAATGTGTGTATCGATGATTACCATAAGGCTCTCTTAAGACACTTACCTGTCGCCTCAGCGGTTATCACGAACTTTACATAACATTAACATAATGTACTATTCCTCGAATCCTGTCAGAAATCGTTTGCAATGCAATAAGATTAAATCAAAGAGAAAAAGCGATTTCATATAATCGTACGACAGCTTTATAATTTTTTCATAGACTGCACAAAATTGGAATACTTAATGTCTAGGAATAATTTTTATTCACATAGACTTAAAACCAAGACATAATTTTTTTGGTATGTTTTGGCTGCTTTTGGTTGTTTAGGTTGTTATTGGTTGTTTGATCGCTTTTGATTGTTTTGGTCGTTTTTATAGTTACTAGAAATGTGGATGGCAGGAGACCGAGGGGAAGAAGCCCAAAACGTTGGTCTGACCACCAACGTTTTGGGCTTCTTCAGGTATCAGGTTTCTTCAGGTATCGGAAGACCTTAAGATTCCGATGTTTTGATTGATTTTGAAAAAAAAAATCCATAGCCAACGTGATTCGGATTCGAGCACGACCAACTTGATTATCATTAATCCTCTTCTTTTAACTACTTCTTTCTCTTGTTGCTACAGTTGGTGTATAAAACAGAGTATACTTTTCGGGGTTAAAAGTGTTTCAATCTCGGTTGGGTTTACTCCCTTTAAATCCCTGTCGTCGCTAGGATTTAATTTAGATTTCTTCATTCCGCTCTGGATTCAATATGCCGCCCTCAACATAAACCACTGTTTTATCCCCATAATGTATAATCTACTATAATAAATAAGATTTCCGTATAAAAGTTACTAAGCAAAAAATATGAAAGGAGAAAATTCAATATTAAAATAGTTCTAAAATAGTGCAATTTCTTGCTGTTTATGTAATAATGGGTTACGACCGACTCGGCTGCTGTCGCTTGCCGTCGTGGAATCCAATTTGTAAGTGCCAATCTTTAACGGAAAAAATTGAATCACTGAAAGCGCCTTTCTGTTCAATTAATATCACAGTTCGTTGTAAAATAAAAGTCTGGAAAAGGATTTTGCGTTCAATAAGGAGCGTGTTTCGTATTAAGTATAATAATATGCGTTAGAGAGTAAAAAATGGTCAAGAACTTAGTTGTTTTATAAATTCGCAAACAAGTATCATAAAGGATTTAAAAAATTCAATTCATTTTGTAGCTCCATCAAAAAGTATATACAAAATATTCCTCACTAAAGCTTTGGCAAAAGAATGTACTAACTGCTTTTCTAGCATGTCGTAAAAGGCGTCTAAGGTTGTATTGGGTACTGGGTCTGTGATTGTGTAGGCGATGAGCTAGCCACTTGTTACTACTCTTTCACGATTTTTCATCTGACCAAACCCAATTTTTGTATGCCTAAATGTGGTCTTAAGGAACACAGAGCTCTTTAGACTCGTCCAGCCAGCCCTTCGAGGATTGCAGGCGTGACTGTATGTATGTAAAGCTTTGGCACTTGCAACCAGAAAAAGAAATATCAAATTTATTATAGCATAATAAATCAAAGGAAGGACTTAAAACTAGCTGTTGTGGTTCGATGATAATTCAACATGATAATTCAAATTAATATTTCTCTATTACATTCAAATAGGATCCCGAGGGAGGTGGGCTGGAAACTCCGGCTACCTCCCATGGGGGGGGCATGGCGGGCAATGAGGCGTTGGGAGGCAGCCCTAGTGTCCTGAACTAGAATTGTAAAAATATTAATTCCTTTAGCAAATATATGCAGTGTGTTTTTTATTTTAACTTAAATGCAAAATTTTTTTGGTAATTAGTAAAGTTTAATGATATGGCATGGAAAATGTTCATGTGGCTTAACAATTTTCCATGTTTTGAAAATAGTTAATACAGAAGCGAAAAAAAATATGTTCGTTTTACAAGAAAGTTACATTGAGAGCATTGAGTATCTAACCGAGGTTAAATGCTTTAAAATCGAGAGTTTAAATAAGAAAAATGTTTAATAACTCATCTTTTTTGGTTTAAATAGAAATAAATTTTACTTCGACTGTAAATAGAATCTTTTTTAAAAGTTTCTTTTTCCATTTTCAATAAGTGCCTACATAAGATTTCTAATACATATAAATCATGCAAAATATAGTTTTATATTTACCAAATAATATACCTACCATCCTATTGGTAATTTCAAATACATTTTGAATTTCAAATTGAATTAAAATTTTCCGGGAATATTACGCACCGTGAACATGTATATTTAAATGTGAGCTGAATATCATGTTCCAATTGTCATGATGTTCCCTGAAATAGTTATTGAAATTATAAACAGTCGAACTAGAGAAGACAAATTTTACGAAAATTTACTGTTTGTGCATTGAATTTCTGAGTCACAATAGCGCGGTGGGGAAGTCTCATCAGTACGAATATATCGGGAGGAGTCTAAACGCCCAATAAGTGTACACTGTCTCCTCCGGTCGCCGGGCAGCGGGCCGCAGCCCATTCGGCGATCGGCAGTCTTCGGGAACGGTCGTGTGCTGCCGGAGTATTTAGTGGCTCCGATAAGTAAAATCTAGCACGGCGATTATGAATTACATTTACTTTCCGACTCGGCGCTGGATTGCAAGGTCAGTTCTAGTGCATGTAATATTTTAGATCGCGTCGTATAATTTTGGTATTGGAAAGAAATCAACTATTCTTGAGGTTTTCTGTATCTCAGTACAACAGGTGCTAAGGCTGGCGAGTTCTAAAAGACATCAACGCGAATGTCTTCAATTTTGAAGTTCCTTTGTGCTAATCTGCATTAAGCCGCCCGCCACCGCGATAGTCTACGTAAGCCTGTGAGAACGGTGCCGTAGCTTGCAATTTTTGAGTGCAATTATGTGTTGCTGAGTGCTGTAATAAATGATTTTCTTGTGATTATGTGAATAAAAAAAGTAAATAGAATAAATCTTAATTTTGAGAAAATTTGCAATATTTGGGCTATCTAGTGGTCAATACAAATTCAATGTCCCGATAATCAGACTGTATGACGACTTCAAATGAAATTCCATTTTATTTACAAGATCCATGGAAAAACCGCATCTAAAAAATCATGTTGAGTTGCCGCAAAGTTATTATAAAATTATTAAATTAAAAGAATTTTTGTGTTATATTATTAAATTATAGTACTCATCAAATAAATATTCACATTGTGTTTTAGTCTATTTTAATGAAGACCCTCACCGCCTCAATAGGGAAATTCGTGTGCCTTGGCAATTTAACTTAGCGACTTTATCTCAAAATACTTCTATTAAAGGAGAATGGTCATCTGTGACCCAGTCTCGACAAGAATGAGACCTATCTCATTTTTTAGTATGTTCAATGAAACATAAATATGTAATATTCATAGTCAATATTAGTAGGTAACATAATTAAGAAAATTTTGCTTTGTATTTTCCTCAGGCGTTGTATAAAATGATAAAGGGAAACTATTTTTTCTGGATTGCCTTAAGTCTGGATATTTTGAGAAGATGCCCCCGGTTAGATGTTATTATCTCTTGCAAAATATCAAAAATTCTTTTAACACGTCTTTCATACCGCGCCTATGGAAAAAACAGACCAACGTTTTTTCCTTAGGCGTAGTATAAAAAAATAGGTTGAGAACTTTTGTTGGTTGGGCTGTAGTATAAGTTCCAGATGAACTTCTAACCGGGGGCATCATCCCAAAACACACAGACTTGAGACCATCTGGCAAAATTACTTTCCTTATATTTTTTTCATACAACGCCTGAGGAAAATACAAATCAACATAAATGTATGTTAATATTCAATATAAAAATAACATTTATGTTACACTGAACATAACAAAAAAATGAGATAGGTCTATTCTTGTCGGGCCTGGGTAAACTTTGTAAGGGCCGAGTTTAGAAGTCAAGCTTTTACAAGAACTTGTTATGAAAAGCTTATAGAGAAATAATGCAAAATTATCAAATTAAAACCCTCGATCTTAATCATTGGCAATTCGTTTAAATATATGATATTGGGATTTAATTTATTATTAGAAAAACTATAAGACAAAAACTATAAGACAAAAACTATTAGAGAAATTATAAGAGTTTGCAAAAAACAAATTTTATATATAATAATATATATAATCGCATTTATTCCTATTGTTCCTGTATATTCTTAATAATTTTGAAATAAAAACGTAAAATGTCTAAAAGACAGCATTTTATTAAAAAAAATTATAAAACTTTATCTAGTCTAATTAATTGTTCGTTGTGTTCCCTATAATTGGATTATTTTATTCGCTTGTTAAAATTTAAATGTGTCTAATCTTAAGACTTCATTTATGTCAAATATTCTACAAAATAAACCCTTATAAAGACGAAGCTTGAATATATTCAAAAGCATTAAACATCGTTACGTTCCACCAACGTTGCGTTCCGTGAAACCCTTTGCATATAAAACCGCACCCAAACAAGTACGCACCTAATGAAATATAAATAAAGTATTCCCTCGGGAAAAATAACGCAAATCATTAGACGAATGCAATAAGAAAATATTCCCGTAGCACGCTACGGAAATGCCGTAGACGTAGCGGCTCGTAGTCGCTACATCTATCGGAGCACTTTATAATTGAAATATGCATCTTGTCTTCGGCATTGGAGCGTAATGGAAAATCAGTTTTGAAGTTGTTTGGTTTTGAAGCGATGAGGTTTAGACTATCAAATTGAATCGCGCCAGAACTCTGTAGTGGTTAATTTAACTTCTGGGTTTCAAATTCCAGCAAAAAGTTTTCTAGTAAACTTTATTAGAGTGTTTTGTTACAGTAACCAACTGAAGCATCAGTTTAGAATTTGAAAATTATACTATAATCTAATAATCTACCAATTTGGTTGGCACTGTGAGAGCAGCCACAAATGTAATAAAGTTGGGGATTTAAACTTTAATTTAGGGAAATAAATTTATTTTTTATTCAAGAGCGTAATTTAAATAGTCATAATCAATAGCGGACTATTATAAAGAGATCTTTAAGTTGATCTCTAGTAATTTTAGAACCAAATAACGGGACACATAAATTCAAATCAACAGGAATATTATCACCTCTGCCTACCCCTTTGGGGTTAAAGGCGTGATGATATGTATACGTGAAAGTAAAACCAAAAATTTTGATATTTATTAATTGAATAATACAGTAACTAAACAATCTGAAACAAGAATTCAAACACAGACTAAATCCTTTGTAAAGGAATTTCAAAAAGAAATTCATTAGTAAATTAAATGAAAAAATATCAAACAGCAACGCTAATCGTCCAACATTCATTTAATGAAAAATAGATGCACAGAACAAAAACTAGTATGCTTGCATCATACAAAAGATGGAAATTAATATGGTTATTAATCCCGTCTCGATACAACAACCACAAAGCATTATGGGCCAGGAAAAACATACAAATCTCCTTACTGCGGATCTAACCAGTGCATTAATAAATGAGACGTATCTCAGAACGGACGGACAAAGCCGCAGCAGACGTTATTTTAAAATAATTAATTTTCCTTTGTTTTCAACTAAGGCTATTTTATCGTACTAAAAAAACGAACCGCATAAATTGATTGCAATTTCAGTCACTCTTTGAAACACGGTTCACATTTGCTAAAACTGAATTATATTATTTAACTAATATGCAGTGGTTGCAAAACTATTCACCAGAACGACCGAGCTCACACGCCGTTAGGGCCAGGTATTTGCTTAATAAACGTGAATATCCGTCCATTAATTATGTTTACTCAGATACGTTTAACTAACTATTCATAGGTATTTTATTATTTAAATACTAGTATTACATAATAACGATGTTCATTTTAGAACTTAATGTGGCGAGTTCTGAAATTATTTAGTGCCTATTTTCATATTTAAATTAAGAAATTATATTCAGTAGCGTTCTATTTTACAGCTTTTATTGTAAACGCGTTAAAAATTACGCCGTCCGTTCACAAAGAAACGTTACGAGATGAACAAGGAAAAAATTGCAAGTTTTCGCTCTTGATTTATATTAAAACATCGTTAGAATATTTTGTAAGCCTTTTCGTCTTTTTAACTTATTAAAAAACATTAAGCTTTACCACGTTTGCCTTACATTATTTTTAATATGTTACAAAAAGAAAATAAGTGAAAAGCGATAAGTTTTTTAGCTAAAGTAATGATTAAATTTAACAAGGATTTTAATCAAATGTGTATCTCAATCCAATCATTATTTTAAATCCTTGCAAACCAACCATTTAACTTCCTTTTTTAATGGTTATATCAAGTTTTACTTTATGAGCTGATAAAATCTAACTGTCCGCATTTGGCTGACCTAAAAGAAATAAAAGAGTAACTAATATTTATAAAGCATTTAAATATTGTTTCATCTCAGGACAATGTTTCATAGTAACTTTAATCTTTATGCATCCACGCAATCGGGATTGCTAGCAATCAAAGGGCCTCCTCTCCTATCCTCTCTTTGTGTCTAGCCGCCGCCGGCACTGCCGCTGGCGATAGCTTTACCGACAAATATCGAGTTGTCTGACGGATACGCCTTCACACAATGCCATATTTGTCGGGCTTCAAAATTCAGCCTACATATTGATAGAGACCAATACGAGTATTGCTATACAACAAGACGGGTTGCGAAACACTCTAACTTTTAATATTTAAAGTAAAAGTAATGGACTTTTTATTATTATGGAATAGATTAAAACATTTTGCTTCACGTTAATTTGCTATTTAACGTTAATTAATAATCGATGACATGATACCAACATGTTTAATTTGTATGAACCACAAATGATCTCTAGACAAGTAATAAATGCTGGTAATCGTTGGTACGAAAGTCAGAATTCACAATTGGCGCGACATAACGAACGAATTTTCATTTCATTCCACCGTCACGACACGCGTTGCCATGTCCGGCCGTATCAAGCGAGCGATGAAAAGAGATTTTTGTAGATTTTCGGGTAAATATGTTCTACAAAAAATGATTTGACTGCGCCCACAGTGCAAGGATATTTACCTACTTATTTGACGACCTCCGTGGCCGAGTGGTCTGTACGCCGGTCTCAAGGCGTCGCCATCTCGAGTGGTCCTGGGTTCGATCCCCAGTGGAGGCAAGTGTTTTGGGTGATGAATTTTCAGACATTTGTTCTCCAGTCTTGGATGTTCATTATATATGTATTATATTATGTATATCTCAATAATTATATGTCTATTAAATATATTTGTCCGTCATCTAGTATCCGTAAGACAAGCTGCTTAAAATGGGACTAGTTGATAGGTGTGAATGTCTGAGGATATTTATTTATTTATGTTTATAAACACACCCAGCGGTACAGTCAGCGTCAAATACTGAGTGACACTCAGGGTGTTCAAATAAATAGACGCTACCAGAAAGTCAATAATATCGGCACAAATATAGTTTCCATTTTGTTGTCAACAATATGGAAAGTCTTTTGTCTTGTCAACATTATGGAACTTTATTTGTACAGATATTATTGACGTCTTGGTAGTGTCTATTTATTTGAGCACCCTGAGTGTCACTAACTATTTGACGCTGACTGTACACGCGATGGGGGATCAAACCCACGACTTCTTGAACAAGTAGTGTCGTCTTTCCCATTTATACCGCTGCCTAAATTATATTCATACCAAATAATTAAATTCGGAGAATTTAGGCAACAGATTTTGAGATTGATAGTTTATGTATCAAAAAACAAGATGTTAAAGCGTAAAACGAAATAAAAATAAAAATAATGTAAATTATAATGGTATTACATAACAAACGAACATTTAAGAGAGCAAAAAAAAAAAATCACGCTCCAATGAGGAGGATAACTGACTTTTTATCCCGCTAGATGGCGCATGAACGACTGTACTTTTTTAGCTGCCATAATATGTCAAATCGTATGGAGTTTCTGATAAATATTGTATTGCTGTTTATTGCGAATCTACTACTCTTCACATATAATCGAGAGCCCAGCCGATTGGGGAAAAACGGCACTACTCGTTCAGTAGTCGCGGGTTCGATCCTTTGCCACTGAGTTTGAATAAAGCTTAGACTACAGCTGTTTGTAAATATAGCATTCCTCACATTGTCAACCACAGGCTCGCCACCGGGGGCTTAACATATCTTGCTAAAAGTGGGTGTAAACACCTATGTCTACCCCTATTTCATAATATTATTCTTCATAATATTTCATGTTATGTTAAAATTCGGAAGCTTCATTCACGGTAAGTTTCATAATAGTCATACTCACCAGAATTGCTTAACAGCATCGTCATACCTCACCTCAATATTTGAATAATTATATTATCAATATAGAATGTCGCGGTATTCTATTCTAATTTCATAGCAATAGCACAGTCTATTAGCATGTGGCTTAAAATCGATTGCAGAGTCCGGCACAGACAGAGCAAATATTAACTGACGCGACGTCGAAATTTAACGCGTGAAACGTATAGTTGTAACCGATTAGGCATGACCTTTCTAGTCTAGGTAATATAAAAATCATTAAAACCTGTAATAAATTCTCGTGTAATCATATGAAACAATTAGTTAACTGTGTGGTTTATCTAATGTTACTATTATTTTATGGATTACCAGTTGAATTATGGTTTATCTTTCCATTTAAATTGTACTTTCTCGTACGCACCGTCCCAGCTTAAAAATATTTTTAAACGCGAAAAATGTTTCTTATACATTTATATTAAATGAGGAATAGTGTTCTGCAAATGGCAGACACAATTTTAATTCAAAAGTTAGTTCAGATGGATCAGCTTTGTCGCACTTAAATATTCTCCTCTTTAATTGGGTGTGGCCGTCGAAAACTTCCGACTTTCGTCTGATTTTCCAACGTTTCGTTTTTCTGACGTTCACTTAATTACTCAAGCGGTTACTAGGTTTCCAACGTTGTATTCTGACATTCAGATTTTGATCCCGAAGATGGCACGCCATGTACACAGATGAACCGATACTGGAGAAAAACATTGTTATTGACAGCAATCTAATTGGTACACCAAAAAATGGTTGTTCATTTCTCAGAGTTGAAATGTAGTGTTTTATTGATCGGGGGAAATGTTAGGATGGGATCACTCATTCTAATTCTTTTCCAATTTACGGTGCAAATGAGTGTAGAAAATAGAAATGGGTTTTTTTTATCAAAAATAATATTAATCTAATCATTATTGTAATATTTATTTTTGTGTATCGAGTGGTCAATTAATATTTTTCCATAATTTTAAGCAATTAATACTCTTAAATTGGTCGAGCGAAAAAATTGTACAGAACAAAGTAGATCACCGTTTAAAGTCTGTATTAGTAATCATTCGTAATGATTCGGACATACGATAAGCAACGCAAATGCTAAGGGGTAAGAACAAAATGCAGAATTTGTTTGTGTGGACGATATGTGTGATAATGAAACAAAGTTTGACAGTCAATTACTCTTATTTGAATGGAATAAAGACAATGACAAATTTGCATAAATTTTTTTGAACGCGACTGTACATGTTACGTGTTAAGGTGATTCCATTTTAAGAATTAAATTTTACCGGAGTATTTAAACGAGTACGGCCTTTTTTAATATTATTCATTATTTTGCAATAAGTCCTGCATAGAGTTGCGTGTTGCAATGATAATGAAACTTTTTACACAATGTGGACGTGTTATAGTATTACATATAAACAAAATAAAAAATTTGATTCACCTTTATGCATGTGCGGTGTAGCGTGCACAGGTACAGTCACCTGCAATAAAATGTATAGGTTTGTGTTCTTACCGTGACACATTAAGGTTCACATTTAAATGAGTTGTATACATGATAGTGCTTGTGACTGTACATATTGCGGCTGCGCATCTCTGGTTGCTGGCCCTACTGCGCGCGCGCACGGAAGCTCCTCGCGCAAGCGCCGCTCATGCGCGCGAGGCGCACGCGATAGCAGAGCGAATGGATATATTATTGTGTAATCTGAGCGAATTAACAAGAACTTTATTATAATTAGAAATAAAAAACTGATTGTAATTTAATTTAAATGTTGAATAATAATATTAAGAAATAGTTGAAATGCATTTTTATTTTATTTATAGTCATAATTTTATTAATTTTTACTATGAATTTTATTTTTGTGCAATGTTTTTTTGGTCAGTTACAGCATGCCATAAAGGAGTTTTAATAGGCTAGTTGACTCATATCAAAAGTAATGAAAATAATGTGTCAGTACAAGGGTCCGAAATATACCAAGTTAAATAAATATAAAAAAGGGATTGCTGTAGAAATTAAATTTAAAAATGTTTTATTTTAACTTTTTTTCATCTGCCAAAAACGCTATCCACCATGTTCGTGAAATTAGCTGAGTAACGCATGGTCAAAATCCGTCAAACGCCAGTCGCAACCAATCAAGCATAACTGTCGGTTATGCCTCGCATGCGTATTGAATTGTTTACAATAATCGTGATGCTACGGCATAGATAATTCATAGACCATCAGGACCGAAGGCGTTTTTGACATTTTAGCAAAAACTTAATTTATAATTTATAGTGATAAAGGGTCCTGTTCTTCAGAAAAAAATTGTATTATTTTTTTTGGTGATGGCTATCAGTATCAGTAATTATTAATCATTTAGGTCCCAATAAAAAAGGGGTCAACTAGGGCCTATTAAATAAATTTAATAACGTTGCTCTTCCCCTCTGTAGGGATAGAACTTGTAATTTTTTAACGCTATATCGTGTTTTGCTCTAATAACTAATTTAGGAAAAAAATACATATAAAACGTTTACTTTTGCAAAAGTCATAATATTTGTATGTGTTTGAGCGCGCATATTTAAACGACTTCAAACAGGAGGAGGTTTTCAATTCGACGAAAACTTTTTTTGTATAAATTATTGATCAAATATTCTAAAATCATTTTTGTGTTTTTCGTAGGTTCCTGTAGGGCTCCTCTGGTATGCGCTAAACAATGGAGGAGCCTTCTAAAGGAAACCACTCGCATGCGAGATCGCGATGGAAGGTACTGAATATTTTCATGCCTATAATATTATACATTACTGTAATTATCCCTTACTGTACTCTTATTAGATTTTTTTTTCATGACAAAACAAGAAGCTAGCAGCCAAATGATGCATGATTAAACGACAAGATCGTAAATAATATAGGCCCCTACCTATTTACAAACCTAGTTATTATGAGTAGCTACGTATTGGCGTTAAGATGATGATTAATGTTATGTGATTACTGCAGGATTAAAGCAGCATATTTTTTTTAACAATAGTCATTAGCCTTAAATGAGTATTTATGCAATTCTTGTCATTACTCTCTCATTTAGTTTGTTATCAATAGATCTCTCTAATAAAACTTTTTCTGTTTCCAGAAGGCTGCCACTGTGATAGTAGCTGCTTTGCGTTTTAGGCGCAGTTGTCGTGTCCAAGATCAAGACAGTCTTTTTAATGATCAACTTATTTCTTTAGAATGTTCTGAAACCATGCTATCGTCAGAAGAATCCCTAAAGTCGTCACACAGTCACAGTGATGACTACGAAACTCCATATATATATGTATCTAGTTCCGTAGAAGTCACAACAGAGCGAAATTCCTCAAAAACCGATTGCTCCAATGCTTCCTCATCGCAACCAACTGGTTCAAGCCCTTCTTATATGGATCGTCCGACTAGCGTTTTCGCTCCAACTACACAAGTGTCTAATGTTGACACAAAGAAATCGTCCTCAAATCAAGAAATTAAACATCAGTATGAACCACAACCGGGTACGTCACGTGATAGTCTACCTTACATAGAGCCTCAAGATAGAAATCAAAATACAACTGCAGAAATAAATATTACTGCACCTAATTTTATTTTGGGTAAAAATTATGCGAAGATCTATTTTAAGCCACGCCTGCTTAAATTATATCCACAAATTGGAGTAAGTGAATTTAATGAGCCGATACGAGCTACAAGGCCACCAAAGCCTTCGCTGTCAGCGAATTTACCGTTGCCCAAAACAGACGTTCCAACCACTACTTTCAGCCCTCATGGACTGACGTGTCAGAATCTAAGTACGCTGCTATTAGCGGCGTTTCACTTAGAGTATGTACACAATAGGGTGTCATCTGGACCCCTTTCCCTCCAATCCTGCACTTGTGGTACTGAAACATCTTTGAGTAATACGACAAGAGATAGTTTATCACAATCAAGTCTTTTATCATCTACACAACAACCTGATGAGTGCTATTTGTATTCTAAGACGGAAGACTTAATTAGATCAGTAACAGTTGGCACCAGTGATACAAATGCTGCAAAATCTTATACTGAAATGCAGTCACGGCCAGATGATGACAGCGATAGTGATTCGGATATTTCACCAACTCCCCTAGACCTTGATGATGACGAACCTCTTCAGGATGATTCAAGAATACCGAGTGACGAAGATGAATACATCTCAAGTGACGGCTCCGATTATAAGAAAAGTTCGTCAGAAGAAGATTGTGAATCGGATTCATCATGTCTACGGATAGTGTGGCATAGACTACCTCTAAAAAGGAAACGTCCCAGAGCGCCTTTACCGTTTAGGCTGCGCTATGAGTCGCCGCCTAATGAAAATGATAACATTTATATTCCTGCGCCGCCACATGAAATCATTCGGCCAATTGCTTTATGACCTTCTCAGCGACAGAGCACCGCTCCGCCGAAAGACAAGCAGGATAAAGAACCTGATAAAAAAACTTAATAATTTACTTGTTTATTTACTGATACAGGTAATAATCGTTATTTTTTATATATTAGGTCCTTACCTATGAAATTGGTGTTTTGAATGGAGATTTTGGGGAATTCTGCATTTTCCGTACTAACATTTTATCAGTTTTCTTCACAACGGCAAATCCAGAGATAACAATATTTATAATATGTGGCATGTATCATTAGACAAGCTTGAGTAATATGTGTAATATCACACTTCATAAAAATTATTTAACCTTTTTAACTGAATGCAAATAAAATGATGTATTCGGGAGGCACTTAAAAATAGTTGTCTCCGTGTCCAATTTTAACACAATTAAACTTACAACAAATTATCAAAACAAATTAAAAGAGCTCAAAAATATAGTCTATTTTTAGACGAGGTAATTATTTTTTAGGAATACTCTGAAATACTAAGACAGAATAAAAACACCAATTTCATCGGTAAGGACCCAATATATGTATTTATTAGCGACCCTGATTTGTATTACCTACACAATTAAGAAGTAGGTAAGTGGCAAATAGGCGAGCCATAAAAAAAGATTCTTATTATTGTTATGACTGTGTGATATCAGATAATATCTTGTACATAGCATTTTCTACTAATTATGCGGGCTTAATATCTTTCTTATTCACTTTTCTATCGATCTAGCATATTTTATTTCTTTGGATATATTACAAAAAGCAAATTAATATTTTCATATACCTATATTAATTTGTGTAACATATATTAATTACTTGTTATGTAAAGTTTACAAGGGATATTCAATAATGTAAGTAAATAATAACGTGAGTCTATTTAATAAGGTATGTGATCATAGGCTAGTAAGCAAAACTATTATTCCGAGGCTTGTCATGCCTTGGAGCACCTTGCGCAGTACAGACTACAAGTAGTTATGTATATACAGTTTTAAGATAAATAGGTAGTAAGGCTTTAGGTTTTAAACCATTTCAAAGTGTTCTAGTGTTAAAGTTGGCCTAAAAACATCGACCCACCCTTCAGGGATATTGGCGTTGATACGTTTGTAGTATTTATATGTAATTAAATCCAAAGAAGCTCACACTTAAAATAATGTGTAGATATGTAATTAATTTGTAATAATAATTGTATCTAGTGTACAGACCAACATAGGTATCCATGTTTTAGAATTAAAATATGATAATTTATAAAATAATTAATGAAATGATGATAAGCTATCAATGCGTTTTAAAAAATATGAAAGAAATAGCGTAATAATCAAATATTAGGTAATTTAAATTTTTTATGTAATTAATGACAAATACGATATAATATTAGGATATATACAACGATAAATGAGTAGGTACTAAAACACCCTTACCGCGCCACTGATTCTGTAAAATTTTAAACTTTGTTTTACTTACAATTGATATTTTTAACCATCTTCGTGATTTTTCCCGATTGTGACTGCTACGCGGCTAAAAAAGTCCTGCGAAATTTTTTAAACAGCAACTTTTTACACCATTATGTACGTCAAATAGGTACCTATTCCTAAAAATTTGTATCGATATTTTCTAGTCGAAGACGTAATATGTCTGACTTGATGCAAGTAAAGTAATGAGTAAGTAGGTAATTCATATGAATTAGAAGATCACTTCGTCCGTAATAAGGCTGTATAATCTTTGATATAAAAATAGGGTACCTCTATTAATAATGATATCAATATTTTGATCTCTGGATGTTTAGAAGTGTTTAGTTTTGTTTTGGTGTCTGTTAATCACTTGTAAGCCGTATTGTATGATGTATATTCAATGTTGTGAAATAATACAAAAGAAATGCATAGTATATTTTATTTTCACAATTTCTCCTGCGGCCGAACTATATCCTCCTTGGACTTCTAGGGCAACAAATACTTAATAATACTCAGTTATTTATATTAAACACTATAATAGAATATAGTGTCCGTTGGAGCGAAGAGAGGAGCTTGAGCTGTGTCTTAATAAACCAATAGTATCAAATATACGCTTGGTAAATTAAAGGACGACGTTGCTTAGAATCTCCACTACCTCCCTTTCTCCACGATAATAGACAGGCAGCCTATAAAGACAGAAAATAGTTGTTTCCACACGCACTTTTATCATTGTAAAGATTAAAAATAGCAGAACACTATCATAGACAGAGTTCTGCGTACATAAATAATTACATTATTAACAACATAAAATATATAAATATGGACAGCAAATAATAATAACAAAGTTAAGGATACTGTATTAGTAGATATAAAACTAAATTTTACTATAATGCACTTCAAATCTTACCTAATTAACTGCCCTAAATGTGAAACAAAACGTGTTTTCAAAACTATATCTATATAATTTTAATGAAACAAAAACTTAACATCCATGTCAACCACGAAATGTGGTTGACATTTTTGATTTCACATAATAAATAAAATGCATAGAAATAAATTAAACAACACAAATTAATATTAAATAATTTCATACGCGCGTTGTTTTCTTTGCTTAACAATATCCTGAAAGAAAAATAGGTTGGTTAGTTTCAATAAAATATTGTAACTACTAGATCAGAGTATATTTCGAGTACACAGCGACGAGGAGCGTAGCGTGTAAATAATGAATGTTTGGACAACTCGAAACTTACTTTGAAAGTTAGCAGTCGCAGAGCGTCGCTATTTGTCTAGTCACAGTAAATGGGTACCCACTTTCGCTTTGCTTAAAATTTTGTGCAAACTTACAACTTCTTAGTATTTCGTTCTGAATCAGTCTTGTCTGGACGAAGAGAGCCGTCTGCGGTAGGAGTGTGCTTTCCTAGGCGAGGCGCTGTAGGAGCGCACTCCTGCGTAGAATTTGCCCTTCTGTGTAATAACCTCCAATCTAGCTGACGCTTCTACTCTTCCGTAGTCGTTTTCCAACGTGATCCTATAAAGACCGACGTCTTCGATTGTCACTTCTTCAATTTCTAGAATTCTCAGCATCTCATCCTTTTCTTTGATAGTTATTCGTGAAGATGGTGTAATGATCACACCATCTTTGTCCCAAGTGGCCCAGGGCGCTGGGAGGCCCTTGACAGCGCACTGAAAAACTACATGGTCACCTTCTTCGACGACTTTGTTGAAGGGATAAGTGTAGAACTTTGGGGCCATCTGGCGTGATGGACTGCATAGACGTCTGGCGTCTGGTCCTGTGAAATTTTTAATTTTTAAAAATTGGTTTTTGAAAATCATCAACAATAAGACCAGGGGTTGGACTGCTCAGTTTTTAAAAGTTTTTTAAGTATATAAGTAAATGTACCAGGTGTTCTAGATATAGAACGAGCAGGCGTTGATCGTGGAGTGGAGCGCGGCGTGGAGGCAGCCGACAGGAGAGCAGGAGGCCGCCTTAATCGTTGGCTTAATGTATTCGGTTCCCCAGGAGCTAGAAGAGACAAATAACTTGGAGTGATTAAAGTCTATTTATGAATAAGAGTAAAGTGTAAAAAGTTTTCTTCCAAAAAATAATATTGACCTGATTTTCGTGTTGATGATACGTTTTTGAAATGTAAATTGTTGATGACTTACGGTAGACGACTAGACAAGCGCTAGAGGTTGTTTTGCCAAGGGTGTTGGAAGCTTCGCACATGTAAGTTCCCTCGTCCTCTGCGGTCACCTGCTTGATCCTCAGGCGCGCAGCACCATCCTCAAACGTCCACTCATACACTTCTGGACATTCACGGATCAACTGAAATAAAAGCCCTCGATTATGTGATTTTTTATTATGTTAAAATTTTTCTCAAAAAATTTGTTGATACTTGCGTCGGGTGTCTGTGACAACAGACACATGCTGAATTCTCCTTTTAATATCTATATTATTACTGGTGTCACATATTAAACATTATAATTTCTATATAATAAAATAGTAGTTTACCTCCGTGTAGTGGAACCACCTAATATCAGGCTCAGGGTTCCCAGAAATCCGGCATTCAAATTCAATAGCATCCCCGTCGTGACACAAAAGGTCGGTTAGGTCTCTTTCGAAACGAGGGATGACATCAACTCGTCTGCGAAGTTTAGGTAATATTAAAATAAATCATATGTTAAACTTTGGGGAAAATTGAGTAAATTATAGAAATTCAAAAGGATTTGTTTTAATACAATTTTACGAACTATACGTGATAATGTTCCCTTAGGGTCAGCTCACACCGAGACGCGGCGACGCTTAAAAAGGATAATGGTTTCGCGATGCGTAGCGCTGAACAATTTCAGATTCTTGCAATCAAACGTGTACCCTTTTGTGTAGTAAATAAAGATAAATGTTGTATCGCTTCCCGGTGTGAGCTAACCTTTAAGCTTAAGTTACAGGGACGGACTCAACTTCAACTGCACTCTCCTAAATTGCAGTTTAAATAAAGTTTAAAAGGGATTGAGCAATCGATATTGAAACTGATACAAATCTATAACTTACCCATATCTAATGTTATGATCGTCTGCAGAATCAGGATCTGTAAATAATGAAATAATGTTATAACAGTAAATATAATTGGATTCGATATTATGGCTCTTTCCTATCAAATGCAACTGCAACTGTATAATTATTAACATAACATTTTATTAACATTAACATAAAGTGGACTGCGGTGCCTTTGCCTAGTCTCTGACTAGCCCTTAAGGGATAATAGTAGTGATTATATGTATGTATGTATAAAAAAAGAAATAAACAATCAACGCTTTTTGTCTTATCATTAATGTATAATTAAAATTGAATCAAAATCTGTGTTTAATTTTTATTAAAAAAAAATTGTTAAATTGTAAGCCCAACAAAATGATTGTCTGTATTCAAAAACTGTGTGCACATTGCCTAAGTTATGAATTATCATTAATGTCGTAGGGTAACAGCCCTAGACAAATATTTTACATTCACCAATCAGAATAGAACTCAACTAACCTTTAGCCAGTATTTGCAATGATATTATTGCTTTGGCTTCGCCGTGCACATTTCGTGCAACTACAGAGTATGCACCGGTGTAATCGAATTTAGCGTGAGGAATCTCGAAGCGGTACTCTGGGCCGTCACCCACACGTTTGAAGTGCGTGGCATCACGGTAATAATCCGGCTAAAATAAAAAAAATCATAAACACATAGAAAACTAAAATTGATATAATAATAAATAATAATAATAAATATCTTCAAACATTCACGCCTATCAACTAGCCCCATTTTAAGCAACTAACGCTGCTTGTATTACGGACACTAGATGACGGATAAATATATTTAATAGATAAATACATATAGATATCCTGAATATATATATAAATATATATACATCCAAGACTGGAGAACAAATGCTTGAAAATTCATTAACCAAACATTTGCCCCCACCGGGGATCGAACCCAGAACCTCTCGAGATGGCGACGCCTTGAGACCGGCATACAGACCACTCGACCACGGAGGTCGTCGATATAAAATAGAGATATCGTCTAAAAGTGAACTCCAAATCTTTCATAGTGAAAGAAGATTTCAATTTTAAGATTTCACCACCTCCATCCATCCTCCAAATTAACATCTCAAATAATTTACAGATGTCGGTTTAATCTGAATCTTATTAGGAGTACACGTAACCGGCGAGAGGTAATATTGGGTCCTTACCTATGAAATTGGTGTTTTTATTCTGTCTTAGTATTTTGTCTGTAACTATTAAGATTCAGAGTATTCCTAAAAATAATTACCTCGCCTAAAAATAGACCATATTTTTGAGCTGTTTTGATTTGTTTTGATTTAAGTTTAATTGTGTTAAAATTGGACACGGAGACAACTCTTTTTAAGTGCCTCCCGAATACATCATTTTATTTGCATTCACTTAAAAACGATAAATAATTTTTATGAAGTGCTATATTACACATATTACTAAAGCTTGTCTAATGATAGATGCCAAATATTATTATCTTTGGATTTGTCGTTGTGAAGAAAACTGATAAAATGTTAGTATGTAAAATGCAGACATCCCCAAAATCTCCATACAAGACACCAATTTCATAGGTAAGGACCTAATAGCAGCTGAATAAGCACCTTCAAGAAGTCCCGTAACCAGAACACATCAGGCTTAGGATCCCCAACCACTTCGCATTGAATGATTACCGTGTCCCCTTCATACGCCTCGCTCGACCTAGGCTTTCTTATAAACATTGGTTCTTTAGAGTAACTGAAATAAAATAAAATTTTACGTATAATCTGTCAAACGAATGTAAAAACTTCGAAGAATTTTTTTTTTTATTCAAATTGGAATATAATTTTAAGGGACGGTTCATAGTTACGTTGACGTATAAGCACGCAAGTGTGGCTGTGAAACGATATCACTATCTCGTGTAATTGTAATCTACACTTACGGTACATCAGGACTCATTAAAACTGGAGGAGTCATTTTCTTCTCAACGCTGTTTGCGTCTCCAATAACAATCACTTTCCCAGAAGTGGTTGCTTTTCCAACCTCATTGGATGCTGTGCACGAGTAGACGCCGCTGTCGCGAGGAGTCACAAAGGCGAGGGCCAGTTCGATCTGACCATCCCTGTCTAAGGTCATGATTGCTCGGCGACTTGGTCGTAGTCGCACTCCATCGCGGTACCATGTTACTCCCACTGAGGGATATGCTTCTACCACTGCTGATATTCTTAGTTCGTCGCCTGAAAAGAAGACAATATATAAACACTATAGAAATATACTCTGGCATAATTTCATCTGAAAGGTAAACAAAAGGCATATTTTTCAATACAAAAATAAAAATGAAATTTAATAAGGGCCTGTAACTTATATGAACATTAACCCCTTTAGGGTCACCGCGAATACCGGTATTCGCAAACAATAGATGTTTATATTGTTTCTGGTTTTCTGACCATTGACAGGCTGCGATACAAGTTCGACTCATTATGGCGACAGCTATTTTTATTAATAACTATAACAAATAATAATAGATTTCTAGACAGCGAACACTTGATATAAGTGCATATATATACGTATATGTATTGTCTTCCACGTGCTACGATCCTGGCACTCATCTTCATCGAAAAGGAAACGAGTGATTAAATAAAATTCTTATATTTAATACTTCAGGTATCAAATTAATGTCAACATCGTTTACGTGTACAATTTAAATAAACATTTCTAAATATATTTTTTAAGTTTTTTAAAGATCAATTTAATAAATTTTAGATGCATAATTTACGTAACCTACAAATACATTACATCTTTCTTTTACAGTAGTAGATTTAAGTAGACAGTGATAAACGCAAAAGACAAACCTTCATTCAGTCTATACAAAGGCTCCAGACCACAACAGAATTCGGGCGCTACATACGCCCTAATGCCTTTGTCCACCACCAGGCTACACCGGCAGCTAATAGCCCCACAGCTGTTCCTGGCCATAGCCTCATAGACGCCGCCATCTTCTAGAGTCGTTGGTGCTATTTCAAGTGTATGGAAATGTTCATCTTGCGATTTGGTATGCCGCTCTGTTAAAATAATACGAATTTTATATTATACCTCTTGATTTCTTGACTTATATTTATAAATGAGATAGATAGAGATAGATAAGATTTATTATTATTATTTATTATTAAACGAAGACAGCGACAATTAATGAGACACAAAATTAAAAAAGAGTTTTTCATGTTAATATTTTCATCTTTGCTAACCGTATCAACGCAGTGGAATTTGAATCTATCTATCTGTCGAATATCAAATTCTTCATAATAATATTAGTGAATCCACAATCATTGTCATTAAACATCCACATTTTTTATTTACAACTTTATTGTTTAACACACTTACATTGAAAATAGAAACAGTCAATATTATGTATACATTAATAGATCAAAAACAGCATCAATCGTATTGGCAGACGTTGACCAGCGATAGATTGAGAAACTTGGCATGTGGATACCGGTAATGTTTATTAAAAGACTTGCGTTCTACAACTCTCTAACAGATAAAGTAGTCAGTGCAGGCAAAACTCCATAGATGCTTAGAGACTATTTTTATAATTTGTACTACTAAATAATAGAACAACTAAAAGTAACAAAAAATAATGATATATCGTTATTTAGTATTTATTCATTTTTATAAATATCTAAATTAGTTATATTACAAACACAAAATAATTCAAAAGACTAGTCGTAATAATAAACAAAGAGTTAATCCGAACTATAGACTCACGATCAAGGGAGATCTCTTCGCCATCTTTGAACCAGACAACAGTCGGTGTCGGGCTGCCGACCACCTGACAAGTCAATCGGACCGGGTACGTGGCCTGGACACGCCGGTCCCTCAGCCGCATTGTAAACTGGGGGGGAAACTCTCCTTTCATGTCGGCCGACCGCTCCCTGCAAGTTATAGTACGTAACATATTGTGCTGTAACTATATTCGTATTCGTATGAATCCAATTAATTGGCACATCCGACTACGCTTGTTCGCGATTTTCTTGTTGTTAGAAATCTGATAGGATGCTCTACAATCTAACACAAAAGTTTGGAATGTTGAATTATTTTGATCAACATCAACATCAATGAGTAAAACACTATATTTTAGATTTTCGAATTTTACAAAATTTTACAAGATTGACAAAGATAATACGTACCTCTTTAACTTCGCATCAGCTTCCCATATTAATCTGTCCGTAACAACTGCGAGTCTCACATACGTAGAAGCTCGCCCATGGGCGTTGCTAGCCTCGCAGCTGTATCTAGCTTCGTCTTCAATTTTGATATCATTAATAGTCAAGTTACAGTCATAGCCGTTGAAAGAATTCTTCACCCTGTCGTCCTCTTCCTCAATCTCATGCCCGTTCTTCATCCAAATGACTTCTGGTGTCGGCTTCCCTTTAACACTACAGGTAAGACTTGCTGTTTTTCCAACCAAAACCTTAAGTTCACCAGGCAATATATCAACGAATTCAGGCCTGTCTCCGCCAATTCCAACGCCAATCGGTGCCGAGGTTTGGGAAGATTCACCCCAACCGTATCTGTTCCTTGGAGTAACTCTGAAGTGATATTCTTCTCCTTGCTTGAGGTTGAAAGCATCAAAAGAGTTTAGAGGGGTAATTCCTAACTCCGCCCAACGAGCTCCTCCGTCTTTGCCTAACAGCCAGCTCTCGACCTTGTACGCAAGGACCGGCGCCGCCGCACGAGGGTCTGGCTTTGGCCAGGCCAGAGAGACCCAGTTATTTCCACCGTCCACGACGCTTGGTTCGCCCGGGATGCGCTCCGGCACAGCTATAAACAAGAATCATTATCAGTGTGACAATGACCTTATAAGATACTTGAGTATTTGCCAGACGATTCGTCGTGCCAATCACCTAATTCATTTTGCAAAGAGTTGTTTGATCGATACATATAAAAATAAAGATAATTTCACTTTTTAAAGCGTTACGTAACAGTCGACAAAATATTAATCACGATATATTTTTCTAATTCAGTTCAGTAAAAGATCACTTATATGAACAGTGATTGAGTTACTTACATTTATATTTTCTTTCAGATGAAGACATTGCTGTATCATCAATGGGATATGTCCAATCTGATATTAAGTTTTCTGATGAAGCTCGCTGTCTAACCTAGGATGATAGGCAAATTATCTTAATTGATTTTCTGTTAAACACTACAAGAACGTTAGAATAATAAAATATATTTAAATACATACCACAACCGTTACAAATGCTCTATCACACCCATAAGCATTTCTTACAAAAATGCAGTAGGTACCCGCGTCTGATATAACTGATCTTTTCAATGTAAACTTGACATAGTCATCAGAAGTCATTTTACACACGCGCTGACTGTTTGTAATATCACGGATACCTTTCATAAAGTACACTGCAAGAAATAGCAATTAAGTAGTGAACGCTTCAAAAACAAAATACTATCATTTCACTAGTAACACAATATAATGAAAGGCAATTGATTACAGCCCTTACCTTTTGGCTTAGGTTCACCTTGAACTCTAAATGATATATTCAAGTCTTCTCCTATTGATATTAAAATGTCTTTCTCGGGTCGACCGACAATAATAGCGGGCTTTCCCTCAATTTCATTGGGTTGAACTACAGTTATTGCAGCGTTCATATCCACAGTTCCATGGGTACTGAATGCTCTGCAAGTATACATTCCGGACTCTTTCTCGGTCACATCAGTTAAAGACAATGTGTATAAGCCCTGTTCAACGAAAGTCCTAGCATTTGTGTAGCTGCCCGTTACTGATTGCCCTTCACGCAACCATTCTACCTTAGTTGGAGAGCCCCGTATTTCGACTTGTAGACCAATTGTACCTCCCCTTGTAACATTATAGTCTGTCAAAACATTGCCAAAATGAGGTCTTCTCGATTCCAAAGATTGCCGATTAAGTCTAGATTTTTCAACTGTAGCCAAATTTGGACTTAGACATCTATCTTTGCCTAAAACAATGTTAATAATTATTACATACCTTGAAAATTAACACTGAATGTTATTATTGACCATGCATATTTAGAATGAAAATGATTATATTTAGTGAATGAATAAATAAAATGGAAATTAATTTAAAAACGAATGAAATAAAATAATTTTTCTTCTTACCAGTGAAACTAACAACATGAGTGATTTGATCTGACCACACAGAGTTTTCTGCTTTGCATGTGTATTTTCCGCTGTCGTCAGACGTGGGATGTGTGATGGCTAGTCGACAAACACCATCAGCTAAGTAATACGCTTGGTACCTTTCGTTGTGGCTGATTAATTTGTCATCTTTTAACCAGGTTATGGTGGGAACAGGCTGTCCCCGGATTCGACACTCGAGGACCAACTCATTTTCAGCCAAGTGATACATATCTATTAAAAGATGATTATCAGAATGATCATTGAAACATAACATGTATGTATACCGACATGGCTTTGCTGTTTTTAAAGCCTTAATATACGCACTTGCATAATAATATAGGGCACATGATGAGAAATCCGATATAATTATGATATATCTCGTTCAGCTAAATAAGATGTGAAAAGGTGCCGAAAAACGAACAGTTGGTCGTAGAAACAAAATTCCGTATAGGTGCCGAAATATTGGTGTAAACACCTCTATCTACTCCTTCGGGGAAAAGAGGCGTGACAATAAATGTTATAATGAAGGATAGGATATTTTTTCATTTTAATAATCTCTTTTCTCAACCGTTTTGCAATTATTTAGTTATTATTTTACGTACATAAGTAGCACCTAATTACGCTGTCAACGCGAAAAATGTTCATCATTTGAAACTTTAGGAGTTGTAAGCGCGATGTCTAGCTTGTTCACACGGTTTATTTCTAGGAAACGATACAGCTTTAAGCGAGATTTTTTTAGGTAGGTATAGTAGAAAATTCGCAGAGGACTATAGAGTGATTTTTGGAGTAAAAGTAAATTGAAACCATAAATATAAATAATGTCAAAAGTTCAAAATTAAATAGACCAATAATAGAAGTTATAAATTACTGCTTTTCAATTAAGTACTTAAACAACGTTGAAAAAAAACCACTGATCAAATAAAATATACCTCGACTATATTTTTCAACTGACAGAAAACGTGAAATGCAAACTCGTCCCTTTAAGTATGCACATATATAATTTTAACGTGTGAGGTCAGAAAGTAATGATTACAGACGAGATTTGGCGTTTTTTTCTTTAACGCCACGTTACTCTAAGCAGGTTTCGTATTTATTTATGTTTAATTTTATTTTGACTTGGTAGACCAATAGAAAAGACTAATACAAAAATCCAGTATAAACTTTAATTGACATGATAATGCAATAATATAAAATTAATATAAATAATAAATCGGTTTAACTTACCTCTAATTGACCTTGTGAATGTCGGAGGAATGGGCGTTGCCTCGTAACTGGGATAGACTTTAAGGGTTGCACACGAATTAATAGACCCGTTTTCATTTTCAACTGTGCAACTGTATTCAGCTGAATCACTTGGAACAGCATTCAAGACTTCCAATGTAATAAGACCATCCATAAATTTTGTTCTATATTTCATCTTATTGTCTAAAATAACTCCATTTTTATACCATGTAACTTTAGTATCACTTGATGATAAGACGCTGCATGTTAACTTTACTCGCGAACCTTCTACAGCAGTTCTGTCTGTTAAATACGTAGAGAATACCGGCTTTCTCTTTATATCCCGAATGGTGCTTCCCTGTTTTTCTGACAACACACTCCTTGCTTCACTTAACGCTTTTGGTCTATGCCTTATTTCAGATCGTCTTTCCAAATGATCTCTGCCTCTTGTTTCAAGCTGTGGTGGAACTGAAGATCTCATTTGTGCGTCTAAAATTAATGTTTCAGCCTTATAAATGGTCGAACTTTGCCCATTAACCGCACATTCAGGTCCATATTTATCAACACCAAAAGACCTCTCTCTATATCCAGATGGTCTGGTAAAGTCCATTGTATAATCTTTATGATTAGGACCAAAGAATGTAGGTTTTTCTTTCATTTCATGTTTTGCCTGTCGCGCCGTGGGTTCATAATAATATTCTTTGATATGAGGTTGAGTATCTTTTGAAGAATCATACTCTTTTAATCTCACTTGCTGTTCTTGCAAAGCACTTTCTTTTTGATTATTTGTTTTTATTGTATGTTCTATGTCTTGCTTATCCGCATATTCTATTTCTTTCCACTTCTGTTCTTTTTTTATTTCTTTTCCATCTTTTTTATTTACACCCGAATCTGGAAAATTCTTTGTTTTTCGATCCATATCCTTGTTTTGCTTCAATAGTTGTTCTTTGTGTTCATGATCTTCTTTTATTTTAGGTTCCTTTGCTTCTCTATTTTTATCCACACTTAAAGCTTGATCATCTATTACCTGTTCTTCTTTTTTCCGTTCCACTTTTGCCTTCCGTTCCTTCGCCTCTTTTTCTATTTTTAATTTCCCCTCCAATTTTATATTTGAATCAGTCTTCTCTTTTTGCACTTTTTCTGGTTGTTCTTCTTTTTCTTTATTCTCTTTATTTATTTTTAATTTTCGATCATTGACCTCCTTTTCTTTACGCTCCATCTCTTCTTTCTCCTTTAGTGCTTTCGCTTCTTTTTCCTTTAGCTCTTGTTCTTGTTTTGCTTTTCGTTCTCTAGCTTCAATTTCCTGTTTTTCATGTTCTGCTTTTGATTTTAGATCTTTTGCCTCGTTTTCCAACCGTTTATTTTCTTCTTTCTCTTTTTGAATATCCGCTTCTTTCTCTTTCTTTTCTTGTTCTTTTCTTTCTGCCTTTAGCTCAAGATCCTTTGCCTCCTTTTCTTTTAGGTCCTTCTCTTTTCTCAATTTCGCTTCTGTGTCTTTCTTTTGTTGTTCTTCTTTTTCTGCTCTTAGCTTAAGATCCTCTTCTTCCTTTTCTTTTCGCTCCTTCTCTTGCTTTTCCTTTTGCGATTTTGCTTCATTTTCTTTCTTTTCTTTTTCTTTCTTTTCTTGTGTGTCTTTTTGAACTCTCAGTTTTAGATCATTGGCCTCTTCTTCTTTTATCTCTTTCTCTTCTTTCGCCTTCAGCACTTTTGCTTCTTTTTCTTTCTTTTCTTTTTCTTCTTTTTCTTTAAGTTTATGTGCTTCATTTTCCTGTTTTTCTTTATCGGCTTTTAATTTTTGTTTCGCTGTCTCTATTTCTTTTCGATTCATCTCTTCTTCTTCATTTTTTATTTTCTCTTCTCTTCCCTTCTTTTTTTGTTCGTGTTTCTCTTCCTTTAATTTTAGTTCTTTTGCCTCTTTTTCTTTTAACTTATTCTCTGCTTTCTCTTTTTCCATTTGCGCTTCTTTTTCTTTCTGCTCTTGTTCTGCTCTGACTTTGCGTTCTATTGCTTCACTTTCCTGTTTTTCCTGCTCTTTCTTTAATATTTCATCCTTTGCCTCCTTTTTCTTTCGTTCTTTGCCTTGTTTCTCTTTTAGCAATTTCACTTCTTTCTCTTTCTTCTCTTGTTCTTCTTTTTCTTTAAGTTCTCTTGCTTCATTTTCCTGTTTCTTTTTATCAGTTTTGGATTTACGATCAGTAGCCTCCTTTTCTTTTTGCTTCTTTTCTTCTTCTTCATTTTGCATTTCCGCTTCTTTTTGGTTCTGTTCTTGTTCTGCTTTTGCTTTGTGCTCTCTTGCTTCTGTCTCTTGTTTTTCTTTCTCTGCCTGTAATTTTAGGTCATTGGCCTCCTTTTCTTTTTGCTTCTTTTCTTCTTCTTTTTGCATTTCCGCTTCTTTTTGTTTCTGTTCTTGTTCTGCTTTTGCTTTGCGCTCTCTTGCTTCTGCCTCTTGTTTTTCTTTCTCTGCCTGTAATTTTAGGTCATTGGCCTCCTTTTCTTTTTGCTTCTTTTCTTCTTCTTCTTTTTGCATTTCCGCTTCTTTTTGTTTCTGTTCTTGTTCTGCTTTTGCTTTGCGCTCTCTTGCTTCTGCCTCTTGTTTTTCTTTCTCTGCCTGTAATTTTAGGTCATTGGCCTCCTTTTCTTTTTGCTTCTTTTCTTCTTCTTTTTGCATTTCCGCTTCTTTTTGTTTCTGTTCTTTTTCTGCTTTTGCTTTGCGCTCTCTTGCTTCTGCCTCTTGTTTTTCTTTCTCTGCCTGTAATTTTAGGTCATTGGCCTCCTTTTCTTTTTGCTTCTTTTCTTCTTCTTCTTTTTGCATTTCCGCTTCTTTTTGTTTCTGTTCTTGTTCTGCTTTTGCTTTGCGCTCTCTTGCTTCTGTCTCTTGTTTTTCTTTCTCTGCCTGTAATTTTAGGTCATAGGCCTCCTTTTCTTTTTGCTTCTTTTCTTCTTCTTCTTTTTGCATTTCCGCTTCTTTTTGTTTCTGTTCTTGTTCTGCTTTTGCTTTGCGCTCTCTTGCTTCTGTCTCTTGTTTTTCTTTCTCTGCCTGTAATTTTAGGTCATTAGCCTCCTTTTCTTTTTGCTTCCTTTCTTCTTCTTCTTTTTGCATTTCTGCTTCTTTTTGTTTCTGTTCTTGTTCTGCTTTTGCTTTGCGCTCTCTTGCTTCTTTCTCTTGTTTTTCTTTCTCTGCCTGTAATTTTAGGTCATTGGCCTCTTTTTCTTTTTGCTCTTTCATGTCTTCCTCCTTTACCATTTTTGCTTCTTGTACTTTCTTTTCATGTATTTCCGCTTCTTTTTCTTTCTGTTCTTGTTCTGCCATTGCTTTGTGCTCTTTTGCTTCTGTCTTCTGTTTATCTTTCTCTGCCAGTAATTTTAGGTCATTGGCCTCCTTTTCATTTTGCTCTTTCTCGTCTTCTTCTTTAAGTTTTAGCTTCTCGGTTTGTTTTTCTTTTCGCCCTTTCTCTTTTTTCTCCTTAAGCGTTTTCGCGTTTCTTTCTTTCTCTTCTTGTTTATCTTTTTCCAGATTTAGTTTTAGATCTGTGGCCTCCTTTTCTTTTCGCTCTTTCTCTTCTTTCTCCTTAAGCGTCTTTGCTTCTCTTTCTTGCTTTTCTTGTTCTTCTTTATCCAGCTCGAGTTTTAGTTCTTTGGCCACCTTTTCATTTTGCTCTTTTTCTTCTTTTTCCATATGTATTTTAGTTTCTTCTTTTTTCTTTTCTTGTTCATCTTTTCCGCTTAGTTCCCGAGCTTCGTTTTCCTGTTTATCTTTTTCTGCCATTAGTTTTAGATCCTTGGCCTGCTTTTCATCTCGTACTTTCTCGTCTTCCTGAATTAGTGTTTTTGCTTCTTTTTCTTCGTTTTCTTTTTCTTTCTTTTCTTGTTCTTTCTTTCCTGTCTTTACTTTAAGTTCTTTAGCCACCATTTCTTTGTCCTCTATCTCTTCTTTTTCTTCAAGCGCTTTTGCTTCTCTGTCTTTCTTTTCTCTTTCTTCGTTTTCTTTCATTTCCAGTTCATACTTATTGGCCTTTATTTCCAGATCCTTTGCCTCCTTTTCTTCTTGTTCAATCTTTTCTTTTTCCTGGAGCGTATTCGCTTCTCTTTCTATCTTTTCTTTTTCTATCTGGTTTTGTTCTGCCTTTTCGGTCTTCAATGTAACTTCTTTTGCCTCTATTTCTTTTCGCTCTTTCTCTTCATTCTCGTGGAGCGTTTTTGCTTCTATTTCTATCTTTCCTTTTTCTTCTTTTTCTTTATATTCTTGCTCTTCCTTTTCAGTCTTAAGTTTGAGTTCATTTGCCACCTTTGCTATTTCCTCTTTCTTATCTTTTTCCTTCAGCGTTTTTGCTTCTCTTTCTTTCCTTTCCTGTTCATCTTTGTCGGCCTTTAGTTTGGACTTCTTCGCCTTCTCTTCTCGCTCTTTCTCTTCTTTGTCCTGGAGCGTTTTCGCTTCACTTTCTATCTTTTCTTTTTCTTTCTTGTCTTGTTCTTCCTTTACTCTCTTTGATTTGAGCTCTTTTTCCTCCCTTTCTTTTTGCTCATTCTCTTCTTTCTCCTTAAGCGTTTTCACTTCTTTTTCTTTATTTTCCTGTTCATCGTTTTGTGCTTTTAGTTTAAGACCCATTGCCTCCTTTTCTTCTCGCTTTTTCTCTTTTTTCTCATCAATTGTTTTCGCTTCTCTTTCTATGATTTCTTTTTCTTTCTTTTCTTGTTCTTCCTGTTGTGCCTTTCGTTTCAGTTCCTGTGTCTCTTTTTCTTTTAGCGTTTTGTCTTCCTTTTCTTGATCCTTAACCTTTTTCTTTTCTACTTTTTCTTGATCTTCCTTTTCTGATTTTAGCTTGAGCTCTTCTTTTTGTTCTGTCTCTTTTTTCTCCTTAAGCGTTTTCGCTTCTCTTTCTATTTCTTCTTCTTCTTTCTTTATATGTTCATCCTTTTCGCCCTTTAGTTTGAGATCATTTGCTGTCATTTCTTTCTGCTTTTCTTTTTCTGACCCTTCGCATTCTTTAAGCCCTGTTGCTTCATTTTCTTGTTTCTCTTTATCAGTTTTAGATTTATGCTCAGCTGCCTTCTTTTCTTTTCGCTTCTTTTCTTCTGCCTCTTTTTGCATTTCCGCTACGTTTTCTTTCTGTTCTTGTTCTACTTTGTATTCTCTTGGATCAGTCTCAAGGTTTTCTTTCTTTAATTTTAGATCATTGGCCTTTTTTTCGTTTTGCTCTTTCTCTTCTTTCTCCTGTACTATTGTTGCTTCTTGTTCTTTTTTTTCGTGTACTTCTTTTTCTTTACGTTCTCTGGCTTCAAATTCTTGTTTTTCCTGTTCTGCCTTTAGTTTAAGATCTGCCTGCTGTTCTTTTTGCTCTACCTCTTCTTTCTCCCTAAGCGCTTTCGCTTCTTTTTCTTTCTTTTCTTGTTCTTCCTTTTCTGCTGTTAGCTTGAGTTCCTTTGCTTCTTTTTCATTACAGTCCTTCTCTTCATTATTGTTGAGCGATTTTTTGTCCTTACGCTGCATTTCGGTTTCTTTGTTTAATTTGTTTTTATTCTCTTCATCCCCTTTTTGATCTTTCTCGTCATTCTCTTCTTGAATTATTGATTCTTGGTCTTCCGTTTCATATTTATCTTTGCATGCTTTTAGGTTTTCATCTTCCTGCTTCTCTTCTCTATATTTTTCTCGCTTTTCTTGTTCTTCTTTCGCTTCCTTATCCTGGTGTTCTTTATCTGCTGTTAATTTTTGATCTTTTACCTCTTGGTCTTTTTGTTCTTTCTCTTTTGGTGTTTTCTCAATTAATTCTTTCATTTCTGGTTCCTCTTTTCGTTGTAGTTCTTTCCCTTTCTCTTCTTGGTTTTCATTATCTACATTTAATTTTAGATCCATTTCTTTCGTTTCTTTAGGTAAATTTTCATCCACTTCGTAAGAATTTTCTTCTTTTTCCTGTTTATCCTTAGCTTTTGGTTCACTTACTCCGGTTTCCTGCTTTTCTTTTTTATGTTGTCGTAGTTGAAGCTCTTCTTTCTCTTCTTCTTTCTGTTCTTTCGCTTCTACTTCTTTCAGTGCTGTCTCTAGTTGTGCTTTTTTATTCTGTTCCTCTTTTGCTTTAAGTTCTCTTATTTTATCTTCCTGTTTGTCGTTGTCAGTTTTCAATTTAGATTTACTCTCCTCAATTTCTTTTCGTTCCTTGTCTTTCTGCTCTGTTAGCTTTATGTCTATTTGTTCTTGCTTCTTCTGTCCTTCTAGTGTTTGAAGAATAATTTTTTCCTTTTCTTGGTTTTGTTTTTCTGTTTTTAATATTTCATCCATCTCCTCTTTGTCTTTAAGCTCTATTACTTGCAGTGACTCATGTATTTCATCTTTCTTTTCTTTGTTTTCTATGGTATCATTCAGTTCTCTAGATTCCATACTTTGATCATCTTGTTTTACTTTCAATTTCAGATCTTTTTCTTCATTTTCTTTTTGCTCTAACTCTGTTTGCGATTGCACTTCATTTTCAACCTTTTCTAGTTTTGCTTCGAGTTCTTTTTCTAAATTTAACTTTTCCAGCTTTTCGTTTTCTTTGTGTTTTTCTGTAACCTGTTCTTGAATTTCTGTTTCTGATTGTAATTTAAGATCTTTAGCGACTTTTGTCTTAGAGTCATTGTCTTTCATCACGTTTTCTAACTGTCTGTTACTTTCCTGTTCTTCTTTTGCTCCGTATTCGGCAGTTGCCAATCCTCTTTCAGTTTCAGGTTTTAATTCTTTTTCGTTTTCTTTTTCTACAGCCTCCAATAGCGCTTCCTGATCATTTGATTTGAGGATTTCTGTACCAAGATAATTTTGTTCAGAAATGATTTTCTGTTCCTTGAAATCCAAATCTTTTGATTCCTCATCATTTCTCAATACTTTTTCTTTCCTTTCTTTCTTAGTTGTTTCTATTTCTTGATTTTCTTCTCCACTTTCTGTTTTTTGTTGTATTGGATCTACATCTTTTAATTTTGATTTAGCTACCAACTCTTTTTCTTCATCTATATTCTGGACAGTTTCTCCAATGCCTGTTACATTTAGTACTTTGTTCACTCGTTGTGTTTTCTGATTTTCATGTGCTTCGACTTCATTAATTTCTTTTTCGTGTTCCTTTTTGTTTGTTTTTGTGGTCTTTTCCATATCTTCTACCTCTTTTTGTTGTATTGCTTCAGTTTCAGTAAATTTGTTTGCTGTTTGCTTCCCATCTTTTTGTACCTTTGCTTCTAAAGTTTCTTGTACTTCTTTAGTTTTTTGTTCTGTTTCTTCTTTTTCTCTTGATTCTTTCATTTCCATTTCACGTGACGTCGTTGCCACTATTTGTTCATAATCTTGCTTATCTTTTTGCTCTATATTCTGTTGTTGTATTTCGTCTTGTATATTTGCCTTTTCGTTCTCATTAGATTGATATTCTTGTGTTTCTTTTTCTATATTTTGCCTTTCTTCCATCATTGATGCACATTTACCTTCCTTTTGTTCTTCTACTTCTTTTGAGAGATCATGACATTTGTTATCTTTTAATTGCTTTTCAACATATTTTTCCGTGCTTTCACCTTCCATTTTACTTGTTTCTATTTGACATAGATCATCATGCTTTTCATGTTTTTCTTTTAATTCATTTTCTTCCCTTTGTAAGACAACTGTATCTTTCTCGCCTTCTATGCCTTTTTCAGTTACACCCTCCTCTTGTTTTGACATTGCTTTTACATTCTTCACTAAATTATCCTCTTCTTTAGTAATCATTTCATCATTTTGTATCTGTAAAGTTTCTTCTAAGCCTCTCTCCAAGAAACTTTCTTGCGCATTTGAAGTACTTGGTTCATTAGTGTACTGGAATTTTGAATCGTCCATTTCTTGTTTCGTCTCTAATTTTTCATCATTTGTTTCTCGTTCTTTTTGCGACACTACTTTCATGTTATGGTCATGTATCAATGTTTTAGGTTCTTCTGACTTGTCGTCGACGTGAATAAGTACTTGCTCAGTTGAAGATTCAAATTGTTTAGAGGTTGAAGGAATTGCATCATCTAGAGATGTAACAGAGGGCGAGTTAGGATCATTAGAAGATGTAGTAACTGTTATGTGTAATTCTTTCGACAAAAGATCTTCTTCTACTCCAAGAAGTGCGTGTTCAGTTGGTTCTGGTAATGAATTTGAAGCAAGCTCTTGTACCTTTTCTTGACTCTCTACCACAACTGTTTGTAAAGGCTTTTGTTTTGTTGCGTCATAGCTTAACTCAGCATTGTCAGTTTCTTTACTATCTATAATTGGCTTCTTACTGAATTCAATAGTTTTAACAAAGTTCAAAATAGAAACGGATATCTTTTTCAGCATTGGAATTTTGTCCTTCACTTCTATAGTAGATTGCTCATCGATACTTTTTAACTGATTATCGATGCAATTCATGATGTCGCTATTCTTTTTTTCATATTTTAACTCAATCAAAATAGAATCCACATTAATTTTCAGTTCATTTAGAATTATTTTTGTGAATGAAGCATCACTTGGTAGTCTGGCAGTTTTATCAAGATTAATATAGAACTTTATATCTTCAAAATGATTCAAGGCATTTCGGATCGACTTCGCAAATTTTTGTAGTTTCTTTCTGTCCAGCTCTTCCTCAGCACTGTTAGATAAAGTGTTGATGTATTTAATAGACCGTAGCAAATTTTCTGACGGTTTTCCAAAATTTTCAAACATAAATTGTTTTTGAATACTTATAATAGTACTTCGCATATTTGAAATACTTCCATAAACAGAATGTACAGCAGTTATTATATTATCTCTTATACAAGTCGGAAGGCTAGTTTCCAAAGCTATATCCTTTTCAATAGAAAACACTTTATCTTCGATTTGATCTAAGTTTTGTATAATTTCAATACCCTTTTCTATTAAATTATCTGAACTACCTGTGAATCCTAATTTCAGCGACTTCATTGTATTCCTAAGATTATCTAAATTGGACACGATATCACTTAAATGAGAACTTCCAGCAACAGCATCAACATTAGATGCAATTTCTAACAATTGTACCGTGTGGTCTGTGTCATCAGAGCATTTACCTAACACATCTTCCGATTTAACATCTGTATCTATTGTTTTAGGGGTTTGCGTATCATTCATATTATTCACTAGTAATTGTAATGTTGCACATGCTTCTTTAAGAAGATTCGGAGGACTATCTTCATTAATTTGAAGTTGGACACTTCTCACACTGCACTCTAAGTCATCAAGAGTTTCATTGAGAGTATCATTAGCCGCTCCATCAAAGTCTCGCTTTAATTTTATAATAACGGTTTGAACTTCATCCAAACTATCCTTAAGGGCCTCTGTATCTTCTGTAGATCTCTCACTGGAAGTCAAATCAACTTTTCCACTCACTTCTTGCAGCAAACATTCAAGTTGTTTCATTGACTCTTCTTTAGTGGATTCACTTTCAACAGCTGAAACAAAACAAGAACATGGCATCAAAAGTAATAAATATTTAATATAGCTGTCTTTGACAATATCTTATAATGTGTTTAGATTGTGCATTATTATGTAATATTTTATTCAAATATTTTTATTCGTTTATTAATATATTTATAGTTAGGTATTTAATCACTACATGCACGCATACTCGAATTTTAATTAGTACATCTACGAGCAAAAAAAGTCACTATTTTACTACCTAGTCCTTTAATGTCACTAATACTAATGTTATAATGATGTGATGTATATACAATAGAGTAAATGAATTTTGACAAAGTTGAAACATTAAAAGTAAAAATTTAACGTAAATTAATATATGTAACATACTTTATATTGTCTCTAGAACAATCTTTCTATTTTATGACGTAAAGGATTATATAATTTATGTAAATGTTTAAAAATAACAATACCGTAAATGAATATGACTGTTTTGGCTGTTAGTAATTTAACGACTTTATTCCCTAACAGCCTCTATGGATAATGTAATAAAAATGTAGTGAACTGCACTGGTTAGTTGCTTCATTTTACTTTTACAAGTTGCCACTTAATAATATCGCAAATTCGCAATCTTGTTGCAAGACATAAATATAAATAAATATCTTCAGACATTCTCACCTATCAACTAGTCCCATTTTAAGCAACTAATGCTGCTTGTGTTACGGATACTAGATGACGGATAAATATAATATACAATATTTAATAGATAAATACATATAAATATCCTGAATATATATAAACATCCAAGACTGGAGAACAAATGCCTGAAAATTCATCACCCAAACATTTGCCCCCATCGGGGATCGAACCCAGAACCTCTCGAGATGGCGACGCCTTGAGATACAGACCACTCGACCACGGAGGTCGTCAAAGACATGCAATTAATAATTTTACGTCAGTAATATTTTAAAAAGTGTGATTTTTTTTAAAAAGAGGTTATTAAATTCGTAATTTTGGGCTTTAAAATGTAATATAAAATGAGGATGTGTAAAAAGACACTAAAAGGCAGACAAAAAAATGTAAGTAGAGCCGTAACAATGGTAACGTAACAACTGAGTTCACTAGGGTCAAAACTTACCAAGATACGATGTCATTTGCGCAGCAACAGCATTGCCTCTCAAATCTTCTTGTAAATGAATGATACTTTCGGATATCCTCTCAAGTTTTTGCGCAGACAGTACGGGTGTAATATTCTCCACACCTTCAGTTACATTTGCTAGTAAGACAGATAACGCTTGTGTGAGCTCTACTGCCAATTGGGCACTCTGAGCTTTATTTTCAAGTAATATCGACGTAATTCTGTCTCGTAAGTCTTTCGCTATGTTGACCGTCACATTGAAATTTTGTTCCTTCATTACAGATAATACCTCTATCGCTTCTGTTATTTCTTCAGATAGAAATTCTTCTATATGCTGAAGTAGATTGATGGAACCTGAAAAGTTTGCAAGAATTAATTAGTCAACGAGCACAAAACGAGACACAATAGATACATCTATTGTTTGCGAACCTATTGGATTGCGGTGTCCGCCAAGGAGTTAAGTAACAATCACAATTGTTATATTGTCAGAATATCTTTGTAATGTGATGCATTACATTATTATTGGCACCCAACATTGCCCACATGACTATTAAAGTATAATTTATAACACCTAAAATTAGCGTAAGTCCTGGCGTCACGTCACTAAGGAAATGAGTGCTGTATTTTTTGCAATATTCAAACAACACGGTGAACCTGTTGCCAAAAGACAGTATGATATGAAGAGAGCATATAAAATATTATACTTTTTCATTCTTAAATTCTAAGCTTCTTGAATTTTAAGTTTACCTTAAATTTTCATCAATTTACTGTTTCATAATTATGTACTAACTATTCCGTACTATTTTACTTATCTACTGTTTATGATAAGCTTATCAAAACCATAAGAACAATTAGATATTAATATGTATAGGCACATTTATTATGAAAGAAATTCGTGTATTATTTATTAATAAGACATTGATATTTTTAATAGTTTAAACTTGAACTTATCTATTAAAGGTATAATGTGTATAAACTGTAATTCCTTAGTATTGTAAACAATATTAAAAGTTAGCATGATAGTTTAAACAATTCTTAACAATTGTGACAAAACTGTGTCGTCATATTAGTTCTTAATACAATTGTCTTTTAATAGAGATATTAAAAGGACTAAGTAATGATAGTAAGTAGTTAAGTATCACATTGTCATGATTATTGTAATAACACCAATTATCTACACTTGCATACATGAGCTTTATGCTCTTGTAATTAACTGTCACGTGAATCCACTATGAATGGTTCTGAAAAATGTAGATTACCGTAAAATGCTGTATCGTAAACGTCAATTATTTTTTTTATTAAACACACCCAGAAAAGTTAAATGTCTCAACACTAGGTACCCATGGTAAGCCTATCGCTTCACAATATAAGTCCATATAAAAGGCAAAGCAAAGCAAGGAAAGAGAACTACAGGTTTTCTTTAAGCCTCCTTGCTTATATATGAGACGCCTTTTACTTTTCACGCCTTGTTTGAAGAAATCTCTTGTGTGAGATTGAACCATGCTGAATTAGTTTTTAAAGCTCAATAACTATTAATTTAATAGTATATATAATAATTTTTTGGATCATACAAAATATTAAATTGCTCCACAGCATTAATAACCTTTCCCATATACTTTTATTATTTTAAAGACGTGAGCCAATGGAGTTGCATTGAAAACCTTTTGGCGTTACGTTATTTGTTCGAGCTACGATTATTTTAAAATTGTTCTAATAATTACTGGAACCACGAGAACCGAGAGATTCACCGAAACATTGAAACACAAGAATTTAAAGTTTTCAATCCATATAAGTTGTTATAATCACAATTTAATAATAGGCAAAAAACTGTTTCAGAAACCATTACAGAGGATGGAAAGAAAAAGTGTACGAGTATTACGCAAAAATTGTGTTTTATGTTAAAATTATAAGCTGTAATGTTGGTTACAAATATTAATTTTCTTCGAATGTATTATTTGATATATATTAAGACAGCAAATCTACAAAGAAGTATTAGCACAAGTTATAAATTAGCCTTCAAAGGTGAAAGAATCCATAGTTGCTTCTGTAAATAAAATTAATAAGCTAATAGAATCACATCTTTAATTACCGAGAATTTCCGCAACAGGAAAATCTTCTTTAACTTCCATTGCCATTTTAAGTTCAGTTTTATAGTTGTCAATGCACTTAATTTCATCATCGTGTAAGTCTTCACCTTTTTCTTTCACAGTTTTCTCGATTGTGCAAGAAATGTCAGAATTTGCTACAACTGGTTTCTCAAATTTAACTGTATCCTTGTCAAAGTATTCTTCACTTTCATTTGTGATTTCAAAATGAGTAATCTGTTGTGATACACTATCAGGTTGAATGGATAACAATTCATGAGATTCTTCAAACGTAGGCATAATATTTACATTTGAGATCTGCATGACTTGCTTTTGACTTCCTGTTGGTTCAACCGTTTCCCCAGGTTGACTTATATAAATATGCTCTTCTAAATTATTTTCAATAATTTCATCATTTTCGTACATTTTAATATCAGGATGTATTTCCTCAACATGATCTGTTTTTGCGTTCGCTTTAGATACTTCATCAGTTGAAACATCCTCATCATGAAGAGTAAGAATGGGTACTGGTTCTTTCACGACAGTTTTTACAGAACTATCAATATCCTCTTTGACTATGTTTGAAATTTCATCAATAGTCGGTTGATCTAAAATAGCAGCAGTGATTACTTTTATGGCTTCTTTGCAAGCTTCCATAACATCTGCAGGTACGGCTTGTTCTACTTTCTTTACGGAAATTTCCGTTTTCAATATTGGTGACTCTAGAATTTCTACATCCTGTGCATTGTGAAGGTTATTTTCAGCTGCTACAACAGGAATTTCAATGACTGATTTTACTATTTCAGTTTCAGTGTTTTGTAGAGTTTCTGTACATTTTTGTTCAAAAGGACTTCCTGATGTACAAGCTATTGTAAGACTAATACCTTCTTCTACCGATGTTTTTTCTGGTTGAACTGTTTCAATGACTGCATACTGGTCAGATGTGTTAGAAGTTAACTCAGATAATGCTACTTGCTCTTCAATAGATGGTATTATAAAATCATTGGTGGTATCATCTTTGATCGCAAAACTTTGTAATTCTACGATATTCATCGAAGATTCGACAGACTGATCGACAGCGATAGCGTCGTTAATTTCATTAACCAAATTAGCAAAAGAGACTGGCACAAGATTTTCATCGTTTAAGGTTGCTGTTGCTTCATCATCTAAAGTGCAAGTATCCAATTTTCCTTTATCATCTATAATGATGCTTTTATCATTGTCAATATCTTTTTGGGTTTCACTAGAAGATTCTGTTTTATGTTCTGTTGTAAAGATAGATACATTACTTTCACTAGGTTTTTCAAACCCTATTGTTTCAAGGGCAATAAAAGAACCAAGTGGATTCACATTTTCATTATCTTCTTTCGTTTTCACCGTTCCAGGTTGGTTAGTATCTTTAATTTCTGTAATAAATTCAATGTCACTTCTTCTTTCAATAACTTCCTCAGTCATAGGTGTTATTTTATTAACATTGTCGTCAAGAGAAATGTTGTCATTGAAGTCGCCAACTTGTGGCTGAGACTTAATATAATTTTTTTCTAAGTATTCACTTTGTACAGCTTCTGTACCTAGGCACTCACTTAAATTATTTATCACTTCACTGGCTTCTTCACTGGATAAATTTGTAGATATTGCCATTTGCTCAACGAAACATGGACAACCGATATTGTTTTGAATTTCTATAGTATCGGCAACATCTTGAAGAACTATTTGCCTACTCTGCAGTTCTGATAAAGTCATTTCGCTTGGTGATGTAACTTGATCCATGACCGTAGGAGCGATGACTTCAAATGCTTCTTTGGTATCATGTACATTAACAGATGATGAAATATCTGTAACATTGCAATCCGTTACATTGTGGAATTCTTTTGTATTTTCACTGACATCTTGTTCAAATGATGGCACTTTACACATCATCATTAACTTTTCATTCGATGTGAATTCTTCAGCAATTGCTTCTGGAGTGGCTGAGTTTTTATGCAATGTTTGACCTGGTGTATTCAAATCTGTCACATCCTCATGCTGGTCAATTATTGTTTGGGTATTCTCTAGTGTCATTTCACTGCAATCGTCGAGTTCAAGTACAGTTAATTCTTTTTTTGAATATTCTTTATTCAGCATCGCATGTTGCGACTCCTCTGCTTTATCATGTCTGTCTAATTCATTTGACGAAACGTTGCTTGCACTTAGTTGTTCAACATTTTGGTTAAATGACTCGTGTGCCTTCTTATTATTGTTATCTGATAATTCAACTTTGGTACCTTCCATTGGTGGTATTTGATATTCTGATTCCAGAAATGATTTATCAGTATCCATGCTGGCAGGTGCTGAAACTTCTGTAACTATAACCTGGTCAGTAAAAACAGGAGTGCTTACTTCTATTAAATCCGCGATATCTTGGTCAACAAAAGAAATTTGTTTGGTAACTTCTTCATCACAAATAAGCTTTGCTTTTTCGAATTGACTAATTTCTGTAGTTTGTGGTGAGACTTTTTTGCTATTCTCTGATATATGAGCAGTAGTTGTAAGTTTATCATGGACATTTTCAATACTTTTAAAAACTTCGCTTTGTAACACTTGATTATCTATCAAATTTTCATTTTTATTCTCATCAATTATTTGTTCAATGTCTTTTGTTTTTTGAATCACTCCAGAATTTTGTTCTGATCCCGCACTTGTAGCATTTTCTACAGTAATTACTGCTGACTGCATCTCTTCAGTAACTAATACACTGTTTTCTGAACCAATACAATTGTTATTGTCAATTGACTTGGCTTGGTCAATTAGTACAGGAGTAGTAACTATGAGGGCTTCATTACAATAGTCTTTATTTACACCATGTAAAAACTCTTGGACGCTGTCTTGGTCATTAGGTTCATTAGGTTGATTGACCTTTTGTTCAATAAAATCATTGGAGATTTGTTTTATGTTAATCTCTCGTATGGTATTATTGTTTTCTTCTAATATTTTGCGATTAGCTTCTGCCACAAGAGCAGTGGGTGTTTCATAGTCACCGTTATTCATTAATTTATCTTTTCTAGATGAAATAATATCCTTATCTGACAAAGCTTCATCAATAATTACATCAGAATTAGTCACTTTGCAATTTTCGATAGTCGTCATCACAGGAATTACACTTTCTAAATCAAAAACCGATGCACAGATTTCAGTTGCTATCGGAGTGTTCGGATCAATAGGTGTTACCTGGTCAATTAATTCAGGAGTTAAAATTTCTAAAGATATTTTGGACTCTCCAATATCATCAGAAATCGAGGTACATATAGGTTCTTTACTGAGAGGTAGTTTCGCATCTTCCATGAAATCAAGTGTATCTTGTTCAATTAACTTAATTTCACATTGCATTTCCACATTGTCGTTCTCTAGAGGATTCGTATTATTTCCAGAACCTTTTTTAGGTTCTTTCATAGAATCGGCGGTTGTTTCTGGTACTGATAACACTTCAAATATTGCTGGTTGCTCGATGATTGTAGGAGTATTCATTGCAATAATTTGGCATTTTTCTTCAAGTACATTCAATGTCATTGTTTTATTTATCTCTGTACATTTATCGACAGGCAATTTCTGTGAATCTGTTTCGGAAGAAATATTCGATACTTTAATGTGGTCATCTTTCTCTGAAATTTCCTGTTGATCTAATTGACGTTCTTCTGTTTCTTGTTGATTTCCAAAAATTTTATTATTTAGCTCTTCTGAAACTAACACTTTTTCATTAGTCGATTCAAGGTTATCATTTTCATCAGCAGAATTCAGATTATTTCCACGAACATTTGCAACGGAAATAATTTCAATTTCATTGTTTCTACTGTCGTTTAGTAAAATATATGTTTCATTACTAGGCTGTAAGACGAATGTATCTCCTTCTTCTCTAGATACTTGGTTTTCTTCTACGTGTTCTGTACTAATCAGAGTAACTTCTTTATTATTTGCAGTTGCAGCTAAGTGATGATTGTTTGCGTTATCTCCCATATATAGGTCTTTCATCTCATGATCGTCTAAACTATGTTGAAAAACCATTACACGAGATCGGCCTAGAATATTTTCAAGGGAAATTTCTGATTCAGTTATATGTGCTGTAAGTTTTTGATGTCCTTCACCCCCTAGAAATGAAATAATTTCATTTTCATGTTCATGTATGTTATTTTGTAGCTTGATCAATATCTTATGTAATTGGTCAGTCATGATTACATGTTCAGAATTATTTTCATATTTATTACTAGGATGAATATCTTCTGTATTTTTTGGCTTGTTTTTACATACTATAATACTATCGTGTAATGATTTTGCGATTAAAATAGATTGTGCGATTTCTTTTAACCCAAGATATAAAGAAATGTTGTGGAGTATTTGGGAAATGTCCCCAGATATGTAAGACTCGATGATTTCTTTGAGTGTTTCTGTAAATTAGGAATAGTATTTATAAACTAAAATGTAATTTCAGCTTAACCGGAAAAATGAAGTTTCTTAAACCATTATACAAAAAAGACTTAAATTATATATAGTAAGGCCATAGAGACGAGATCAAGAATGTAGACATGCTCTCGGGGATTTTAAGCACTTTTTAAAAAACGGACATTTCGATTTCGATTTTTTTTTAAAAATATATCAAATAGGCTAGTTGACTCATATCAAATATTTTGAAAATAATGTTTAATTCACATAGTATTTGGTATAAGGGTCCGAAATATACCAAGTTAAAGAAATATAAATAAGGGATTGCTGTAGAAATTCAATTTTAACATGTTTTATATTCCAATTTATTTTTCAAAATTATATTATTTTTTATGGTGACGGTTAATAGTAATGAATCTTTTTATAAAAAAGGGTTAACTAGCCTATTATAGTAGAAATAAAGATGTCTTAACTTTTTCAAAAAATGTTTATAACTGCGGCACTGACAACTGCCTGTACCACAATCACGTAACGACAGGTGTTGTAGAAATGACGCCATTATACAGGATATCCAGTAAAAACCCTGACCAACTTTGCGAGGTGATAGCTGGGGTCAAGTCTTATCATACAAACTCAATGTGTGTCTATAAGAATACAGAATTTTTTGATACCTAATTTCATTTCACCAAAAACTTTTCGGCGATTATTAATATATTTTTTTCAATTATTCAACGCTGTTTTATATCATCAAAAAACGTTTTCTAAAAAACCTTTCAAAATTATTTTGATTACCAGAAAACGGTATATCATACTTAAATTTCATAAAAGTATTAAGTTATCTATGAAACAATTCGTTAAAACATGTTTAAATAAAAAAGTATTCAGGGTAATGAAAAAGTATTATACTTTTTCATTACCCTGAATACTTTTTTATATTACAACTTTTTTACGCAGCAAAGTTTCATCTAACGATGCATTCGGCTGTTGGGAAAATGTTGTGTTGCGGTACAACATTTTAAATTATAATGGTTTCTATCACAGCTCCGGCGCTGCGGGGCTCCGGTAGTCCCACGCGAGCTTATCGCGGCAGAAAGTTTTCGCTCACTACCACAGCTTCGGCTTGCTGACCGGCTTCGCACATACGCGCTTTTATATTGCACTCTAGGGGTGCAGATAAGACTACGTGGAGTCGGGGTAAATTGAATCAATTTATATACTTTTTTTTTCATTGCGAGAAAATTATGTAATCCCCTTTAGCTCAGTAACGATCTGGTTGTTTACATTCTTTATTTAATCTTTTTGGTCTTACTATAGATTTTTTTTAAATCTTATTTTCTGCAATAATCATATTTTAAATAATGTCAAAAATCACGACTTTGTAACTGTAAATGAACATGGTAAGATTAAACAAAACTTACCTGTAGGCAATTGCAGACCATCTATTTTGTTATCCATTTCAACAGATAACTCTGAATCTAGTTGTTTGCTTGTGGCTGGCTGCTCGAGTAAAATTTCTTCAGAAACACGCTCAGCACTTTCAAGGGAAACTGGTGAAATAATGGGTATACTTGTTTCAATTTTATCGCATATGATTTCTGTAACTTGTTTAAGGTTTTCGAAAGCTTGTAAACTAGCTGCTTTACTTTCTATAAGTTGTTCTGGCAAAATTATTTTATTTATTACACTTTCGAATTCATTGCTGTCTTCTACCGTCGTTTTAAGAGAAGTTTCTGTGGGTCTGACACCTTCTGATTCAGGTCCCATGCTAATCATTTCCTTTATTTCTGGTGAATGCGTTACAATAGCAGTCAGACTGTGTTGCAAATTAAGTGTGGTGTCAGCCACTTGCTTAACTTTTATTTCCATTTCCTGGGATAATTCATATGTGTTCTCAAGCAATTGTTCTTGAGCTACAATTAAAGCATCCTGTAGCTGTTGTGTTAATTTCACTTGTTTTTCTAATACTATATCTAGTGTTGCTTCTTCCATGGAAGTCGACTCTAATGTTGCTATATTTTCTAATAGTTCCTTAGCGACAGTAAGAGATTCCTTTAACTCTTCAACATTGATAACTATTGACAGTTCATTTACAACTTCACCTATATCTTCAGATATAAATTCTTCAATACATAGCTTGAGTTGCTCTGTAAAATTGTAATATTATCAATACTTTTTGAAACTAAAACCATATTTTAACGCAGGTATAAAAAAGTTAATTTCTGAAATAAGTTTTTTTAATAAAGTTCCGCGCAAATTACTCTATCTTACACAATGTTTAGTAAGTATGAGATCCGGATGTAAGAGCAGTTAGTACCACAAATTAAACAAGCCACCCACCCTCACCTCGTTGGTGTTCGTTTTTTTAGAGGACCCAGTGACCAGGGTTATGGGTGTTTAATAAGAACGTGTTTAATAGGAACGTTTAATAAGAAAATTACATGATGAATTAACTGTCAGAATATGTCCTGGTTTTGAAATTATAATTATTGAATATTTTTAACAACGCCTTTGAAATGTATGGTTTATACATTGGATTCAATAAAATAAAAAAAAGTAAGATTTTGAATGATTTTTTTTTACACATTTTTATCATAATCACATTTTCTAATAGATTCCTAATAGTTTTGTGGTTTTCAGTTTCTACTTTTGTTTTCCTTCGAAAGATTATACTTTTCTCGATATATTTAATAAGAAGCGCATAATAATTTGAAGTTTTGGCCTCACAAACGATTTTTTTTGCCCCTTAGTAAAATTTTGCCCTTGAATTTAATGAATAGAACACGGCTTAACTCAGAAATAATACAGATCTTATGTAGCTAACTATCCATATCAACAAGCAAGTATAAAACAAAAACATACCTCTAATCGCTTCTGGGCTTTTGAATTCCTCTAAATATTCATCAGTTTTTGCTTCAGAATTATCAGTCTTTTCAATTTGAACTTTTGTGTTAGATTCCAACTGTTTATCATTCATTACCATTGCGAATTCCTTCTCTTCTGTGGTTTCCAATGGGACAACATTGTTTGTTATATTGTCCCTGTCTATTTCATCCAAAATTATATCTTTAACTAAATGCTGTTCATTTTGTCCCGGACATATATTTTGTAATGACTGTGTAGGATTTATTTCATCAATTCCTTGTAATTGTTTTTCAGTAAAATCGACAGCAATGTTATCAATTGGCTCAGTAACAAAAATATTTTCTGTTCGTTCAGGCGACTTTTGCAAACATACATTTTCTAACGCTTGCCCCTCGGGTGCAACTAATACAACCTGAGCACTCGTTACTGCAGCTAAGTCTGACTGCAACTGAGTGGTGACTTTTGCGATCCTTTGTAATAGTTCTGCTCTTAACTCTGGTACTAGTTCTTGCACGGAATCTATAATTGATACTTGTAACTCTAAAATTGCCTCTTGTAACTGTTGTGCTAGACCAATGTATTTCTTTTCTCTCTCAATTGAGTCGTCCTCAGAAATTGGTTCGTTTATTATTAAGCTCTCACGTAATTCCTGTACCACGTTCATAGATTTATTAAAATCTTCTATTTTAATTATAGCACATGTTTCTTCAACAATCTCTAATAACTCTACATACATATCAATATGCTGGATAATTTGGGATGGTATACCTGAAAGTTATTAATGTATTGAATGTATAAATAAAGAGAAATAAAAACCCTTAAATTATCCACATCATTTTAAATGTAATTAGAAAACGATTTCGTTCACATTTATTTACAACATGTATAATATTAGTGTCACAAAATCAAAGCTGGCATGTGGTAAAATAATATAAAGCCTTGAAGTATTTTGTAATAGTTTTCTTACAATGTTTAATAATAGTTTAATAACTATATTACAAGCAACATTTGAATGCGTTTATAAACTATTTTCATTTTTTACCTGTACAAGTTAAACTATCTTCGAATTGACCTAATTTCGTGAATAGTTGATAGGACACTAAAAATATATTCTTAAGTATATCAATTTGTACTGGAGTCTTTCCATCTAAGTGTTTCTCAGTATCAAGCCAATCAAAACTAGATAATATTTGTTTCAAAAATTTTATATTTTCTGATTTTTTTTCCAACATGTCAACACTATTATGAACTTTTAGCATTTTTTTAATGTCTCGAGCAAGGTGCAGGCATAGCTTGAAATCAACATCATTTAAAATTTCAACTATAGTTAAAATATTTGTTTCGATACCCAAGAAACGATCTAATGCACTTTCCAAAGTATCTATATTACAATTAACATCTAAAAACATAATTAAATTATTATTTTAGAACCAGTAGTAATATATTGTAACAGTTCTTAAGTAAAACACCTACCTTCTGGAAGTTCGTACTCAGTAATAGTTTGATCTTTGGTTAAAAGTGTATGAAGTGATTTCTCTACATCGTGAATAGACTTTGTGATGTTCTTTAACTCTTTGATAGCTGGTATATTTTCCATCAGCTTTATACTGTCTTGAATGGCATGAATTTCTTTATCTGCTTCCATGATTAAAGACATTTCTTCCGTCCCAATTACAGAGTCCACTAATTCCAATTCTTTCATGATTGTTTTATGACTTTCGGTTACAGCTTCAACGATAGACTCTGTCGGTGTAACATCAAATGTAATTGATTGTTCTTCAGTACTAGTGGATATTTGTTCTTGCATATTCAAAAGTTGCCTACGAAGAATCTGCAGTGGCTCTATCATTTCGGATAAAACTAATTTAAGAGAGCTATCTTCTTGTTTCGATACATCTTGGAAATTCTCGGGCAATATTGTATCTAAAGACGCAAAAGAGGCCAGTAATATGTCGCCACATTCAGACAAGCATTTTAAAGTTATCAAATATTTGCCACTTCCAAAAGCATTCTTGAAATTTTGATGTTTTTGTAAACACACTAAAAATTTTTTTACTATTTGTAAATTCTTTTTGTTTAAAGATGTTGATAAACATAAATCTTCGGCAAATTTTAAAATATCTTCCATATTTAACAATAAAGCAGAATCATCTTTTGAATGCTCTGGATTTATATGAATAATTTCTTTAGGTATATTTTCATAAACATTAACTAATTGTGGTTTAACAAAATTAACAATCTTTAGGAATTTTATTACGAGTTCTTCTAGATCACCAACTTCTTTTTTCTCTATTGCACTTTGCAAAATTTTTGCGGCAGATTCAAGTTTTCTGGTCGGAGCTTCATATAACAAATCCGACTGTGATTTAAGTAAGTCTAACAATGAATTTTGGACAATCTTTAAATAGTCTTCTGCTTGAATCAAAAAAATTGTTAATTGTCTATCGATATCTTCAGATAATTGTAATTCTGTTTGCTTTGATTTTAAATCCTGGATTTGTTTCTGAAGATACATAAATTCCTGAACAAGTCGTATAATTTTTTTATGACTTACCGGGTTCATAGTTATGAAACGCAAAATAGTAAATTCGTTTTTAAATATAGTAAAAAAGTTTTCCAAAATTTTTAAATCAGCAGATGAAGTCCCTTTTGATAAATCTTGAACTACATTAACAGTATTCTGTAAATCATTTTCAATCTGCATTAGGGACTCAGATTCAATTTCCATGGCCAGTTGTGGCGATGTACAAACGGTTAAATCTGATGCACGAGATAAATCAATAAATTCGAATTGCTCAAGAACCGCAATATTTCTCTCTATTTCATCTACGGTTAGAATCAATTTTGCTTCGTCTGTTGAAGCTTCAGCATTATTAGGACAGAATTGAATTATGTCTTCTTTACAGTTTATGATATTTTTGTATAAATCTTCTGTTATAGCTTTCACTTGATTTATTTGAATTCCTTTTGTGACATCCGTAGCATCCAATAAATCATTAACGTTTTCTTCAAGAACCATTATATCCTCGGTGATAGGGGCTCCGGTTAAAATGTCATTCTTTGTTTGCAAAACACCTTTTAGATGTTTACATATTTCCCTCAATCCCTCAACTTTATTTGAAATCTCAATAGTTCTATCCGCTGTTTCTATCGCCGGAAAAACTGTTTGAATACATTTACCTAAATAACTTTTAAATTCTACTATACTTTGTAATACACTTCTAATATTTATTGTAGGCATTTCTAAAATATTCTCATAAAGAGGAATGTCATTTACATCTATAACAGATAAATATTGATGTAAGTCTTGCATTGGCTCAGCAATAACTGCCAAATTAGATGTGTTCACAGTGTTGGAAAGGTCATTAGAATTTTCCAAAATAAGTGGTTGTAAAATGGTTTTTATTGCAGAATGAAGCTCTTCTAAACCAATGGCAACAGATTTAAGGCTAGAATAATCACTTAAATCCGAGAGTGTATCAAGGGTATCGTGGACTTCCTGTGATTGAAGTGTCACGATATGATCATTTAATGTTTGCAGTACTTGAGCTGTAGCAAAGTTAGCACTATCTTGAATTAAAGGAATAACGGCATGTTGAAGGTCTACTTGCTCTGAGGCTGGCAAAATAAAATGATCAAGGGGAATAGTTTCCGCTGTTGTCTTAATGCCAGATATGTCCTCCAATGTAGACATTTCGTCAATTCCTTCTAAGCCATGTTGTTCTTGAATCATTACAATGCAACTTTGAAGGTTATGCACGGCACTTACTATATTAATACTGACATCATAAGGTGTCACATCTTCACCATATTGAGATACTACGTCTTGCTGAATAATTTGGAGAGTTGTATACAACTCGTGAAGCGGTTCTGCTATCACTGATGTGGCATCGGTGTTTTCTTTCATACTATCTAAGTTTTCAATTATCATTTGATTAAGTGTTAAAAGATTTTGGTTTAATTCTAAAAGTGGTGTTGCAAGGCTTGCAACATATGAAAAATCATCAATATCTTGAACTTGTTCTTCTTTTAGACTATCAACCGATCTGGCACAGGCTATGCTCCGCTTAATTTCTTCTAATACAGGGCAAATATTTGCCATTGCCGGAATAATTTGAGATTTAAATTTATTTGCCGACTCCATTATTTTGACGTTTTCAATAATAGCTATTGTGTGGTCAATATGTTCCATTATAATATTAGCTTTATTAACTTCTAACGTCAGAAGAGAAAGATTTTGCATATGTTCAGAGTCATACTGTAAACTTATTTCATCGGCTTGATTTGAGGCCTCTTGCATACCCAACAAAATATCTGTAATACTACTAAGAATCAAACAATTTAACTCAGAATCAAAAACGTTTTTGATTAAAATGTCGTGTATTATACCCAAAGTGTTACTCATACTGGCTAAAGACAAAACTTTATTTACATTTATGTTCTGAATAGAGCTATTAAGCCTGTTCAGAGCATTGCAAATTTCCATCAAAATAAAATATTTATGCGATTCATTGCTTTCAATTACATTTTCAAGAAGTTTAGTTAAATGTTTATGGAATATATACATTTTTTCTTTGATGCTCAATAATGTCTCCAATTGTGGTAAGCAATTCTCTAAAGAGATTAAGATTTGAGCCATTCTTTGAAGTACTTCTAATTTATTGTCACTTTGCAGAATATCAAAAGGTCCGATATTACTTTCAATCTTTTCTATGTGCGTTGATACTTCGCCTAGGTTGATTTTGATTGCATTTATTGTTTGTTTCAAAAATTCTTCATTTTCTTTATTTTTAGCTTCTGTTGATAACTGCTCAAAAGATGTTCTTAACTTTAACACCGATTCCATAACAGTTTCTATTATCTCTGTATTATATTTGCTCAATGGTGAATTAGTTTCTTTAACTGACAATGATTCAATTTGCTCTAGTGCTGCTTGAAGATCTTGTATAGATGCAGACATATCATTCAGAATTAAGTCACTATTATTAACTTTGAATGTGTCTGTAATTTTTTCACTCTCTGCGGTACCTAAAATACTAAATAGGGAATTCAGTGAGGTTTTTAATTCAAACACAGCTTTTTGAGTATTCCGCAAATGTTTTGTTTCTAATGTAGGTTCTTCAATTTTAATTTCACTCGCTTCACTTAAAAGATTTCTTGTCCTTATAGTATCTGCTGAGAACTTAATAACAGAACTTATTTCTTTTACAACAACGTCTATGTCTGAGAACGTTCTTTGTTCCATATTAACATATTCTTTACCAAATATTGAAATTATTTCATATAACCATTTATTCATTTCTTCACCGCAAGTTTCGATAAATGCTACACATGTTTTCTTTACAAGTGTCTTATTGTCAGTTTCCATATCTATACATTTTTCAATTATGGTCAACGATTGATGAAGTGTTTTCAAATATTGGGGTAAATTATTAAATAATATACTTGTTATTGTATTAGATTCTATAGGGGCTTCTTTTGCAGCATCAGCAATGCTGTGTATGTCAGACAATGGTTTGATTAAGCTACTAATAATTTCTAAACTCCGTGATGCGGTTGCAGCAGAGGACATTGATTCCGACTTTAATATTATATCTCTTTCAATAATTTGAACGTCATTTATAACTTTTGCTAGCGATTTACTAATATTAGTGATTTTTGTTTTGAATTCTTCATCAGATAATGACATAATTTTGGGTTCTTCTAAATCATGTTGTGTTTGAATGGCCTCTTCTTTAGATTTACTAAGAGATTTTTCACTACCTGAACTAGACCTTCTCGAACTACGACTACTCCGCCGATCACGTTTTGGTTTTAGAATAGAAGTTTCTGATTCAATTTTCTTGAGACCTTCATCTTTGAATAGCATAGTTTTTGTTATATCAGATGATTCTTGCCCATCTTCAATAGACGGTTTGGAAGACTTAGATTTTGGCTTTCCTAAGCTTTTTGCACTAGCAAAACTTTGCAAATCACTTTCAGACAATACTTGAGTATCATCATCTTTTTTGTCTTCTGATAGCGATTGATCACGTGATAAGCTGAAATAATCATCAGCACTTCTTTGTGAATCTGACTTTTTCCGGGCTATTTTTTTAGGAACGTCAGATTTTTCTTCAGACAATAAGGCCATTGTCTTTTCTAAATAATCTTCACCTCCTACGTCTTGGTCAAGTGATAATTGTGGAGGACCATTTTCATCAGCAATAGATATATCTTCAACATCTGCTTCAGTTCGTAAATCTTCATCTGGTGACGCAAAATATTCCGGAGATACATCAATAATTATAGCTTCCATTAAAAGATTACCTGAAGTAGATGTCTCTTTCACAAATCTAAGTGGAGGAAGTTCTACCACATTGTGTTCAGTAACATTTTCTGATAATTGATCCGCATACATTTCCACAATTTGTAACGCTTCTTCTTCAGTAAGGTCTGGAGTTTCATACAAAGATACGGAAACTTCTTTACCATCAAAAGAAAATGAAATTTCACCTCTGTCATCGAGCGTTATATCACCAACAGGAGTATCATACATTTGGGAAGTTCGTTCTTCATGAATAGTGCTCAGCGAAAGATTTCTTTGCAATGCTTGGTCCTCCGTTTTCTTTTTACTTTTAGCTTTTATCGAATCATCAAAACCTAGAAGAGATGCTGAGCTAGCAGCAATACCCATGCAATTTTGAGCTTCACATGTATATGTGCCGAGACAACACGTGCCGTCTTGTCCAGATATTATTCTATGAATATCCCCAGGCTTAAGTTCTTCTCCATCTTTATACCACTTTAATACAGGTTGTGGTACTCCAATTACTTTGCATTCTAAATTAACAGCCCCTTCTTCCGATAATATAGCTTGTAAATTTTCTAAAAAGCGAGGTTTCTTGAAATGTCTTGGAATTACAAGCTTTAGAAAACATGATGTAACACTGTGTCCAAAATCATTCATGGCAACGCATTTCCACTCAGCTTGGTCAAGAAGCTCAAGGCTCTGAATATCAAGATAAAAGACCCCACGCTCCTCCTTGCTGAGATGACAACGAGTCGATTCATCTACTGGCTGATCATCTCGATACCACAGGACTGATGGTTCAGGCGGAATGGCAACTGAAAATATTATTTTGATAAATTATATTGAAAACTCATATCAAATATATTTGCATAATTAAGATAAGTATCAATATTTACTGTGAACATAGCAGAGATATTTTGATTCGTAAACTTCATAATTTAAAAAAATTAATGCACGATATTTCTTGTATTGAAGTTATAATATAAAATATAAGCAAAAAATTTATCAAATATAAAAATTGAAATAAGTGTGAATAAAAATAAGAACATGAGTAAGAGGGAGTATTGAACATTTTAATATAAATTATATTGATTTTACCTTTAATAGTAAAACGGAATGGTTCGTCAATCTTAGCCTCAACACTTTTCAAACCCTGGATAAACTTTGGCGCTTGGTTCTTTGAAAATAGTTGTAGTTTTTCCTCTTCATTCAGTTGGTTCTGGATATCTTCCACTGTTAATTCTGCAGAACTGCTTGCTTGTCCCATGCAATTTTTCGCTATACAACAATATGAGCCCAGGGAGTTAGTGCCGGTTAGTTGGTACACGTCTCCAGGCTTAAGCTCCTGACCATCTTTGAACCAACTAAGCACGGGAGTAGGGAATCCTACTACTTTGCACTCAAATGACACCAGACCTTCCTCTGTAAGAACAGCTTGTAAATTCTCCATAAATCGTGGTTTTCTGTAGTTCTTTGGGACTGAAAAAGGAAAATATAAATTTAAATAGTCCCAACTCACAGAGTTTCCAAATAATTTCTAGAAGTATATTTCTTACCGTCCATGGTAACATAACATGAGGAAATGCCAACTCGACCTCCGGCACTGGTCGCCACACACTTCCACTCGCCTTCGTCAGGCCATTCAGCAGACGGGACTTCCAAAAGATAGCCACCAACACCATCTTCTACTACATGATACCTATAACATCCACATAATGTTAGCTGTCTTAAATTTTTATCTAGGACTGCAAAAAATGTACAATAAAGTAAAAATTTCACAGTGATTTATACATTTACTATCAGCCTTACCTTTCACTAGGCTCAACCTTGCCCTCCTTATTGTACCACACAACGTTACGAGGCCAAGGTGGAACCACAAGATGACAGCTTAAAGTCAGAGGGTCACATATCCTCACGAACTGATCTTCTAATTCCTTTGTGAAAATCGGTGGAGGATCTGGTGTTACGACACTGTAAATAAAGTTGAACAAATAACATTTTGTTTATTTTAGTACTGTAAACTATACAGTTACTATTGGTTAATTATCACCGAAACTAGGTGACATTTTATGCAAAAAAAATTGTCTACTCAGATAAATAAAAAGTTAAAATAGATATTTAATAGAGAAATCGACAGTCAGTTTTCGCATCAAAGTGGTTTATTTTGAAATTGTGCACTCTAAACTGTACCTAGAGGACGGTTTAGCAGAGCTTTCTCTGCTTCCACGCCCCACAACGTGGACTTTAGAGGAGGAGTAGGCTCGGCCCATGCAGTTGACGGCTTCGCATGTGTACGTGCCAAGAGAAGTCGGGTCTTCGGCGCTCGCCGTCAATGCAAACACATCACCGGCTTTTATTTCCCGACTGTCCTGCAATTTAGGATTTGTCTGATTATTTAAAGTTTACCTCTCTTGTCTAGTGGTTCACACCACTGGGTGTTGATCGGGAAGTCCGGGTTCGATTCCCCATCGGGGCAGAAGTTTTTCTGCTCGGTTTGGTTGGTGGTAGGACTTCTAAGCCCGCCTAGCTAGCTACCACCGTCTTACCTAAATTTGTCGCCATAATAACAATGTTTTAAGCATTGTTGTGTTCCGGCAATCAGAGGTAAGATAGCCAGTTAGTCAGTTGTTGAGAATTTTACAGGTGAAGCTCGCTTCCACCTTCGGCCTTATCGTCACTTACCATTAGGAGAGATGAAGGTTAAGAGCTTACCTATCGTATGTAAAAATAAAGACATTTGGTATGTTACAGCCTGCATGGTAGGAATTGAATTAAAAATATGAGAAAATTATTTGTTTCTACTATTTTTATTAAGATTGTTTTTCTTGTCACTGCTTGGTGAAGCGCGGACTATGGCAGAGGACTGCTTTTGCGGTGCTTTTGCCTAGTCTCTGACTGATACTAGTCGTGATTATATGTATGTATTGTTTTATTTTATTATATTACTGACTATTGTAATATTATTATGGTTTAAGTAAACACAACGAGCAACGACAGTTAATACTCGACAACAGTTAATTTATGGCAAAGCACACATCCAGGGCGTTGTTACAACATGTTTTCTTCCTTCAATAACTTAGCGTAATTTTACCCATACACAAATATTACAGTTGACATAGTATACGTCTAATACCAATGCCAACTACAATATTTACGTGTGTTGGGAAATTAATCCAAAAACGCTTACAAATATTAGAAAATTTCTGGGCTTAGACGTGTATTTTGAAGCACAAACTCAATATTCGTTCATGGACTCTCCCTCTCAAAACAACGTGCATCAAACAATATATTGCTAACAGCCACCGAACCGTACATCGTACAAAATGTGCGGTCCACTGCATCGTGTTCGGTCATGAATAAAAGTCCACTGAAAAATTTTACTATTTTTCAGAGAGTGAAATCTTATAATACTTTTCCCCATACTTAAGAAATTTTAATTTTTTTATTAACACAACATTTATTGTCACGCCTCTATACACCAAGGACGCCTACTATACTATTTCCCGACACGTGTAAAAAATTTGAACCGAGCCTGTTGCCATGCACCGGGCACATCAGTGTAAGGCGAGACACGCTTACAAAAAATATAAAAATCATGTAGAGAATTGAAAATATTCGTTTTGTAATTATTATTCATTATTATCCCAGGAGAAAAAAACACAATTTTGCTGAAAATTCATTTTATAAAGACTATTGTTATTGAAGTATTACAACTACACTTAAAACAACGTTGCCAGTTAGCTGCCGCTAAATTAAGTACCTAAAGGACTTTTCTCATCAACTGGCCACGTCGACCTTCCTCTGTCTGGCTTTCACAACGCATTCAAATGTGAACTTTATATCGCGTTTCATAGGTGCATTTTTATTATGCACAACAGCGCCGGTAGAAACGTGTCGTTGCATCGTAAGCTCTTGTAATTGGAAATTGAAAATTCTGAATCCAGGAACTTTAACGCTCAATTCAATGTGTCGAAACAGTGTGGTGCAGGCGTCGCGACATTGTAATGTGCGAGGTCTATAACATGGTTAGAGTTTTTGTGGTTACAATGAAAACAATATTGTTGATTATTAGAATAAATAGATTTTGACTTTGATAGTATTTTATTTCTTCTGAGGCCTATAACACAATAAATTTCAAATTACGTTTTTGCTTGATAGGCAAAAACGCTGTCGGCTATGATGGTTTATCTGTGCTGTAACGTCAAGCTTTTGAAAAACAATCAATACGCATGCGTGGCATAGGCTGACACCGACACCGAGCCGACATGCTTGATTGGTTGCTGCGACTGGCGTTGTCGGATTTTGACCATGCGTAGTAATTGTTTACATAACGCGATACGTCACCAATTTCACGAACATGTTGGCTAGCGTTTTTGGCAGATGAAAAAAAAAGTAAACATAAAACATGTTTGAATTGAATTTTAACAGAAATCCCTTATTTCTATTTATTGAACTTGGTATATTTCTGACCCTTGTAATTGTACTAAGTTAAACATTATGTTAACGATTGTAAACACCTTTTATGTTAAGATGATAAGATGACTGGACGTTTAATTGATAAAACTGATAGAATGTTAAAAATGATGTTTATTTGTTTGTACGCACACGCGGAACGCTTGCTGTCCGAACGTGTACTGTTCTTACATTAATACAATTAATAATATTACAATGTGCAATTACGGGAAATTGATAACATCACATTTCTGTTCGGTTGAGACCGAACACATGATTTTCATAACTTTTGATAAGAGTCAACGTGCCTATTGTCACGCTACTGGATTCAACTTTTATTTTTCACTCTCCAGTTTGCGTGACGTCATTAATCCAAGTGCACAGATACTTCCGAAGGTGTTATCAAAAAATTGCTGAAGATTGCACTACAAATAATATTCTTAGGCAAAAATATGTCCTAATGTAGACATTACATTACAAGGTTATTCACAAAAGGAGGAAAAAGACAATAAACTACGTAACACGAGGTAAGACATTCAAAGGCGCATAATTTTATTTTAAATTGTTATAAGCAGTAATGGTTGTTAGAATTTAGGTTTGAATTTCTGAGTGGTTGCGAATTTTATATAGTGCCCGGTAACGGCAATGAGCTTGCCGCTTATTACGTGGTGTCAACAAAGTAATTAGGTGGGTTTGTAATGAGCCTCAGACAACCACTTGGGAGACAGAGGCGTGATTATATGTATGTATCAAATGTTACAATTACTATACTACTCTACTTTGTGATTTATGTATTTAAGTGTGTGTATGCAGTGAAATCTCCAGTTGTGTACAAACTTTGATTGTTCATACTAGACGGGTTCATACCTTAAACCAGCGCAGCACTGGCGTAGGAACCCCCACCACCTTACATTCGAGAGACACGGTACCCTGCTCGGTCAGCAACGCGCGCAGCTCTTCCACGAATTCAGGACGCTTGTATGCTTTCGGAACTGAAAATAAATTTAACATGAAAGCGACTAACCTTTAGAAAATATTTTATAAATATTTCTTTACCGAAATTTTAATAGGGAATCTAGCATTGTTCTATGAATAACAAGGACAACGTTTGTAATTTTTTATATACCTATTTGAATTAATTTAAAGATTAATTAAAACGATACAGTGTATATATCTGTTTATAATTTTCACCATCTCGACACGAAGACGGGACACACTTTTTTTTAATTCGACTTTTTGCAGGAAATCCAAATAAAAATATTAGTCCGTAGGAATGTGTGAAGAGTTAGTGACTAAACCGATACCGCTACCTCTTGCACAAAATGTGAGTACCGATAAAAAATGGTTAAAATAATAAAGAATCAAAATATTTGCATGGTTTCATTTAGTGGAAGGACTTGAAGGTAGTAAGGAATTTAATCATAATGTAATCCTTACTCTTGCAATCTCTTTACCTTCCTCTTTAAGTTTGTAACGAGGCGCAATATCACTATTAGCGATTCTTTGCTGTCATTGCGCTCTTCTCTGGCCATTTTCTCTCTGCTTCTGTTTTTAAACTAAGCATCAGTCTCTTTTTCATCGTTTTTGGTCTCTAATTTTCATTCCCTATCACAGTCAGCGTCTAGACACTCGTTCCAATTATATAAATTTAGATATAATCAACGACTCCTTTTGGAGAAATAAACGCGCTTTTTATCCGGCCATATAAGTACAAACATTATCTGTGCTACTAACCAAAATCTTAAGTTTGTTTTTGTATACATTCTTTTTTTTTATCGTTATTATCATGTGGTGTCAACCAGTAATTGGTTTTTATATTGAACCATAAAGATATTTTTAAGAATGTTATATTTAAATTGAGTACTCGTAACATTATGAAAACTGTTGGTTGACCATTTTTAATAAATAAATAAAATATACAGTAAATTTTCAAAGAACTTAAATAACTTTTTCAAGGTACTATTGTAAGTAGCCCTACCTTTTATAATATTCTTTATGTTTTGTGTTCAGTGATTAGTGATATTTACATTTTTATAAATTGCTCCAGTTGTGCCATTAATTTAAACCAACAAAAGAATAGTGACAAGCCGTTATTTTCTTCATCAACCTCACCGCGTCACAAGTCTATTCTTGCCTGATTGCATAAGCGAAGTTGCTAAGTCTACCTAGCAAGCAATTGCGTTTCTTTACTGACAGTCTTCATCCAATAACTTATGAAAAGCTTACCTAAAGGATTGTGTAATGAAAGACTCGCTCTTTCTAAGAAAACCTGTCTGATATTAAAGTAGTGTGCTTTACTTTGAAATTTCCTGTTGACAATATTAACCTCACTTCCTCTATTTCCCTTCTTTTAACTTTTATCTCTACACACGGGGAGTCTACATTACACACACGGTGTGTGTGTAGATGCCAGACAATTAATTTTGTTTCCTGAATTTCCTGATTAGATGTTTAAATATTGCAATATGTTTTTATATTTTGCTTGCAACATTGCAGCGATGAATTGTTTTATTAACCTTAAGTTTTTTATTGATGTAGTTTTTCTCATTAGGATTTATCTCCTCAATTAAAAGTATTTTTAGAATGCGTAAGTTGACAGTTTAAGTATTGGTAGTAAATTATATTGAATAAAACACAGGTTCTTTATTGTGTATGAAAAAAGGCATTAACAAGATTACCGATGTTCAAAATTTTGTTATTGAATAGACTTAATAAGAGATGTTAATAATAAAGACTTCGTCCTCGTTAGTAACTAAACATACCGAACTAGTTATGAGATATAAGTATTTTTTTAATAAATCACATGATGACCTATCAAATAGTTCGAGAAAAGTAGTAACTTATTAAGGAACTAAAAATATCTCTTTTAACGAATTTATTTCTACTTGAAGCCGAATAAGTAAAGCCAAAATTATATTGCTTCTTCTGGAAGTTTTCCTATTTTTAGTTTTAAGTTAACTAACTTGAGACCGGTCTCTGAGAATTTTATTCTTGGAGCTACTCTTAAGTACATCATTAGTCAATCCATAAGCCTATTAGTATCTTGCACACCTATTTATTTTACATATTCTTTATTGGACAGACAACGGCTTTTCACTTTTTTTTTATTGTTCATGACTAAGGTTACGGAGTCCTTCTGTCTAGTTTTTAGTAGAATTAAACATCATTTGCATTGAAATGCAAGTCAAATACATTTGTCTATAGTAGACACTGTGGTGCTACTTTGATGACGTGGGTGTGGTTACCCACGTAACAATAAACATATCACTTTTCACACAACTTGACGCTTAGGTTTTAATTCGTTTCCCATTCCCAATCCAAAACAAAGTAATAAAATTATTGTTCAACACACTTGCTCGTAATTTGAGAATTTAAATTAAAAACGCGTGCGCAATAAAATTGATGTCCTATTGCTGTTAAATAGTGTATTTACTAATTACGATACCTTACAGATATTAATAATAAATATTTTAGGAATAACATTAAGTTAGAACGAAAAAGTGTAAATTATAGTATATGGCCACAAAAGTATAGTTTTTCGCCATGACGCCAGTACAGTAATTGGCCACAGCGAAAACATCATTTAATTGATTAATAAATATCATAATGACGATTTGTCATCTATTTTTATACCACTGAGGCGGCCAACAGGCATAAGGCCCACCTGATGGTAAGTGGTCACCGTCACCTATGGACGCTTGCAAAACCGGGGATTTCACTTGCGCGTTGCCAACTATTTATTAGTTGTTTGTTATACAATAGGTTTTGAGGTTGCATGGTCTTTTTACTTTTAACTTATTGCACCTGCGCGCGGATAACTAACGAAGAGTGCGGAAAAAAAACAAAATAAAATCGCTATTATCTTAGACTACCTAATTATTATATAAGTCTTTTATTTTTGATTTATTTTCGTACTTCAAAAATGTCGACTTCAAATAGTGAAGAAGATTGCTTAAATTTTTAATGTTTGTTGCCGCTAAAAGTAAGGAAAAATATTTTGCGGCTTATGATTCGTTCTTAGGCCCGTATTACAGAACCAAACTCAAGCGTAGATCTCGGCTTGAGCGCAGTTAAAAAGGGATGGCGCTGTGTGGGATCAATAGCGCCATCCCTCTCTAACAGTGCTCAAGTAGAGATCTACGCTTGAGTTTAATTCCGTAATACGAACCTTAGAGTGGAAGAAAGTGAAAAAGGCGCATTCTTTATCAGAAATTTTTTTTTTGCATATTTCAGTTCACTTTGAAATAAATATAAACCAAGTTCGTTGTATTTATTGAGGGGCTCGGTGATGTAGTGGTCAGTACGCTTTGACTTTCAATTAAAAACAAAGCTTCGGTCAGGTTGTGGATGGGTGATCAAAACTTTGAGATCTCGAGCACCTCCGTGCTTTGGAAGGCACGTTAAGCCGTTGGTCCTTATTGCGACTGTTTCTGCCCACCAACCCGCATTGGGCCAGCGGGGTGGTGTTACGGCCCATACTCCCCATGTGTGTCTCCATGAGGAAGGCCTGTGCCCAGCAGTGGAACGTATATAGGCTGAGGACAACCCCAAATCATGTTTTTTTTTCTTTGCAAGTGTGTTGAAAAACGTCGTATTACACACGTGCGCTTTAATCACGTACCCGGTTTTCTTTAAGGAATAAGAAAGAAAGAATAGCACCTCGTGCTCAATGATCAACATAGCGCACTTGCATCATAATGTACTAATGGACATAAATATATATGTGTCACACGTATTAGGTATAGGTACTAACCACAATACAAGACCATAAGTTACTTAATTTGTATTATTTAATAAGTGTGAGTTTAAAATGAAACTTTATTATTTTTCTTGAGTTGATAATTCAACTCGCAACGGCCACAAAACGAGAAAGGAACCATATTGTTCACGAACGATAGATAGAAAAACGATATATAGTCGAAATTATTGTAACATAATTCCTTGCATAATTGCATTTCCTCAAATACAACCCACATCAAAATTAATTCCCAGGTAACTTGTTACTGAAAACTCAAACGGTTTACCTACTCTGAGGTAATAATGGTTACAAAACGAGAGATTGCAGAAATCTGATTATGCGCATTTCACGGCCTTTGTACAGTCGCTGCGTCAACAACAAGCCTATACATTCCCTTTGATTTATGGAACAATTTGCATCTGTAGTGGGCGAGCTCTAAAACCACGAATCAATCATTGAAATAACATTGTGCTGCACTCAATAAGAGAAAACTAATGAATGTGAAATGTACGGCACAACACTATTTAAGTCAAAAATATCTATTACGAGTATGTAAAACCTCAATTTTAGCGCTCAATTTTTTTAACTAATAGTTAAAGTTAGCTCATAAAATCCTAAAAGAAAAACTCACAGCGCTGAAATTGCGGTTTTACATAAAAATAATCCGTCAAGAAACTTCAGAATCCCTTTTTTATAGCCCATAATAAAACTTTTTATTACAATGTTTACTTGATTATTTTTGACATAACATATTATCACTCCTTTTTCCCCGAAGGGGTGGGCAGTGTTGTTAATACCCACATTTCGTCAGATATGTTAAGTCCCCATGTAACAGGTGGCGAACCTGTTGCTATGCACCGGGCACCATGTGAGGCAAGCAATATTCACAATGAAGTGTACCTAGATTATGTTTTATTCAAACGCAGTATACGCGGTGGGATCAGACCCACGTTTTCCGCGGCCTTTCGAACGAGTAGTGCCCCGTCCGTCCCAACTCTACCGCTGCCTTTATTTATTTATTTATATTACATAAATATTATAATGATAATTTAAAACACAATGATATTACACAATACAATTAGGTGATTTGCTACTCGTGCAACTTATATTATATTATTTTGATAATCACCAATATTTAAGTTGCAATCAATGTACTATAATTTTTATAGTGCACATATAGAAATATATAAAAACGTGCAGTTACATTTTCTATGCAAGATTTTAAAGAACAATTCCACGAATGGTTCAAGGAAGCGGACCCTAAGCTGACGACTCACCAGTGACGAGCGATAGAAAAAACTGGACAAGGAGTTTTCAAAACATAAACACATAACAATTCATCACGCCTCTTTTCGCGCGGCAAGAGGTGTTAAGCACCCACCATATATATATAGATATATATATATATTACTTTACTATTCTGCAGACGTTACTGAAACCCTAGAAGGAAAAGATAAGAAAGTACTTAAAAAAACTTTATTTAAAGGGACAATCTTTGAATGGGATAAATAGAATTTATATACTATTAGGTCCTTACCTATGAAATTGGTGTTTTGTATGGAGATTTTGGGGAATTCTGCATTTTCCATACTAAATTTTTTTCAGTTTTCTTCACAACGACAAATCCAAAGATATTTAGCATCTATCATTAGACAAGCTTAAGTGATATGTGTAATATCACACTTCATAAAAATTATTTATCGTTTTTAATGAATGCAAATAAAATGATGTATTCGGGAGGCACTTAAAAAGAGTTGTCGAATTTAAAAACAATTAAACTTACAACAAATTATCAAAACAAATCAAAAGAGCACAAAAATATAGTCTATTTTTAGACGAGGTAATTATTTTTTAGGAATAATCTTGATCTTAATAGTTACAGACAAAATACTAAGAGAGAAAAAAAATACCAATTTCATAGGTAAGGACCCAATATAAAATTCGGTTTTTAATAATATGGCAACACGTTTAAGCAATATATTGATGCATTAGGAGCTATTTAATAACCGTATTCATTTCAATAACATATTACCTATTACTGCTAATCTTTATTCTTTATAATATTTCGTAAACAAAAGATAAAGATTAGAACACGAAACAAAAGAAGCCTGATTGAGGCGTGTGTGAAAAGAAGCGAAATAGGTTGGATGAATAAGCAGTGCGAGAAATGATCCAATTAATAAGTTCTCGAAAACGAAAGATAGTGAAGTAACAAGCTAGAGATATTGGCTATGGAAATGTTTACTACATTTGCAGAGGGTATCCTCATTAAAACTGACTAGACGACTTCTATATTTATGAGTAAGGAACAAATCGTTATTAACTATGTTTAAAATCCTCGCAAATTTGTTCCTATAAAATAAACAAGTGATTTTAAATATGTGCTGAAACATTGACGCACGTTAGTCGGGGAAAAGCCCTGACCGCTTCCAGATTTGCTGCCTTTTAATGGGTGGGTCCTACCACCTACCGCCCGCCCCACCCTACCCGACCTTACAGAGCCCGGGCGCTCGTAAATGCACTTTGCAACACAAAACAATATTGGGATGGAGCATAAAATTTTTTGTTCACACTCGTCGCAGTTTGCAGGTCCTAATTTTGAAACAAAACGAAGACAGTAGTTAATAATTTTAATACAGTGCTCAAATAACAGGTAGAATGATTTTCCAATGACGTTGTATAAGGTGGGCGGACGGGCGGTTCCCCCTTTTTACATTTTCGAACCTAAATCGATACATCAATTAATTCAAATATTCTTTAACAATAAATAAAGCTTTTTTTCGGATATAAGGAACATAACATCATATTTTATCATCACGCATCTTACCCCAAAGGAGTAAGTAGTTCGAGGTGCGAAACACCCACATTTCGCCTGAAATGTTTAAGTCCCTATGTCTGAGTCCCCTCCCCCCCACCCCCCACAGTCTGAGGGTAACTTAAAAGGTTGTCAAAAGGCTCTGAGTCAAAAGGAAATATAAAATTTTATAATGAAATATTGTTACGGGGATAATAAAGAAAACTACACTATATGGGGTTTTAATCTCTAAGTCAAAAGTGACTTCTCGGAATATCCGAGTTCAAGACCGGAGCGAGAGATGCTCCCGAGGGAATAAAAATACGTTACAGTACACAGACAGTATTCCGATAGCATTTGTTGACAAGCAATCTCTTACGAGAGCAGTGCATTTGCATGATTTATTAACTACACTGTAGGTACTGTTTACTTCAGTCATGTAAGACGTTTATTTGAGATGGTTAAAACCTTGAATATTAAATCAAAAGGTCCTGGGTTCCTTGTATTTACAAATATGTAAAGTTTATGTATTTATTATAAATTTTCCCAATACTTCATTATTATCTAATTATGTAGTATATTCAATACGAGTATCTATACATTTTGCCCTTTTTTCATTTAAGAAAAACAAGCATTATTGAGTATATGTTTAGATAAAATAGATAAAATAGATCTTTTACATAAAATAGATCATAAATAAAGATCTACAAGAACTAGAAAAAACAAAAGAAAACTGCATCACTTAGTTTGCGAGCTACTAGTTCATATTAAAACCGACGCGAACTAAATTTGCACAAGGTAAAAGCATTTCGCGGCATGTAACCTCAATAGTTGTGAAGCCGTCCGGGAATGGAATATTGGACGTATTTATTATTCAACCCATTTTATAGCAGGAAACTATATTTGTTTTTCTTAAAATATCGCAGAGAGAAAATACAGGAGGTATTACAAACGAGCGGTATCCGGGATAGTGCCAATCTCCCACTAGATCAAAGTTAAGTAAATTAATTTTAGCTTTCGTTTGGTAAGTCCTCTCTATATCCATAAACCAATTAGTCTTGTGGCGTAGTTCAAACGTCTATCGCTAGCTTGTACCAGAAATATTCTAGATTTTCCATTTTCGGATATCTTGGTCAAATATACCCCGGTCAGCCAATCAATGTATATTCGAGATGATTGCAACCACGAGGTGCACTGTCAGACAATAAACATATCCGCATGGATGAAATAGATATATTCATTAATGATATATGTAGGTATTCATTCATTTATCATAAAAAAATTTAGTAACTGATTTTTCGTATCACCACACGCAGATTAATTTCGTTTCCGTCCATGAAGAAACAGCATGTTTAACCCAGTTATTCTTTTGTCTGGACAACCACTGAAAATATTTCTGTTACTTGAACTCTGAAAATGCGCTACATCTAGTATTTTCAACAATAAACATAAAAAGATGTTCATTGTTATCATTCCTTTATGTCCCTGAAATTTCTGATGTATTGGATCCTTACCTATGAAATTGGTGTTTTTATTCTGTCTTAGTATTTAGTCTGTAACAATAAAATTCAGAGTATTCCAAAAAAATAATGATCTCGTCTAAAAATAGACTATATTTTTGAGCTTTTTTGATTTGTTTTGATAATTTGTTGTAAGTTTAATTGTGTTAAAAATGGACACGGAGACAACTCTTTTTAAGTGCCTCCCGAATACATCATTTTATTTGCATTTACATAATAACGATGAATAATTTTTATCAAGCGTGTTCACACACATATTGCTAAAGCTTGTCTAATGATACATGCCAAATATTATTATCTCTGGATTTGTCGTTGTGAAGAAAACTGATAAAATGTCAGTTTGTAAAATGGAGACATCCCCAAAATCTCCATACACTAATTTCATAGGTAAGGACCTAATATTAATCGGTTTGTGTCCGCGTTAACCCCTCTGCGTACCCCTTTGTGAATAGAAGTGTGATGATATTATGTTGTTTTTTTAAACAACTTACTTAATTATCATCAGGCCTCTATCTCTGAGGTGCTGAGGGTCGTCTAAGCCTTAGCGCGTGACTGTGAACTAAATAGGTTGTACAATGGCCTTGGAGGAAGGAGAAGGTTGTTGTAACTGTAGCGTATATCATGTAGCACCCCACGGAAAAGCCTCTCTTACCTAAAACATTCAAATGTGCAGAACAGCTGGCGCGTCCCCCAGCGTTCTCAGCCGTGCAGGTCCATCGGCCGGCGTCGTCGACGCTGACGGCGGCCACGTCAGCGCACCAGAAGTTGCCGTCACGGGCCAGCGACACGCGCTCGGCCTCCATGAGCCGCCGCTCGTTGCGGTACCATGTCACCTGCGAACGTGTAAACACGTGTTGTAAATAATGCTGCAATCGCCGCAAGTAGAACTGAATGGGTCATAAGCCCCGGACCCTGATCACATACCAAGACAAGCCCTGGACTGGAACCCCCAAGGAAAGCGTAAACGGGGCCACCCTAAGCAGATCTAAAGGCGGACAATCATCGCAGAGGCGAAGAAAGTCAAACATGTTGAACCGTCAAATAAATGAAGATTTATAATTGTATTAGTGCCAAGGTGTATGTCAAATAAAAATCCAAATTCCCATATGAAGTTGTTTGAAAAAATCCCGCCCGATAGTCATTTATTTCTATAGTTTTTTTACATACATGTTATGTTTCAAGACGAAATAAAGTACACTGTAGAGGCCCTCTGACCCACGGCAGAGGGCCGAGGTTACATAGGATCAGGTACATAAGATACTAAGTCAAGTCAAATATCAATTAAAAAGATATTAAAACTATTACACATTTAAATTCGAAGTTATAGAATAGGAAGAAACTAAGATCAAACTTAACACAGAACCATCTTCCTCTTTTATTAAATTTCATTATTAATTGAGTGTGGACAAAGATAAATTAAGTAGTATAGATCGCTATTCCCACACATGGGTTTATTATTAAACTTATTATTGTTACTTGTGCCCTTCGTTCGACTTATTACGTTAGGTGGCGTTGCTATACTAGCGGAATTACTTAATTTATCTATAATTCCGCTAGAATAGTAGCGCCACCTAAAGTTATAAGTAAAACGAAGGGGTACAAGCAACAATAATAAGTTTTAGACGATCTAAAAACCCATGTATGGGAATAGCGATCTGAACTACTTAATTTATCTATGGTGTGGGTGACCTTTGTTTCAATAAAAGTCCCAGAAGGAAGCTTATAAAATATGTTGGTAGTGATTTTATTTTATTTGTAGAAGAGAATCATCAGTTTATTCGAATGAAAAGCACCGTTATAAAATAAACAGCAACCACGCTCAATAACCACAATAACATTACAACGTGCTAGTTCATTATACCATGAACTAACATTTATGAAAGTTTACTCTAAAAATATATAATAAGTACTAGTAAAGTACCAGAATATAAGTAATTTAATATAAGAGTAATTTAGTAGCGATCTCAAAGAGGGGAATAACTAATCGCCATACGATATTAGACTATATCTTCAGATAATAATGAGTGTAGGCACAAATATTGCAGCGCAGCTATAAAATGTAACATTCTGGTAGCTTAGCAAGCCTGACGTGCGCTTTACTAGCTACTCTGCAATACCTTTGAAGAAGACTTACTTAATACTCCAGTCTGGATAATAATACTTTACATCTTGTTCATATTAATATTATATCTTGAATACCAGCAAATTAGTAAGTAGTGTATTTGCATTTGAAATATAGTATAAATTCTTACTCCTTGAACATATAATTTTAAAACTTAAATTGAATTAATTGTCTAACATTGGCTCACTTTACCTCTAAAATGAGTGTACATGGTTTTGTACTCGACTCTTCTAAAGCACCACCACCGCTTACTCGATATTAGCTCATCACCTGTCCTGTGGTTTTTCGAAAACATTTCGGCTGTTTTTAACTGTGTTTGTTTTATAATATGGTATACAGTTATTAATGCACACATCTGTCTTTCAAACAATACTTTTTCAAAGCTTTTGTGCACGTTTTGCCTGACATTATGTCAATAAAATAAAACCACTCCTGAACGAAAGCTTTAAAATTGAAAACAGGTCACACTCCTTCATGTTCGGTTCAGGTTGTGAGCTCTTTGTGTAGTATTGCTTTAACAAACTATTTAATTGCCACTATTTTTTATTTATATATTAAGATTAAAGAAGATTTTATTACATTAAATAATAGAAAACTAAACAACAAAAACAGCTTATCTCCTCGCGAAAACAAAAAAAAAGCCTAAATCTAACAGTAAATTTAAAGATAGCAAAAAAAAAGATATGAATAAAAACGTCTTCAAGTATATCCATCGCTAGAAATGTACCAAAAAGGCTGGCTGAATTACCTTTCTGAATAGCAACGCTTATTCTTTGAGCAAAATACAGACCAGCCTTCTTGTCACCAGATTTGTCGCAGAGCCGCTTCGAAATCTCATTGTAGAGCTTATGAGCAGATGGTCCCCAGGGTCCCAGCGTTTCTACCCCAAAAGGCTCAAATATGTAGTCTTCACAGAGGCTACTATATTTGCGCCGTTTGAGGGATTCCGCAGAAGTGGCAGCCGAACCAGACCTCACCGAAGTTACAGGAACATGGGAGGCTGCTAAGGTGTCGACACAAGTTGCAACCCACACCAAAGCACGACCCATCTTCCAGGGAACCAGAGTCATTCCATCGAGTCTCTTGATCATTCGCACTATAAACTGAAGACAAAAATGCTGGCAAAGAAACACTTGAAATTTTACGAATACCCAAACCAATTGCCACTTGATTGAATACTTTTAACAGTTTATTGATAAATAGCACACATTGAGGAGCTCGTAGGAGTAAGTGTAACTGTTGGCTTTCGATATTGAAAACAATGCTACTTTCTCCATGGTCAGCCCTTAGCTGGGTGCTTCGAAAAGCATGTTAAACAGTTGGTCCCGGTCGCTATTGCAACCGTTTCTACCCACCTGCTTTGGACCAGCGTGGTGGTGTTACGGCCCGTACTTGCACTCACAGACATGTACAGAGGAAAATATTTAGTTGCCTCCGAGCAAAAATCTAAACTAAATTTACATTGTTAACTCCTCATGTGTTTCTCCGTGTAGGAAGACTTGTACCCAGCAGTGGGATATGATATTAATAGTCTGGTGACGGCTATTCACACATTTGTTCATGTGTACGCATTTAAAGGTTTTGGACTAATTATAGTTTCGTAAAAATAAAAATAAGTTCATTGTTAATTTAAAAAATCATGAAACAGAGGAAAATGTAGACAGAAGTATTAATATTTTACATCAGCATAGATAAATTAAGTAATATAGATCGCTATTACCATACATGGGTTTATTTAATTATTGGAATTACTTAATATATCTATGATTCCGCTAGTACAGTAGCGCCACTTAACGGAATAAGTCGAACGAAGGGGTACAAGCAAAAATAATAACTTATAGATGAACTAAAAACCCATGTATGGGAATAGCGATCTATTCTCCTTAATTTATATATGACAATAGCGACAAGCACATAAAATCAAAATCTGTTAAACGCATCCAATAACTATTAGTTTTGCTTTTATTTCTTAGAAGGAGAAACGTAAGTAATACGCGGGTTGCTGATCAGCGCAAAAGGAGTTTTAGGTAAAAATATGTCATCGATAGAATATTCGATGTCGAGGTTTTCATACGCTCGATGATACAAGTTCGCGTTGACAATGATATAGGTACCTAATACAAGACACAAAGAAAATGACCTAAAGGTGAGATTATACGAGCATGATTTTGTGAGTAATCTTCTCAAACAAATACGATGGGCAGAACTATTCGACTACATTACATACATATATTATGTTATAATACATACATGTTACATGACTAAATTCATAATTGTTTCAAGAATATTCTCAGGATAAACACACTTAATTTTGATCCAAGAAGCCACAAAATATTTAAAATAAAGCTCATTAATACTCGTAATTGTATCAGACTATAAATTTATATCATAATACTCAAAGAAGTGTCAGGATCCTAATAAGTGGAAATCTGTAATCTCTGCCTACCCCTCCGGGAAAAAGGACCGATTATATGTTTGTATAATTCCTACACACAATATACTCGTAAATTAAGTCAAGGCCACTTTCAAAATGAAAGCAATCCATAAAATAAAGGTACATAAATAGACACTGCTTCCAATTTTAATCCCTTCGAGAGTTCATGATAATAGCGCTATCAGCTGTGGGAGCATGACGGGCGGATGCCTACCTCTTCCTTATACAGAATTTTATTAGTTTAGATTTGATTTTTAATATTTTCCATACAATAATGAGTTATTAAAACTTTTCTGTGGCATTTAATATAGGAGTTTAAGAAATAGAAGTTGTAAATAAACATTTTATTAATTTATGGTTTCATCATACTTCTAGCTAATCCGCTTATGCTTCGTACTTTTTTCACAACATCTTTGCTGCCTCTCCAGTCAACAGAGCCGTATTATAATGCATCTTTAAAGTGCACTTAGGCCGCGTCATTCCTTTTTTTTAATATCGTGTGACGATCGTAAAGCATGATGGTAACGACAAAATTTGTCACTGTTGATTTGGTAATCATAAGATCGTAACGTGTCGAGAGCGTTTATGAAAATGCAACATAATTATGCATAAACCGCAATACGCGAGTTGTCTGTTTCGTTCATTCCTCGCTTATTTCAATCGATAAATTATCGATAATACATGTCTACTTAGGTGTAATTTGCTGTAGCCGTTAATAAAGAAATTAGGTCTCACCTTAGTGGACTGTACTAGTTATAGTAGCGTTGTAAGAAAAAAAATTTTTAACAACGTTTCGTGTAGTCATTAAGAATGCTGAATATTTATGACAATAATCTAATAAATAATTCAGAAGGTAGGTGTGAAAAAAGACGATATTGTCAGCCATGAAAATAGGTTGAGAATATTAAATTACATTAGTACAATCTACATTTTCATAGATAGGTCAGAACTTAATTTCGAAAGGAGATTGTCATCTTTTGGTCCAAATGTGTTGTAGATAATGTATTAAATATACATATGACTGAAACAAAATCATGAGTAAAAATTAGTAATTCATAATAAGAACTCTCGAATTATTATTCATCGTGACGACGACCTCCGTGGTCAAATGGTCTGTACGCCGGTCTCAAGGCGGCGCTATCTCGAGAGGTCCTGGGTTAGATCCCCAGTGGAGCCAAGTGTTTGGGTGAAAAATTTTCAGGCATTTGTTCTTAGGTCTTGAATGTTCATTATATATGTATTATATTATATATATTCTGAATAATAATTATATGTATTTATCTATTAAATATATTTTTCCGTCATCTAGTATCCGGAACACAAGCAGCATTTAGTTGCTTAAAATGGGACTAGCTATTAGGTAGGAAAAAAATATTACACAACGTGTTGTTGACAAGTCCCTTTTATTTTTATTTTATTCTTTATATTTTCACCTGAACGCTCCTGACGCGCACGGTCAGACTATCAAGAGGTCCCAAAACACGTCACGCTCCATCCGTGTTAGGCACAGCCAAAGGGCGCAAAGGAGAGTGAAAATTTAAACGAGATATTGGTTTAACTAATTGATTGACCTCAGTGAGTAGGTCAGGTTTTCACTCAGTAGTTCGCACGAGGTAAGTAGGCGACTTAACTTCAAACTGCATAGAAAAGGCTGGCGAGCGAACGCGACTCGACATCTGCGGACGTCGTCGGATCAGGTTCAGCCTCGTAGTCAAGTTCGCAGGTTTAGGAGCACAGAGCCGTAGGGCAGGCTGCTGTCCATAGATAGGATCACTTTTGGGGATCGCGAGCAAAATGTTCGTACTACGTTCACGAAGAGTACGTAAAATAAAGATTTACAATGAGCAGACCAGATGGTTCTGGGCATCGTCTTATCGTTTCGATTGCAATCGTCACTACCCACCATTCCTCATTCAGTGTGGTGGGATTAAGGCGCAAACTCCATGTAGGAAGCCTATGCCCAGCGGTGGGATGTATAAAGCGCCGGTGGCTAAGGTTGCACTAGTGAAATCACTTCATTACTGAAAACCGTATTTAACTGTACAATTACGAAAAACGGGTCACATTATTGGGAAATTATTCAGAAAATTCAATACTGTTACATGGAAAACTTTAAATTTACAATTTGTACTGTATCGATATTGAATTTTGGTCAGTTATTAATTGGAAGTGGGGGAGAAATTAAGTGGGTGGGGGTGGGAGTTAACATTACGACGTGCGTAGTGCACACTCAACTGTAAATTAGATACTGACATTTGATCCCTTTTAATTTTACGAAATTAATTTTTATCCGTCTGCGAATAAATCTACAACATTAATAATTGGCATGAGTTACCTATAGTTTTTATTTCATTTTGCGAATATATAAATGACGGTAGTATAATTTCACTCACTTTGAATCTCATGTAAAAGAGATGTTTGATTTAATTTTCAGGAACTTCTACTGATGAAGAGTTTATTTACTTTAAACCATATGACTGAAAAAATTAAAATGTCTTCTAATTTTCTGTTGAAGAAGGTAAGATCACATTTGTATGGCAATTGAAATAAATCAATTCGCTATGATGCACCTGCAAATTGGACTATACATTTATATCAACTGGTAAACAAGCTCTTCTAGAGTACGTATATGACGATAAAACCTCTTATAACTTATAGGTAATAAAAAAAGCATTTTAGTGCTTCTGGTAAAATAAATTTACGCATACCCAAGAGGGACTAATATCAATAGGCCCCTAGGAAGGCATTAAGCGCCTGACCTGGATGTTAAATGGTTACCGTAGACTATTTTGTGCCGTAGTCGAGTATTTGCAACACTTGTACATAAAGCCCAGGGCACAGTACGAGCGGCAGCGGGCGGGCGAACGAAACAAACTACTTATTGCCGTTTCACCTCTTCCTGTACTTCGGTTCACACCGTGAACTAGATGTACCCCTAGTGTAAGTTTTCATTGTAAAAACTCAACTATTTTAGTTTCGATACAAATGTCAATTTCTATGGGAAACGTGAAAAGCGCTCTAATTGTAAATAGTTTCCCAAGGAAATTGACATTCGCAACTAAGAAAGTTTTTTAAATGAAAACTTCCACTAAGGGTTCAGAGCTAACTAATAAGTATCAGCAATGCAAACGATTTTAAAGAAACACCAAACGATGGTAGCGACGCGACGCCACTTTTCACATTGTTCCCGAAAGCTCCGCTTTTGTTTGTCATAATTTTCATCACTCGCTACGCCTTCTAGCCTGCTCGCTCATATAAGAGTGCCTTTTAGGGTGCCTTTCCACCAGAGGTAAGGTATGTAGCTGTGTGTGAGGAAAAATAGACCAATAGGATTACTTCGTTTCACGTGACTCGCAAAATGGTGCCATCCAAAATGGTGACGACCTCCGTGGTTGAGTGGTATGTATGCCGGGGCGTCACCATCTCTAGAGGTTCTGGGTTCGATCCCTGTTTGGGTGATGAATGGATGTTTATATATTCAGGATATTTATATGTATTTATCATTTGTCCCGTGTTGGTCCGAGACGCAAAAAGAATGTGCCAACTGCTTTTCTTGTCTAGCATGTCGTAAAAGGCGACTAAGGGCGTATTGGGCAATGGATCTGTGATTGTGAAGGCTAGCTAGCAACTTGTTACTTCTTTTTACGATTTTCCATCTGACCAAACCCAATTTGTGTAAGGCTAAATGTGGTCTTAAGGAACACATTGCTCCTTGGACTCTGCCGATCCCTTTGGGGATTACAGGCGTGATTGAATGTATGTATCTACTAAATATATTTATCCGTAATCTAGTGCCTGTAACACAAGCAGCATTAGTTGCATAAAATGGGGATAGTTGATAGGTGTGAATGTCTGTAGATATTTATTTTTTATATTTTTTATATTTTTCCTCGCAGACAGCAAAGCTATATAGCATAACTCTGGAAAGGCATCCTAATCCGCCTCCTGAAAATGTGGCCTGTGCTTCACTATAAGCCTCCCCAACGTACCTTGCACTCCGTTGAGCTGACGATCTCCACCAGAAAGCGGGTCCTGGTGCCGACCTTGACGGTGAGATCCTGAAGGCGGCGGAGGAAGGTCGGCGGGTCCTCCCCCGTGGGGGCCTCCTCCGCCGACACCTCCAGGCGGACCCGAGCCGTGTCTCTGCCGGCGGCATTACTAGCCTGTAGGTCAACACCATGCTTGTTAATTCGAGTTAAAAAAAATGTATACAGATTTGACAGGTGACAGTCTTTATTCCCCTCTAATAAGAGTCATTTACTGACATTTACTGACAACCGTGCATACATATTTTTGAACTCAAAAACTGTATACAACTAATTGCATTACTAGCCCGCAACAGGAAACAACATTATAACGAATCAATTACCAATTTTCAGAATTTTTAGTTTGCATTCCAATTATTAAAGGGCCTTAAATGTAAAAATAAGAATTAAACTGTTTATTAAACATTGGACACGTATGATTTTTTACAGTTGCTACTATATACTGCTATGTAACCAATTTGTAACGCCAATTCATAAAATGTATAGGTGAATATAGGTAGTCAATAATAATTTAATGTTCTATTCAGTTTAGGTATACATACTCTTATGCAAATAGAGTACGGCAAATATTTTATATATGGAAAAGATCATTGTGTGTTCGTCTTTTCAGCAGCGCGATCGCAGTAAGAAGGAGACTGCACAGAAACTGCGGGATTTTCAAATCTTTAAGGTAGTAAAGCTAGTATGAAGTAGAAGTAGATCCTTCGCACGCGACATACTTAATTTGATTCGATTTATATTGGGTCCTTACCTATGAAATTGGTGTTTTTTTCTCTCTTAGTATTTTGTCTCTAACTATTAAGATTCAGAGTATTCCTAAAAAATAATTACCTCGTCTAAAAATAGACTATATTTTTGAGCTCTTTTGATTTGTTTTGATAATTTGTTGTAAGATTAATTGTGTTAAAATTGGACACGGAGACAACTCTTTTGAAGTGCTTCCCGAATACATCATTTTATTTGCATTCACTTAAAAACGATAAATATTTTTTATGAAGTGTGATATTACACATATTACTAAAGCTTGTCTAATGATAGATGCCAAATATTATTATCTTTGGATTTGTCGTTGTGAAGTAAACTGAAAAAAACTTTTGTATGGAAAATGCAGAATTCCCCAAAATCTCCATACAAAACACCAATTTCATAGGTAAGGACCTAATACTTACTTGTAGCGTATAGACGCCACTATCCCCGGTCCGGGCGGCGGATACGGAGAGGCGCACCCCGCCCGCGTCGTCCGAGGTCGTGAAGCGGTCGTCGAGAGACGCCCCCGCGCGGCTCCTGCACCACAACTTCAATGAACTCACTTGTCATCTTTACATAAACAAATCGGAAGTATCTACGGGCCGGAAAAGTCAATAATTCAAAGAAAGCCATAAAAATCCATAACCCTTTTCATAGACTTCTAATTTTTTGTTAGTCCGAGGTGTTGGTACCATAACACCGGAAATGTTACTCTCCACGAGGGTGAGACTGTTGAGTACCGGGCAGCGTGAAGCAAGCGACATTTACAATAAACTAGACCCTTTTTTCAAACTCTGTACCAACTGTATTGGGATTAAGGTCGATCAGGCGACCTATCTGCACAAGTAGTGTCGTCTGTCCCAACTCAGGTATTGCCCCGTACATTTAAAAGAGAAGTAAATATTTGTAATTATTTGGTCAGCAACAAAAAGGTCAGCCGGTCAAAATAATTAGTTGGTCAGCAGAATAATTATTTGTTTAGCAGAATAAGAAATTAGGCAGCTAGATAATTATTTGGACAGCAATATATATGTTACCGGAAACTTATAAAATCTAGAAACAGGATCAATGAAGGATCAAGGATCAATTCATAGAAAATGTATTCAGATAGATATTAGGTTAAGGTTATTTTTTTATGACCCATAAAAATAATATTTGTATCATCAAAACATAATACTTATATTAAACAATTCGGCAGCAGAGAAATCATTTAAATCGCTGCCCAATTAGTTATATTGCTGACAAATTAGAAATATTTGCAGCCCATAAGTTGCTGACCAATTAGTTATTTTGCTTACCAATTTAAAAATATTGATGCCCCTTACTTGCTGACCAATGAGTTATTTTAGCTGACCAATTTTATATATTTCGCTGACGAAAATCCAAGTAATTTACTGACCGTTTAAATAACATCTCATTTAAAATACAACCTAACTGAAATATCTGCAAAACTGATTTACTGATGTCATTCAAAGAAAATTAGGTATCCTTCTGATACAGGTCGTTCGAATCTAGCCGTGTGATATTGGTTACACCTGTGTGTGTCCGGATTGTCAATATTTAAAACAGTATTGGCAAAATTAAATAAGGAAACGCCATCAATTTTGCAAGAAGACCTTATTAACTCAGGCCAGTATATATTAGGTTGGGGAAAAAGTCTTTTCGCAATATAGTATGTATAAACTTGTAATAAAATCTCTTTGGCTATACTATTTGTATCTGGCTGGTTTTGGTATCATTGAAAGTTTAAATTTTAAAGAACATAATTCCAAAATCAAATTAGGAAAATGTGTGATTTTCATTTGTTTTTCGTACCGCCAAGATGAGTGAATCTAATGAAGAAATTCGATACATTTTAAAATTTTACTACAAAAAAGGTAAAAATGCAAAGCAAGCCGCGAAAAAAATTTGCGATGTTTATGGACCTAGTGCAGTGTCTGTGAGAGTAGCACAAATTTGATTTAAGAGTTTTCAATCCGGAAATTTTGATGTCAAAGATGCACGTCGCTCTGGTCGCCCTATTACAGATAAAATGGATGCCATTTTTGAAAAAGTGGAGCAAGATCGGCATGTCAGTAGCTACGACGTAGCTGAAGAACTGGGAATTGACCACAATACAGTTTTGGCGCATTTGAAAAAAACTGGGTACACAAAAAAGCTCGACATTTGGGTACCTCACGAGCTCACTGAAAGAAACCTAATGAACCGTGTACTCAATTGTGATTCTTTATTACGACGTAATGAAACCGAACCATTTTTGAAGAAGCTGATAACTGGTGATGAAAAGTGGATCACGTACGACAAGAACGTGCGAAAAAGGTCGTGGTCAAAGGCCGGTCAGGCTTCACAGACTGTGGCGAAACCCGGGTTAACTCGCAACAAGGTGATGTTGTGTGTGTGGTGGGATTGGAAGGGCATTATTCATTATGAGCTGTTACCACCAGGCAGGACCATCGATTCTGAACTCTACTGCGAACAACTGATGAGATTAAAGTAAGAAGTTGAGAGAAAGCGGCCGGAATTAATCAACAGAAGGGGTGTGGTTTTTCATCATGATAACGCTAGACCTCACACATCTTTAGCCACTCAACAAAAATTAAGAGAGTTTGGCTGGGAGGTGTTAATGCATCCGCCGTATAGTCCTGACCTTGCACCTTCAGATTTCCACCTGTTTCGGTCTCTTCAGAATTCTTTAGGCAGTGTCAGGTTAACATCACGAGAGGACTGCCAAAACCACTTGTCGCGGTATTTTGACCAGAAGTCCCAAAATTTCTATAGCAATGGGATCATGTCCCTACCTACAAGATGGCAAAAAGTTATCGAACAAAATGGTACCTACATACTTTAGTTAAATGTAAATAAACTATATTAAAAAATGTTTTGAATTTTCTTAAAAAATGCGAAGAAACTTTTTCCCCATCCTATTATTTACGACAGGTTCTGTTACCTTTCATCCGAAGGGGAAGACAGACAAAGACACCGCACCGAGGAGAAAATGTGTCTACAAAGCGATGAAATACACCCAATTTCGCCGGATATGTATTTTGAAAGAAGGAGTGTACCTAACCATGCGCAGGGCTCAATTCCAATTCAGGGTTACAAGCGCAGATACAACCGCCAACCTCAGCTACGAGTATTACGGTGTAACGAGGCGCTATAGCTATATTAGCGACTCGTTGCTGTCATTGCGCTCATCTCTGGCCATTTTTCTCTTGGTTTCCGTTTTTAAATTTACTGTCTCTCTCTTTTTATTTGTTTTGTTCTTGAAGCTCATTCTTACCAGAGTCAGCGTGTAGAGCGGTTGACTCACTGCTAACAATTATTTTAATATATTTATAAAGTGGTGATCAGTTATAATAAGCTTATACTAAAAGTTACAACAACCCACAAGATTCTGTAACACCAGTTCCTGATAAATAACAAAGTCTATAAGTCTCTTTAAGGCACTATTGTATGTAGCCCTACCTTTTATAATATATTTTAGTGTTAAGTGTGAAATTGGTTTTGTGTTCAGTGAAATTTACCATTTTTTAAATAAGTGTTTTAGTTTTGCCTTTAATTCCTGAATGTACATAATATACAATATATAAGTGACGACCCAGCGCCTTTCATTTATCCCTGGCTTCACCCCGTCACAACGGTTTTCGCAAAGCGGCTCTCGCACAACTTAAAAACCGCTACTACGAATTCATCAACAATTTATTTTTGCAATGTAAAGTTCATTTTTCAATTACACCTGTTTTAAATGGAAAAAGTCTGTGCCGGACGCACCTGCAAAAAAGGCGACGCCGCGGCTTCGCCCCACGACAATTGTAAACTTTGTGTACTATAATTCGTAAACAATTAATCATTTTAAAATTCAACCCTAATGACATTATGTAAGTATTCACTGGGCCAGCAAATGGCTCCCTCTTACCTTTAAGTAAAAATGTTGTCAAGATGGAAAGGTTAACCCAGAGGTTCCCAGACTTATTTTTCTCATAGACCACTTTAAAAAAAAACTGGTTCCGGTGCACCCCCTGCAACTACATTTCCACCATATTCCCAAACCTCGACAAAAATGTGGAGATGTGAAGACAACAAGACCCCCGTCGAGTCTCCCGTGGACCCCTAGGGGTCCATCTGGACCACTTTGGGAACTAATGGGTTAGCCGGCAATATAACCGTATAAGCCATCGATCTTTCGAAGAGCATTTTCACAATATTTTACTTTCTATCAGTCCAGTTATGTTTTGGCATATACTCGTAGTTGGTGAAATTGAAAATAGTCCATAGCACATAGCAAGGTAGGGTTTTAAATCGAAATCTGTTCGCGTTCAAAATTCAATTGGCTTTACCAATGTTAGATAATACTCACCATAATACTCGTCGTAAAAGCTTCCATCATAATTTCATAGTTAAAGTGCCTGTAGAAGTTAAAACCGGCACTACCAACACCCTTTACTCGGAAACTTTAAGTCTATACGTATCTTATCGTGTACTTCAACAAAATATTTCATATTTATGATGTTGACTTAAAACATTACGGAATAAGGAATAGTCAAATAGTTTGAACATGTGTAAAGGATAAGTAAAAGTAGGTAGACTTCAAGAAAAAAAAAGTGAATAGAGATAGATCAAATCGAAAGCGTTTATGAAACGTCCGGCTATAATTTGTTTTAAAGCGAACAATTGAATAAACAGATGAGAAACAGTAAAATATCATGATATTAACGTGACTCAAATAAAAATGAAAAGAGATGATGGTCAGTGACAGACTTAAATGAACGAGGTACTTTAACAGTATTGACTCCGCAGCACCGATTCGTAACTTAATCTCTAAACATAATATTATGACAAAATTTACTCTTAATAAGAAAAAAGTATATTAGTGAAAGTTGTAACTTTATAAAGTACTTATTCTTTAAAGTTCGAGTGCACAGTGTAACCTAAGCCTTATCTCAATCTAGAATAGTGGAAGTACTGAAATTGAATGTAATACAAATCTGTGCCGTGAAGATGCATTCGACGAACGTGCAACTTCCAATTGACATGGACACTAATTGAAACTGTTAATTAAAAGTTACTTCTGCTTCAATAGTATTGGATTGAATGTATGCTTACCATTATCTAGAACTGGAATATACATTCACTGCCATTATCATTGGTGTTAATTGCTAATATGTTTTGGAACGGCTTACAAATTCTTTTTTCTGTAGAATACTTATATATGAGTGATACTTGTTAGTTAAATTGCAATTAGGTAAGATGTAATATCTATTTTCTTCACTTTTATATAAAAAAATAAAAAAAAAATTTGAGGTAATAATTTCATTTTAAAACGAAAGATGGAAGGTTAGGCGCCGCTGCTCACGGAAACAGAGAAATTTGAAAACCTATTTTGAGTTGTGGGGGGGATATGAACAGTACTGAACTATCGACTTTGATGTAAAACGGGACGCGCCATGATATTACTTTTATTGTATTATTGTTTGTTTTCTAAGCTACGAAAACATTAGAGTATTTAGGGCGAATTCGACGAAACTCCGTGCTCTTCCGACGAAATTTTTAAATTTCATTGATCGAATACTCGCCCGATTTTTGGCCGTGTTCGCATTTCACAGCTGAAGCATTTTTGGTGTTACTCCAGTGTAGCTAATAGAAATTTGGTCGAATTCGCCCTCAATAAAAGCTAGCAAAGAATTTTATTTTTTATTGAGATTGATAGAAGGATCTTTTTATACCATTCTGGGTCACCAGACACTTTAGGTAGTATGCTTCTTCGAGTTCCATAGAAGTTTCAGAAAAAAATAGCGCTTCAATGATAGAATTGCCTTTCCATCCATCGATCGCAGCCTAGAGCCGTCCCCTGCTGGACGCAGACATCCCCCAATGATTTCCACAATGACCGGTTCAGAGCCGCCCTCATCCAGCGACTCTCTGTAACCTTCGCCAGTTTGTTAGTCCACTTCGTGAGGCGTCTTACACTGCGCCTCGCGACGTGCGGCCGCCTGTCCTTTAATTTTTTTTATTGATTCGCTATTCTGATTATATGTGATGTTTGGCATAAGCTCAGGCTAAAGGTTCAAGTGTAATTCTAATCCCAGAATCTCCATTTATTGATAACGATTATCAGAAGACATCTTCTAAAGTTATTTATAGTGTATAACCCTTTATTTAAATCTGTATTAATAAATGTTGCTGAAATGCATTGTAGACATTGCGAATTGTTAAAGTAAAACGCTTGCTAAGTCGTCTGAAACATTGTATAAACAAAAAAGAGTAATAAATCTGAATTCTGAAATTCAGTCTTGTTTTGAAGTTTTGATCCATATGGAATTTTGTATAATATTAAATTGCTTTCATTCGAATTCGCTGCTGCTCAGAATTTACTTTGAACCCGCGGAACTAATCTCCGCCGTTCTGTTCTTTAGTATAATAACTCCCTGCGGATGAAATGCCGACGCTAGTACGCAAATTGCTTTCTGTTGATCACTATTATATAAAATCTTGTAACTCCACTTTGTAAATAATAGTGGAAGCCGCTTGAGAGGGCAGATTTTTAATCAGCTTATACGTCGAAGAACACAATTAAAAATTTTATAATAAACATGCCTTAGCCAGATAATTAGTCACAATACAAACATTGCAGTTACGTTGTAATATAAATACAATTGTACGATATTCACAACAAATCTAATCTAATAATGAAGGTTCGTAGCAATTATGAATCGGTAATGCACCTAGTGAGTGATTATGTTAAACAACTGCCTTTTCCATTATTGCATAGACAGTACCACACATAAATGTACACTTTTAACTGATAAAAATGTATACTATCTTTGACTGTACGTGAACTCAGAAAACAGTATAGTTTGATTTCAGACCACGAATTCGAAAATTGCATATTGCTAAAATATTTGTTACCTTGTTACCTTTTACCTAAGGACGTAATTCTCGTAACATGTAGCTTTTGTGTACAACAATGACTTATAAATGCGAAAATATAATGTTGTGTCGCAGTTTTATTAGTTTAAAACTGTTGTATTGTTCGACTTCAGAAGGCGACATTGAAATAGTTATGACAATAGAGACATAAATAAAAAGAAGACAAGAAACAGTCAATTCGTTTGAGTTCTGAGCACCCACGCTTCCAATTTAGCCAGCTTCAAAATACTTTTACAGAAATACTACGGAATCAATGTTTATTTTTGACTGCAGCACTCAGTGATGGGGCAGGTAGCAGCTTTATAGAGAATTTATTTTCCTGAAATCTTTTAGGAACTTACTAGTTAAAGAGCTCACTTGCAGTTTACTACATGATAATGTCAACTAAAGAGAACTTCGCATATGAATGACTACGGTCAGCAGCATATATTACTAAACTCTTCTAACTTGTATCAATGGTTTTTATAATTTTTTTTTTATTTATGCTAGGTAGGTACTTAAATTCTAAGGTTGAAATCATAGCTCCAATACTGAAACAAAATAAACAGTTAAATCATTTCCATTTAAAGATTCGAAACACATAAACTTTAATAGTTTCCAGTTTAACTATCCTATCAACAATCCCTGTAATTTATTGACAACACATGTTTACCTGTCCCAAAATAGAAAACATCACAATGCTGATAACACACTGTTCCTCAAGAAGAGTCCGACAATTAACCGTTACAAGAAATTCTAGATGTGTTTAGCAACAAACGCGGCTGACTGTACCTTTCCGTCTAGTTTACGTGAGTCATCTCGGCGCATTGTCACGCAGGCAACCATGCACCGCACAATAGCCGTCTTACGTTACAAGGGGTCACCGGCTTGTGTCACGCACAACGATTTACGTAACTCCCTTCTGACGATACAGTAAGAGTTGAAAAATACCAGCACTTCATCTTTTAAGGCAGTTTTACTTATTTTTGACTGTGATGATGATAACTATGATCCGAGTCCAGTTTATACCAATATACGCTATACATATATCCTATGGATATGGAATGAAAAAATTCACGTCGCAGATTATTTCATATCATATTTCATATAACTAAACTTATAAATTAAATAAGGGCAGAAAATAGGGTACCTATATAATACCGTCAGAGCCTGGTCGTATAGTGAGTTTACGCTTAAGTTTACCGCAGCGAAGGCCCTAAACGCAGGTATTACCGCGGTAGTAAAAATCTGCAGGTACTACTGAGGTAAATAAAATAAAAAAAAGAAGTAGTAGAAGTAAGTAACATTATTGCAGTATTACAGGCATGTTTTAGGTACTTAAAAAGTTAACTTTTATGAAAAGGTTATTAATCAATCTTTCATAAAAGTTTAACTTTGTAACTAGTAACAAAAGGAGACACAAACGAAAAAAGTATTATTTGCGAACACCCGAGTTCGCGGTGCTCGCCAAGAGGTTAAGTAAAATATGCCTGTAATTGCATAAAACCGCAATATTATTTACCTCGGTAATCTCGGCAGATTTTTGACAACCGCGGTTATACCTGCGTTTACCATAGGCATAGATAACCAAAACAAAATGCCGCCACAAAATGTTGGATAAACATACCTCCTCCATTATGGAAATGTAGCAATGTTAATACATTTAGATTAAAATATAAGAAATATTTATGAGATTTACAACAGGAACTTGGATAGTAGGGTGTTTACCTAATGATGTTGTGTTTAGTAAGTGTATGGTTTAAGAAATTGTAATGTGTATTTATTGTACCTTGTACTATAAGTTCTGCGTGTGTACCGTGTATCCAATTTTGAAGTGCTACCGTAATATAAATAAAACTTTTTTTTAAAAAGGTATACTAGTAGTTATTTCTATGAATAGGGTTAAATAAATTGTTCATTAGGTGTAATACAGCGCAGCGTAGTAGTACTCCCAAGGGAAAAATTTTGGTGACCACGGAAGATCAGCGTCGGAAGTCTGCGACAACTAACACATTCTGAGTGGCTCGCCATTTAGTGTCACAATTTTTAGGTATGAAGCTTAGTAATAAGGTTGATTCTGTGTCACTAATACATTATTTTCATTCTTTCAAAACATTGTGATTTCGAGTTCGGTCCTGCTACGAGACATGTTGACTGGGGTGGCTATGCGGCCGTTTCCACACGGCAATCACTAGGTCAACATGGGGAGTGCGGATACTTTGATGTTTTTCTGTTGGCAGGCCTGTGGCAAGCATTGCACGGATAGACGAACCTTCACAAATATTGAAAAACACACTCAAATGCTTTTGCAAATATGCATCTAATTTGTAAACCGATCCTAACCGACAAAACAAATCAAATCGGCAAGAGTATTTTAGGCAGAAGTAATAGTCTGAATACACAAAGGAAACTTTCCTCTATGCCTTATTTATTCTTCTTTCAAAACTCTTTAAATAAATATATTATGTAAGTACCATCAGGAATACCTATATTTGTAACCATGTACTTAGACGTATCAACGCCGCATTTACGCCTTTGAAAATTTTTTTTTTAGAAACTTTTCTCCTATAACTTCGCTCAGAATATTTTGAGGGGATAAAAAATATGTGTTGTATACCTACAGTTATTAGATTCGCTAAGGAGTGCTTTCAAAATTCTTCTTCTAAAATATTTAACAAGTATAACGGTAAGGAGAGATTTATTTAAGATTGATCTAATACAAAAATAAATTTTTAAGACATTTTTTGATAAACTACTACTTCCCTTGGGTGTCGTAAAAGGCGACTAATGGATTTCGGGCCCACCACCTGTCACGCTGAGAAGTCACTGCTGGTGAAGCGTGGACTAAGGCAGTGGACTGCTTTTGCGGTGGTATTTCAATTGAAAGATAGGTTGAGGCCCAAAACTAGCCAATCGTCTTTAAATTAAAGAGGGAACAGGATCATACGAGTATATTAGTACATAGTTTTCTAGCCAAGATGATTTCGATCATCATTATCCATAAGCGGGAACATTGGTGGTTTTATAGTTACGCTGGGCGGCCGGCGCCATTGGCTAGCAGAGCGCCAGATTTCGACACACGAACCGCGCGTTTGAACGGCATGACAATGAAACACTGCTACTACCTCGTGTGATTGTAAGCGCGTGCATGTGACCGGAGGCGGCGCCACCCGCGTGTCTATGAATCCACTATGGAATTTCGCTTTACTTCCGATTGTAATTGAGATTAATTTCCATTTAGCGCTTCTATAGATTCTATCAAAAGACATATTGTAGGTGAGCAGCCCTAATAATACGAGTTACGCAAAACATTACGGTTGCTCTTAAATATAGGTGATGTAACACGATGATGAATGGAAACTGTTGGCAGACGACACAGTTATTTATTCTTGAGCCTACACACACATCAAGTCATTATCACTTATAGATTTTAACAAAAACATATTATCATTACGCTTTTATTGGAGGCAGAGGAACAAAGACCTCATTTACCTTGATATAAATATCTAACTACCTAAAAAAGCACCTCCAGTAAAACATTACCTTACCATACCATAGCTAAGAGTCATATTGTTTATTTCATCAATGATTCAATTAATTTCGGAACGTAATTTTTCATCAAGTTGCGGTTTAATAACAAGGTCAACAAAAAAATTATCCCCGTCGACTGAACAAAGAGACCTGCAACAAAGCGAGACCGTGAGCTCCCTTTATTAACTGAGAGTAAAGTGTGCATCATAATAAGATGATTTTCCCAGTTTTTTAAATTATTTTGTCATGTGTCATGGTGTCTCGCATATTAATATCCGCTTTGCTAGACAAATTGACATTAAATTAAAACTTGAAACAACGTAAGACTTAAGAAAATAACAGAATTTATCAAGGGCTTAAGTCGAGACGGTAGAAAGCCGTTCGTATCAAACAAATCAGTAGCGACTAATTAATTGGTTTAACATAGGTACTTGAATAACCTCACCAATTATATTACACATTTGGGTGAGTGCGGCCAACTGTGGATTTAAATCACATTGATTTGATATTAACATTGCGTACGATGCGATTAGAAAATAGTCACAGCGTCATCATGTGTGTATAAGAGCGAAATAATAGAGGTAGGTATGTACATAATGAAGTAGCTGCACAATAAAGGGTGGGGGTGGTTTTGTCAGTGATTAATCATGACCAATTCCATTATGATTTGAATTACTATTTTATGAATTGAATGAATTACTATATTAATATCATTGATTTAAAAAGAAAATGTGACACTTAGGATGGATTGCTAATGAACGTTATTTTGTATGGGAACCGCGCCAATCTTCCGGGGAGAGACGCGGGAAGGTAACTCTAACATCTTTATTAAGCGACTCTGTAACATTAAAAGCATACATTAGAAAGAGATGACATTGTTTTGGTAACGTCATAATTTTCTTCTTGCATACCAAGAATTTTGTACTCTATATGGATGCCAAACTCCCATACAATAGCATGAGGCAATGTTCTGTCTCGATCAGTAGGTGTTCCCTCTCATTCTATCACTATTTATGAATGAAGGCTATCGGTGGGATATCCTCTTCCTCTCTTTCTATCCATAGTTTCTGTCTCACCTATCATATTTACGCCATTTTGACACCTAGACTGAAAATAGTTAAAATCTTTAGTATTTCGATATTTTAAATAAAAAATTATAAAACTGGTGATGACATGCGTTGTTTTATGTTGTGTAAGTGAGTGATATCCTGGATGTACCTTATCATTTCACAGGTGAGTCAAAAAATTACATAATAAATAAGAGTATTAGTTTGAGAAATTTGTGTGTATTTTTGTGTGACGTCATCAGTAGTGATAGAAAGCTTTACTACGAAATGACAAACTCATTCATTAAAGTGATAGAATGAGAGGGAACACCTACTGATCGAGACAGAACATTGCCTCATGCTATTGTATGAGAGTTTGGCATCCATCATACAGTACAAAATTCATGTTGCATACCCATCAAAAATCTAGTTAATTTGAAAAAAGAACATGGCTTGAACACCCATTTGAGATTATTAAAATTTGATATTCAATTTCGGCTCCACCCACTCTTCCCACGACACCTTATAACTTTAGTGACCACTTGCGCGCATTTAAGTCGTACCGCGTTTCATGTCGGGTTTATTTTGTATATTTCTTAATTTTAGCTACTTACTAGTTAATAATATAATAAGCTACCCATCGAATTGAGAGCAGAGTTAAACACAAAACAAATTTTCAACAAACTTAAGGAAAATTTACTGGAAAAATGTTATTATAATTTGAATGAATATTTTGAAGACATATTTTGAATATTAATAACAGGCATCCAATTACATTAAAATAAATTGACATATACTTAAAAATAAATTTACATCGGTGTTTAACATTATTGATTATTAATTAATTATGAATCCAAAATTCTAAAATTTATTGACATATAATATTATTATTATATATGACATATAAAAAGTATCCATTTCGTGTGACGTTCATTCTTTTATTTTCTGTTATTTCTGTTATTTTTAGTTATAAATCATAATATTTTAATGAAATTATGACATTGTCAAATTTAATTACTATCATTGACGAATAATTGATTTGTTTTTAATTTTTATAATGCTACTGTCCTATAAAACTTAAACATAAAACATAAACTGTAAGACATTTGTAATTGTAAGCCCAAGCGGGTAATATGTTGTACTGGAACTATATTGTAACATCTTTTTACATTCATGAGAACAATAAATTACTTTGACTTTGACTTTGACTTGTTAGGGCACTGACTCCAACAATATAGTTTCATAGGAATCGTTAAACTACATATTTAAAGGCAATAATATGGTAAGAAAAAAAATATATTATGTTTCGGAACATACTACTACATAATCACTTTTCTATAAATACAAGCCGTGTGGTATGTAGAACAGAACCAATTTTTTTCAATAAGGTTTCTTAGGAAATTTTGCAACGTATGTAGTTTTAGGTGTAATGAGTGTAAATTATAAAATCAATAAATGGTAATGTCTTTTTACATCACTGCCACTTAGAATGCAGGTTTTTCTTAATCAAAATACATCGGTATTATGCATTATTTTGTTAATATGAAACGTACGGGGTAAAGTACGGAGCCTGATGACGAAACATGGGAGATGTTTCATCGGTGATTTCTATAGTAAGAATAAAGTGACAAGAAAGCCTGACGAATGAATTTTGTCAATTTTTCATGATTTTCATGAAAAGAGTCATTAAAAGAATGTACCAACTGCTTTTCCTGCTTATCATGTCGTAAAAGGCGACTAAGGGCGTATTGAGTATTGGGGCTGTGATTGTGTAGGCGATAAGCTAGCCACTTGTTACTACTCTTTCACGATTTTTCATCTGACCAAACCCAATTTTTGTATGGCTAAAAGGAACACAGTGCTCCTTGGACTCTGCCTACCCCTTCGGGGATTACAAGCGTGATTGTATGGATGTATGTATGTTAGTCATTAGCACTTGATGTTTAATACCATAAAGCATTCGTTCACAATGACGGTTGTAATTAAATACAGCTATTTATTGGATACATTGGAAATTGGATACAGGAATTGGAAACATTGGATACAGTGCAAATAGCTTTTAATAAATGAAACAAAATTAATTAATTTTCACTTGCTTCTACAATCGAAATCTGAATTTACAGTTATTTTTATTATTTCAATGCAATGCACATCATATTTACATCAAACACTAAACACATAATTGAAGCTTAGATTTTACAGGAAATGCTTTCATAACTTTTTAGCTGGAGCTTTATATTATCATAACACAAAATAAAATCAAGGACCGAGCACAAAAGTTTTTATTCGGCAAAAGCTCTTTTACGCCAGCTTTTATATAAATATAGAGTTTTACCTTACCTTTGTGCTAACTGCGAATACGAAAGGTAAAATTTCAATGTCATTCGCTCGCTGCAGCCGGGAACAAGGTTGCCGGGAATTACGTGTTTGTAGGGTTCCCACACAAAAGTTTCCCGGGACTTTTATATAACATAATTTCTAAACTTTATTTAAAGTAGGAAATAGATGAATATTGTTTTCTGACTAGCTGTTACTATGGTTTTTTAACTATCCCACGGGGACCTTTTAATGTTCTGGAATAAAAAGTATCTAAGATGTTGATCAGGGATATAAGGTATCACCATGCAAAATTTATTGAAATTGGTTCAGCCATTTCGGAGATAAGCCCGTACAAACAGACGAACAGACAGAGAAACAAATAATTTAAAAACAAAAATTAACCTTACATCCCCCTGACTTGATTTCATGCTTTTTTTCTATGTTACAGACATTCGACCTCTACAGTTTTATTATAATGTATATTCTGATTCGTACTATGTAACGTTACGTAAAACTCACCTGAATGAAGCATGCGAATACAAATACATACTAGGTACTATCGGGATCTTTAGGGGCGTCCATAAAACTCTTGCTCTCTTTAAAGTCACTATATTTAAATTACGCCTCCAAAACACATTTATAAAGCAACACGGTCTGTCTCGGAATCTCTTAATAATTCTACTTATTGACAATCTAAGTCATATTAACCAAAATCTAACTTAACTTACGTACGAAGGAGTACGCCACAGTACATCTTATTCGAAATCAAATGAATTACGCACATGGCCTAGCCCGCATTGTGCAACGTGGTCTATCATAAGATAATGTAAAAACAATAGATTTGCTTGTTTTAACAACGACTTAATTAAATTACACATAATTTGCTTTTGCCAAGAAAGGTAGGAAGGTAGGTAGATAGGTTTTACTCGTATTTACCAAAAAAAATACAAATACCTATAATTTCGTATCCTGAAATATTATTATTTTACCATATAAAATGGTTATTTGATATCTATTAATATTATATACTTCAAAATAAAACACTATTTTGAAAAGAAAATGTGAGATTTCGAAGTTTTGTTTTTAGGCGTGAAATGTTTCTTAGAGGCAACCCTATAGCTCACAAGGCCTCCTCCCGTAGTGAAGGCCGAGGGCAGATTGCCTCGTTGCCTTCGTTAAAGAGGCTTTAGCTAACAAGTCTGTACATACATCAAGGAAGTCTTATATTATTCATTGAAAGTTCATAAGATAACATGGTCTCATTTATCTTTTATTATATGCAATTATAATTCCGTGATATGAATAGTAATAAAAAATTAAGAGCAAAGATAATAATATAACTAAAGACACTTTCATCGGAACTTAAAAATTTTGGTTTCATCAGAAAAGAGTAAAAATTTCAAACTAATTAAAAAGCCGGCTTTCCATACTGACTAATTTTAAAAACTGGCTGACCTCTTAAACTTTCGTAATAATGCAAAAAAATTGTATTTGATAGGGCTGAATATTTTGCTGAAATAGGTCGTAGAATGTGGTAAGTAGGAAATTCCGTAACTTTTCTACTTTATAGTTTCATAAATAATGTCTGCATATTTTTTTCAATCCCGAGACTAATTGCACCTATACAGCTAATTTCATTCTTAAAACAGCCATATCATATCTACTATTTCCCTTTTTTGGCATATTTTTTTAAAGTGGGCGCCAAGACAGTGTTTAGCTCATGCTTATTGCCAGTAATTAATAACAATACCTACTGAAGCGTAACGGCTTACAATGGGCTTAATAAGAAGACTCAAGCTCACTCAATGGGCAATAAAAAGGACCATGCTTGGAGTTCTCTGCTTTATGCAGAGGCAATCAAGAATGAGTAGATTCGCAAGAGAACTAAGGTCACTAATAACACAATGGAAGGCAAGGCACGTTGCTTGTAGACTACATTGGCGGCAGAACTTTGGCCTCCAATGAGGTGGATTGACGAAGACCTGGCGAAGGATGTAAGAAATCGCTGGATTCGGGCAGCGCAAGATAGGTTAGTGAGGAGATCCCTGAAACCAAATACCGTCCACACTTTGATAATCACTTGGTACATACGATGTTTAGCGAACATATTGATTAAAATATCTTGTATGAAATTTTGAGATGGAAAACTGATCGTGATATTTGTATTATTTATTTATTTATTCTTTACGTACGACGTACAAAGGCGGACTTAATGCCTTGAGGCATTCTCTACCAGTCAACCGGAAAGCGGAGTGAGGAGAGCTAAAACGATGGTACAATAAAAGTTGAAAAACCAACAAAAATAGAATACTTATAAATACAAATGCGTATGCGTTACAAATGCCGTCCACACTATCAGTACACGCGTACTTGTTACGGTTACGGTGTTTTGTTTTGACGGGACATAAGACTACCAAAGGACAGTCATGACATTTGACCTTGCATTACATCAATATTGATTTGTCAACATTACGTCACAGAGTAGGGCATCCGAATTTTTATCTGCGCCCCATCTGTTTGTGGGAGAGAGCGGTAGACATAGGGTGGATATCAGCTGTTTTGTCGAATCGATAGAGATTTGGCACAGTAAAAGGCTGAAAGGTATATTGTTTCACTAGATTCAAAACTATATCAGTGACACTTGCTTTACAATTACACATTTAATCGAAGGACTCCGATAATAATTATCTTGCTTTGATGAAAAATAACAACAGCCAATAATGTATTAACACCTAACCTTACCTAACATATCTAAGGAAAAGTGAGTGTTTAACACCTATTTCTACCCCTATGTCTACCTACCCCTTCGGGGAAAGAGGCGTGATGATATATTATGTTTTATGTTATGTAATTACTTGGATTAGAACAATTTTAATACTTTACTCCCTAGCTATATTGATATATTGTAATGAATTCGTTTATATGATGAAGTCACATTTCTGTTCACCCACACATGATGTCTTCGATTAAAACAATTTGGATCGCTGTCCGACTTGTTAATACAAATCTCCACCCGAAGTATTGCATTAATTGTACAAATTCTATATTTTTTGTTTATTTGCACATTCGGTGCAATAAACTGTTTCATTAACATTTTGTTGATAATTGAAATAGGTAATTCTGTTTCTCATCTTCCCGCCCTTGACCCAGTTACAGGTGGGGATCGTACATGTCCTCGCCATACGTTTTCGTCAGTTCAGCCACAAAATTGACACGTTAAGAAGGAAATCTCTTAGTACAGTCGAGTTCAAGAAAATGTATGCACGTTTGACTGATAACAGTCTTTATTCCCTTCGAATAAGAGTAATTTACTGTCAGAAGTGCATTTTTACACATTTTTTTTTACTCGATGACTTCAATGTTATTGGTCAAATTATGAATTGGTCTCGTATCTAGTTATTTTTATGTATTATTGAGAACAAAACAGGAAGACCGGATATATATAAAAAAAAATATCCTCAAACATTCACACCTATCAACTAGCTCCATTTAAAACAACTAATGCTGCTTGTGTTACGGATACTAGATGACGGATAAATATATTTAATAGATTTATATATTCAGAAAATATATAATTACTATATAAGCATCCAAGGCTGGTGAATATGCCTGTATTCATCACACAAACATCTGTTCCAACCGGGGATCGAACCCAGAACCTCTTGAGATGGTGACGCCTTGAGGCCGGCGTACAGAGCACTCGACCACGGAGGTCGCCAAAAATATTATTAATTAAAATATATTATTAATACTCGTGTACAAACTGAAGTATATTATCGGCTGCTTTACAAAACCTAAGGCTGGTATAAGGCCGCGGTAGCCGAGTTTTGGCGCACGGGGCACTCGTTCGAGAGAATCGCGGGTTCGATCCCACCGCCTGTACCACTGAGTTTGAATTAAACTTGGTAAGATATATATTTAAGATAGGAGAAGCTTTAGAATGCAAGCACCCTAAGCAAAATATACCTGTGTGTACTTAAAAACAAAGTGTAAGTAAACATTATTCAATGAAAATAAGGATATATATGAAAGACAGAAAAAACAACACCAATTTCATAGGTAAGGGCCCAACCTATGAAATTGGTGTTGTTTTTTCTGTCTTAGTATTTTGTCTGTAACTATTAAGATTCAGAGTATTCCTAAAAAATAATTACCTCGTCTAAAAATAGACTATATTTTTGAGCTCTTTTGATTTGTTTTGATAATTTGTTGTAAGTTTTTGTGTTAAAATTGGACACGGAGACAACTCTTATTAAGTGCCTCCCGAATACATAAAAACGATAAATAATTTTTATGAAGTGTGATATTAAACATATTACTAAAGCTTGTCTAATGATAGATGCCAAATATTATTATCTTTGGATTTGTCGTTTTGAAGAAAACTGAAAAAAATTTTGTATGGAAAATGCAGAATTCCCCAAAATCTCCATACAAAACACCATTTTCATAGGTAAGGACCTAATATTAAGGTTTGATTATAATTGATAATTTTGTTTTCGTGACACCTAACATATTACTGGAAAGTCACATATTATTATGACGGGTTGAAATACAGGTTGGCGAGACAAATTATAAGTAATGTGATGTATATTTTGGATAAATAAATAAATAATAATAAAAAATAAGTACATTTTGTTACATAATTATACACTTAAGGACGTTAAGAATATACTTTGCCATCAATTCACAAAATTACTGGGAGACATTGTCCTGAGAATAAGGAGCAAGTGACCCAGCAAGGTTTCATCGTCAATAACATAAACGTCTTATGTTCCTCAATGTACTTTTATAGTCTAGTCAAAATGCAATGTATTAGATGATGGCATAAGCTTCAAGGACAACATGGAACGGGTTCCGGCAAGATAGGACGAGTTGGCTGGAAGAAGTCTCAATTACAGACTGACTAAAGATAATTAGTCGCTTGAGTTGGTACTGTTGTTAAATTGTCTGTATTTGGTGCATTGACTTTAAAAAGGTATTATAATTCCAAAATTAATTGAAATTACTAGAAAAGTGTATGTGTAATGCACCTACAATTAGATATAATATAAGCACCTACGTTTGTTTGTATAATATCTAATTGTAGGTAATATTTATTACAATATTCTAATACTTGAGAAAAAAAGTGCTTTGCTATTTTATACAGTAGAAATTTATAAATCAGGAAAACATCTGCTTCCTTTGTAAATATTCCTTAGTAAATATACAAATAGTATTATTACATCAATACGCTAAAGAAAACTCCGCTTCTCGTGTTACCTACTTGCACTCACAGACGTGTACAGAGGAAAATATTTAGTTACCTACGAGCAAAAATCTAAATTATAACCGCTTCACTAAATACTGTATTTGATACCATTTTACACTGTTCGTACTATAACCATAGGTCTAGGCTTACTGAATGCATTATTCATTAATATTACCGCCTCCTTGGTCTAGTGGTTGATCGCGAGGTCCGGGGTTCGATTCCCCACGGGGGCAGGGGTTTTTCTGTTCGGTTTGGTTGGTGGTAGGGCTTCTTAGCGCGCCTGGCTAGCAGCCACCGTCCTACCTTAATTTGTCGCCACAATAACACTGTTATAAGCATTGTTGTGTATTGGAAATCAGAGGTACGATAGCTAGTTCCTCGGTTATAGAGGGATACAGGTGAAGCTCGCTTCCACCTTCGGCCTTATCGTCACTTACCATTAAGTGAGATGAAGGCAAAGTGCTTACCTGTCATATAAAAGAAATGATATATAGAGGTATTATTGGATTAATTATCATGTAAAACCTCAATACTGACTAGATGCTCCTGCAAAAGAAAATGTTTTTTTTTTTATATTTCTTTTAATTTTTTTTTACATTTTACTATGTCCGACGATTATGTCCAGCTGTGGTTTACTAGGCTAAATTATGCCCTCACCAGCCTTAGGTGGTTCCACTGCTTGGCATAGACCTTCCTACTTGGCGAAACATGCAGGAATTGGAGATCGTAATGGTCACCCTTCTAAGAAACGACTATATCGAAAGTAGCTTTTCTTCAATGTTAAAAGGGAAACCCAACCAACCACTACGCTATCCAGCTCCTCGAGTTGGGCTTAGAATGGTGATGACTTCATGATTTTTGTGCGTTATGAAATCGCAATCACAGTGGACCGAAGATCTGGTGACAGTCGCGGGCGGCGATGCGGAGAACATAGGACTGGTCGTTATGGAGGTCCTTGGGAGCAGCTTATGTCCAGCAGTGGCCGTGTCTAGACTGAATCATGATATGATTATGAAAGTTTATTGGGTCTTTTTAATGAAATATTAAGGATTTCTTATCATCATCATCCTAGTGTAATGTATTTGAACATTAGCTTTTTGCAAATATAATTTATTCATTTAAAATTGTTTAGTTGAAAAAATACAATCGACGTGATGTCATAGATGCATGGAATTCCAAAGACGAAGACATCCCAACAAAAGTGTCCGTAAATCTAACAGATCTCGAACCCGTGACCTTGCTCTGTTTACACGTAACCGTGGTGGCGCCAAATTTCTTTGGCCAAAAATATCACACCGGGATTTGAAAGACGCGACATCCAAATCACAAATAGCTACTTGGAACTTTTTAACTCCACTGTATAACAAAAGATTTATTGCAGTGCTTCAATCATAAAATCCTTCTGCTACAATAATAATTAATAGTTAGTATTAAAGCGAAATTATAACAGAACCGCTTGTAATAACAAAAGAGATTTAGGAACACCCTACATCTACAATTTAGTTTTAATGCTTTATTTATCTTTAGCCGAAATAGCTGATAAATTCTTTGGTTAAGCGGATAAAAAGGTCAGCGACCTGAGCCTAAAATTACCTCCACTGATCAAGGAATAGGGTAAAATATTTATCGACAGCTGACAACCACGACCGACTGAAAGGCGCTAAAAACGTTCGTCCTAATTAAAAAAAGAACGTGGAATTTTAATTTGAACATTACTGAAAGGATGTGTTCCTTTCCATTTTAACCGCCTTTACAGCAGTTAAATATTAGTTTGTTGGCATCAAGTGACTACAGTACTAAATTAGCAATTTACAAATCATTCTATTCACTTTATTGAATCTTCAAGGGCAAATTCGACCAAATTTCGATTAGCCACACTGGTGTAGTAATACCAAAAATGCTTCAGCTGTCAAATGCGTACACGACCAAAAATCGGCCGAGTAAGCAATGAAATTATAGCATTTTTGGTGTCCGAATTCGACGAAACTCCGTCTTACTACACGGGGGTCGTGTAGTAAGACGGAGTTTCGTCGAATTCGCCCTAAATCAGTTAAACATGATCATTATATATTAGTACAGAAAAGTCCCACGCTTTGCCTCACAAATAACTATGTCTCCATACCATGATAATTATGTCCACCTTGTACGCCCCACGATGAGGTGGACTCGCAGCGCCTGTGTTGGCGAGCGAAATAAAATAAATAATTAAATTATTTGCTAGAAAAATAAATGTCAAGGAATAGAAATTAGAGTTATATCTAATTCAAACGAATAAGAATATCAAAGAGCGAGGTCTGCAGTCGCGAATCAGATCTCAACAACGTCGATTATAGGTACGGGTAATATTCCTTGTTCCTTGCACCTTAAAGCACACAATCCTTTGGGATTATTATGTCGGTGATCCTTTTCCTGCCCCTCTACTCTAAGATCATGAGAGCAACTACCATACTTTCCCCAATTCCTTTTGATTAACTTTGAGTCGTCTCATTAAGTCTTTTAACCCTTTTTTTAAATTCGAACCAGTACTAATAAAATAAACAAATCTATAAATACAGTAACGGCAACGCAATTATGACTAGGTGTATTATATTTTTTAACAGAATATTTTGCCAAACATTGTTAATAATTAGGTCACCCCTTGTCCAGATATCGAGGCATGCCCTAGATAAAATTATTTCCCTGAAATCGCTCCAGGTTACCTAGGTGATAGCTGGGAACTGGGTCTGGGTATTTATATGGCGGAGTATTGATTGATGCCCCTCCCTTCCAACACGTGCATTTCTCTCGCTCGCTTCCAGAATTACCCGGGCGGGATGCAGCGAGCGAATTCCGGGTAACGGATTATAGTCACATGAAATTATTGACCGGCCGTCCGCGATGCATGACTCCGAAACATGCCTAAAATCTATTTGAATTAAATCTGCATTCACATGCCTAATTTCGTTGGAGGCTAACTTTGTGGACGTTTTAATTGAAATTCTGTCTGTTTTAGATATAAATAGTATTGTATATTTTTTTTTTAAGAAGTTTTCTGTGTTTTATATTAGTTAGTTGAAATTACCTAATGTTTTAAAAAAAATATATGTATTCATGTTCATGGGTCCAATAGATAAAAGATACGATATTCAGATCGGTCTTACATTTTTAATTAACTCGTACCTATTAATAGTAAATTATTGCATGTGAATAGCAGTAGTGTGGCACTCCCTGTGAAAAGATGGGATGACGATATTCGTAGGTTGGCGGGAGTGGGCTGGATGAGAACGGCCGAAAATCGAGAGCATTGGCTCAATTAGGGGAAACCCATGTCCAGCTGTGGACGAGCATTGGTTGATGACGATGATGCACAAGAATTTTCACACCGAATAAAATTACAAAAAGAAATATTGGGTCCATACCTATGAAATTGGTGTTTTTATTCTGTCTTAGTATTTTGTCTGTAACTATTAAGATTCAGAGTATTTCTAAATAATAATTACCTCGCCTAAAAAAAGACCATATTTTTGAGCTCTTTTGATTTGTTTTGATAATTTGTTGTAAGTTTAATTGTGTTAAAATTGTACACGGAGACAACTTTTTTTTAAGTGCCTCCCGAATACATCATTTTATTTGCATTCACTTAAAAACGATAAATAATTTTTATGAAGTGTGATATTACACATATTACTAAAGCTTGTCTAATGATACATGCCAAATATTATTATCTCTGGATTTGTCGTTGTGAAGAAAACTGATAAAATGTTAATATGGAAAATGCAGAATTCCCCAAAATCTCCATACAAAACACCAATTTCATAGGTATATATATACGAGTATTATACTTGTATTCTCAGTCAAGCTTATTAAAAAGGCAGAAAAACTGACTGTTACTGTTGTACGCAACCAGAATAATAATAAGAGACAACGCAACTGATGGAATTCTTGTTGAAATGATTTGTTATGTGATGATGTAATTTTGAATTTATAAAAAAAATGTGCATTGATGTTCGTTGTCACCTCTCGTTCTTGTTATCCTGTTACCTTTTTAGAATAAACGTTTGTACATAAATACGCTGTTTATATACGCTGATAAATAACCCCAACAATTCTGTGCACTGATATATTTTTGGAACTGAATCTTGGTACTTATACTTATTTCATAAGAAAAAATATTTTCGTTATCGATACGATACCTTTAGTTAATTAATGTCATATAATAGTCAAAGATATTATTTTGTAATTATAAAATTAATCTCATTAATTTGTTGTGTCTAGGGATGATTGTGTTGTCTCTACCCATCCTCTCTGGGAATTGAGCGGTAATGATGTGAGTGTACAGTAAGCGTCAAATAGTTAGTGACCCATATTGTTGACAACACAAAAGAGTTTCCTTATTATATTATAAATATGGAAGCTCCATTGTGTGTTTAAGAATATGAAAACTTTATTTGTACCGATATTATTGACTTTTTGGTAGCGTCTATTTAATTGAACACCCTGACTGTCTCTAACCATTTGACGCTGACTGTACAAATATTCTAACTTTAATTAAGTAGACAAAAAAAATGGATCGTTTGACAATTAAAATTTCAATAAATAAATGTAAGAATAAAATGTAATGCGCCGTCTGCTCTAGCGCACGAAAATAAAATAACAACAGTTGCAAGGGGGAGTTTTTTGGTCCGAAGTATTAGTTACCTAACTCAATAGTAAATAAATATATATTATTTTTTTATCTATTTCTTTTTATTTTATTATATTATTGTATTTGAATTTTAGTTTTTATTATCTTTATATTTTTTTTCCTCTTTTGCACTGGTGTCTCTTCCCTCTCCTTACTAAATCTCACACACCTGTGATAGGTTGGCTGGCAGAGATCTCTATTAGAGATAAGTCCTCCTTTGCTTACTTTTTGTATTTACTACAATTTTGTTTATTTGTGCAATAAAGAGTTTAATAATAATAGTAAAAATCTAGACCAATGAATAGCGTCAACGAAGACGCCAAAATTTATGACGTCATCTTGACAAATTGTTAAATTTGCGATGAAAATGCGTAGCAATATACATGAGCTGTGCCGCCAGTCGGTAGTTTTCTACTTCCAGCATTCTGCTGTGGTTAAATTGTCTATGATTGCTTCAACTTTAGATATTATTGATGAGAAAAGAGTTTCTAATATAAAACTGTATGAAATACGAATGTAAAAATTTTTTTTTATTAAATCCAAATCTCTTATCAGCATTATTAATAGTAGATAGTTAGTTCTAATAACGAATGTCAAAAAGCTCCGAGCAAATGTCTGTCAGAACAACCAAACTACTTTTTAATAGGTTCGTAATTTCGTATTTCGAAGGTCCGCAACTCAGAAACCACAAACTATAACTTTATTAACAATATAATTATGTAAAATGAATAGACTATGTACTGTTTTAACAAGCTCACCCCCACAGAGATTTAATGATATCTCTACCCTTAAAAGTAAAGGTGACACCACACGTCGTGAAATCCCTAAATGCGGTATGCACAACTCTTTCAATAATGAAGAAAGTTCTAGGTTTACTGTACAAAACAATGGAAATTGTTTCTAAAATGTTGTTAATTGGCAACCGGTTGCATTCGCGCAGTTTTCCCCACCTTACAACCCCCCCCCCTCCCCCCACGCCAGTACGTCACACTGAGCTTCAGCCCTTTGACAGGCTATTAATTCAAGTTCAAGTTATATTACGAGCACCGGAACTATTTCGGTGCATATCACTTGTTTGGATGAAACAAGTTCAAAAATTTCCATGAAAAGCTTATTTGAAATGCGTTCAGCTGTAATGAATTTCAGACACGGTATCGGCGTTCGAATGGTATGAATTAGAGTTGTTAAATATATTAATTATTCGTTAAAATCAACAGATAAATAAAAATATCATTAACAGTCAATAATTGAAATCAACATTAACTGATAAAATTATCGTTATTCGATTCGGACATCCTGGCACCTTACCGCGCGCAGTTGAAAATATTAGTTAGGTATATCAACGGACCGAGCTGAGTGAGTGAGCCGACGAGAGCCGATCCGGCGCGTTAGAGCGAGACGGCAGGTGACCCAGGCGCATCGATGCCTAAGCTGATCGCCTGATGCGATCGAATTTGATTTCAATTGTCTTATCATTAAGCATTTTTTTTTCTTGACAACTTAATTCTTTTTTGGTTGCACTCGATTCTAGGTTCTGTTGCTTTTGGAATAAGTATTAAAATTAAATGGTATTGGTGATCGAATAATGATAATTAACAGTTCATTTCTTTCTGATATTTTTATTCGATTGAATATTTTTATTTATTAGTTGCAAGTAGTCAGTTGAAGTGTGATGTCGTTGCGGAACTGTTTATTGGTGCTTATTTTTCATAATGTCTAGACGAAATGCGGAAATTTGGACACATTTTGAAAAGTGAACTGGAAATGAAACATTTGCATGTTGCATGTACTGCAAAAAAAATTGTGGTTTAGGCACTATCAGTAATCATTTTTAATTAGCAACACTGTACTAGACAATTTAAGCCTGTAAAGTATGAAAGCAAGTTCATTAATTCATTCTACGCTTTCATATAATAATATTCGTTGGTTACGTTTAAATTAAAAACCAGTTTATTTAATTATTAGATTGAAAATATCAACTAATATTTTCAACAGATAAAATTAACTGTTTAAAAAATTTATCATTTAATTTTTATCAGATAATTTTTTTAAACAGTTAACACCATCTCTAGTATGAATGCATTTCGTTTGTTAATACTACGACATATTTCAAATGTATTAACCACAGTCAGTCTGTGGGTAAAATGTGTTTTAAATTTTATGCTGATAAATTATGTTTATTTTTGTCTGGAAAAGATGGGATATAGTCGTAGGTTGGCAGGAATTCACTGTCTGGATCAAGGCAGCCGAAAATCGCGAGCAAGGGCCTTCGATAGGGGAATCCAGTTATGTCAAATAAATTGTTCCTGAATTATGCGTGTATATCGGTATTATGCCAGCATCAGAAAATATAATTGTATCTTTTTGCGTGCGTGGTTTTTTATTTTTAATTTACTAAAATAGTATTACTTTTAAGTTTACCATATCGCCATTTTGACGGACTAAGAATTAACTAACTCGTCACTTTTAAAAAATAATATTAGTAGAAACTCCTCAGTTCCTAACCGGGCATTTTATAGACGGAACACGTTATTGTTCAGGCTTCCTTTAACATTTTTATATTTTATATTATTCTCGAGCGGGCTTTGAGCTATCTCTCGTAGCTTTCTCTCACCTCGACCGTCACCTTTACCAAGAATCAGATCTACGATTTTAGTTCCGTTTATAAATCCTTATTTTTTCCCACAGTCCACAGTTTTTATGTAGGAGACATACATTGTACTGGCTAGAAGGAGTGTTAACTCTTAGGGATTCATGAAAATTAATGTATTACTTTTTTATATAAACCAATGACCTCGCCATTTCCCCGAAGGGGTTGGCAGAGGTGTTAAACACCCACTTTTCGCCTGATATGTCTATGTCCACATGTAACAGGTGGCGAGCAGGTGACATACTTAAGTATCATTAAGGCGGAATTGTTCGCATCCACGTTAGGGGTGATTGTGATTAGGCTCTCCAGAAGGTGGTGTTGTAACAAGGCGCTATACCAGTGTTGGCGACTCTTTGCTGTTAATGCGCTCTTTCCTGGCCATTTTCTCTTTGTTTCTGGTTTTTTTAATATACTGTCTGTCTTTCATTGTCCTGTCCTCATAATTATTTTTAAGTATATTTATAACCGATGGATAACATTTTTGGAAGAAGTCTGGCTGGGATACATCATTTTTATTTTATTTGTTGTTCATTTTCAAAGGCACTTTTGTAAGTAGCCCTACTTTTATAATTATCTCATCGTTTTTATATGTTCAGTGTTTTGTGATTTACCATTTATAAAATTTGTTTCAGTGTGCCTTAGTTTTATATTTAAATATACCTATAAGTGACGACCCTGCGCCTATTATTTATCTCCGGCATACTACCACTCCTCCACAGTGTGGTCCACGTTTGACCCGGGTATCACTGGACCACTTGCTAAGGAAATCCTTGGGGGCTTATGTCCAGCAGTTGTCATCTCTAAGCTGAATGATACTCATTAAGGGAGAGTTGCATTTAAGTAAATAAATAAATAAAGATAGTTTAAATAAATCGTTTACTGACGATTTCAGATCGAACGAACTAAGCTCTAGTAATAGTCACTGATAGCTACACTATTTCGAGTCAAATTCAAATATGTTTATTTTCATAATTAGAATTTTATGAAAAAATTTCACGTAGTGCGTCACGAAAGAAAATCATACATTTTAAACAAGCGTTCAAATCGCTACACCGCATCTACAAGATACATTAAAAAACAATATAAACTCAATACCGATGTGAACTAAGCTCTAGTAGCGATGTGCAGTGGAATGTTATTATATTACACTTGTAAGAGTATCAATATTAGCGAACGTAGCTCTGTCCTTTATGATGAATCCTTTTGCTTTCCCGATACAATTTTCCTGGAATCATTATTATTCCAATATGCATGTTGCAGTAACATATCGGAACAGAGTTCGTTATAAAGGCATTAATTGAACAACGACGCAATATTAAAGGCTTGCGATTCTTTCCAGGAAAAGCATCTAATTTATATTAACTGGGAGTATGTGAACAAATAATATTTACTGATAATTATCACAGTTATACATTTACATAGATAACGCAAGTTTAACCATTTGTGTGAGGAGCTCGGTGGCGTAGTGGTCAGTGCGCTTTGGCTTCGATCGAAAACAAAGCTACCTTCGCCATGGTCAGGCCGTGGATGGGTGACCAACACTTTGTGATCTCGAGCTCCTCCGTGCTTCGGAAGGCACGTTAAGCCGTTGGTCCCGGTCGCATTTGTGACCGTTCCTACCCACCAACTCGCATTTGGCCAGCGTGGTGGTGTTACGGCCCATACTCCTCATGTGTTTCTCCATGAGGAAGGCCTGTCCCAGCAGTGGGACGTATATAGGCTGATGACGAACCATTTGTACTCAAATCAAGCGTGTCAACTTTTTAATGTCTGCTGTGACGTGACGTCACAGCAGACATTAAAAAGTTTACCGTAATTTTGAGACGCGGGTATACAAACTGATTGAAAATTACCGATGCCGCCAATGCTCCTCCTATAATTATCACACAACGAGGCATTTTTATTAGATTTTGCAGCTTTTTGTACGCACACAGACTAAGGACGAAGGCTAAGGACGTGTACATGCATTTGCGTCATATATGTTATAATTATTATCATTTTATAACTGGAGAGGACCATGCACCGGGCATAATGATACATACATACATACAATCACGCCTGCAAACCCCGAAGGGGTGGGCAGAGTCCAAGGAACACTGTGTTCCTAAAGATATATATACATATTATGTAAATCAGTGGTATAGGCGGCAGGGATCGATCCTTGCACGAATAGTTCCATGTCCTTCTCTTGGCTGTCGCTCTTAATTTTACGTGCACTATTTATATTAGGTCCTTACCTATGATATTGGTGTTTTGAATGGAGATTTTGAGGAATTCTGCATTTTCCAAACTATTTTTTTTTCAGTTTTCTTCACAACGACAAATCCAAAGAATATAATATTTGGCATCTATCATTAGACAAGCTTTAGTAATATGTGTAATGTCACACTTCATAAAAATTATTTATCGTTTTTAAGTGAATGCAAATAAAATGATGTATTCGGGAGGCACTTAAAAAGAGTTGTCTCCGTGTCCAATATTAACACAATTAAACTTACAAAAAATTATCAAAACAAATCAAAAGAGCTCAAAAATATTGTCTATTTTTAGACGAGGTAATTATTTTTTAGGAATACTCTGAATCTTAATAGGTACAGACAAAATACTAAGAGAGAGAAAAAGCACGAATTTCATAGGTAAGGACCCAATATTATGGGACTTCACCGTACTAAAGATTATTCCTAAAAGTATCGACGACCCTCTTTGTCTAGGAAAATAATATGATACATTATGTGTACTGTGTCAGAACTGTAGTATTTACGTCCTCAGTCTGCCTTTATTCGTCCCACTGCTGACACAGGCCTTCCTCATGGAAACAAACTCAAAAGGAGTATGGGCCGTAACACAACCACGCTGGCTTGGTGGGTAGAAACGGTTGCATTAGTGACCCGGACCAACGGCTTAACGTGCCTTACGAAGCACCGAGGAGTTCGATATTACAAAGTTTTGGTCACCCATCCATGGCCTGACCATGGCGAAGGTAGCTTAGTTTTCGATATAGTAAGCCAAAGCGCTATCACCACAACACCGACCTCCTCACTGTTGTATTTATTTAAACTTAAAAATTACCGCCTTGCTTTTAAAAATAGATTCTCGAGACTAGTAGTAGTCTCAAGTAGGCAATAATTGAATTAAAATATTGTTACATAATTATTTATTAGTATAATATTGTAAATGCGAAAGTAACTCTGTCTGTCTTGCTTTCACGCCAAAACTACTGAACCGATTCAATTGAAAGGTACACAGATAATCTAAAGCCTGAGAAAGGACATAGGCTACTATTTAACCCGATATTCCCATGGGAACGTGTACCGCGTGGGTGTAACCGTGGTTATAAATATCTGCTCGACCGAGCATTATGTGAAATATTCCGTCAAAATGTAATTTCATTTCGAATTTTATAAATTTCTCGGCATTGTAAAATAATGACACGACTACAGATATTTATCACAATACAGATATTTATTTATCATGTTATTTTCATTATTTTACTTATTTTAATAATTAGAGGTTTTAAAAATTAACAATCAACATTTTGCTAATAATAGGTAGGAATGTAATGTTGAAATCAATGTAGTGTTAAACAAACACACGAAAACTTTTTGTAAACTTTTATGGGCGTTAAATCAATAGCCACGCGAACGACGTCGTGGGCACAGCTAGTATTATATAAATTCAACCGTGTGTCCAACCGTACAATTATTATTGTAGACAGCAAATGTTGGTATACCCGATCGCTGCGATACAAGCTATGCTTCGAGTTTAGATTTATATTGATTCCTTTGTTTTTGATCACTGAATAAATCATTTTTCTTTCTTCGTGCAATGATCATTAGCTTATGAACAAAATTGTATTTATTTTTGGAAAATAAATTATTATTATTACTGTTGTCCTTTACAGACAATATACAAATGGCGGACTTAACGACTAAAATCATTCTCTACCAGTTAACAATCCGAGAAATTGTTGCGGCTAAATGGAAAAAATAATACCTAATGTAACGGTGAAAGTAATTTAGTATAGGGTTCTTTATCATTCCAACAGAATCCATATCAAATCAAATCAAATCAAAAATATCTTTATTTTATAGGCTTTATATACAAACACTTAAAAACGTAAATTTATAAATAAGTGAATTTACCACTCGCTCGGAACGCAGACATCCCCGAGAAGAGCGAGCCAGAAACTCGAGGGTTGCTCTGTTTTCACATTTTTTACATGTTTTATAAATGTTAAAACGACATTACTTAGAATTTTTATCTGCATGTCTGCTATACACGCGTCACTGAAAAATACAGCTCAGGGTACAGTTTTTGCCGATGTTTTGGTAAAGGCTCCATATTACCGCAAGAAAAGATAGAATCCTTTTTTACATACAATGGAATGGAATTTCTGTCGGCTATAATGTTAGCCACAATTGAGATAAGGTCTACGTCTATATGTCGTCCTGATTATAAGGTCCCGTCATAGCCCGATAGTAAAATAGAAGCGCTTGGTTCTATTTAAACGAATATAAGAGTCTACAGTTTGAGGATCGCTGACAAAGTCGTACGCTTCGGCTTTCGATATTGAAAACAAAGCTACCTTGTCCATGGTCAAGCCTTGGATGGGTGACCAAAACTTTGTCATCTCGAACTCCTCCGTGCTCCGAAAGCCAGTTAACCCGTTGGTCGCTATGGCCGTTTACCGGTGGTGTTACGGCTCATGTGTGTCCATATAGGAAAGCCTGTGTCAGTTGTGGGACGTATTAATGTTGAGGACGGATAAGATGCTGCTTGTGTTATGGACACTAGATGACGGATAAATATATTTAATAGATAAATACATATAAATATCGTAAATAAATATAAATATATATAAATCCAAGACTGTAGAACAAATGCCTAAAAATTCATCCCTAAAAATCAAAAAAGTCAGGGGAATGTAAAAAAGGGAATATAAAATAAAATTGTTTTGTTTCTCTGTCTATGCGTTTGTTTGTGTGTTTGTACGGACTAATCTCCGAAAGTGCTGGACCGATTACAATGAAATTTTGCATGGTGATACCTTATACCCGTGGTCAAAATCTTAGATGCTTTTTATTCCGGAAAATTAAAGGACTCCCGTGGGGTAGTGAGCAAACCAGTAACCAAGGACGAAGTCGGGGGCAAAAGCTAGTTTAATGATAATATACGTCAAACATAATTACGTAGAAATTTTCATTTGCCAGGCTTTAGTAATAAAGCCTCCATTTGTCTATTTCTGGGTTTCCACCTTTTGCTCTCAGCTATAATGGCTCTCAGCTATAAATTGCTATAAATGGTGAGTTATTTCTAATTGTAGACAGGTACTTCCAATGTTTGTGAATAAGAGTACTAGAGCAATTTCTCCAAAGTAAGCCCCCGTAAGCCCTTTGAACGACGAAGCCTTTCACCGATTTTGAATTGTCTCAACATAGCATAGGTTCGAAATACACTGAATAATTGCGTACCGGAGGATAGAGGGCTAAATTTCACTGTACCGGAAATTGAAGGGGTGAAATCCTAGAACTCAATTTGCACTCAGGCTGAAATTGATGTGCAAATCGTAACTTTTTGCTGTTATTAACGTAGAACGAACACGAACGTCGAACGTCGTTGCTGTCGTTCGAATGTAGAATTCAACATATTACAAATTCAACATTGTGGTCTAGAAAGAAGAAGAAAAAATAAATTCATATACGCATCTAGTCCCAAGGGGGGAAACTTTTTATCATCCAGATTTCACCGGACATGCTTAAAAGTTTGTTTTGGTTGCATAATGTATGTTACTTATAAAATGGCGCTATCAATAACTCTTATCATCAATAATTTTGCAACAACTTTTGCATAGATATCAAAAATACCTATATAGGTACCTACATTATTTTGTTATTAAGTAAACCTTAAGACACCGTGTTCTGTTTGTAATAAGAGCTTACACCCGTCATTTTTCAAAATACTTGGACTAGACTTATCCTGCAGCGCTGCCGATAAAGCACGATTAGTAGGTACATGTGGAAATATCTGTGGCTTCTTCATTAGAATCCCTGTGTTTCTATAATTCCCTATTTTTCAAAATCTGCATTTAATTTTTATTTTATTTAGGATAACAACAGCCAAAGTTACCCCCTGTTAAACCACCAAAGAATTTGATAAAAAACAAAATGCAAGCGCTTACATAGAACAATTTCATACGAGATTGCCTTATCTAATATACATTATACAATTCAAATTCTAATATCCAAAACTAGTTTGTACTGAGATATTAAGTTCTTTTTTTCTTTTCTTCTACAGAATTTGATTTAAATAAATGCAAAAGATTATAATAAAAAAATATGCGATTGCATTATCTACTTTAGTAATGAGTTATTATAATTAAAAGTTTATTATCCAAAGTGAGTGTGTATTTCTAATATCATTATATTCTTTTTTTACTATTTTGAAAGAAAACCGTAAGACAGAACCATTAGTTTTGTTTATTAACCTTTAGCCCCAGATAGCAGAAACCTTGCTTTCATCGTTTAAAAATAAATACATTGCATTATACGCAAGTTTTTCGGCCTGCAGGTTGGCTCAAGCGGTCGTTGCGCAAGATTCATCAAATTGACTGGATGCGCGCCAATTCGATGTGATCTAATGCCATCGACGGACGTCGAAGATTATGCTAAACGGAGACTAAAGAGGGATTGTGATTAAAAGATAATTGTAAGTCCATGAAGAAAAAATATTGTAAAAAAAAATATAGATAGGCTTTTCACCACCTGATTTACGCATCTTACCAAAAATTAACAAAAACTTACACACATCGAAATAAGCCCAATAGATTTAGAGTAAATTGACATGGTGTAACAACCCGCGCATAATGCTGGGTTTTGTAAATAATTAATTGAAAGATTTTTTAGAATTACTAATGAAAATTTATTACTGCAATGCATTATGGAAAACCAAAATATGAATAAATATGAAAATATTTGACAATGTCAGCAGTTTTTTTTTAACATAATGACAGAATGATCACCCGATGGTAACTGACGATCAATTATTAAAAATCTCAGTACTAGGAGTTAGTCCATGTTCTAGATAGCATGTGTCTATGACATGAAACCTTTTTTTGTTATTGTGGTTTACGTAGTTCACACCAGTTCACACCATCGGGTGTTGATCGGGAGGTCCGGATTCAGAAGTTTTTCTGCTCGGTTTGGTTGGTGGTAGAGCTTCTAAGCTCGCCTGTCTAGCTACCACCGTCTTACCTAAATTTGTCGCTATAATAACAATGTTATTAGCAAATGTTTTGCTCCGGCAATCAGAGGTAAGATAGCCAGTTCCTCAGTTGTTGAGGATGACAGGTGAAGCTCGCTTCCACCTTCGGCCTTATCGTCACTTACCATTAGGTGAGATGAAGGCCAAGAGCTTACATGTCATATGTAAAAAAGACTTCATAAAAAACTGGCGTTTTGAACAGAAGCTGAATTGAGCTTTACAAAGGTTACTAGCCCCTTATTTATATTTGTTTTAGGGTGGTCATGGCAAAGCAACGCACGAGCCGAACGAGCGAAATGAGTGCCAGAACTGAATCGAGTATTGAATAAGCATCCAATTTTACAGATTGTTATTGATCTCATTAAGTAATTAGGTGAACCATGAGCCAATTCTTAACGAGGCGTTTTAACTATAATTATATTCTGTATTAATATTCCATAAAAATTAAACAAGTTAAAATACAATATTAATTATACAGGTTGATCAATCTAAATCATTGGGGTTGCAGTCATTGGGGAGAGGGGGGAGAAACTATGAGAGATACTGAAATCCGTTCTTAAGAACCATGTTTACGATTTTAGATAAAATGACATTCAAATTTGTTCATGTCTCTACACAATTAGAAATCATAACTTGCCAGAAACAATGTTTATTTATTTATTCATTAAAACTTTTATGTTCATTACATACATATGGCGGACTTAACGACTAAAATCGCTCTCTACCAGTCAATAAACAGAATGTTGATAACGGCATCATTTAAATTAGCTTATTCGTTGTTATTGCTGTTGGTGTGAATCATAAGCAAAAAGGGGCACGTTTGTAATGAAATCCAGTTTAAATAATTTAAAAATTCTCACAAAAATGATTTTTATTCAAATTACCATTCGAAACATTTTTCTTTACTATAAATAATATAAATGAGGTTCTTTTAAAAATTAAGATTAATAAAGAAATACTAAAAGCGGTATTTATTAACAATTTAAGTTTTAGTACCTACGTACGTATCTAAGTTAAAGTAACTTTCGTAGCACGTCTCGTCTCGACACGACGAATATACATATAAAATGGTATTCGACAGCGTTCTGTTCGCGCCGAAAACCCACGCAAATAGGAATTTTTGTGGGCTTAGCTCATCTTATATGAAAATAATCGTCTAACTATAAAAAAAATTGTTAACGGGCACAAAATGAGATAATAGAAACCTTTATTGTTTGCGATCATCGGTGATCGCGGCGCCCGCCAAGGGGTTATGCGGTTTTGATGTATACAATACAGCCACATATACAAATTGGTCAGAAACTAGACTAGTAAAAAGGAAAGTTTTCAATCTAAGTTGATCCAAATCCTAAGTAAGGATTTGAATGCACTATACTGACGCATGCTATATTATTATTACTTTCAGTGCAAAATTAAATCTCAAAAAATTATTTCGAATTGAATTTTTATTAAAATAAGGATTTTTTTTCTACAAAAGTGCTGCATTATTAGCGTGTGTTGCAAATGTTTTATGTGGCTGTAACTTAAAATAGATGTTCAGAGCAAACATGTTGCCATTTTATCAATTTTAAATCATAAGTATTATAAGTTCTGCTCTTTGCTTTCTTTCATACTGTTCTCAGAGATGTATTTACTATAACACAAGACTTAACCCTTTAAGTCCTAGGCAAGCCAAGACAATTTTGCAATTGGGTCTCTCGTCTGGAATCTGAGTGGTTTAGAACATAGTATTTACGACTTAAGCTTAACAGCCCAACATTAGTACCTCCGCAGGCACCAAAGGCAGCAGCAAAATACCTTCATTGTTGTATTGTGTCCGAGATGAGTGCAGACACCAGAGCTCATCGCGGTTGCGATATCTTGGCAGCATGGAACTTGACCCCTTGGTATTTTAAGAACGCTTTCTCTTCATAGTATAATACACTACATACTTTAACGTACTATACTATGTAAGTACAGAGTATAATCCAAAATCGATTCCCTCTGTCTGCATGCGCCCTATGTACGGTCGCGGTCGGAAAATGTTTATCAGTTTTCAAATTAGATTCTTTATCACTCTGTTTTCAATAAAGGCTATGATATATCAAGTTACTTATTACCCTTTGAAAATTAGTAAACAATATGAAGTATGGAAAATACAAATTAAGAAATGACAGTTATCAAAAATGATTGTTTGAACGTCATTCGGAAAAAAGTGAAATTATAATCAGAAATTTTAAAAATACGATGACTAAATTTTATTTAATGAAACAAAGATTGTTTGAGTTTATTTTTTGAAATTATTTATAATTAAGAAAAACTGAAATATTAAAGAAAAGTTTTCTTTGAAAAGTTATCGATACACGTCTAAATGTCGTCGATGGATTCTCGTGTTATTAAAAAATATAGGTATAATCTTTGGGTATAATCTATGATCAATCCAATTGATACGAAATTATGGACATTTCGTGATTTTGACTTTTTTGACTTCAATGTATGCAAGCAATTTTGATACTTAGGGCGGTAAACAGTATCTGACCGCGACTGTACGTATGTTTAGATCTATATAACTACAAAACGGATTTAGATGCGGTATTTAAAATAGATTTTCAAAATTAGAGGAAAGGGTATAATAGTATAAATATTGTATCAGTCATGCACCAGTGCGAAGCCGGAGTGGATGGCTAGTGTTGTATATTGACGACCTACGTGGTCGAGTGGTCTGTATGCCGGTCTCAAGGCGTTGCCACATCGAGAGGTTCTGGGTTCGATCGGTGGGGGCTAATATTTTGGTGATGAATTCAGGCATTTGTTCTTCAGTCTTAGATGTTTACATATATTTATATATATTCAGGATATTTATATGTATACATCTATTAAATATATTTATAACACAAGCAGCATAAGTTGCTTAAAATGGGGCTAGTTGATAGGTGTGAATGTCTGAAGGTACTTACTTATAAGGCAACGCGTATTCAGTCACTAGACTGGGTCGGTATAGTGCCTATGCTACGAAGGAGCGTGTAAGCTACGGTAACCACTTACTACGAGTCATTATTGATTGACAGACGTTTAGTTAAAACGCACATAGGCATGTTTTTATATTGTACACGCGACAGTTTTGTGGCTATCGCAGGTGGGATGGCAGATATGTCTTAACGAATAGGCCACTCTCTTTGTACTTTATATATAAATATACTCCTATAAACTGTTCAATAAAAAGGGATACTGGTGAATTTATCCGAGGAGATACATATCAATAAAATTGATAATGACTTAAAATAAAACAATGAATAATGGATTGCATATTTTTTTGTAATTCTGATTTTTGTGTTCCTAATAAATAAATAATAAATGATATGGCGGCAACAGTCAGTTCGGATTTTAATGGATATTGAATGTCCAGTATAAAGAGTGTATAATTACTTAGATATATTGTTTATTTGAACTATTATTAACAACAAATAAATAAATATCTTTAGACATTGGCACCTATCAACTAGCTCCATTTTAAGCAATTAATGCTGCTTGTGTTACGGATACTAGATGACGAACAAATATATTTAATAGATAAATACATATAAATATTCAGAACATATACAATACACATTAAACATCCAGAACTGGAGAAAAATATGCCTATATTCAGTCAGTCATTATTTTAAAAAGAAAAAAATAAAAGAAAGTAAAATATAATTTTTAAAAATGTTACCTCATGATATTACATTAGTTTTAGTAACTAAAATAAAGAATTGAACAATAAAATTTAGACCAAATAATAAAAAAGAAATTTCACGGTCATACCTTGCGACAACGTGATAAATCGACCCTCACTTATATACAACTTATATACAAATACTATCGTAAACGTATCGTACACATTCATACAGTACGGGTCGCCCGGGCTTATGTGTGTTGATCAAACATTTATATAATATTAGGTCCTTACCTATGAAATTGGTGTTTTGTATGGAGATTTTGGGGAAATCTGCATTTTCCATACTAACATTTTATAAGTTTTCTTCACAACGACAAATCCAGAGATAATAATATTTGGCATGTATCATTAGACAAGCTTTAGTAATATGTGTAATATCACACTTCATAAAAATTATTTATCGTTTTTAAGTGAATGCAAATAAAATGATGTATTCGGGAGGCACTTAAAAAGAGTTGTCTCCGTGTCCAATTTTAACACAATTAAACTTACAACAAATTATCAAAACAAATCAAAAGAGCTCAAAAATGTATGTCTATTTTTAGACGAGGTAATTATTTTTTAGGAATACTCTGAATCTTAATAGTTACAGACAAAATACTAAGAGAGAAAAAAAACACCAATTTCATAGGTAAGGACCCAATACTAGCTGATGCCCGCGACTTCACCAGCGGTTACTATGGTTTTTTAACTATCCCACGGGGACTCTTTAATTCTCCGGAATAAAAAGTATCTAAGATGTTGACCAGGAATATCAGGTATCACCATACAAAACTTCATTGAAATCGGTCCAGACATTTCGGAGATTAGCCCGTACAAACAGACAGAGAAACAAAAAAATTAAAAAATATTAGTATTTCTCCTCCTTTTTTTTGGTTTTAAGCATTTTTTTTTATATGTTCAGACAATCGAACTCTACAGTTTTATTTTATGTATAAATGGCAATATGACTAGTTTATTTATACAAATTATAGTAAAACAAGTGAGTTTGAGTAAAGCATGGCAACCACGGGGCAAATAATACAACAGTACAATATGCTCGCCTAACATCCTCGCCCCCCTTCAGTCGGTAAATGTAATTTTTAATCTATACTATCCATACTAATATTAGAAATACGAAAGTAACTCTGTCTCAGTAACTCTGTATTTTTCTGTGCACCTCAAACGCCTTTTCTCTTAAATTTTTTGCACTGCCAAATCTATCTAAAGGTTGTCAGAAAAACATCGCTCTCAGCGATAGGGCCCGCCTATTGTACTACTATTGTAAAATTTCTGTATGTACATTTAATGGTGTACAATAAAGAATATTTTCATTTTCATTCTTTTCTGTCTGTCTATCTGTCTGTTGGTCTCGCTTTCACGTCAAAACCACTGAACCAATTTAATTGAAAATTGGTACACAGTTAGTCTAAAAGCTGAGAAAGGACATAGGCTGCTTTCAAACCCAATATCCCCGTGGGAACGGGTACCGCGCGAGTGAAACCGCAGGAAGCCACTAGTTTATAATATATTATTTGTATAATGGAGCCGTGTGGTAGCGGCCCATTGAAAGAATACCACCAACCCATGTCTTCCCTTGGATGCCGTAAAAGGCGACTAATGGACTTAGAACTGCACAACCATCCAATAGCTTATAGCGGCGACGGGCACGTCTCACGCTGGTGCATGACTGCACTGCTTAGTGAAACGCGGACAGTGACAATGGACTGCTTTTGCGGTGCTTTTGCGATGCTTTTGCTTAGTCTCTGACTAACCCTTAGGGGCGAATAGTCTTAATTATATGTGGACTCGTGTGTGTTTGTACAAAACGTCTAAAAGCCGAATTTAAACACTTAGCTTTATTCTTTGAATAATACTTCTAAAAAACTGCTAATCGAACAGTCTTGACAATGATTTGATTTTTCCCAACTGTTTTAAACTATATTTTCAAAAACAAAAGAATGATCACTGAAAAAATACTTCTATTTATTATTTGCCATATTGCTTAATAGCAATATGGTATATTCGTTCTTATATAAATATAAATAAATATCTTCTAACATTCACACCTATCAACTAGCCCCATTTTAAGCAACTAATGCTGCTTGTGTTACGGACACTAGATGACGAATAAATATATTTAATAGATAAATACATATAAATATGATGAATATAGATAAATATATATAAACATCCAAGACTGGAGAACAAAGCCTGAAAATTCATCACCCAAACATTTGCCCCCACGGCGACGCCTTGAGACCGACGTACAGACCACTCGACCACGGAGGTCGTTCTTATAGCACTATGGTTATATTCTTTCTAGAAAAAGTGGCGTAAAAATATTGAACAAAAGCTAGTAATTTTATAAGTAGGTATTCCATCCAGTCAACCATACATTCTCAATGCTGAGTAAAATGATAAGCTGTGTAAAATATAAGCTTCCATGCACAGAACACGGAACTCTCGTTTAATTAAATACCAGGACAATACAGGCACTATTTAAATCATGCAAAATTGAAATGTTATAAAGAGCTTAATATTAAACGTCTCTACTTTTATCAGAGTAGATGTTTCATAGTTCCTTAGTTTTTAAAATGTTTTATAAAATGTTATATAATTATTACAGTATGCATTTCATCTGCACCATGTTTAGAATTTTTATAATTCTTTGTTATTATGAAATACATATCATAAATTTTGCCGGACGTTCCCGAATCGCGTAACCAATGCGTTTGAAGAAAGCATGCTTAGCAGAATAAATATAAACATTGATGATTGAAATGTAAGCTTTTGCTTTACGTTTTTGATTTATGTAAAATAGCAAACCGAATGAAACCGAAGGCAACCGAAACGCACAGTTACGTTTCGCTAGCAGAATATCAATAACGTTCGAACATATGCGTTCCTCATGCGTTTCAGATCAAAATAAAATAGCAGAATCGGCCTGCAGTTTTATCTTACAGTGAAAGAATAATATAAAAAGAGGCTTAATCACAGATTTGTATAACAGAAAGCGAGCTTGATATGTATGGGATAGCGTGTAAAGGAGTGTATGCCTTCTTCCCAACGCAATCATTAATAGGATGGACCTAGATTTGGAACGCTTAGTTCATTGGCTTTAGCTTTATAGCGGAATGTGTTACATCAATGAATAAGTATTTTTTAACTGAATTCAAGTTTCAAAAGCGCTAAGTTCTAAGTCGATTTACTACTAATTTACTCGATATTCCTATGGGATCGAAAAAAAATGGAACAAGAAATCTCCTGGCAACATCCAGAATCATAATCTGCTAGCTTTTCCATTTCAGTTCTGTAAATTGTTAACAAACTAACAAAAATAACTTTATTTCATAGGCCTGGCACTTAAAAATGTCAATATTTTACAATTGGGAAATTTAACAATTTATATAATTAAATTAAATATTAGGGTTTATTATCGCGAGCGCTTGTTGCAAGTACAACCACGGAGCTTTGAATGTGGTTGTGATCGATACAGTTCAAAACAATTTACAGAATGCGGTCCTCATGCACACTCAACATCTTTTGGCGCCTGCTATTTATTAGTCGTAGACAAAACGTTAACGTGCAAGTGCAAAACGTTGAAGTTCAAAGTTTCTTATTTACAAGAACATTGCTTAAGTGACAACGAATTAAGGATGTTATTGTTTTGTGAAGAACAGTCATTGTGTTGTTGCTAGGCAACATCAACAATGTTTATGTTGTGAAGTGGTAAATCATTGCCAACTGGTTTAGAATTCATTGTTTTTGTTTCTTTTGAATTTTCATTGATAAATATCGCAGATACTGCACATTTGCACAAGTTATCGATACATAATACTGTCATGTTTTTTAAAGTGAAATTCTAGAACGTTATTTAAATACGTTTTATATCATATCGTCCCGCTTATATCCCCGAGGAGAGGCAGAAATGTCACTACAAAAATTCGTCTGTCTGTCTTCACAGAACTGTCCTCAGCCTTTATACCTACATCCCACAGGCCTGTGCCCGACCTTCCTCATGGAGAAACACATTAGATGAATGGGCGCTGCCACAATGCGGATTATTAGGTAGAAACGGTAGAAACGGTAGAAACGGCGACCGGGACCAACGGCTTAACGTGCCTTCCGAAGCAAGGAGAAGTTCGAGAAAACAATGTTTTGGTCATCCAACCAAGGCGTGTCTATGGCGAAGGTAGCTTTGTTTTTCGAAATAGAATGGCAAAGCCAACCATCTAGGCCACCGAGCTCCTCAACATAACTTAATTCAAATTTATAAAAATAGGTTTAGCAACCTTAAAAACCGGAAGACCGATGACCTTGCGAACCCTAAATCTAAACGCAAGTCTTGCGATGACCTAGATTTTAAGAAAATCACTCAAGGTCCCATTCAATACATAGAAAAACCAAACAAATCTGCCTCACGTCGACGCTAACGTGTTTTATTTTTGATACAATTATTAATGGGTTCAGATTTGACCGATGATGTGACGAATGTACCTTGGCAAGGAGCGGTGTTTTCTTCGATCAAAACTATCTTCATTTGTTAAATTACAGTGAACCTCTGTAGGAAAAACTATTAAAATGTTTTACTTGAAGTACGTTACATATTGTTGACTATCATTAGTAGTTATTGAAGAATTTTGTTGACCCAATTACGTAGAAATCAGAAACGGCAGAAAAGGTTTATAAAAAGCGTATTTTTTTATTTATATGATATAAGCTAATTACATTAAATGTAATAACAGATGTTTTATTAACGATATTTAATTTCTATTTCTCTTCTTTTATTTTGTATTTTAGCATATAATTTTTTTAAATCTGTGTAATTTTCTTTCTCGGCATACAAGTTACCTACTGTTACGAGTGTACATTACATGGTTTGTAGTTTGATATCAACGCTGTTTAATTCAAGTCAACAACAGTCGAACATAACATTGCTACACAACATCAAAGACTCGAAACTGTGAATGATGGCATCCGACGTACGTTTTTATTGCTCTACTCTATTATTTGAGTCATCACATTGCGTTATTTTAATTTCTTTTCGATGTCTTAGATTTTTAAGAAAGTAAGTTAAAGACTATTTGAACACATTCAAATTAACTGAACAGTTTCTCTATTCGGATCCAACCGATATAATCTCTGCCAACTCGAATTGGACGAGAAAAAATATCTGTCATAGTGATACTGTCACACCTGATAATCATTATGATGCAAACACTGGCTGGTTTGCCTAGGTTTGACACTGCCAAGATAGAAGAGATGGTATTTTCCCAATTACCTATCGACGAAAAACTAAGATAATACCCACGTAAACACGACTCGAAGCACCATTACGTAACTAACTACACCACCACTCACTGGAAGCACTGAGCACTGGCACTACGTACGGACAGCGAGGGCGGAGCACCCACGGGACTCCGTGGCACTCGAGGCAGAAGAGCAGGAGCCAATACCTGCTGTAGATTGAGGAGCTGGACCGCAGCGGCCGGCCGGCTGCGTCGCCTTTGCAGCAGCTGCTACCCATCGCGGGAGCGCATGTCGGTCGAAGTACGCGATAGCTCGGCGCGGACTGCGCGCGCTCCGGGTATTTTAGTAAGCGACGCAAGCGCCCGTGTTTACAGGGACAATGTTTCGTCACGCGCAGCGGATCTGCGCTCGATCTCGCGCGCAAACATCTTCTACTATCGTTCCTGAAATCTCAACGATCCTGAGTTTCAGTCAGGGTTTACATCGGTTTCACAATGACGTAGCTAATCAGAACATTTTTTTCTTACAACTGTTAATGCTTCTAATAACCTGAAAGGATCTATAAAAAAAGATTAGCATTTAGAATTATAAAGTATAGATACTTTTTAAGATCTTAAAAAAACTAAGACCATTAACCAAGGCTTTCTATGAAAACTGAGCCAAACATATTGTCAGTTAATGTATATACGCTATCCTAATGTCTCAGTGATACAATCTTTATAATATTTTAATTAAAAAAATAGGTACTCATTCAGATGGTTTAACGGAAAATGAAGACTGACGTGGCATTTAAGTCTAAATTATCGATTGAAAAGGGAAAATATAAAAATTATTAAGCTTGCAAATACCTTTGAAGTGTGCTTTTTATATATTTAAACTTATTTTATCGCATGGGAATTCAACACATTCGTTAAGCTTCCAATCGAAAACAGAGTAAATTTTATTTCGCTTATGAAACATTAAACATATTAGTTGTTAATATTTAAAAAAATGTTTCACGTGTTTAGTCACAACTTCTTGACATGCACAATTTTAAAACTTATAATAACGAGTCATCATAACACAACAATAATATAACATAACATCAATAAACTTACAACCACGAATATGACCCATCTCATTATAAACTGATTAAGTATTTTGATTGCGCATGCTTAGTAATTTCAGAAAGGTTATATAAGATGTGTGGAAACACTATTTCAAATGCTTTTTTTCAACTTAATCTTATTATTGCATTTTTTTAATGTACAAAGAGGTTAGATTGATTGACAAAAAAATTAATTAATTAATTAACTCTATATTGCACATAAACAAAAAGAAACAATGTAAAAAGCTGAAGTATACAAGGGAGGACTTGCTACAAGCGTCTGTTTAACCACCTCCAGACAAATTACCAGATAATTGTTATCTGACAGATCATCATCATCATAATTATCCTGCCCTTTTCCCAATTTCATTTGGGGTCGGCGCAACGAGTCTTGACAGATAATTCCATAAAAAATCGGTTCCATTTTAATAGTGCAACTTATTATTAGTCCTTTTCTCAAACAATAGCAAACAGTTTATTTCAGTCAAAAATGTCGAATTCAGAGCCCCTTGTTTAGTTGTCATTGTAAAAAAACTTCACTTTTTTAGTTGCGTTATAAATTACAATTTCTATGGAAACGTGAAAAGTGCCGCTAGCTGAAAGTAGCTGAAATCACGTTTCACGTAGAAATTGACATTCTTTGCGACTAAAAAAGTTGACGTTTTTTAAAATGATAACTTACACTATTTTACGCGTATTCATGCCATTCCCATTATGTGAAGATTTCATAAAGAAAGCGTTGAAGAAAAAGATGATTCCATGATTCTTGTGAGCACTAGCAGAAAAAAGAACCCCAGAGAAAATCTAAACGCACAATTTATATTACAGAAAAATACTCCCGACAGAGTAAGTAAACATAATGCAGCAAACATGAGAGAAAAACACAACATGATGTTACGAAAACCTTGATAGATTGAATTGGCACAATCTATTTTGATTTAGCTAAACAATGTAAGTTTCCTGTATCTACAACAGAGAGCGCTGTTAGCTTACGAAAGCTGGCACCAGATGTCGGTATTGAGAATTTCAGTCTGTTTCACACAGATGGCGGGATAAGATTAAACTAATTTATATTTAATCGATAACTCTAAAACCGAAACATTTAAAACTTTTACATAACACTGGAGACTGCACAACATAAAATAACTCGAAACTTTTATATCGGCCTTGAATGACCATTTTAGTTTATTGTCTCTTTATTTTGTGTAAAAGAAGGTAAAAAAAAAGCCATATTTTTGACTTTGAGTTAACTTAAGTAGTGTTATACTTATACGAGTCCTTGTACTTCTTGATGGTAGAGCACCTCTACAGACATGGTGGTGATCAAGACAAAAAAGCTTAAGTCGATAAAAAATTCGAAATAAAGTTTATGTCTTAAATAAAACAAGACCCGACGACGCGAACCGTGGTAGTCTAAACATTTATTTGCTATAAAAATGAATAAAAGCTTATCTGTACGGGTTTCACGACAGACAAGATTTTAATTTGCATTGTTCGATTTATGTAGAACGGAAAAGTATTTATATAAAAAAGTAGAACGAAGTTCACGAGCTATACTGCGAAAATACGTGCGAAAAATAAAATTACAAACGTGTTTTACGCCGAAATGAAAGTAATTTTATTTCTAACGTGTTTAACAGCAAAAAAACAGTGCCATCTCGTAAACAAGAATATATTCAAACTACATGCAATCTCTTCTGAAAAGCCCGACATTATTTTGTTTAATTCTGGCAACTTTGCCAGTTTTGTGTTCTTAGCCCATAATTTTAGCCCATCGTGAAAATTCCTTTCCCGAACAGTAGATGAGCGGTAGCAAAAACTTGTTTGTTCCAGAGCAAACCAGGAAAGATATTTTAAAAATTCCCTTTGATTCTTTCGTCAGTTCGATATTTTGATCAATATTACAGTTTATGTAAAATATACAAAGTAAACTCAGATTTTTGTCAACCACCCGTTATGATTATTAATGAAATTATTTTATTGATTTAGCTTTTTATAACATAACATAATAATCACGCCTTTTTCCCCCAAGAGGTAGGCAGAGGTGTTACCACGCCCACATTTCGCCAGATATGTTAAGTCCCCATTAGCTTCTTTATGTGGTTTTAATTATTAACTACCATCTTCTGTTCAGAAATAACAATTTATGTTTAAGTTAGTGTTCAGTTTAAAATAACATAAGCAAATGTATATTTTTATAATTCAATCGCTGAAAATATCCGACAGTAAACGTCGTAAAATTTCTCATTATAAAACTTTTTCTTGTAAACATTCATTAATAACGTCTAAAACAAAAAGCCTGCAAAGGTTAGTTACTTTTCGATATTTTACTACAAAATTGTGCAATACAGCTTCGGCACTGTACATACAACAAAAACATCGGGCCGTAAGGAAACATAGCTTTTGTAATATAGCTTCCGAAACACCCATACATAGACTGGCGCTTAACAAGGACCCATCCAGGCATACAGTTGGACTGACGTGTAATGGTTATGGTCTGAATTCTGGGCAACAAACATAGAAGTGCGAGCAATACATCAATTATTATATAGTTAGCTAGTCAAAAAAACAGCTACATTAAAAAAAATAATACATACATTAAAAAAGGAAGGTCAAAATTAGGGATGTTATGGAAGTGAGTTTATCGGAACCGGAGTCGGAAACGAAGTTTTTAATTTCGTTTCATCAGATTCGGAATCAAATCGGACTCGGAACCGGAGTTTGAGTCAGAGTCAAATTCTGGATAGAAAATACGTTGTGTTGATCAACATACATTTATATAAAACTAAAGCGCGTCTAACGCAAAATAAACATATGAAAGCGGAGATGCGGTTATGTAGGGAATACAAATACCTACAAATCTTTCAAGACCAAGAGTAGATATAAAGATATTAATATAAAATAACACTTTTTACTTAGCATACCCCGGCAACGAGTTAAAATTTGTAAGCGCGCGCACTTTCGTTATACGTCCGATAAAATTTTATCAGAACCGAAATACGAAACAAAGGTGTAAAATCAGTCGGAACATCCGACTTTTCGGAACCAGATCCGAGGCTCCGTAACATCCCCAAGTCCAAATCACCATCCAAAACCTATAAAAAACCCGTATATTCAAAATCCAAATTGTAAAAACCTGTAGGAATCATGAGCTGTAGCAATTTTAACTATAGTTACACATAAAATTCGTACAATTGCGCCGTACCGTATCCTGTACTACAGCAGTGTACTGCAGGCAGTGCAGTGTTTCCCAACCAGTGACGCGCATTCCCTTGGGGAAACAGGGAGCGACTCTACATTTTTTCATTTTCTTATAAATTGAATGTTTTACTTTTCATAGCTAACTTGTGCTAACTGGTTTCACCCGCGGGGTACCCGATCCTATGAGAATTATCGAGATAAAAACTAGTCTGTCTTTTCTCAGGCTCTAGACTATCTGTGTACTAAACTATTAAATTGGTTGAGTAGTTTTGATGTGAATCAAATAACAGACAGACAGTTATTTCTGCATATTTTATATAATATTTAGTATGTTTATAATTTTTCTTTGTTTTTGCAAATAAATATTATTTAATTTTTTTATTTTCTATCATCGTTTAGTTTTAAATAAACACACCGTTTCGATCCCTGAGTTCTGTATTTTAGCACAACGATAGCTGAGGTCAAAATATTGGGAACCCCTGTACATACTAATGTGAAAAGTATATTGAAAAGATGCACTCGTCTGACAATAAAAGTAATACATTTGAAAAGGATAAATATGTCCACGTACACAGATTAAGCCCCCAGCGCAGGGAGAGCCGTGGGGTGGCTCACAGGGGGTTTGTAAAGCTCAAACTTTGCACAGTCGCATAGACGTATTTAATTTTAAAATTTTACAACTCTGTTTACATGGCCTTTGCAATACGCTTTTAAAAAAAATACAATGCACTTTGTGATGCAATGTATCAAAGGGAAATTTTACATCTATGCTCTGCAGCTTGCTCAGCGATGTTAATTTGTTGATTCTGAAAAGAGTCAAAAGCGAACAAAGTTCTACCTTTTTGAATTACACAGTAAAACTGTGGATTTCATCAATATGAGAAACAAATGAACCAAATTAATATATTCTTATAATAATACCTAATTTATTTTACAACAGATGAACAATACCTCACGCAGACTATTCTTGCTAAACTATCAAAACAAACAGGTTATTAATGGTAATGCCGACTACAAAACGTCGGCGTCCTCGTCGGCGTCGCCATTTCTGAGGTTGCGGTTTCGAGTCCCTATAGGAGCAAATATTTGTGTTTTGAAATATTTGTGATATTTAGAAAGGCCTATGTTTAGAGGGCTTCTCTAGCCAAGCGCACACAAACTCAAATATTGATTGCTCGTTCTTGTCTTGAAAATCCTTAAATTATTTTATTATGATATAAAATAAATAAACACGGACGCATGAAGTTATCCATTCTTTAATTATTCCCATATGCTGAAAAAAAATAAAACATAGCATACATCCAACCATTTTTAAACGCAATAATGATTAAATACCTTCAAACAACACTAAGGGACAGAAGCGTTAAATAATTTTCAATCCTATTTTCATCAATAGGTAAGGAAGGGTCAGTAGAGGACCACAGTATAAATGAACTTAACAGATGTTCAAAAATAGCCTATAAAACTGAGGACAGAAGACATGTAACCTGTAGAGCCTGTAATAACATAGGTACTCATATAATCACGTTCTTTTCCCATAGGGTAGGCAGAGATTACTCCACTACGTACTGCTCTCCACTAGCTACGGTCCTTACATACTTCTTTCGTTTCATCTACTTTCACTACAATCCTCATACATACTCGACGATTTTGAGTACTTTCGACTTGCCTTTTTTCAGAACGTTTTCGATTTGGTCGAAAAATGCCTGACTTGTACTCCTTGTTTAAGTAACAATATACAGACTGTCCCAAAAAGATTGGTAAACCTGAAGCTCTATAGCCACTAAAATATTTTGGCCTTATCGTTTGGTACTATACCTATAAGCATCTTTAAAATAAAAATTATTACTATATAAATGTATATTTGAATCTGTTATATAAATGTAATATTACTACATATATAAATGTATATTTGAATGCCATATAAATTCTTATGCATCTAAAATAACCGACGCGGGCATTATAAATAGAAAGGGTATGCAATTAATATTGAAAGCACGGCACGATTTAATAGCTCTCAGAAACTTAATAGTGCATAAGACATTGAAAAAATATTGTTTTTTTTTACAAGCTTTAATTTAACTAGCAATGTTTGTATGTATGTAACTATGTTCGAGTGAAATCTTGCAACTCAATTTTGCAATATTAAACCGATTGAGCTGAAATTTTGCATGCATGTGTAAATCGGATGACAATGCAAAATTATTACGAGTTGGAGCTGATCTGATGGAACTGGAAAGTGGCCATAGGAACTCAGTAATTAAACGGTACAATACCATCATGTTTGGGCTTGTTTAAATCTCCTTAACGAGTACTTTGGTTTAAACTCTAAAAAGTTAAAAATTAAATATAATTTTTAATGCAAGCTTTTATTTATTTATATTATTTATATATACTTTATTGCACATAATAATACAAAGAACTTATACGATAACAAAAAAGGCAAACAATTGGCGGCCTTATTGCTAAACAGCAATCTCTGCCAGGCAACCTGTTTGAGAGACAATAGCAAAAAAAAACATGTGGGGGGTGCAACAAATAAATGAATATAAATATTGTATTTTTATTATATTTATTTATTATATTTATTTCGACGACCTCCGTGGTCGAGTGGTCTGTACGCCGGTCTCAAGGCGCCGCCATCTCGAGAGGTCCTGGGTTCGATCCCCAGTGGAGGCAAGTGTTTAGGTGATGAATTTTCAGACATTTGTTCTCCAGTCTTGGATGTTCATTATATATGCATAATATTATATTTATTCTGAATAATTATGTGTATTTATCTATTAAACATATTTGTCCGTCATCTAATATCCGTAACACAAGCAGCATTTAGTTGCTTTAAATGGGACTAGCTGATAGGTGTGAATGTCTGAGGATATTTATTTAATAATAATATATACATAATTATATGATCAATATCACTACACAAAAATAAAAATAAAACTATATAATATCCTGAAGATAAACAGCTAGTCTGAGTAAGCTGACCCAGAAAATGACTCTTTACCTGACTCTGAAAGGACTTCAGAGTGTGAATGAATGAGTGTGAGTGTGTGTGAATTTGTTAAAAAAATTGTGACAGAACATCGAAAACATCTTTTGCGATCACAATGTAACATGGTTTTATAAAAAAGCTTGTTTTTTAATTAATAATTTTTTTATTTTATTTTCATTAATGACAATAAAACAGAGCTTCTAAATATTTTTAAATTACCTATTAACAGATTTCTATTTCACGAAAATAAATTTAAGTTATCTATTGCTATTAAGTATTTTGACGATAACAATCAGCAAAGCAGAGATTAGAAAATATTTTTTTTATTATGTAATAACCGCGAAATATTTATACATCCTTAAAATATTAAATCTTTATTTTCCTTATACGAATCAATTTGCCAGTGTTAGTGCTAATTAAATTGTATTTTTAATGCGCAGTATTTTAAAATAATGTTTATGATATGATCTCTATATTGTTTAAGATTTAACCCAGATTCATTTACCATAAATTAGAACGTTACTCACTAGAGGTCAACAGTATTTACTAATATGCCAATTATCTTACGCTAAGCCATGACTAAATCATAAGAATTTTGTCTTGTAAATGAGTAAATTTATTTTAAAAACGTTACGAGCAAATAGATATTTAAAGTAAGGATATTAATTTATCACAACGAGGACATATTATTATGTATATACTCGTACTTTAAGGCGAAGGGATAGGCAAATATTCATAAATGAGGTGTTTTTGGTACAGTAGTCTGGCAAATATACAGCACAAGGAATGATCAGATTAATTGATGTTATGACATATATCATAAACTTGTTCGTGACGGTCCAAAATACTAGTAATTGTTTATAGCAACATATGGAGAGCAATCAAAATTTAATCAAATATGTATAGTAAAATAATCAACTTGCACCAATTGTTAACCATCCAAAATCAAACATCATTAAGATCATAATTTTTAAATTGTAATTATAAATATGTTTGCAGTTAAAACGTGGTTAAAACTATGTTTATTATTTCCTTAATTAAAAGTAGGTATATCCAGACAAAACAATTTTAGTTGTGATATTTACTCACTGCGCTCCATTCCCATTTCAAATTATAAAATTTATTTTCATACTCTATGCAGAAAATGTCTAATTTAAAAAGTTTTTAATTACGAAGCCAAAATTATGATAACAGTCGGGAACAAACGCCGTGTCATGTGTCCCGACGAGTCGGCCCGCTTCCTGGTTCTGTATTTATACATCGACATGTGAAAAACAAACAACGCTTGCCGGTGCGACGCGCTCGCCTAACCACTTACATCTTAACACGATAAAACAAGCTTCATATTTGCACAACACACAATGAGAAAAATGCACTCTACATAGTTATGTTTTTACTATGGAAAATCAAGAAAATATTATGCTTTATTAAAGATTTGTGCTGGAACGTACGCGCGTATGTTTATGACGTGGGAGAAAAAGATTCCAGAAATAGAACATACCATTCGAAGTGGAAGGGAGATGTCCCCGAAGGTTGGGGGAAGACGAGGCTGGCGTCACTGCCGGGGGCCGCCCTGACGGAGTGCAGGCCGCCGCCGTGGAAGGATGGGGGCTCCATAGGGCTCCAGTCCTCTCGCTGCGCGTGCGCCTCGCCGTGTGCGCGCTCCCGAACCGCCGGGCACTGTTTCTATAAATATACGGAAAAATGTAACACACGCTCCAAGCGAATGTGTGGCGCAAATATTTCGCCAATTTCTCCGGAGCGACGGAATTGGGAAAACAGCTGATTGCTTTAATTCCCGAATGTTACGTCCACTGCATATTCATTACAAGTCATGAAAATATAGGCTTACTTAAAAGAGAGCCCATTGCAATTTATTTATTTAATTAAAGGAGAACATCAGTTTTACAATGGGTGCTAATCTAAACGTGTTGCAGAAATGCAGTGAACCTTGTGTATTAGACTGACGTTAACGAGACAAATGTCTTTATTATGGCAGCAAAAAAAGATGCCAGATATTATCACAACACTTTTTTTTCATTTGTATTGAGTCTACTTATTTCTTACTGAGCGCTCACAGCGCGCACGCGCATGCCTGAGCGCTTATAAGATTTCCAAGAGGGCCCAAAACACTACCTTGTGGAACACCACAAAAAACTGATCTGAGTGCTCTAGAATGCGCACGCGGAAAACGGCACACAGTTGGAAATATTTACTCAATATGAATTATTTAAACTTAGTATCAAACAATTTCATGATTTTCGGTATTTTCTTATGCTAACACACATGTAAATATCTCATCTCCTCTGAGATATATTAAGCTAATATGCAAAAATAAAAATAAAATCACCCCTCAAGACAGGTCATATAAATTTCATTTTTGGACCGAAACATATTTTGACAGAAAACTAACTCCTATTTCTATAACTTCTTTTATTTCTGATAACTGTTAACACAAGAAAAAATTAGATCTTGGCAATATTTTGAGTATTTTTGAAGGTATATAAATACCAATTTCTTTTTCTCCGATTTTACAAGTATTAAAAAAAGTTTTGCTTTTCCTTATTTTAAAATTAAATTATTATATCAGTATTTTGTATTTTTCCTAATTTTATTCAATAGCACTTATCGTGACTTCGTGCCATGAGAAAAATTGAGTTTTTGTTGTATTCGAATTTTACATACCTACAAGTGTAAAGAAGTCGCTGGATGCGGGACTGTCGTTTGTGGAGATAATTGGGGGAGGCCTATGTCCAGCAGTGGACGTCCCTTGGCTGATAGATAAATACGATTAACTGGACATAACTTAATATTGAAAAACTCGCATTATAACCGTTGAATCTCGTTTTTTAGAAACATGCTCTCGTTTTTTTAACATCGTGTGGCAGTTATTAAGCAATCAATAAAGTAAAACTAACAATTACTTTTCATCAGCTGATTCTGATTGATTTCTCAAATGCCTTCAACTTCTGTCGATCATGACCTGCTCTTACTCACCCATCTGCGGCAGAATGGTTCGGCTCGTACCATACTCTGGTCCTCGCGTTCCCTCCCTGTTTCCTCGTGGAGTGTGGGGCCATAACGTTCTCGACTGTGATTTGATTTTGATAAATAAATAAGAATATTTATTTATTTAATTAAGAAACTTTTATTTAAGTCCCCATGTAACAAGGGCAAGACTTTGGGCATGCACCGGGCACATTGTGAGGCAAGCGATATTCACAACAAGTCAGTGGAACAATCTACGGGAAACGAGTATTAACAATGCAATTTGCATAAAGTTAAATTGCATAGAGTGCTCTAAATAAAAAGGGTGTCTTTATGTGGCACACGCTAATTAGGATGATAAGTAATTATAGAAAACGAAAGAAAATTGTGTAGAATTAATCTAGCAGTTTACATACCAGAAAAAAAAAGAAAAAACATAAAATTAATTTGTTTTTCTGAAGTCACCGTGGTGAAAACCTACTGGGTTGTTGTCGCATTTCGTACAAATCGATATACAATAAATGTTTTTTTTTAAACTTAGATTGAAAGACAGGTAGTTTCTAAGCTAAAGTACTATAATACGTTTACCTAATACAGGCCACTAGTACTTGTAATCGTGAACCTTGTAATATGTTTGTTAATTCCAAAAAGCATGCATTCTCATTCTGCTTCGTTGTTTCTGGCCAAAGTTACGTTACTAAAGGCTTTCACTACTAAATTTCGAACCAAATTGATGAATTGAAAGCTGGGTAATCTACTAATCTACTCCTAAAATATTAGGTCCTTACCTATGAAATTGGTGTTTTGTATGGAGATTTTGGGGATGTCTGCATTTTCCATACTAACATTTTTTCAGTTTTCTTCACAACGACAAATCCAAAGATGGAATAATATTTGGCGTGTATCATAAGACAACCTTAAGCGATATGTGTGATATCAAACTTCATAAAAATTATTTATCGTTTTTAAGTGAATGCAAATCAAATGATGTATTCGGGAGGCACTTAAAAAGAGTTGTCTCCGTGTCCAATTTTAACACAATTAAACTTACAACAATTTATCAAAATAAATCAAAAGAGTTAAGAAACGAGGTCTATTTTAAGAGGAGGTAATTATTTTTTAAGAATACTCTGAAACTTGATAGATACAGGCAAAATACTAAGAGAGAGAAAAAACACCAATTTCATAGGTAAGGACCCAATATTAACAACACCAGTAAGTAACGCTTAAGAGATTACACCCGAAAAACCACCACAAAAAAATATCCTTGTTCTCACTAGCATAAAATACGATACTCGCGCACCTTTGTCATTCCCATCCATTACAAAATGATAAATATTAACCAAAAATAAAAATTGTAAGTATACTAGTTTTCATGGGTATTCAAATGTAAATAGTTAAAATTATATGCTTGTTAAACTACTAAAAACTCATTCATCTCCTTCTCATTATCATCTTTTCTTTCAATTATTTGGACGAGCTTTGGGAAGGAGATGAATTCAACTGGAAGGTGATGAATATCAATAGAAAGTAGTGAATAATATGTCCAAATTCCCTAATAGATTCTCAATCTTAATGCATTAGACATAGTGTAGACCTGATTGAAAAAAATTAGCTCGTTTTAAATTTTAATTTGCTGTGGATAACCCTACTACCCTAGATATTGCACCGGACGAATTTTTCTTTATTTTTATTTCGTCCGGTGCAATATCGCCCCCTGTTATATAGGGGCATTTTTGTGAAAGAGGAAGCAACGGTTCACCTGATTGAAAGTGATCAGCGTCGTCTATAGACGTCTGCAACATCGGAGTAACTGCAACATACACCTATAGCTGTCCGAAATTATTATTACAGCCAAAGAGACGAATTTGGCGTCGCGAGGTTCGGTACCGGAATGCATCAACTGGTAGGAGTGGGAACAACTCCTATGAACACTCCCTTTCGTAGCATCTCATCGCAGGTCCAAGGTGTGGAGTTGATCAGAAATGTTGGGGGTCGTTAATTCGAGTAGCTATTCGTTATACGTACCTTCATGGTCAAAATGATATTGCGGTGCTCCCACCGTCAGATCAGAGCTTCCATGAGCCGTATGGCCTGAATCTACTGTATAGAAGGGCCAGCGTAAGTGACCTGATAGCACACAGCCTTGAGGCAATGATTTGATTTTTATTTCTCCACTTCCTTGCCATAAAGTGGAGAAAATATTGTCTCTTTTTTGACAGATCGGAGATATGAGTTTCCAAACTATTGAGATCATAGATAAAGAATATACTGACGTAATTGACACAACCACCGCTCAGGTGAACATTGAATATATCCGGCGATATGTGGGTGTTAATGTTAACACCTCTACCTGTTAAATATGTGTTGAATCCTTTGGGAAAAGAGGCGTGATGATATGTTGTTGTTATGTTGAACTATTCAGGTGGGGACATGGGCTCTAACCTATTAATTATTATGTAAATAATTGTAAATTTGCAACAGTGACACGAACCTAGAATCCATAGTCATAACAATCCTCGTACATGCTTGGCGAATTTGAGAACTTTTCAAAAGTACCTCATTTTTAAAACAAACGTAATATCATAAACAATAATCTTAAAATTTTACATAACAATCAACCACTTGGCGGGCACCGCGAACACCGGTGTCCGCAAACCATAGATATTTCTATTGTGTTCGTTTTGTGCCCGTTGACTGGTTAATAGCAATAGACCTTGACCCGCCCTCAATAGTACGGATACTAATATCTCCTTAACACCGGGTGGTTTCAACCACTAGACCAAGGAGGCCGTTCAGAAATTTGTGTTATTGACTATAAACTTTCGCAAAGAACACTGATGCTACACAAAAGTTTCTAGACTTAATTTCAATGAGGGAGACATTAAGCAACCATTTTTCAGCGTTGCGGCTAAGCGTAATTTACGCTTTTCTTAAAACATGACACTATTGAAGTACCCATGTATTGTAGTATGGTAAAAACCTTGCAGGAGATAGTATTCTTACATAAAAAACTTAAAATAAAATAAACAATTTGTCGAATAAATCTTTATTTATTTTTCCACAACTTTTGAATAAGTATATTCAGACTAGACTTACCTATATTAAAAACTGACCAGGGCCAAAATTATTCCTTTCTAACAGAATACAAAAACTTCATAAGAAATAACATCGCTGCATGTGAAATAATTAAAATTAAATTGAGCATTAATACATTCGATACTTTGGATCGGAGTAGATTTCGCAAGCAATTGACTTCAAACTTTATTTTTGAATCCATCTACGTAGTCAGTACAGTAAAATTATAGGCAATATAAAAAAGTAATAGTTTAAAAAACCAAATATAAATTGGCCCTGGTTAGGAAAAACTGCGTCGTTAGCTAACTTTATAAGAATACCAATATGTAGGTTGATTACTTAAGGGAAAATTAAAATACCTCAGATCAACACGGGAAAACAAAATACTGAAAAAAATCGACGAACGAAACTTTAATAATCCTTTCCATGGATTGAATTACATCCAAAATCCGGATAAATATACGCCAATTAAGAGTGCACTGAGCTTTTAGCGCTGTATTTGCGTTCATTGGTTCCCTTAATGTATTATTACTTTATAGGCGTACCAGAATCTCATGGCAAAATTGGAAATAAAAATTCGTAGGGAATACTGGGGAAATAAATATAGATCTTGATATAATTTAATTTAAATAATTTTCAGAAGTAGGTATTTATATGAATGATATATTATGGTACTTGGTTTAACAAAGTAAAAAAAATTTACAAAGGAATGGAAAAGATTTTTTTTTTACAAAAATGTGTTCTAAGTAACCAATCATTTGGATATTTTGTGCAGGATTCCCGGTGCATTTGGGGTTAAAAAGTATTAAGGGGTTATTAGAAAGAACAGGAGAGTTGGTTGGCTCTGTTGGTTCTACGCCCATTTTGCCCATGATCTAAACCGTTTTTGCTCCATGTTCTCGTATGGGAGTTTGGGTTCCACTTATACCTATAATTTCATGCTATAAGCATATAGTCGCCTTTTATGTGTATTTAGTTTAATAATACGAAAGAAATACCTAAATTAGCGCACGGAGCGTCTATCCTAGTTATAGTCGCTGTGCTAGAAGCTCGGTACACTCTTAACGTTTCATATTGGTTTTGACTAGGTTAGATACGCTGAACGTTTTCAGTCTAGTATATATGGAGCAATTTTTTGATAGCAACAATACAAAATTAACAATAAGATACAACTATAATTATCTTATTATTAACGTTATATCTTATTGTTAATTTTCTAGAGGTTGTGTGGTTTCTCATTTACCAATATGAGATTGGCTACAATTATGACACTCAGGATTATTATATGGATAACATTAACTAAAGCAACCATGGGGATAGTAGCATATGATTGTGCAGGTCGAGATATTAATATTACATCGATATCATTGTTAGACACTGCGGCCCTGAATATGAAACAGAAAGCATCGTAGATAACATGGAGATACAAATCATTCAAGAACGAGAGTCGTATAACTTACATATATTAGGTTGGGGAAAAAGTCTTTTCGCATTATAGTATGTATAAACTTGTAATAAAATCTCTTTGGCTATACTATTTGTATCTGGCTGGTTTTGGTATCATTAAAAGTTTAAATTTTAAAGAACATAATTCCAAATTCAAATTAGGAAAATGTGTGATTTTCATTTGTTTTTCGTACCGCCAAGATGAGTGAATCTAATGAAGAAATTCGATACATTTTAAAATTTTACTACAAAAAAGGTAAAAATGCAACGCAAGCCCCGAAAAAAATTTGCGATGTTTATGGACCTAGTGCAGTGTCTGTGAGAGTAGCACAAATTTGGTTTAAGCGTTTTCAATCCGGAAATTTTGATGTCAAAGATGCACGTCGCTCTGGTCGCCCTATTACAGATAAAATGGATGCCATTTTTGAAAAAGTGGAGCAAGATCGGCATGTCAGTAGTTACGACGTAGCTGAAGAACTGGGAATTGACCACAATACAGTTTTGGCGCATTTGAAATAAACTGGGTACACAAAAAAGCTCGACATTTGGGTACCTCACGAGCTCACTGAAAGAAACCTAATGAACCGTGTACTCATTTGTGATTCTTTATTACGACGTAATGAAACCGAACCATTTTTGAAGAAGCTGATAACTGGTGATGAAAAGTGGATCACGTACGACAAGAACGTGCGAAAAAGGTCGTGGTCAAAGGCCGGTCAGGCTTCACAGACTGTGGCGAAACCCGGGTTAACTCGCAACAAGGTGATGCTGTGTGTGTGGTGGGATTGGAAGGGCATTATTCATTATGAGCTGTTACCACCAGGCAGGACCATCGATTCTGAACTCTACTGCGAACAACTGATGAGATTAAAGCAAAAAGTTGAGAGAAAGCGGCCGGAATTAATCAACAGAAGGGGTGTGGTTTTTCATTATGATAACGCTAGACCTCACACATCTTTAGCCACTCAGCAAAAATTAAGAGAGTTTGGCTGGGAGGTGTTAATGCATCCGCCGTATAGTCCTGACCTTGCACCTTCAGATTTCCACCTGTTTCGGTCTCTTCAGAACTCTTTAGGCAGTGTCAGGTTAACATCACGAGAGGACTGCCAAAACCACTTGTCGCGGTATTTTGACCAGAAGTCCCAAAATTTCTATAGCAATGGGATCATGTCCCTACCTACAAGATGGCAAAAAGTTATCGAACAAAATGGTACCTACATACTTTAGTTAAATGTAAATAAACTATACTAAAAAATGTTTTGAATTTTCTTAAAAAATGCGAAGAAACTTTTTCCCCAACCTATTATATACCGAGATCGATCAAACAGGACCAGAACCAACCTGCCCTTGTTTTATCTTGTTTTTTTATTGTAAGCATTTATAGATATTGTATAATATTGTTTGGCAAGTATTCTCAATATTGTAACTAAATAAATAATAGCTATTTTTGGTATTTTGTTGTATTATTTGTTTTTTTATAAATCTTTAGTTGGTGAGTATAGGAGGAAAGAAATTTTAACATTACATTTGGCATAATAAGAAAAAAAGAGTGGTACAGCATGTAAGCCTGATGTAAGCGGTCTATGGGATTAACCAATAAACACAATCAAATCCCATTGAAGCGCTTATAAGCTGGTATATGGCAGGACTAGAGTTCAAGCGAACACGCAAGAGAAAGTATGTTTAAAACACGACATCTACCGCGCATAATGTTGGTAATCGCTTGATACAAGAACTAACGCCCATAAAAACTAGTCTGAAAACGCCCTACGCCCGTAATACCGTAGTGAAGTCAAATAGGTTGTGTTCATAAAATGACTTTTAAAAGGTGCTTCAGACGCAGCCTTTCGAAAACTGCCGAAGAGCGCTCCAAACTATTTGCGGTCTAAATATGATCAATCTTCAAGACAAAAAATTGTCTGATAACTATTAGCATCGTTGTGATTCAATTGAGACTGCTTTTGACTGAACTTGGAGCGCCCTTGTAGTGAAGATGTACACTAAGAGTATCTTAATTACAACATTCCAATCAGAAACATATTCTATTACAATGATAGCTATTCATTAAATTTCTTAAGACTATGTCACGTTTATAAGCATATGGGGGACGGGGAAAGGTATCAGAAAAATGCTTATTTACACAGTTTTAGGCGCCATCACTTATCCACAATAGGACAACTTATAACATTAAGTAGATCTCTTTAATTAAAAACTAAAAATAAATTAAAATATTAAAATAATTCGGAATGTAAATATAAGTACTATCATAAATTATCAATGATACAAATAATTATATCTAAATATACGCCAGCGCAGACAGACGTCAATTTGAAATCGGTTACACATCAATTATAGAACAGGAACACTGTTATTGTCGAACAGTAAAAATTCAATTGACTCTACGAAGACGATAATACAGTTGTTACAATGTAACAACTGTATTATCTTAAAAAAATAATGACAAAGTAAATGTCCCGTTGGTTCTGAAATGGGCCTAAATTACATACCACATTGATGTGATTCGCTCTTCACACGGCACCTCACGACATTAAAATTAAAAGGCAAAAGATGTTTTAATTAGAATGGCGGGAGGAATCCGTGGCACGCTAAAGGGTTATAAATATTATAGAAATAGTAAAGTCGCATCAAAAATACTAAATTTAGTGCAGTCTATAGATTACGAACCTTAGCAATGTAAATAATGCAGTATTGGTAAATGATCAACAATAAGAATTAAATGAACGTTTAAGAAAGGAACGAATGAAGGAATTATTGACGACGGCGGGCACCCCGATAAAGGGGAAAAATGTCAATAGGGACTCAATATTTTTAACTTTGTTTCTTTGATAGGAGGTATAAATTTAATATCACGTTTGACGAAAAATAAATTAGATTTTTGGAGTTCCAAAACAGCTCAGATATTTCAACATCTTCATCGGCAACCTTTCCATTGCTAGATATATCCCCTAATGCACTCCACTACTTCTCCATTAGAGGGGTATAATATTGGGTCCTTACCTATGAAATTGGTGTTTTTTTTTTCTCTTAGTATTTTGACTGTAATTAATAAGATTCAGAGTATTCATAAAAAATAATTACCTCGTCTAAAAATGGACTATATTTTTGAGCTCTTTTGATTTGTTTTGATAATTCGTTGTAAGTTTAATTGTGTTAAAATTGGACACGGAGACAACTCTTTTTAAGTGCCTCCCGAATACATCATTTTATTTGCATTCACTTAAAAACGATAAATAATTTTTATGAAGTGTGATATTACACATATTACTAAAGCTTGTCTAATGATAGATGCCAAATATTATTATCTTTGGATTTGTCGTTGTGAAGAAAACTGAAAAAAATTTAGTATGGAAAATGCAGAATTCCCCAAAATCTCCATACAAAACACCAATTTCATAGGTAAGGACCTAATAGTTTCTTTGGTTTGCCATAGAATCGTCAAAAATAATTTCAAGGGTTCTTAACGGGGGTGTCAGTGTTAAAGGGTAAAGCGAAGGTGATCAAATAGGTTGTTCATTATATAAACTAATAGTAGCTTCAGTTGCCTAGAGAAAGTCTTTTTAAACACATGATTTGTGTGCGTTTTTATGACTGCTATGCACTGCCGCCGGCTTTTGCCGAGGCGCCCGGCTGCGGCACAGCTTGGCTGGCGGTAAGATAGAGCCGTGACGCCGACATAATTTTTACGAGCCATTATACCAATCTGCACCCTTTAACTGCCGGAGTCGCATCAATGCAACCATACCAATAGATTCAAATCCGTTTGACAAAAAGCTTAAGGCGACTAGGGTATTTATTTATGGGTACATGCATAAAAGAAGGTTGTACCTACATATTTTTAAGCAAATAATGCCGTATCACAAAATGGCCTCGCCGAAAACTAAAATTGACAAAGTAATCATTAGATCGGCGCTATTTTTATAAGAAGACACTAATAACTTATTATAAGGAAACACTGGTCAAGTGTTTGCGTTGTCTTTGCTTGGAACTACAAACTATTTGATCACCAATCTTAATCTGATATTCTGACCGAAACTCGAAGGGAACTACGATAGTATTATTTAAACTGTTTCCAACTCTCAAATAAGGTGTACCTACCACAATACAATTATTAAAGCGCGCTTAGGTGCGCATAGCATACCACGTAAACGCTATCTAGGACACTTTGAACACCCATTTCCCATTCAGTCAACATTATTGCAATCCAAACATACCGTTATTACCATTCCTACAACCCCCGTTCGCGTTCCACACTGAACGCATACAAAGCGGCTGGGCGTGCTCAAGCACTTCCTGCTTGTTCCCTACCGCAATAAAGCACAAAATAACATATTTTTTGCTTTGGCCTTAAAACATGAGATCAAAATTGTTGCGATAAATTTCTACAAGAATATTTATATTTCCAACTTCCGTCACGCTCTTAGGCACCCAGGCTTAATTTATAATTTAAACTCTCAAAGCTACCGACAAACATAAATAGTAATACTCCTCAATCTACAACTGACGCACACCCAGAGCATCCATACGGCATAAAATGCCGTATACATTTTCTAAATTATATTGAATTATTTTTCCCTTGCCTGCCTTTCATCGTTCTTATATACCTACTGGATGTTTAAAGATACGCGTTCTTTTTAATTTACTCAATTCACTCATCGCAATGCTGTGATATTGCTATATATAAATAAAATAGGTCTAGATATACCATGTATAATTAAGTACTATACTAACACAGTTAAATGCAATTCGCAAACGCCGTCAAGATTCGAATGAGAACGCAAAGCAGCACGCTCAGCAAAATATATGTTATAAAAATATTAATTTCAATACTTTTCATTCTTAACCATAATAAAATTTCTAAAATTACATCTCCCAAAAACAACAAATAAAATATAAAGGAATGCGAGAAGTGCACAATATTTTTTTTACATTTCAAAACAAATGTTGGCATTCGCGAACTTAATAGCAACGCACATAAAATTCGGATTTTTATGTCAACATTTGTTTTGTAAAACGTGGAACAAGCTCAGATGACAACTCCATTTGATTGCTTCGACTCTTAGATTCGTTGGTGTGTTGTTTGTGAAGTTTTTATTTATGGCACTTTTTAAAAGTATTCCAGGCAAATTACTATAGCAAACACATCAGCGTAGTCAACCTTTCTTCAGCTTTAGAGGCTAAAATTTCCAACAAGACTATTTAAGCTACTATAAAAAATTTTGAAAAGAAGATTATTAAGGCTTTTAAGACCATTTTAATACACGACTGTTGTCATCTCAGCCTGTTTACTTTTGATCCCAAATATTAATTGATTTAGTAATACTGAGATTTAGATAACAAAAATATAAACTGAAGCACCTAACATAGTATAAAAATGTAAAAATATAATCACTGGTAAAGTATTAACCTTAAAAAATAAGGTAAAAATAAAAGCACAATTTTTCTCAAAGATTTTCGATAATGAAACTGCATGTTCTAGGATGTTTATCTTTAGTAAATCAATCCTAGCAAAAATATTTTTATAATATTTTCAACGGTAAAATATAAAAAAAGTACTTTAGAAGACTGGAAAATTCTTAAAATGCGAAATCCTTTGAGTAATAAAGCCCGGAAATTAAAATAAATCATCTGAATTTTTTAACATCATTAATTTTAAGAGTAAAAAATATCACTATTTGCAATAGAAGTTGTTACCGATTTCCGATATAAATAATGCCTCGTACTTTAACATACTCAAACGCGCATAGTGGATTTGATTCAGGTATGGACTTTTTGCTCGAAAACAAATGTTGTTATGTTTGTACTAATTTGTTGGTACAATTTCTTAGTAGTAAAATAAACAAAAATCTTTATTTCGGATTACGGTCACAACCAACATTACATTAGAAAAAAAGTTTAAAACAAAATAGAAACTATCAAACACATAGTCAAAATAAGTTCACTTAAATCAAATTACTTATAGTAACAAGTTTTAGGCCAGCTAAAACAATTGATAAAATATAAGTTAATCCCAAAATTATAAAATAGTGGTTATTTGAGGAGGCTGGTCGAGCCTTGTATTCGAGACCAGCATTAGAGATTCATGTTCCAATACGAATACCCGTGCCATTCTCAAATATCTTGTTTTGCTAGAATTATCATATCTAAATTAACTAAAATAGTAAAATATGTGAGAAATATTGAATACGCCGATCAGTACCTACGCAATGTAGCAAGAAATCACTGGCAAGAACAGAGTCGGAATAAAGAATCTGCGTCGTACAACGCATAGTCGGGGACATAACCACCGTTGTTTATTAAGCGTTGTTTGACAATTTATCTCCATCTCTGTCTAATGCACGGATCAGTGCATCTTTACCTCTCCAGGTTATTGAGCTTCCAGAATAAGCTGCCCGGGAAAAGGGGTATCTACGAAATCTTGTAAGTTTTCACAGTTGGACTGAAAGCTTAGGCAGACAGACTTTTTTAATCAGGTCGGCGGATTGTTTAAAAACCGATTCATTTCGTCACGATTGTTGCCAATAAACCGATTGCTGTTTTCTCTGCTGTATAACAGCCGCTACTTAACTCTCCTTGGACCGTTATTTCGGTCTTGTAGGCACATCCATTCGATCGTTGTAACTTATAAGGAAGGATCTTATTAACTTAAATAAGACAGGAGACACCGAATATACGTGAACTATTGGTATGCTGAATGACATTTATGATAAATATCCATCTACTATTACATTTAATCACAACAATTCAACAGCGAATCACGTCTAAAACTAATACCTTGCAGCCTTTTTGAGATTTAAGAGCCGTACAGGATTCAAATTTACCTACGTTTGTTTGTATTTTGAGATGTGACATATAAATCAGATCAAAAACCACTTCATGAGGAACTTTTCGGAAATATCTTTATTAAAAATATCTAAAAATAATTTTTTATCGTTTCGAAAAAGATTATCAGATCAAAGTAGAAATATCAACAAAAAGGCTGCAAAACAGCAACTGGTTAACTTTAAATATTTTAAAAATTGTAACACCGATAAACAGTCATAATTATGTAGATTAATTTTTAATTGTTTTTTGTCTTTTTTCAATTATTATTGTTCTCAACACATCATCTGTGACGTCTGTAGACACAGTAGAAAATCAATTGTGTCTTGGCTGATATCAGCCACCTCACAGACAATTGGTTAAGAATAAATTTTGTTTTAAATTGTTCCACAGTTGGTCGGACGTTCATGATAAATGAAATTATCTGATCTATTGAACTATGACCGACGCAAAGATCCTTCCATCCTTATGATTGTGACCAGAATAGCCGACTGCACCGCTTTATGATGACATCGGTGTTTAACACCAAACATACAATTTACTAGTCGACCTTTGCCGAAAACATGTTGCGCAAAGTGCATTTTAACACATTTTGCGTCTGATGCTAAAAGAAATATCACCGGCTACCAAATCTTTAAAAAAATCAATAAATCCAAAAATCATTTTTGTACCTATCCAAACTAGATATAATTGTATGTAGCCGGCCTTTATGTATTCTTACCTATAATCAAAATTACTGCTGTCTTTAAAATCTTGAAAGCAAGTTAATTCCTGAACTTGTCAAAAAAAATTCAGAGCTAGTCACTTGTGTAAATGCACACACCCCTAGTGATGTTCCTAGATATTAGTCGACCTCACACTTTTATATCCATTAAACCAATACATTCATACATATAATCACGCCTTTCCACAGTAGGGTAGGCAGAGGTTACATTTTCCATTTGCAAATTAAGGGATCGAAAAAAATTAAAACAGGTTCGGTCGACTAAGAACTCAAATTAAAAACTCTCATTCAGATAGAAAGTAGAGAAAAAAAGGACATAAAATAATCTTAACAACCGAACACATCCCCTGTTTTAAACAGAATGAGAGTTTAAAGTAAAAATAGTAACTTAAACTTGAGTAACACTGGGAATGTAGTTGTCAACAAAAATATTCTTGTCATTTTCGATAACTGCAACATTTCCATTTTGTTCAACGACTGTATCCTTGACTTGTTTGACGGTGGCCAGATTATTGTTGTCACCCTCCTCTTCACACTCGCAAGCTTCGTTTACGGTCATCGTCACGACTTGAGCATCGTTCAACTTTTTCTCCACGTAGTTGACAATCGTTTGCTGAGGCTCCGGCTTATTTTTGTTGCGACGGCGAGAGTTTTCAATGACTTGATTGCCGCAAAATGACTTAGTGCCGTCAGATGAAGACGATGTCTGGCGCTGGTAAACTTTCAAGTTCTTGCGGAAACCGCAACGGCAAGCCTTCAGAGCCTTTTCGCGTCTGCATCAAATATAAAGAAAATATTAATTTGTATTTTATTACGTTGTCGATGTGCTAGATCACAAAATATGAAAGCGGTACGTGTGATTACCATTCTAAGTGCCTCTTTGCACAACGTAATACAAATACTATTATACTGTACGTAAACTTAACTACTTCAATAGAATTTGCTCTGACGTCCAGTATGCTTTAAGAGGAAAAGAAACTAATACTTTATTTGCAAACATGTTCAAAACACGTAATAATTCAATTGAATCAGATAATTTACTCGAGCACATCGCTCAACAGCTGGCAACATTTTAAAAAATAAAGAGCTTTTCTAGCTGTCATATAGATCCATCGTTTTAAAAATCAGAGTATAGTTCGTTTATGTTTTCCGGAAACGTATTTGAATGTAATGGACCTATTTAAGCTATGAGATCTCATGCATATTTATTTACAACGATAATACATTTGATGAGTTCAACAATACTCACTCTGCTATGGCTTTCTCCCGTTGCTCAAGTTGCAAACGCACAGCGCAGACTTCCATGTAAAGATCGTTAGCCCTGGACAGCTGTTGCTCATATACTTGGCGCACATCTCGGGCTTGCTTGAGTTCTTCGCGACGTTGTTCATGAGGTTCTTGCACTGGAGGCTGCTCATTCCTATTAGCATAAATTCATTTACAGCAAATCGATACATACTTTCATTGAACATATGAATACAACCAATAATATAACGTATTAATAAAAAATATAGGTTTCCTTCACCATAATGTTTTTAAATTATACCTGGCGTAAATTTTTTCCATTCCTTCTTGGACTTCTTTGCGCCAAGTGGCTTGAGTTGAGTTAAAGCACTCGGCGCGAATAGAGCACAGATCATATCCAGCAATCTCAAGGTGAGCCGCTATTATCTTGAATGGGGGCCTTAAAAGTGACGAAATTGATATAAAAATAAGTCAGTTTGAAAATATAAATAAAAATATAAAAAAGATTATTATACCTGTTCCTAGGCACACGGTTCCAGCATTGAGTCAGAACGAGCTGAAGGCTCTCGGGGCATGAGCTTGGAATTGGCAAAGAAATAGTATCTGTTCCAACGCCCCACATGATGGCATGAGTCTCCAAGTTCTTGTAGGGCACTTCTTGAGTAAGCAACTCCCACAAGACTACTCCATACGACCAAACATCAACGCGCTCAGAGCATGGCTCGTGGCGGATGACTTCGGGAGCCATCCAGGCTACGGTTCCAGTAAAACTCATGATGGTACTGACATCATTCCATTCGCGACTAGTTCCAAAGTCACTAACTTTAACCACCAAGTTATCAGCGATCAGGATGCTGCAAATCATAAACTTGTTAAATCTGATAAAAAATTCTAATATATTTTATACTACAATAGCCAATCTTACTTTGGGCTTTTCAGATCGCGATGTATGATCTTGTGGTTATGCAAGTATGTCATTCCGTGTGCAATCTCCTTAGCCCATTTTAAGATTTGTTTTGGAGCAAAACAGGCGCCACTGTGAATGAATTCATACAACGGCCCGTATTGGCAATATTCCATAATAACTCCATAGCAGGGTGCTTTGGTACATACACCTCGAAAACGTACTGAAAATAATGATGCATGTTATAAAAGAGACAATCTAAGAATACTTAAGCTTGTCTTGTCAACTTTAAACCAATTGCTGTAAAAATAAGCTGAGGTTTGTCTTCATAAATCCCCTTACCAATGTTCTCGTGGTTTAGTTTCCTTAGGTGTTTGATATTAGTCTCGGTTTTATCACGGAGCTTTTTGACGGCAACCATCTCTCCACGCAAATTGCCACCAAAAACCACGCCCTGGGCCCCAGATCCGAGATACACCATATCAGAAATTTCATCAAAAGGAACTTCCCAATCATCATCTGTTGACAAATTTTGCTATGAGACTCTCCTTAATTTGAGAAAAGTAAATTTGTTTTAAAAGATACACACTGTCACTGTATTAATAGATACGCACTTTACAACCAATAAACAGACATTACAGCTCTCCGTTTTCAAAGATGAAGTTGAAGTCTCTTCTTCTATTTTTATTTGTATAGGTATAGGTCAAATACTGCGAGCATTCAAACTGACCAGTTAGGAATCTACGTGATCAATGTACGATCGTTTTACCTCCATGCGAAAAAAGACGTATACCTTAAACATGCCCATCTATCTCCCACTCAAAATCTTGTTTTAATTCCATTGATCGAAAGAGAATTCTTTCTTTCAGATTTTTTCATTTATTCTATTTTCATGTAGTTTGGAGAAAGTACTTTTTCAGCTCTGAACTGATGATCATAATAGGTTTGTACCTAAGAATTATAATAATTTATGATCATAGATACTTCTATTTCTGAATACAAGTTTCACCAGAATTCTAATATAATCTATTGCTTGTTCTGCGGGTGCACAGATATCTATATTTTGTAGTGATTGTTACCGTTATATCTGGGTTCATAGGCAAAATTCAAATTGTCCAAAATTCTTTGTCATTGTTTTTTACTTTAATTGAGACCCAATTCAACAATTACTTTGTTTTATTGTGTGATAGTTTTTCATCATTTTGGCCCGCTGCTTTGATTATTCATTAAATCGTGTAACTATATACGTGCAATCACAATGACTGCAAATGACTTTTAATAAAATTCATAAAAGGTATTTCATATGAATTTTATTGTAATAGGGAAGAACGTGATATTTCACCTTAGTCTCCAGATTGATGGGCATCTTTTCTTAAATCGGATGATTCAGCGTGTCCAGTGACACAGGCTTCCTCCACTCTCCCCTGTGCCCCTCTTTCCTGTACCTAACATTCGTTTCCCAAATAGCACCTCTCATCCACTTTATGTCGTCTTTTCATCTTTTGACTTGTCTACCTCTTTTTCTTGATATAATTTGGATTTGTACGTTTTACGGTTGGGAAGATGTATAGGATTTTGCTGGGGTAACGTTTGCGTGTTTGCTGGACCTAGATCACTGAAATATATAACTGCTGGCAGCTGGCAGACTAATTATCTGATCTACCAGTGTCGATATTCAACAACATTTTGCTGGGATAATGCACACGTAATTTTTTTTAAGCAAGTGTTGTCTCAGTGTTGTACATGTTTTTTTCAGGCACAGGTGTATCCTCAATTTCTAGATTTCTAGATTAGTTTCATTTTAGAATTATTTGATTTAAGCCCAAGTTTACTAGTCTATTATTCTATATTATCTCTTATTCTATTTACACAATTGTCAACCTTGATAGATTGATATCTTTAATAATAAATTACTTTGTTTAGTAACTAATTTACTGTGGTCTGTAAAATCTTGCAACAACTTGCAAGGGTACTGGCTCATATTAGGAATAAGACATCTACAAATCTCAATTTTGGTACCATTTATATATTAAGCAATTTAAACTAAATGGGAAGACCTCACATCAATTTCCTGAAAATATCTTACAGCATTTAATCCGTAAGATATTTGGTTGGTACATTCTTTTTGTGTCCGGGACACAAAAAGAACATACCAACTGCTTTTCTTGTCTAGCATGTCGTAAAAGGCGACTAAGGGCGTATTGGGTACTGGGTCTGTGATTGTGTAGGCGATGACCTAGCCACTTGTTACTACTCTTTCACGATTTTTTTAATTTTATTACTTTATATGATTTAAAGGTTGATGAGTGCTATTCAGGGTGACATAAAGACCAAAGAGGGTATGTGGATGCTGGAATAAAAAAGATGCAGTATTCAAATTTATTTTAAGCCCTCTGTTTAAAGGGTCTTCTTATTAACTTTGTAAATTACGTTGCTTATGTTTTCTAATATATATATATATAGATTATAGTTAAAGGTGTGGGAGTTTGAAATAATAAATGTTGTTCAGATTCTTGCCTTTATTTAATGAAATTCCAAAATATTCTTACAAAAATTTTTCACAGCCATTTCTTTTCAAACTCTCCTCTACTTTTTGTCATTGGTTCATTTTTAGTAGTAGTGATTTTGAGGGTCTCCTGTATGAGTTGCCATTGGTTTCTATAGTTTACCTTTGAATTCAAACAGCCTCTTCCAAGTGTTGCTACAGCTTCCCTGTAGTTTTCCTTTGTCTCTGAACAGTCCCTTACATCTATTGTCATTGACTTGTGCTGTTTGACTATCACTTTGAGAGTCTTCTTTTATTGCCCCAGGTTCCTGTAACGCCTTTTGTTTGCCTTTAATTTTTAGGGTCTTATTCATGTACTGTCGAGTTCTTGTATCTTTATTAATTTTGAGGGTGTCCTTCATATGTTGCCACTAAATCCTATACATTAAACTCTTTTCATTATTTGTGACTGGCTCATTTTATTTGAATACATCCCTTGAATCTCCTTTTGGTGGAAAGTGTTCAGAGTCTCCATCAAGTGTTGCCGCAGCCTCCTATTGTTTGCCTTTCATTTTGAATGTCTTTGTGTGTGTGGTTGCTGTAGTATTGTCTATGATTTTGCAGATCTATCCTTCATGCATTATCACTGATTCATACTGCTACTCAATGTCTTTAAGTGGCCCTATGGTTTTGTGTATTCTGCTGTCCTTTTTAGCATCCATATCCTTGCCTTTTCTTTTATTGTTAACCACTTCCAGATTACACCTTAGATGATGTCTTGAGCATCTTAATTTTTGACAAAGCATTCCGGAAGTTCCCAGAATTTGTTAAAACTGTAATTCATCGGTTCCTTTAAGGACCAGTAAATAAAAATGTGGGGTCTATATAAGACATGATAGCCAAGTAGCAAAATCAGGGCTACTCATTCAACAGGATATCATTTTAATACCCTATTCAATGAATGAAACATTATTAGTTTATCAGAGTATTGATTGCTTTACACCAAACCCAGTACATAGTAATAGTCCCACCATGATGCAAGGGATGTTGTTTCCTTGAGGGCCACATGAACGGTAGCGTTTTATAATGTATGATGTATGTTTCTGTTATGACTTGTTTTGTGGCCATTGAAAGGTTAACGCTGAGGTGCTGTGTTGGTGTAACAAATTTCATCAGAAATACACATGTGATGATGCTATTTGCATAAATATACCAATGTTTATATAAATAAAATAGTTCGCATACCATAAATGTATTCACTTAAAATATGCCTACTCACAAATTCTGATACTCTCTTTAAAGCATACATTTTCTTATCACTATGAGTGACGTTTGCATGAAGATAAACAAAATAAATCTACTGTTCCAATCCACAAGAAGAGTGATGCAATTATGAAATTATAAATATATTATCACGTCTCTATTATTGTTGATTTATAATTGACCTTGAAATTTGTAATAAAATTAAAATTTATGACATACACTTATCAAAACACAGAATCAATCATCTGTCTCCTCTGCATACCTGTGTAACGCATCGAATGTAATTGATGTATTTATAAGCTTAGGGAAAGACGCAAAAAGAAAAATTATCCCAACTTACCTTTACCCGCTTTCAGATCAGTGCGTCCGAACAGCGACATCACGGATGAGAAACACTCCATCACTCCTCCCATCCAAAACATATCTTTTTTATTTGTATCGATGGCAATTGCCTCGAGGGCCTTTCCTTGATCCTTGGGAATTTGATGTGTGACTACTTCAGGGTCGTTCATGTTATCTACCCTTTGAGCAGCTTCTGATTCCATGTTTAAGCTTCCCTTCCTTCCTTTAGTTAGTACAATTTTAATTGACCATCATAAACAATAATCCGCAACCAGATTAATAGTTTAATGAAAGTGAAATCAAAACTATAGCTCGAAGAGCACGCAACGCACACTCAACCAGACTCCGGAAAGGAATAAAAAAAAAGCTAGGCTAAAAATCTCTGGAGAATGAAGCGTGCACCATAAACAAGATATAATTAAAAAAAAATGCTTAATAATAGCACATAACGTTATAAAAGTAACGAATTATTATTATATTTTAAAACATTATTGAAATAAATAAGATAAATACAAATTTGATTGAGGCCGATTCTGTAGGCACAAACTAAACCAAACTAAGCCTGAGAACTGAGCTAAATTGTGTATCTATGCTTCTGTAACCTTAAGGACAAGAGAATGTTAGCATTACTTCTATGAAGGTTAGATACACAATTTAGCTTTGTTTAATTTGTGCCTATGGAATAAGCCTTCTAACATAATTCTATGACTCTTGATAATTTTGACTTTAAAAAGACAACTCTGTCGACTTTTGTTCCAATAGCTAGCCCTGTTTTTATTGGGTCCCAAATGATTCATTAATTACTGTTAACCATCACCATAAAAATAATATTATAAATTTTAAATTATGTTTATGCTTAACTGTCAAAAACGCTTTCGACCATGATTGTGCAGTTAGGTCACGATTTTGGTGATATAGCCTGACACAGCCAACTATATCAATGCAGCCAACAGACATGCTTGATTAGTTGCGACTGTGGCGAATAAGCCGCCAAACTCTCGTTTGGCGGCTTATTTGGCGAATTATAATCTCTGTGATTTTGACCATGCGTAGTGACGCGTTACTTTACTAATTTCATAATTTCACGAACATAGTGGATAGCGTTTTTGGCAGATGAAAAAAAAGTTAAGTTAAAACATGTTTAAAATTGAATTTCTAAAGCAATCCTTTATTTATATTTATTGAACTTGTATATTTCGGACCCTTGTACTAATTTCATTACTTTTGATAAGAGTCAACTAGCGAATTAGTTCCCCTTGCTTTGTCTCGACTTTAGGTTATTTACCTACTTTACCTACTTTTAATCTGGGAACTCGACTGATAGAAAATTGACAAGTGACTGACACGCGTTCCTTAATCTATGGGTCAATCATCTACATAATGTTCTGAGTTTGCGATTTTTATCCCTCGGTAATCGAATTTTAGATCATGCAGTAAATTATTTGATACTTTACTGCAGCCAAAAAAGTAAATAAAATTACCACTTTAAAGGTCCAACAGCTGCACAGTGATTTTGAAAACAATTATCTAATCTTATAAAATCAAAGCCGTGGAAGCCTTAAAAATATTTAAATAGTGAATCCATTGAAACTAAAACAGTGCAGTGTTTTCAAAAAATTCAAAATGAATAAACTCTCACCACAACAATTGTACGAAATGTACAAGAATTGGGTTATAAGTAAGCCGAATTTGGTAACTGACGTTGAAAATATTGCAACATGGTCTTCGTTTTTCGTTGCTGGGAAGATTAATAAGTCTCCAATCGTGTCCGAATTGGTATTCTCATTATCAAAACTCCTGTCCCTTTTCAATGACCGTCTAATAAAAGAAGCTTATGGTGGAGCAGTTCATCATTATGGTTTACCCGATCAAATAAAACTCTGGCTAACAATAATTCACTATTCTGAGGTGTTTGTGGAACTAGTAGTTAAGAAAAAATGTGGATCTCGTGCTAAATGGACAGTGGTAACATTGCTTCAAGTTTTTAAATGTGCATCATCCTTGATACTCCTCCTAAAATACAAAGATGGGCCTATACATCATCCTCCAATACCTGCTCTGCAAAGACAAAAGCTTATAGAAGATAAAGGCACTGATGAAAATGCAAATACATTCTTTACATTGAAAAGATCGGGTAGAATAGTCAGGAGTGTAGAAGGATCACCTCCTATTTCATTCCGTGACTGGCAACCAGTTCAAGTTAAAGACAACACTCATAAATCTATTGATATCGGTGATTTACGGCTAGCAGAGTTTGTGCATATTCTCAAACCATTGACACATCTATGTGCAATGAGAATGTTTGGCACAAAATCATGGATGCAGTGGCTGGTTGCATTAGGCTTAGACCTGGCTAGTATGAAGATCTACAAAGAACACATGCAAGATTTGTCATATGATCAACGAATAGAAATAACTCGTAGAAGATTAAGTCTTGTATTATACCTGTTAAGAAGTCCTATGTATAATAGATACTCTATGATTCTTTTAGAGAATATTTTACATTCACTGTCGAAGGTGCCTGTGGCAGGACACCTTTGTGGCCCTATCATTAAATATTTGAATCATTGGCAAGAGATTTACTTTTACATGTGGGCATCATAAATGACTTAATTTAATTTGTGATAAGTATTTATTTAATAAAATGTGTGAAAAATAATGCACATTCCTTTTATGGTATATGTTTTTAGTGGTTTTTGTGGTGTATAAACTCAAATAGGAAACCAGAGTTTACAAAGTTGCTTCTATTATGGTTTTAATAGAAAGCAATTCCAACTATGATATATTGAATCAAATATTGTTAAAATCACCTGTGTTAATAATATTTGATGTGTATGAAACTTTTTAATTGTATTGTACATTATAGGGGATAGGTTTGTAAGGACACATGGGTTAAGGACATAAGGACAAGAAAGTATTTTATACATTTTTATTACTATTGATAAAAATTTGGGCAGAAAGTTGTAAAATCATTAGTCATTTTAATTCAAATATTAATTCTTTGTCAATAGAGTTAGTTGATTATGATCATTCAATACTGCCATATTTTTTTTATTTTGACTAATGGATTGTAATATTATTATAATAATTATAATAAAGTGCAGGAACTGTTTTGTATAAATTATGTCAATTTTATTGTATATTTACCTATCCTATGGTTACTTACCAGAAGTCTGTTATTTTGCCATACAATCATCAACCATAATAAGATTTAAGTGGGGTGGGTGTAAAAAATTACAATATGTTTATGTCATTAAAGACAGAAGGTTCTGGGTTTGAGTTCTATGGGATTAGAGATGTGAATTGCACTAAAATTTTTAAGTATTTACATGCTTGCTTAAAGTTTAACCTTTATTAAACACAGGCACAATTTATTTTTTATTTTTGGAAAGATAACTAATGTTAGTTAGTGTCTGAAATATATCTATTCTCACCGGCATATGGCATGGCATATTCAATCAAACCCAGGATTTGAATTTTACATTATTTTTATTGTCTTTTCAATAAGCACAAAATGATACACAATAGAAACATCTATTGTTTGCTAATACCAATGTTCGCGGTGCGCACCAAGGGTTTCATTGTTTACTATTAAACATTTATTGTAGGCAATATGTTTGTGTGACGAAATCATTCACCTTAGTAATTCAACTCTCCTTTTCTGGGTTTTAAAGGTACCACCCACAGCAGGATTAAAGTGCGAAGTGAAAAACAATTTGGATATAACTTCAATGTTGTCATTGTTGCTCTAATATTATAACTTAGTTATCAAGAGACCAAAGTACATACCTACCTGTCTAATGTGATGTGTAGTTTTATCATTTATCAGTTTGCGAGTGATTAGGGCATACGTACAGTCAGCTTCACAAAGATGTGGTGTAACAAAGAAGTCAAATACATATTTGGAGCAAAGGTGCAATTATAACTACATCATAAGTCTCAAAATAAGCATACCTACCTACGATTACAATCATCTTTTACATGTGTACCTACGCATCATAACTGTCTATTGTTTTGTTGGTATATGGCGCACATAAATATCTTCACATTCAGTCTTTTAAAATTTTAATCTCTTGACGTGCCTTCAGTTGTTGCTGTTCTTCTAAAATCAAGAACAACGGCACCGTAGCTTGTTTTATGATGAGCTATGTTATACTGGTAGGTAATAAATAATTTAAATTTTCTCAAGATGCATCCATTGATCTAGAAAGGAATAGATAGGCAAGAAAAAAATAATAAATATTTCTTACACTTAGGTTCTAAATATAATAAATAAAATATCTTCACACATTCACACCTATGAACTAGCCCCATTTTAAGCAACTAATGCTGCGTGTGTTACACTAGATGATGGATAAATATATTTAATAGATAAATACATATAAATATCCTGAATATATTTAAATAAACATCCAATACTGGAGAACAAATGCCAGAAAATTCATCACTCAAACATTTGGGGGATCGAACCCAGAACCTCTCGAGATGGTGACGCCTTGAGACCGGCGTACAGACCACTCGACCACGGAGGTCGTCAATCTAGGAGGATAAATCTTATGTTGCACGTTCGCCTAGGCCGTCCACCTCCTACTTTCCCATTCTCATCAGTCTCTTGAGTCTCATTCATCCTCTCAACATGCCTGAAGCGATTACCTAAGCATCCCTTTCTCTGTTTTTGTCACTACGTCCATTTTCATACCACACCAACTAACTATTTCTAAACCTATCTTTAAAGTGTGATTCCAACGAGGTAACACATGCTTCTTTTTCTTAGCTTAATCCATAAAAAAATTTTGGTAAGCCTGGGTGGCTGGGAGTGCGCCCAAATCTGCGTTGGTCGAGCGAGTTTGGGAGTCTTATTTAATCAGGTGGACCGACGATCAGGCGAAGATCGCAGGTAGTCAATGGATACTGTGGAAACCATTGGGGAGGCCTATGGTCATCTTTGGACGTCTCTAAGCTGAGATGTTGAAATATCTACTCAAGGAATACTCACAGTCATTCAGCTCCATTCAGCGTTTTTCTATGTAAATGGTCGATTTTATTTGAGACTTAACAGAACAGACGCGAACAAGATCCATACAAAACTGGCATTTTCTATGAGCATACACTGTATAGAGCCAGAGGGAACAAATCTGAGTACTTCCTTAGGTATACTTATCAATCATAAATAAAACAAAACAATATTTTATAAACTAATTCCATTTATTTATTTAATAATAATATTATTATCTATAAACAATGGCCACTGATTTACCGATGTAGGACAATGGACTTGGTGCTTTCACCAAATTTCTTTTTTCAATCTCATGGAATGTCAAGGATAATTAGAGTAGGTATACCTACGGTATAATTGAAATAGTTTTCTTGAAATGAGCCAATTATTTTAAAACGGAATAAAAGAGAAAATCTCTTTAAAATGTCCGCAAACTCCATGAAGTTAGATTTACCAGTTTTCACAAAACTATGCAATTTTAACGAAATTACAAATTACGCAATCCTACATCGACAAGAATGTAGCATTGTTTTGATTAACCTAGTTTACAGTTGTGACAGGCTTATTACTCCGTAGCATAATTACAAGTTATTAAAGAAATAACTTCAGTCAATCCGCCAGTAAAAATAAGCATGATTTTACATCTTAATTTTATACATTCCTCAGTTACCTTATTGAGTAGAAGTGTGTGATAACTATCGGTAAAGTGCAGAACACGCATTGAAGGGTTCCTTACAGGTTACAACTCGAGAAGCGTGTTATTTGGTACTTTGTATTATCTACAAAGTATGAACGTATGAATAATATACCCATAAACCTACTTGTAGGTTAACAAACATTTTATACAGGGTTATTTTGAATGAATCTATCTATATCATCATAAATAACAACATTTAATTTATGACTTGATAATTTTACCTATTTTACTTTCACACAAAATTAAATTTTCAGAATGTTATTAGCTCTGTGTGCATCGCACGCACTAGCATCGTGTCGCCTTTTCCTATGAAAGGAACATAGACTTACTAATGTCACGACAGTACATTATAAACTTAAATCATTTTTAATTAATGTACCTATTGAGTAATGATAATAGAACAAAGGTTGTTATTTAAGATCTTAGCCTAGTCTTGCGAGATCGTTGATTCAATAAAAATAATCCTGTATTTTTTTTTCTTTTGATTTTTTATTGTGGTTCTACACAATTTTTACATACCTAACTACTTACATTATCATAAGTAAATTAGTGTCTTCAAAGACTTTCTCTCATCGGTTTATAGGACGTAGGTAACGCTAACAAGGAATAACAATTTTGAAGCATACTCATTATTTTATCATGACCTATTCAACAGTATTCTATGCGTAAAGACCGGCGAACAAAGCGGGATCCTATTAGAAGAATTATATTATATGCCTACCATGTAGGTATATAATATCATTTTCATATTTTTAGCCATTACAAATATTTAAACTGCGCCAATCATTAATATTGAGGCACTAAGAGTCTTCGAGTAAAACAGGTAAAACGTCCAAAATAAACTTAATATTTAACGTTCTGGCTACGGAACTAAAAAACCTTTATACTAACTAAGGTTAATAGATTGTCCTATTTAAAATTAATATGACCTATACATACAAAACAATAAATAAAATTGGTCTAAGTAAAATTTATTAAATATATTGATATAAAAGTGTAATAGTCGTCAGTTTTACATAAAAAATTAAAATGATCTGATTATTTAGATAAAATAATATATTATAGACTTAAGTGTGGTCTTTTTGTACAAAAAAAAATACAATTACGTACGAGTACCTACACTCGGAAAAGATACGTAAAGTGGTAGAAATGTTATTTATTTAAATAACACTTACTTGCGTTAATAATTTCTATCTAACAAGCATATAAAGATTTTTCATGGCATAGGAGTGCCACACTGAGTCTGCCACAGAGTATTTTCGCAACATGTTGAAAAAAAACATTCATTGGAATTACAGAATTTAAATTAACTTTTTGATTTTTATGTTGGTTATTGGGCCGAATCCACAAGCATAAACTAAATTGTATCTATATCTATCGTATAAAACGAAGAAGAGAAGGATAGATACACAAAAAAGTTTAGTTTGTGCCCCTATTGTATCTTTTGCTCTTGATCTCTAATGAATGTATACTAATATTGTAAATGCGAAATAAACTCTGTCTATCTGTCGGTCTCGCGTCAAAACAACTGAACCGATTTAATCGAAATTTGGTACACAGATAGTCTAGAGAAAGGACATAGGCTACTTTTTATCCCGTTATTCCCATGGGAACGGATACCACGCGGGTAAATCCGCCGGAACTAGTAATGAAATAAGTGAAGCATTTCATATTTGATTCATTCCTAATATATAAATTACGGGTGTTTATTTAACTACCAACTCGCTATATACAGCAACGTCTTTCAGTAAATACTGAAGGACGTTGATGTATAAAGAGAGTAGGTAAACTATTTTAACTTTTAACTTAAAGGCTTTGATTGAATAATTTTGACATTTTTGAAGTCTTGGCGTGTTTATCATAATAGCTGCGACGCGACCTAAACACTTCAATTCGAATGCAATCGCCTGGTGCGAATACTACCCTAAATTAAAATGAAATAATTGACTTCGAAGAAGCATGGATAGTTACGTAACCATTCCTAAATAATAACTGTAAGAATTAATAACACGGACTATTTAATTAGTGGTTCATTGTATAGATGTAAACCATATCTCCATCTACAATAACTATTACTTATCTGTTCTTTTTAATCCAATCTTTTAATATTTTTATATACAATTGAAATAGAAAAACCTATTATTATTATGACATATTAAAATAAATATACTCAATCACCAATATTATTCGATACTAAATAAATATTATAATAATAATTATTTTATAACCGTAAGATTACTATGAAAATTATAATAAAGCAAAAATCTGGCATTTTCATAGAGATTGCGTGTAAAATATTATGATGACCATAAAACGACTCATGCATTCATTATATTGATTTTAAGCCAATGTCTTTAGGTGTTAAGCAAAGAGCTTTCATACTTACAATCCGCATTAAACGCACCTTGCTAGTTTGTGATAAAGTTCAATTTCTAGTAACACACGTTTGGCACGTGTTTTGCTTCTGTACTATGCTGTTTAGATAGAATTAGAATTTTATGTCATTTTTGCATTTTATGCTATGCGGATTAATGTTCAAAACAATTAAACAAATTTTACATTTTTGTATAGACTGCCTTGCTGTTTTTTGTTAGTACTAACAAATATTTTAATTAGGAATCAAATATGAATATAATTTTAATTTCGTAATAACTATATTGAACTTATAATATCGTATACGAATACGAAATATCAACCAAAAATCAAACAATTTAAATTATTCATAAAAATCTCTCCCAAAAAGGTTAACATTAAGTTAATTTAATTTAAATGTTTCAATGAGCCTTAAAATAAAATTATAATATTTATTTATATTGATATGAAAATTACGAACAATTAAGGCAAGTCGATATACAAAAGTGAACCGAACTTCAATAAACACAATGTTTGAGAATAATGAAATTAACAGCTCAAAGTTACAATGGGAGTTTATAACAGTTTAAAAACCTACGTTTCATAAATGTACACATTTCGTGTACACGGAAATCGCAAAATATATTTTCCTTAGAAAATATTGTGATCACAATATACTTTTAATTCTCAAACTTTCGTTAGCTTATATTTAAAACGTTTCTGAATAGAATAATACTAAATAGCGTTATGTCAAGTTATTAAAATATAACAATAACCTAAAAATCGATACATTACTTCAAAGTCGCAAGCACATTATTAATTCCTGATATAGATCATGATCATGATAGTAACGTCAATCTTGAGATTTCATTTCTTTAAGTTACGTTATATGCTTTAAGTGTAAATTTAAGTCATAATAAATAAAAGATAATTCTCCGTCACATTTTATACGTAACTAAAAAATATTTCCTTGTTTGCTGGACATAGGTATAAACTTGTATGTAATTAAAAGCAGAATATTAGATTGAGAAAATGTACATTTTTGATGTCAGATTGACATGACTAGTAAAGGGTAAACAGTATTAGATATTGTTCTTTTTAATAATTGATGTATCAAATCATATATCAGTACCCTGTTCGAAAGTAGCTTATGCTTGCGTGATAATTTCAGAAACATCATCCAAAAAGGGTTATTTTCCTAGGAATATTTCAAAAGGCTCCTTATAAAAGATGTTCCCAGTTCAATCATGAACTGTTATGGTGCGTACAGACTGAAACGTAACATGCAATGTAACAGTCTACTATTCATTGCATGTTCGATGCAAGCGTGGACGCTGCTGCCCCGAACACACTGTGAACCTCTTTGTATTCTGTCATAAAACCGACTAATGTCGGATAGCGGCGAGCGCAATTGGTAATGCTTTATTCATGCACGTAGAGTGCTCAGTTCGGCGCGCAAGGCGTCCACACTACACGGATTCTGTTACATTGCAGCACTGTGTACAACAACTTGTTTGATTGCATATATTATTATGATACGTTTCACCAGTCTGCACCATTACAGCGAACATAATTTTCTTTAATATTTCTGACTATGACAAAGAAATGCCACACAAATGACATATTGATAAGAACACGTCTGTATGTCCAAGAGCGGATTCGCAGATGAACATTAATTGATGTGTTGTAACTAACACCTCATTGCAAATCACACAAGTATATAAAGTATTCTAGACAAACAATTGTGCAAACCAAATATCAAAAATAAACACGTGTGCATTCTAATTATAATATATCTTTAACAAAATATACATTCGTAGTAACATAGTTAAGCTCACACAGCAATAACAAACGTGAATGCGCCTTTAAAAAATGGACAGAATCTCAGAAATATACAATGCATTGTAGGTACCGTTCTCAGATATACTGTTATGTACTAACTTATTATAATTTTATATTGTTTTAAATTTACGCTATATAATAGATATCATTTCGCTCGCGCGCAGGCTGCCATCTTTATGAATTTCATGAAACCATCAATCTTTTCTCTATTATTTTATAAAAAATACTAAAAATTAACAAATAAAATTAATGTTGAACATTAAGTCCTTTTTTAATAAAATGCAAATCCTTTGTACCAGATCTAGTTATCTATATCTAGAAACTTCACTATTAGAATAGTCCGCAAAATAAAATTTACTCTGTTAGTTAAAAATACTCCAACAAAATAATGAACAAATACAAAATGAAAAAATAAATTGTTTTGAGTTTTAGATAGAAACGTCCTTTAGATAGAAAAGTCTTGTTTATACGCAATAAACAAAAATTAATTAGGTTAGGCCAGAATGTGAGTTAGACCACTAAAGCGTTTTTGCTAGTTTCCCTAAAAACTTATTAAATTTTGAATTTTATATAAGCTTTTATCGGACAAATGTGATTCGGGTTATCAATATAATTCTTAACTAACAATAATAAACAAACTTAAGGATGTAAATAAAAATAAAAGAGACAACTAAGTCTTGCTCTAGACTTCTTTTCAGCAACATTTGTATCTTACGTGTATTTTGATAAGTTTAAAATACATTTATTTTTTTATATTATATTTAGCAATATACAGAAACATAGAATAAAAGTGAGAGAAGAAGTATTAACCAAGGAAGAGATGAAGAAAAATCATAATAATAATGTGAAATTTATAAATAAATACTTAAAAAGACAAAAAATTACCAAACATAATAATTATAGTCTTTTTGCGTTTTTAACTACATTATTAGATAACTTGTATAATACATTTTGAAAGCCAAAATTTGTTATACAATATAAAAATATAGCAAGCAATGTTATTTACTTCTTACGTTGTTAACTTTATATAAACATCGAACAGCATCAAAGGAGAGAAGAAGAAAGATTACATGGCATCATTTTAATCAGCATCTTGTCATTAAATTGACATAAAATCTGAAACAAATAAATAATTCGAAATGAGTAAATGTCTGTTTCTATTATGTACAAAATTATGAACATTTAAAATACCTACTAAGGGCGAATTCCACGAAATTTCGATTAGCAACACGAGTGTAGTAATACCAAAAATGCTTTAGCTGTCAGATGCGCAGGACTCCGACATTACAGCGAATTCGACCAATGAAATTTGACCATTTATTGGTGTCCCAATCCCCGTGTAGTAACATGGGGTTTGGTCGAATTCGCCCTAAGAAGAACTAAAAATGCAATAGATGCAACATTGGTAAGAAATATATATATAGTTTTAAATGTAAATATTTATGTGAAATTGGTTCTGTTTGAAAGATATAATAGATATATATGGAAACTCAAGACACTTTCTAAGTAGCATAGTTGTCTTGAATTTGTATCTTTTTGCACTTCATGTCATAATATATAAAAGTTGAAAATTAGTCTAATTTGCCATTTGACTGCACAATACTGATTTTAGGTATTTTTTGTAGTTAATTAAAAAATCCTTTACTGTCTCGTAAATTAAAATACAAAAAGACCCCCTATACTCTATTCCACCGATTTCGACTTAACATTAATTTCGTTACAGCAGCACCGATACACTTACATATCATGACTACATCATATACCCGAAGGGGTAGGCGGATGTTAAGCAGCATTTTATTTTTTATAATAAGTGGAACTGCATTCATAGATTTATTAAAAATCGCCTGCCTCAACTGGGAATCGAACTCGCGAAATGTGATAAATAAAAACACAATGTATTTTATGATAACCGTCGAAAGGGTAAATCATAAGATTATTTTTTCCTTAGGAACATAGGATCTTCAATGAAAGGAAGATCATGAAATTTAAAATTTTATTCAAATTTTTGTCAGAAAAGTTTCGTCTGACTTTGCCTTTTTGTATACAGGTTTCCTTGAAAACGTACAAAAACGTCGTAAGTGCAATAGACAGTTGTAATCGAAATATTGTCGAAATGGGTCATAAATCTGCTTATTCGATAGTACATATTTAGTTGTTGGGCCAGCCATATTTAGTTGTTGTATCGTACCTAGTTGTTGAGCCAGTCCCAGGACTCGTCGTTCTTCTTCTTGATGGTGATGTTCTTGATGTCGGGCGGCGGGCTGGACACGCCGACCTGCGACAGGTCGCGCGCGTCCATGTTGTTGCGGGCGGCCACCGACTCTTGCCACGGCTGGCTTTGCTCGTTCCTGCAATATGCAAATGAGATAGCATTTCAATACAAACTACTGAACAAAAGTATTCTACTGTTAACGTGTGGCTCAAAAGGTCCTGCAACCAGAGCCGTAAAACTGAATATTTAAAAAAAATGCAAATGAGATTATATTAGGTCTTTACCTATACCACTCTCACGGAGTCACTCATTCACTGTCGCTACGTGTACTTTGCGCACTAAGAGATTTCATGACTCCTTTCTCTGTCGCATAACTAGAGCTTACACCGGTACACGTATTCCCTCCTTCTTACAATATGGGTTCCTTCAAAAGAGGCGTGAAAAAGCATTTTTTGGGCCGGCAAGGTGAGGGTGGCTAGGGCAGTATGCTGCACTAGCTATCTTCACATATGGACTCCTCTACTGCTTATCATCAGGTAGTGTGGAGTCATTTGCTTAGCTTTTATAGAATATATATAAATATATATAAAATTGGCATTTTGTGTGAAGATTTCGCGAAAGTTAGCATTTTCCCATACTTACATTTTTTCAGTTTTCTGGCAACAACATATCCCAGATAATATTATATTTAACATGTATAATTAGACAAGCTTATGTCATCAAATGGTGTATTCGGGAGATAGACAAAAAGAGTTGTCTTGTGGTCTTATTTAACACATTACACTTACAAAAAATATCAAAAGAAAACATAATATCTTAAAAAAATGGTGTATTTTTAGAAAAGGTACTAAAATGATAAGAATTATCTAAAAATTAATAACAGAAAAAATAAAAATTATTAATTTCATAGGTAAGAACCTAATATAGAATTGATTGATCGATTGATTTGTTTGTTTAATTTAATTATAATTGTTCTGTGTACAGTCGCGGTCAGATACTGTTTACCACCCTAAGTATCAAAATTGCTTGCATAAATTGAAGTCAAAAAAGTCGAAATCATGAAATGTCTATTAATTTCGTATCAATTTGATTGATCATAGATTATACCTATGTTTTTTAATAACAGGAGAATCCATCGACGAGATTTAGACGTGTATAAATTTTTAAAGAAATCTTTTGTTCAATATTTATGTTTTTTAAATTATAAATAATTTTAAAAAATAAACTCAAGCAATCTTTATTTTATGAAATAAAATTTTGTCATCATATTTTTAAAATTCCTGATTATAATTTCACTTTTGTCCGAATGACGTTCAAACAATCATTTTTGATAACTGTCATTTCTTTACTTGTCTTTTCCAGACTTCATATTGTTTATTAATTTTCAAAGCGTAATAAGTAACTTGATATGTCATAGACTTTATTGAAAACAGAGTGATAAATAATCCTATTTGAAAACTGATAAACATTTTCTGACCGCGATCGTACAATAAACTTTTCAATAATAATAATAATAAATAGAAAAATCAATAAATGGAAAGCGCTGTTTAGAGGAAAGTTAATAAGGTCACTGGAAGGAGCTCGGTGCCGTACGCTTAGGCCTTAAATTATTGAAAAGTTTAGAAAACAATGCACTTTCGCTATGTTCACCTTACTTGGACGGGTAACCAAAACGTTCTGATCCCGAGTTGGTGCTAGTTGTAACGAGGCGCCATAGCTATATTAGCACCTCGTTGCTGTCATTGCGCTCTTCTCTGGCCATTTTTCTCTTGGTTTCCGATTTTAAATTTGCTGTCTGTCTCTTTTTATTTGTTTTGTTCTCGAAGCTCATTCTTACGAGAGTCAGTGCGTAGAGCGGTTGACTCCCTTCTAACAATAATTGTAAAATATTTATAAAGTGAATCAATTTTTATAAGCTGAGACAAAGTTACAACAAACCACATTATCAGTTCCTAATTTATAACAAAGACTATATGTTTCTCTAAGGCACTATTGTAAGTAGCCCTACCCTTTTTATAATATATTTAGTGTTTAATGTGAAATTGTTTTGTGTTCAGTGAAATTTACCTTTTTTTTTATATAATTGTTTCAGTTGTGCCTTAAATCTTCATTATAATATACGATACTTAAGTGACGACCCAACTGAATTTTAATTATCCCCGGCTTCACCCCGTCACAAAGTTATGCCGTTCCAGACTCTATTGCAACTGCTTCTACCCACCAATCTGCATTGTGCCAGTAGTGGTGACTACCACGCCTCGGGTGCCCGCGGCATGAAGGAGCGCGGGAGGGGACGACGCATCGCAACGGGTCCCGGCCGCGCGTCACACACTTGCGACCAATACGTTACGTAGAACACGCGTTCGTTTGTCGGGCTAAATTTTGTACATTTATTCTCTGAATAATAAATTTTCACACAGTCCACTCTTTTTTTTGCTGAGGGCTCCACTAGCCAGCGTGGTGGTGTTACCGAGTTTAGAGGCTAACTGACCACTGCGAGTAGGGTTCCGAGGTGGAGCTCTTCATGGCGCCGTAGCTCTGTCCCTGGTACTGCGCGCTGGTATTGCTGGCGCGGCGTCCTTCCGTGGTGCCGCCCAGCGAACTCCATCCGCCACGGTTATTCACCTAAAACAGATCCCGAACTATTTTCTCATACACATTATTGTTGTAAAATTCTCCCATGTAGGGAAGGTAAAGGGAACTAAGCCCATGCAGCCAAGTCTTCGGCATATATTTCTTCAGTATTTGCATCGAAATGCAAGTGTAATACATTTCAATGCGTCTTGGGAGAGTTTGGCGTCAAACGATCGATGGCAGACACTGTGGTGTTACTTCGATGACGTGGATTACCACGATAAAAATCCCATCGCTTTTCACACCAATTGACGATTATTTCATGATATTGCTTATCATTATTGACACTTATTGCACAAAAATACACTGATTTTACGCAACAAGATCCACTCAGAAACAATATTACAATCACTGAAATAAAAATCACGTCCGCCATAGTTGGATGCCGCCAAAAACTATCTTATACACATTATTTCAATTCGGCTTGACCCTTTGGCGTTTGCTTAGATGTAGCATGCATACTCTATCACATGTAAAAAGAGGAGTGCTCGAGGAATTGTTCGGTTTAATACCTTAACTTTTACATCGATCATCGGTTAGATGATTGGTTGTTTTACACAGAACGTTTTTCTGGGAATTTTCTACCTTGCACTACCAAACTGTGGAATGAATTGTCGCCTGCGGTATTTCAGGACCTGTATGATATCCAAACCTTCAAGAGAAGAGCGTATTGCCACTTAAAAGACCGGCAACGCACTCGTGACTAATTTGTTTTGTGGGTGTCATGTACATTTCTACCATATCCAAAACACAAACCTCATCACGTTTTACTGAATATGAAACAAGTTTTAACAAGTGACAATTACTAAGCTTCTTAAAATATTTGAACCTAAATTGATAGGTGAAGTCAACCCTACACTTTAGTTCGTCACCTTCGAAGGCAGACTTGCTTGAGCCCCCGCTTACGAATTGTGAACCCACATCTTTATACAATTTCACATCTACTACTGCGTATATGTATATATACATAAAGGGTAGGCAGAGTCTAAGGAGTACTGTGTTCCGTAAAACCACATCTAGCCATACAAATATTGGGTTTGGTCAGATGAAAAATCGTGAAAGGTAGTACAAGTGGCTAGCTCATCACCTACACAATCACAGACCTAGTACCCAATACGTCCTTAGTCGTCTTTTACGACATGCTAGCCTAGCCTAAGTGAGTGACTGACATAGTGATCTATCAACGCACGGCCCAAACCACTGTGCGGATCGGGCTGAAATTTGGCATGCAGGTAGATGTGATGACAATAGGCATCCATACGCGGACGAAGTCGCGATCAAATGCTAGTATATAAATAAATCTCTTATTTACCTGTACCTAATATTCCAAGCAAGCTACCCCGGACGCTGAATTAAAGTTACATTTTTCATCCTCGTATTAAAGTTATGAGCGTTAAACTTTCATCTCAACAACTTCAAGCGTTTGACAAACTTATAGACCGATTCTGACAGTCAATCGGGATCGGGATATATTGAAAGCAAATAAAAATGTTCTATATACCTCCAAATAAAAGGGAAATGACCTTGGTTAGTCTTAATAAAACCTTCAAATGGGTAGCCATAGCGAGTAGGTACTATTAGTTATTCTGCGACCATGTATTTTTTGTTGAAATTAAATATTTGTCGAAGCCAGTTTAAGGAAAAAAGTAAAAGCAAAAACCATCCTTTCATACTGTCTAAGGGATGCTTATTTGTTATCCATATTAATAAATAAAGCCATACAATATTTAAGTATTTTTGGTTTTCAGCATAATTTTTAGTTTATTGAAGTATGTACTTCGTAGCAGTGCGATCTAAAATATATCCTAAAATCCTAAGTGTTCAGAGTTTTTAGTATTTTATTGTAAATTATTTCTGTCACGGTAATTAAAGCGTGACGCCGAAAGTTCGGCGGTTTAGCTGGTGTAAGTATAATATTAGGTCCTTACCTATGAAATTGGTGTTTTGTATGGAGATTTTGGGGATGTCTGCATTTTACAAACTAACATTTTATCAGTTTTCTTCACAACGACAAATCCAGAGATAATAATATTTGGCATGTATCATTAGACAAGCTTTAGCAATATGTGTGTGAACACGCTTGATAAAAATTATTCATCGTTTTTATGTTAATGCAAACCAAATGATGTATTCGGGTTTTTTAACACAATTACACTTACAAAAAATTATCAAATTAAATAATACGAGCTCAAATATATGGTCTATTTTTAGAAGAGGCAATTATTTTATAAGAATGTTCTGAAACTTAATAGTTACGGACAAATTGCTAAGACAGAATAAAAACACCAATTTCATAGGTAAGGACCCAATATCATGTTCTTACCTTTTCAGTGACCGTGGAAGCCATCTCGGATACTTTCTGGGTTGCAATTTCGCCATACCGCACGGCACTCTCAGTTGCCGATCTGGCTGCCTTGCTAACTGATGACGCGAACATCGACCAGCCCTGGAAAACATACAATCAATACAATAATTCACTAAACGATTCACCGCCAACTTTCCCATTCACGTCTGCCTAAAATACCTGCCTTGAGTCTTTCTGACAATATAGCAAGCTTTATTGTGAAAAACAAATTATGAAATGACTTAAGGAGACTAGGTTTTTTTCTAAAATTTCGGGCATTGGAAATGACACTTGATGGTTAGCAACAAAAGTGTTACACATTGTCAACTTGGTTGCTAGCGATACAGTGAGCTCGCCATGACATAAAGACAGTCTGTCGCAACTTCATACAAAAAAATTGATATATGAAACGGGGGTGAATTTTAATGGCGACTATATCTGACTCATTCTATTCTTCAACCTTTCTCATTCTTTTATGAAAAGTCAGTGTCAAGTCATTTACTGTCAGCGCAATGGTGGTAAAGTTATTAATCAACTTATTATTAATTTGTGTTGATTGGCATTAAAAGTTGTTGCAAATTGGCTTCTGAAAGCGTGTTTCATAAACTTCTGTAAAAGTGAATCATAATCTACGACTGAAGTTTAAAAAATGTGAAATTGTGGTTTAAAATTGCACAAATAAACGACACAAAGCGGTTTTTTATGGCTCGCTTTCCCCTGGAGGAGCATCGGTATGATGAGCATGAGTAGTTGATTATAAATTTAATACTCGTATGTACTTTTTAAGATGCATTTGGATGTAATATTATTGATTTAATTCAAAACAACAATCTCTACAAAAATAGAGGTGTTTTGATCACATGAAAAAACGATATCGATACTTTTAATTTTAGTTGTCAAGAATGGGTAAAGATGACAGGAAAAGAAGAACTAGCGTATATACTCGTTGAGAAACTCCACCACTTAAAATTTGTTTCTGAAAAGCATTTCACTGACAAGGATTAAAAAAAAAAGAACTCGGCTAAAGAAAAGTGCTGTTCCATCGATACGACTCACTGCTAAACCACTTCCAGATGAGAAATTAGAAGGATTTCCTTATCACCTTTATTTCGGCAGAATTGCACGCGCCATGTTCATGGTGGGACAAAATATCGGAAAAATATGAAAACAAAGGTACGCTGAATCAAGAAAAGTCGAGATGAGAAAGCAGAGTTACAAGGTTAGTTATAAACTTTAGCAAAGTATTGGTAATTTTACATAATAACTTTTTCATTATATGTTATCAAAGCAATACCTACTTAACAATATGATTTAAAAAAATAAATAAAAATGTTTCATTACAGATGTTACGAGCATTATTTCTGATAAAGATGAATCGAAACAAGTTGAGGCGAGAAAAGAGTTACGGCTTTGCAAGGTTAGTTAACATCTTAAATAAAATATTTATTATTGGTAATTAATATAGTTATTAAATCATATAAATTTATTACATTTCAGTTGTAAGGAAGCGAAGACCCAAGCCTGATTCTAAAAGTTGTAACATGAATTTAAGACCTAGAAAAAAGCAACTTATTCATAAAATAACAAAATACAAACATAGGTTAAAACAGTGCAACAGAAACTAAAAACACTTGACAATATTATCTCTTAGGCACTGAAAACCATGATATTGTCTTCTGGTAGACTCTTGAACCGATGGCATTAAATTTGACTTTCATAAATGTGCAAATTGTACCTAAATGAATAAAGAAATTCTGACTTTATTTTATGATTTTTTTATAAAATAATATCAAAGTGAACGCATACTCCGTTTTTTTAATAAGAAGTACTGCCCATAGAATATATTTAGCCTTGATAATTTATTTACTAAAATGTAATTGCTTGATTCAGTACTTTCAAGTTAAAAAACGAGGTATAGTGTATCAATATAAAAATTAAAATTATTGTTTTATATTAAATAAAGTGCAGGTCGATGCGTTCGTCGATATCGATAAAATTTTGAATAGCTGGTGGCACATATCTATTTTTTTCTTTAGGTTGGCAGAACTCTGCTTAACATTTCTTAGGTTGGCTACTTTTAGGTAAACCCGTTTTGACATTTCTTTGGATTAATTTCTCTCTATGGAAGTCCCGTCTCTTCTTACGTAGTTATTGTATACTCTTTGCATAAAGAATTACCCTTGAACTGACAATCAATTTAGGAAATATTTTCAGCTACTGTGTACCCAAACAGCATAATCGGGCTTTGGGTTTACGCTCCGGACAATGCGGGAATAAAACTTACTGATTTATTTTGTTTATTACTACGCAGTGCTTTTGCAATATCTTCTATCGATATAATACCCACTGATTCCCCTCGTCGAGCTTTAAGTGTATCGGTGAAGCATCTTTTATTTCTAACATTCTTTCTGCAAACCGAGCTGTGGGTAAGAAAATGTATCGGCTAAAAAATAATATACTGATGATCTGTGATCAGTGATTTCTATGCACAATTATATCGTTCAAGGGTGATTCTATATGCAATTGCGAGCTCCGAGATGGTGGGATATTTAAAATAAGCAGTTTCACTACATGATGTTTGCGTTTGCGGTATTAATAGGTAAAGTATAAAAGTTGTTTATGAAGTAATAATTTAGGAATAATTTTTTTTATAACGTCACAAAACAATAGTAGTTCAAAAATGGCCCGTTTTGTATAGTGTTCTTTTTACCCATTCTATAATTAAACATCTTTTAAAAAACCAGGCCGTCTTGAGCTTAAAGTCATTTGATATATAAGGATATTAAAAAAGATAATTTAAGGTAAGTAATAGGTTGGGGAAAAAGTTTCTTCGCATTTTTTAAGAAAATTCAAAATATTTTTTAATATAGTTTATTTACATTTAACTAAAGTATGTAGGTACCATTTTGTTCGATAACTTTTTGCCATCTTGTAGGTAGGGACATGATCCCATTGCTATAGAAATTTTGGGACTTCTGGTCAAAATACCGCGACAAGTGGTTTCGGCAGTCCTCTCGTGATGTTAACCTGACACTGCCTAAAGAATTCTGAAGAGACCGAAACAGGTGGAAATCTGAAGGTGCAAGGTCAGGACTATACGGCGGATGCATTAACACCTCCCAGCCAAACTCTCTTAATTTTTGCTGAGTGGCTAAAGATGTGTGAGGTCTAGCGTTATCATGATGAAAAACCACACCCCTTCTGTTGATAAATTCCGGCCGCTTTCTCTCAACTTCTTGCTTTAATCTCCTCAGTTGTTCGCAGTAGAGTTCAGAATCGATGGTCCTGCCTGGTGGTAACAGCTCATAATGAATAATGCACCTTGTTGCGAGTTAACCCGGGTTTCGCCACAGTCTGTGAAGCCTGACCGGCCTTTGACCACGATCTTTTTCGCACGTTCTTGTCGTACGTGATCCACTTTTCATCACCAGTTATCAGCTTCTTCAAAAATGGTTCGGTTTCATTACGTCGTAATAAAGAATCACAAATGAGTACACGGTTCATTAGGTTTCTTTCAGTGAGCTCGTGAGGTACCCAAATGTCGAGCTTTTTTGTGTACCCAGTTTTTTTCAAATGCGCCAAAACTGTTTTGTGGTCAATTCCCAGTTCTTCAGCTACGTCGTAACTACTGACATGCCGATCTTGCTCCACTTTTTAAAAAATGGCATCCATTTTATCTGTAATAGGGCGACCAGAGCGACGTGCATCTTTGACATCAAAATTTCCGGATTGAAAACGCTTAAACCAAATTTGTGCTACTCTCACAGACACTGCACTAGGTCCATAAACATCGCGGCTTGCGTTGCATTTTTACCTTTTTTGTAGTAAAATTTTAAAATGTATCGAATTTCTTCATTAGATTCACTCATCTTGGCGGTACGAAAAACAAATGAAAATCACAAATTTTCCTAATTTGAATTTGGAATTATGTTCTTTAAAATTTAAACTTTCAATGATACCAAAACCAGCCAGATACAAATAGTATAGCCAAAGAGATTTTATTACAAGTTTATACATACTATAATGCGAAAAGACTTATTCCCCAACCTAATATATTCAGCAGCATTTTTACTAATATCAAGTATCTACTGCTGTTTGTAAAAAAATTATGTTTCAATTTATTTAGATATCGGTGTGTATCGAAGTAGGTATGTTTTAAGTAGGTACATCGTTCGCTATTGTAAATAAAATAAACTAGTCTATTCAGTGTTATATCGCGACCTCGCTATATTACATATGAAGTTTCTGCCCGTCCTGACTGAGTGGCTAACACTGGAACAATTTTCCAATTGTGGCTGGCTTTCAGTGCAATTTTGACTGTATGCTAACGTCGTGTTATGCATGCATCCAAAGACTTAAAGTCTGTGTCACAAAACTTTGTATAAATCGGAATCCTATTTCCTTGAGCACATCAGCATTACCAGCTACGAAAATAGCAAAAATCTATGAAAACAAAAAAAAGTAATTTATAGAATCTGACGCAGTTTCTCAATAACGTTTTTCTTTGTCAGGATGATGTTTTGCCTGGTTAAAAAACAAAAATAAGACGACCAAAAAATCAAAACGCAGGTTTGGTGAATTGTTTAACTTTCCTTCTTTTGGAGGACGCCAAAGCTGGGCATCCCTCCGCCAAAGTTTTATTTATTGGGAGAGTTTGTGTAGTCTCCCACCTCGCTAGCATAGTGCGGGTTGGGGCAGGGACCGTACAAGACTCAACGTGTCAACATAAGATCCACTTAGGATTCGTAAAGTTGTAAAGTGGTACACCTTATAGTATGTATATAGGTAAGGTAGGTAGTTGTGTAATGGTACACCTTTTCATCATCATCTCAATCAACAGACGTCCAATGCTGGACATAGGCGTTTCCCATGAATGTTCACAGTGACCGTTCTTGCAGCGCCCGCATCTAGCTTCCGCGACCATCGTCAGGGCCCCGATATCACTAAATAGGAACGTATTTACCACAACTAAGCCTCGGTCGAAAACGTTACGGCTCAGCGATACTCCACGAGGCGAGACGAGGGAACGCCAGTACTAGAGTATGGAGTGCAGTTGGGCCGTAACGTTTTCGACTGAGCTTCGGTTGTAGTAAATATGTTCGTATTTAGCGCGATCGGGGCCCAGATCGTCGGTCCACCTAGTGGGTCCTTCCAACGTTGCGCCTCCCAGTACACAGTTGCCACACGAGAACTTTTCCACCCCATCGGCCGTCAGTTCCACGAGCAATGTACCCTACCCACTCTCACTTAACGATCGAAATTCTTGTATTCAGATTTTTGTATAAAGATCTATACAAAAATCTTGCATTTTATTCAAAATTCAAAAGGTCCTGCGGACCTATTCTTAGTTGACAATATCAATAAATTATCCGTAAGTCAATTACGTATTGCTGCAAAATATACCTGCGGGTGTAGAAAGAGGCTTATATACTCTAATTTTCAAACGTAATATTGTGAAAACCAATTTCAAAATAACCTCATTAAATATTTAATAATTATCACTGTGACAGTGTATATCTTTCGATTATGTGTTCAGACAGACACATAAATTTTTATTTGTATAAAATAAATAAGCTCAGAACCATCTGTTGTAACAATACATGTATTGTATTTAATTTCAGTTATTAGATTAGAAAGACAATGGGCTCCTACTCGGTACTTACCGAGGCGAGTGACGCAAGCGTGTTGTCGACCATTTCGTTCCCGCTGTGAATGGGAGACATCGGAGTCGACTGTGACTGTTTCGGCGTATTCCCGAATCCGGTGTATTTGCCGCTTCCATACTCGGTGCTGTTAATAAACAAATATAGTATTAATAATAATATTCTCCGATACCTAAATCCTTATAGGCATTGCACAAAAATCTGCTGCCAACTAGGCACGGGTCTCTTGATGTACCTGCGTTAAATGAACACCTAAAGGATATGATTTTTTTTGCTCTTTGATGATAAAAAGTGATAGAAAGGAAGCCATAGATAATCATGGCTCGCACATGTCATCAGATGGGACGCATGTAATATAAAAAAGAAAATTTGGAAAAGGGAATGAATAAGAAGTCATTAGAGTGTGAGTTGGTTAAGAGCCGTGATGTATTATGTACACTTCAACGCGAGTTCCAGAAAAAATTAACTTATATAATTAAATATAACATCAGATACATTTGCACCGAGCAGTCTCTCGTGTTTACCTCCTCGCAACAACAAAACTATGTCCTATTTTGTACAGCGTTTTCTCACTTTATTAATTCTCGTATGCCTCCGAGTCACTGCGATAGATAGGTAATGATAGCTTTATAACTAAATTATTTCTTACAACAATCATTTTTAAATCCTTGAATTAGAATAGTTAACGTCAAATATTCACCCATTATTAAAACGTAGAAAAAGTTCGTTACGACAAAAAGCAAAGCAATATACGTTATTTTTCATGTTCTGAAACGTAAAAAGAATAACGAGAAAATCCTACAAAATAATTATACAATTTAAAATGTTCTGCAAAGGATATAAAATACGTTTCAGCTTTACATTTCGCTTTGTGACGTGTGGGCGATGGGAGGCGAGGGGGCTAGGGGTCACCGGATCAGGTGAGCTCAGGGGGGCAAAGACAGACACAACACACGTAGAAATTCGAAACGAAATTACCAAAGCATTTTAACTGAACTCTACTTTTCAAATACACCGTGGATACACCAGGGTTAAACTTTTTATACATATCGACTTTTCAACGTTGTTAAGCGAATTAAAGCATTAGTTGTACGAAAAAAAAAATTACGGAGAAAAAACTATGAGGGCACAAATCAGAAGAAGTCGAAATTTTATATTTAATTATTAGTACACGCGACTCATTTATTCACTATTTCTCATATAGCAGGCGGGTTGGAAGAGATTTCTAATATGTATTATGTTATGTATATGTTGATATTTTTTGGTGTACAATAATTATAAGAATAGGCGTGATACTAAGAACAATGGAAACGGAAAACATGCTGTGCCAAACCCAAATAAAATCTGGAATAGGACATGTGATAGATGATTTTGAGGATACAAAATTTTAATTCGTAGGAATAAACATTTGCTGTTTTGTGCAAATACGGAAATTAAAAAAAAATCACATAGCTCGAACGTTCCCGATTGATGAAGTCCGCGCTCCGACCAAATCTGCCCCGTACAGTCGTCGGTTCTGAAATATTCCAGCTGAAACTGGAAAATCGATTTGCTGCCTTAGAAACCACATTTGACGTTGACATCGACAAGGAACTTGACCAAGTGGTAGACATCCTTCGGGACGCGGGTGTGAAATTTTGCGAGTCGCGACATAAGGGCAAAAGGTCTAAGCTTTCGAAGGAGACTCTAAATGTTATCTAATGGACAAGCGTCGAAATGATCCGTCAGTCACTTCGTCAGAACATCGTGCTTTAAACAAGTCATCTCCAAGCTGGGAGGTCACCCCCTCCGACACTGTAATACATTTTCAATTCAGATAGCAATAGTGCAAAATCTTTATACAACAGCTTGGAAAGGGCTAGGCTCGGAGTATCTCTGAAGGATCGTATTAGTAATAATGTGATTTGACAGAAAACTTAGAGTCACCGACATAGTCTATCGAATTAGCAAACTGAAGTGACAGTGGACTGGTCACATACAGTGGTTAGAGTCCTAAAGTTCTTGAGTGGAGACCGCGACTTGGCAAACGCAGTGTGGGACGCCCTGTGGCCAGATGGGATGACGATATTCGTAGGTGCTGGCGTGGGCTGGATGAAAACAGCCGAAAATCGAGAGCGGTGGCGTGCATTAGGGGAGACCAATGGTCAGTAGTGGACGAGCACAGTTGATGATATTTATGCGCAAATTTTTATTTCTTTGCATTTGCAGCCCTAACCGTTGATCGAATCTTTAAAAACAATATTGAAGTGAGACACAATGTTCACTGTACAAAAGTAATAAGCCTAATGTTTTGCCAATCAAGACTATTCCAGTTTAATCCGATCAAGGCCTCCGTCTTCGACGGGATTTTGTGATCGCAACATTATGGGTAGGAATTTATACATTTTGATTGTGTTATTTATTAAAATAATCTACGCAATGCAATTTCTATTTACAAACAATAGAAATTATCGTTCACTAATTAATGTTTGTTTCATTTAACATTTATTTTAATTACTAACTAGATACACAAATTGAATGGAAAGAAATAAGTAGGTATAATGAAGTTTGATTCAGAAAGCAATGCTTTGTAAATTCAGTATAAAGTAATATAGTAGCCGGTAGTCACATTATATTTATTACATCTTGATATTCTGACACCCACGCACACATTATCACGCGTTTATCCCGATCCGAAGGGGTAGGCAGAGGCATTAGGCATTTGGTTTGGTAACGAGAGCGAGGTCGTGGGCATACATGTACCAGGCACAATATGTGAGCTAAGCGATATTCTCACTAAACTGTAGTTAAGTTTTTTATTCAAAGTTTACCTACACTACAGGCGGCTTGCAGCAATATTTTGACGCGCTGGTGGTGCCGAATTGCCACATCTTTTTGATAAATTACTTGTACTTTTTTATATTTTTACTGATTGTCTACAGTTCTTGTCTGTTTGTCTCTTATTTACACGCCTTGGGAAACACCAGAATTTTAATTTAGTAAATCCACGAATTATAATAAAAGCCCGATCGCTTATGAATAAGAAATATCAGAATGGTGTTACTTACAATTATTATTAGTCGTGTTGTTTGCTGTAATTGTATTTACATCTCTCATGTTCGGTAAGTAGGTCCTTAATACCCCCAGATGCGGGTTGTAAGTGATCAATTACCGCCCTAGGTTAATAATGTAGCTAGAAACGCCATAGGGTAAGTAATTAAAAAAAACTCTTTCAAAAAGTTCGCGTACATCTAACCATCTTACTGGCACTAGACATCATGCATTCAGCCCAATGACAAAAGAGGTCGCTTCGCTATTTTCATCAATTTTGAATATCGAACGGCGAAGCTAAATTTAGTTCTTGAAAATAAATTTATTTATTCTTGTAATGCCTTTTTTTCTACTTACCTCACAATCGAGATGTAAAGCAGAGTAGTTAGCTCGGTTGTAAGCATCAATTGCACCCTCGAACTATAAGCGCCCTCGCTGCGCTCGTGCGCCTAAATATCTCGGGCTGCAATTGATGCCTTACAGCCCTTGGCTACTAATCTACTATTACTTACTGATAGCTAATATTGTTGTCAGAACCGCTTGTAGGGACGGTGTTTGTCGTGGCGTAGAAGTTGTTGTAAAGGGTCCAGTCATGCGTGCTGTTTTTTCCCTCTGGGATATAATCTGCAGAGCTCCATGTCTTGCCCTCTGCCAGTGCCGTAATCTGTTGAAATGGATATTTGTCTTAAACAATACTCTATCAAATATCTAGTAGAAAGCCTTTTTGTACATACTGTCTGTTTTTTTAACGATGCGGTATACTACAACAATGAAAGACGCTGTGGTTGAAAATTTTTACTTTTAGTGAAGATTGGTTAAGACTTTAAAAAATAAGCTTTCTTGCAAGCAAATGATATATTATTCTTTGATTTTAATCGTTAACATCTAGGTTAATCGCATCTTGAGATATTAAAATAACATAGTTTTACAGTATCAAAAATTATTCATAAACCAGTATAAACAGCCTTTACAGTATGACTGTGCTGCACCATTAAATAAAAAAAGACTTAAATAAATAAATTTTCAATGGTCCATTTTTCCCTTACCTTCTGCCGATACTTGGCAGCGGTTTCAGTGTTGTATTTTTGTGGAATAGTCATTCCCGGCCTGTAATCACTTTCTGGATCAGTCTCGAAGAACTCACGAGCTCTGGCATTACCCCCTACCTGCGGAAAACGATTTCATTTAAAACTTTTCTATTTTATGTAAGCAAGGGGGTAAACTGGCAGACGGTTCACCTCATGGAAAGTGATCATGATCATCGTCGACAGCTTCAACGGCGATGTCACTAGTTCGATCTATACTTCTTTATACAAGATTATAACGTCCATAATAGCTAAAAGAACTTTGATTATTAATCTTATAAAGGTGATCAATCCAAAGACATCTCCACACTGACCTAATCTGTAATTATATCACATATTAATTACTGTAAAGACGTTTTATTTTTACTCAGGTTTTTACTCGAGAAATACTAAATTTTCTAGGTGATAAATCCAATAATTATATCGTAATTGACACAATTTTTTCGCTGCATTTATTGATCAAATCTGGAACCACACATCGTGTTTTCAGAATTCATATCTCAATAAATGTTCCTACAAAATATACAGTCACTAACATAATTAAAATTATGTATTATCAAAAAGTAGGTACATTTTGTAATTTAACATTTATTTTCCATCACAAATTATCAAAGCTTAAATTTACAGCAAGCTAACATTAACGTAGAAACCTAGTTCGTGGAAAGAAGCTTAGTTCTCCTAGCACACTTGAGATTAGACAGAGTAACTCTTTAACTTTAATATTATTATAACTGAAGTAATACGTATGCGTGTTTCCAAGAACTGTGACATAAGTATAATTTCCTGGGGGATTCAATCTCGCAGGACTCAACTAACGTTAGGTTGTTAGTTATATTTTATTTTTCAAATTCAAATATTTTATTAATATTTTAAGGAAAATTTAAATATTTTCACGGGCCCTGGAGAGGAAGTACCTTAAATTTTTACCAACTAAAACAAACTTAATTGTTTTTAAATAAACACACCAGCATTTCTCTGTTTTTTTAAGGCTTGGGTACTCAAACGTTCCCGGTTTGAGATAAAATTAAATAAATGTTAGATGTCATTAGGTTTCACACGTTTCACTCGAACATTAGAAAAAAAGACTGAAATCTGGTTGTCAATCATAGACGACAGTCTATCCGTGACAGACTTTTTAGTCTGTGAAATTACTGCATATATGTAGTTAAATATGTACATATTTAACTACATATATGCAGTAACCTTAGAGTAACGCACATGACGTGCAAAAAATCCGCGAAGGATCTTTTGCGCGCTATACAGACATTTTGAGTGCCTGCAGACAGACTCAATCGCACAAAAAGTGTGTCGTCTGTGTTGCACCTAAAGATAAAACGCAGTATAACATCTAGACAACGCCACTTTAAAGCGACGGTGAATGTTGTTTTTTGAGTTCTAATTTTGAAGATTCGAGTCAGTTTCGGGGCTTCTGTGAGCTCAATAGCGAATTCTATGAGCAACACGGTCTTGTTTGTGCGTATACCACTAATTATATTGAATTATTTAGTTAAGGACGACCTCCGTGGTCGAGTGGTCTGTATGCCGGTCTCAAGGCGTCGCCATCTCGAGAGGTTCTGGGTTCGATCCTCGGTGGGGGCAAATGTTTGGGTGATGAATTTTCAAGCATTCGTTCTCCAGTCTTGGATGTTTATATATATTTATATATATTCAGGATATTTATATGTATTTATCTATTAAATATATTTATCGGTCATCTAGTGTCCGTAACACAAGCAGCATTAGTTGCTTAAAATGGGGCTAGTTGATAGGTGTGAATGATTAAAGATATTTAAAATAAAAAACAAAAAAAGGAACTGACATATAAAGTCATAAACATAAACTTGATGCTTCCGTTAATTTTAAATAAGACCTCTTTCCATAGGTTTAAGCTCTTTTGAAGGCTCGATCTCTTTTTGAGCGTTGAGACTTGAATCAGAACTCTAGCGTCTCGAAAAGACTTCGAGCTACAAACACCAAGCTCATCAAATCAAAATAGGTAATTCACTGAAAAGGCCGACGTACAGCAAGAGGGTGCATTAGCGGCACTGAGATTGAAGAATCCCAAACCGGAAGGATAAGGCACTGAACGCTTTTTCAGCAGATGGGTTGACTATCTGTATGGTGCGATATGTAAAAAAACGGAATCAATATCTTTGACAAAAGTGCAGCAAATAAATCGCCACTGTATTTACATTAAGGAGCAAAAACAGGAAAGTTCGGGAATACGAGTATTTTCTGAGGAAAAACAACAACCGAGTCTACCAACGAAACGTGAAGGTATTTTATTAACCGAGAAAGCTATAATTGCAACAGAAATAACAGGTTACAAGATTTTACTCTCAGACAACAAATGGAGCATCAGACAGGCAAATAAATTAATATTATCCATTAAACGTACACTGACAGGAAGAATTCAAAATGTGTCGATGGAAAAAAGCTCTTACACGGACATCATAAAAAACTCGCATTGAACGATGAAGATGAAAATTCTTTCATGAAAACAATAAATAAATAAATAATAAAAACTAAGGGTTGGTTAAGAAAGTTCGAATATCTCGGAAGATAAAGACGCTAGCGAACTGAAATAAACTTCGCAGAATATTATGTTGCCTATCAATATAATATTCTTAAAATAAAATAAAATATTTTTCATAATTAATTTATATTTCATTAAAAACATAAACTTGAACGAAAAAGGATATCTTGCGTAAACTTAAATAAAATGGATTATACAATATTTCCTCCGTGTGCTCTCAGTAGGGCTACTGAGAGCACACGGAGGCAACACCAAGTACTAAAAATTAAATAAAATAAAATTTAATGAAAAATATTGTTTTATCCATTTTATTTAAGTTTACGCAAGATATCCTTTTTCGTTTAATTTATGTTTTTAATTAAATATAAATTAATCATAAAACATATTTTATTTTATGAATATTAAATTTCCTATTATGCACAGTTTATTTCAGTTCGCTAGCGTCTTTATCTTCAGAGATATTCTTCTATCTTCAGATAAAGAGCAGAAAACCAGATTTACAATGAGCACTTTACGGGGAGCACTGTGGCATCGTAGTACGCTTTAGCTTTCGATATCGAAAACGAAGCTACCATCCTCGTGGACAGGCCTTAGATGGGTGAAAGCTTCAGAAACACGTTAAGCCGTTGGTCCCGGACGCTATTACAGCCGTTTCAACAATCCATATAGGCTGAGGACGAGCTCTTAGTTCGTTTCGTTGAAACGACCCTTGAATCGTCGGCTGTCCATCAAGCTGGCCCCAGTAGGTACATGGTTGCAATTGCCGCTAACTTGATCTAGACATAAATTTAAACGGAATGTGCGGACGTAAACGTAGTTTGCGGTTTGATCGACCCGTTCCAAAATGTACGACATAGGAAATGTTAGCTATTTATATTAAATTGCAATCAAATTATATTTAAAACATAAATAAATGAATAAGTTACTGGATGGGCATTTAATGATATGCAAAGACGAGATGAATTTACTGAGGGCTCAAAAAAATTTAAGACACGATTTTTAGATACACCAAAATGAGTGTATCATACTACATAATAATATATTGATGGCCCGTTCTGAACTATCCTATATACCACCCACCCACCCACCAACCCGCATTGGGCCAACGTGGTGGTGTTACGGCCCATACTCCTCATGTGTTTCTCCATGAGGAAGGCCTGTCCCAGAAGTGGGACGTATATAGGCTGATGACGATACCTACAGCTCGTTCATACTTATCTTATAGATTGTAGTAGTATGTTTAGGGTTTTGTATATTTTCAAATAAAAAAAATTGTTAAGTTGGACAAACAAGAAAAAACGAAGTAAGAGAAATGTGAATGTATTCGTTTATGAAAATGTAAATATAGCTGTAACTGTTATTTAAGTTGTAATTTTAAAACGATAATAATAATGCAAACTACGTATTGTATATACTTAAGTACATAAATACAATAATGTCCACGAATCAATGTGCGATAATGTGGATCACCGCCTGCCAAAATAGTATTTTATTGTAAATAAGGTAAACTTGATATTTTTGTAAATATTATTATTAAGAAAATATCATTAACAATGTTATAATTTAAATTTCTTTGAACCATATTATCAAAAAATTTTATCGCTATGTAAAAAAAAATGAATGTATTTTTGTAACGTTTGCCTTCTATATAGACTGATTAATTGAGTTCAACGTCAATACGATTTGTTTAGGGATTTAATAAAAGAATTATTTATATATCCTTTTCTACGGAGGTAAATATCTTCATCAAACTACAACTAGTCCACTGCTGGGCATATATTGTACACTAGCTGTTGCTCGCGATTTCGTCCGCGGTTACTATGATTTTCAGCTATCCAATCGCGAGCTGTGCGGAAGTGGGCTCGGCGGTGTGGGGCTCACCAGAAACGCCGTCACTACTCTCAAAAATTACCCCATTATACCAATAGTTCATACAACCAAACTTAATTTTTACAATAGACTAGCTGTTGCCCACGACTTTGTCCGCGGTTACTGGTTTTTTTAACTATTTCACAGGAACCATTTAATTTTCCGGAATAAAAAGTATCTAAGATATTGGCCAGGGATATAAGGTAACATCATGCAAAATTCCATTGAAATCGGTCCAGCCATTTCGGAAATTAGCCCGTACATACAAACAGACAAACAAAAAATTACAAAAACAAAATTCCTTTTTACATCCCTCTGACTTGATTTTAAGCTTTTTTTTCTATGTACAGACATTCGACCTCTACAGTTTTATTATAAGTATGTATAGATATATGTATATTTTTATAATATCCATAATTGCACAGCAGTTTTTAATCAGTGATAATAAACATCTCTTTCTTAAATGAAATGCCTTTTAAGGTCATAGCTCATTATAGTCGCCTCGAGCGTTTAGTATTCTATAAATCTTCTATGAATATGCGCTCATTACATCAACTTCGTTTCGTCGCCGGATCGCCTCGCTCGCAAGCTGCCCACGTGTGGAACGCGTATGGTCCACTCAGTAACCACCCGTTGTTCCCAGGCTTACCATATGCAAGTTCCGAATAGATCGTTCGTTGTTTTTACTTATTTTTTTAAGGACAACGCGTTGACCACTCGTTGATCTTTCTAGTTGACAAACGCGGTGTCCACCGTTGGACAACGAGTCGAGGCGCTGTTGATTGTGTGTCGTGTGGCTCTAATGAGATATGACCTTTAAACTTAAAAAAATTACACAATATGAAGACAGATGGCATGGGTTATTAACAAAATAAAGATAGCTATAGCTCTATTTTATGGGAAGTTCTATATGCATTACCACTACAGTAGCACTATTTGAACTGGTGGATAGATTGCAAAAGTCAGCTTTACTCTCTAGGTACTAGAGTTCATAAAGTTTTAACCAATGTCCAACTAAATACTGCGCCACTACTGAGGTTTTATGCAACTGCATAAACTATTGTGTGTTGCCTGGACAAACATTTATACCAGAACAATAAATTTTATAATATTGAAGGAACAATTAGGGCTGCATTGTAATGTTCTCTTCTGTTTGAACTTAGAACATTGCTATGATTCCTCAACAGTTAAATTTTGCACAATTGTGAACACTAGTAATAAAAAATAGAAATCGCTAAGTAGCATAATGCATTCACATTAGAGACTTGAAAAATAATTAAAAGACACACAATAGATCAGGCATAATAAGGCGTCGCATCGCTTTTTTTGTTTATTTCAATAAGCTAGTGAAGAACATCGGCTGCCTTAGTTACATTAACAGAGCGATCATCACAGTTTTATCATGCCCAATTGTCAAATTCTTCTTCTTGTACTTGACAATTGAACATGATAAATAAGAGGGTATGATGATGTTTAATCATAGATCAAACAGGATGAAATCTGTCAAGCGGAAATCTTATCTTATCTTACTTAGACAGTGCTCAGTTGAGCTGCTGTAGGGCCTAAATAGAACCTACATAGGAAACTGGTCACAATTGATCTTATTGGGTTACAGTGATGCGTAACAGCCCCGAATAACACAAATAATAAGTGGACTAAGGGAAAATACATGAAAAAGGAAATCCCCAGCCCTAATATTCTAAGCTTCTACACTTTTTTATTGCTTAAGTTTGATCTGGTCATTTAATGGGTGAGATCATTGAGTACCGCAATAAGAAAAGATTATTTTAATAACACTAAATGCTTTATCAAAATAAACAAATAAATTATTATCAATATAATACCCGCAACCCAAACATACTCCTTTGGCTATGCACTATAGTAGACACGACAATTAGTTTAAGTAACTGCAAATTTAATATTACAAATTAATTATTTCCATTTGTGTGTAAAAGACTTTTCTTCAAAGTCTTAACAATATCAATCATGAGGTTTGAATGATTAAATTGATTGGCAGGCTTATTTGCTTATTGTAAGAGTACAACTGAAATATCTTTAATTTCATATTCGCACAGCTTCATTTAAAATTGCAAAGAATAACAAATTCGCTTATGACCTTACATTTTATTAGTAAATAGTAATTGATAGAAACTGAAAATAATGTTGTGTTGTGTGTGATTGTAAGGAATTCAATTATCAATTGAGTAATGTCACTAATATGCACAATATTACATCATATTTGAAGCTAGGTGTGAATAGTGATTAATATGTAAGAATATAATTACATGAAAAGTAAACTGAATTTTGATAACATTGCATATTAAAATTTAATTAAGTAGTTCTTATTAAAAGATTTGCACATTCTCTTTCCACTTTATTAAGATGTAAAACCAAATGCCAGACATATTGGCTAAATATTTGCCACAATGAATTTAAGATTGATACTTGTATATGTACTGCCTATTCATTAATATGCAAATCAAATAACTGTTTATTAACACAAATGTTAAAAAAAATCTTACATTCTTGATATTTTATTAAAGTTATCAATGGCATTCATATTATATTCACATAGTAAATTTTCATAGCTTATCAAAATTGGAAATATTGTTACACTAAATTCATAATACCTTAAGGATTTATATATTACTGGTCCTTGCTTATTTATAAATGTCTTAACTCATTTAATTGGTTGATGGCTATACCTAAAGTTGAGGAATGTGTGTCACAAATTGATTTAGTAATTAATGGGTATCAATAGTAATAAATACTTTAACTGAACTTACCCTCATCTTCTCCAGCTCGATGTCTTTCCATTTATCCATAGTGACAGAGCGAACGAAAGATAAATGAACACCGAGGCTGCGGTGAATGCCTGAACACTCCAAGCATATCCATATGCCATATGTCACGGACACCCATTGCGGGTTCAGCGAGCCACACTCGAAACATTTCTAAAACAAGCAGTTTATACGAATCACATAAAACTACTTTCCCAAAATGAATGAAACATACGGATTAATACGGACTCAATTTTTAAAAGTAGGTACTTACATGGTTATCGTCAGAAGTTCGAATGGAGTTTAATTTACGACGGGTACGCGGTGATGCCATTTTAATTACTCGTAAAGCTAAGACAACACAGTCGAATATATTTTTGCTATGATGAATTCGCGCAAAAGTGCAAACTCAAAATGCACCCCGGATGTAAAGTTGCAAAACGTCAAATGATTTCAGAAATGTCCACTTGGCAACCATAGAGAATTCATCTTACAAAGGCAAAATATATTGTACTTCTAAAATTACTAATTTGGTAGAAATAAACAACAAAAAAGAAGCAGGTACTTTTTTGTTTAAAAAATTCAAACATCCATGTCTAGAAAATACTGAGACATATTGTGTAAGGTGATAGAACTTTCTTTTTTTGGGTTTCGATTAAACCTAAATTATGTTTGTCCAAAACATTGCAACAGAAATAAACGTGAAATAGCACGTCGTTGGCGGCAATCATGAGTTCCCTCCGTGTGCAGCTGCTTCTTGTATATATTCCATTAACCGCGGATTTACACCGCAACTACATTCCAAATGTACCCACTCAAGAAAATAAATTTATTGTAAAAAATTATAATAATAAAGGTATTACTATAATTTTTTACTACAGATTGATTGTGTATAAATGGTCCATCTATTCGATATCAATGAGAAAATATCCTTAAATAGTAATTACACATTAAAACAATAATTAATTACACATTTATTTATATTTTTTAAGTATGTCAGGAAGATGAGCCGAGATTGATTTAATTCGAATAGGTATTCGAACCAGATAAGTAATATTTTAAGTTTGAAACTTTAACATGAATATGTGAAGCAACAAATGTTTTGGACAGTTATAACAACTTTGGAAGGTATAATTTCGAAAAGCCTACTAAAAAAAGGCATAATAGGCCAGTTGACCCTTTTTTATTGGTCCCGAAATGATTCATTACTGATAGAACTGTTACCATAAAAAATAATTAAAAAAATTTTCAAGCCTGTATCGTAATAAATTATAAATTACGTTTTCGCTTAACTGCCAAAAATGCCTTCAGTCATGATGGTCTATGAATTATCTGTGTCGTACATTACGATTACCTATGGTAAACAATTCAAAACGCATGCGTGACACAGTTTGACAAAGCCTACAGACATGCTTGATTGGTTGTGACTGGCGTGTGACGGAATTTGATCATGCGTAGTAATTGTTTACATGAATTGTTACTTATCTAATTTCACGAACATAGTGGATAGCGTTTTTGGCAGATAAAAGAAAAAGTATAAATAAAACATGTTTAAATTGAATTTCTACAGCAATCCCTTATTAAAATGTATTGAACTTGGTATATTTCGGACCCTTGTACTATTTACTATGTGAATTAAATATTATTTTTATTACTTTTGATATGAGTCACCTATTTCGATAAACATGCTCTTTTCAGTGTAAAATCCAAAAGATTTAACCAAAGTTTCGAAAAAGTTCAATAAATAATGCCACACACATAAACAACCACTTGGCGGTCACCGTGAACTATTCGCGAACAATAGATGTTCAATGGTGTCACTTTTTTTGACCGTTGAGAGGTTCAGTAATAATGGTTTAACTAGTCAATGCGAAGCTCGGTGGCGTAGTGGTTAGTATGCTTTAACTTTAGATTGAAAACAAAGTTACCTTCGCCATGGTCAGGCCGTGGATGGGTGACCAAAACTTTGTAATCTCGAGCTCCTCTTTCTTCGGAAGGCACGTTAAACCGTTGGTCCCGGTCACTATTGCGACTGTTACTACCCACCAACCCCCATTGGGCCAGCGTGGTGGTGTTACGGCCCATAGTCCCCATGTGTTTCTGCATGAGTAAGGTCTGTGCCCTGCAGTGGGACGGCTGATATAGGCAGAAAACAACTAGTCAATGCCAACGAACACAAAACGAGACTCAATAGAAATATATATTGTTTGCGAACACCGGTGTACGTGGAGTCCGCAAAGGCACGGTAATAATATGTATTCAATATTTTAAATCGGCCGTAATCTTAAGATAGATACCTACAGCTGCGCGGTACGTAAACATGCGGTGGGGCTGCCCGCATCCAGCATTTTACTTAAATTTGCCTACTTTGTGTTTCTTTTTAGTTTTGTTATCGTGAATATCCTTTTTTTATTTAAACAAATAAAATACTTTGTGAATTGAATTGGAAAAGTTAAATAAAAATGCGTGTTTTTTTTTGGCAGATCTACTAATTAAAAAACAATGTTTATGTTTGAATAGCAAGCTTACAAATTTGCTACCGAAAAATACTTGCGACTCGACTGAGACATACGAAATGCTTTATTATTAAATTTTAAAGAAATATCCGCATTTTAATAATGACGCATTCATGCAACCCAAAATAGCACAATATTTCTTACTCGTCATTTTAAATAAAATAACACACCGTCCGTTCGTGCCTGCGGCACAGTCGCGACTGTTTCGCACCCCGAGATCTAGGCGCGTAGTATAACTCGAGTTTCGACTGTTTGTATGGAGTTAAAATACTGTATAGATAATATTACCGTGGCCAAGGTGTTACAACGGTTTTAAGTTATCATTTATGTTCAAAATGAAATCGAAATTATTTCGTTTTATTAACGAAATAAACCGGTTATATAGTACGAGATGGGACGGACTGCAAAGGCGGCGGTAGCTGAGTTGGGACGGACGGTACTACTTGTCCAAGAGGTCACTGGGTACCATTGAATTTGAATAAAATTTATTGTGAATATCGCTTGCCACAAAGTGCCCGGTGCAAAGCAAAAGACTTGCCATCTGTTACATGGTTACTTAACATATCTGGCAAAATGTGATTGTTTGACACCTCTGCCTACCCATTTGGCGATAGAGCCGTGATGAAATAAGATGTATGTTATTGTTAATATTTTTATCTTTCCTGGAAATGTATTATGATGTTAATCTAATTAAATTAGTCAATACGTAACATAAATGCGATACGACAGTCATAAAATTCTTATTAAATATTAGACACGTCATCTTATTCCTGAAATATAATACCGAAATTTGAGTACTATGTAACAAAATTCGTTGCTATAGTGATATTTAGAAGTAAAAAATGTTATGTAGTGGAATTTGGTAGAAAATTCACATGCCAAAGTGACAACACAAAAGTAGACAGCGGTGCACTGCACTTTCAAGACGAACGAAGATACTACACGGCATATTATTTCTATCGTCAGTACAGTTGGTACGGTTGTTGTTAGAAATATAACTGAGCTTCAAGACTTGAAATACTACATTGAACATACATTGGAAACCAATTAAATCGCAGAAGATTGCTGACTGAGCTGGTTACCCATTACCTAAGTCCGGTATCCGGATACCCCACACTTTGTTCTTAGAGACGCGCCTGAAATGAAATTGTGTTGTTGAACGAGCTAAAAGCCTAAAGATGAGTTCCAACAGTGTGGAAGCAGAATATGCGAGTATTGCTAGCAAGAACGCTTGGCCCGTAGTATATCAGGTACGTCTATTTAGTCTTTTAAATTACTTCATTACTCTTGCCACGCATTTGCTTGCATAGGATACCGCCTATGTATCTCAAAAACAAACTTTATAGTTTATAGGCTTGTACGTGACCATCTTTCTCTCGAATTTACATCAAAAGTAACATTAATGTTTTGTACTTCAAAAACAAGTTAATAACTATCAGCATTTTTTTATACATCATAACAACAACTTTGAACATAGTTTTCATGTGCCTCATCTTACGCTTTTATATAAGTGTGGTGTATCTAGAGAGGCAATTGTTGCTGATTTGTTATTGTCATAAACATACAATAATGTTTTTTGTTGAAATACTTGGACTATGTTAAAATTATGTTTTTTTAGGTTTTATTGCAATTTACTGCCTTTATGTGTAAACATTATTTTTTGTTTAATGAGTCACCTTAGCATCTATTTGTTATGTTAATAAATTGATTGCTGATATTATTAGGTCATGTTCACTGAGATGTATTTTGCAGTTCTAACCTCAATACCTACCCTCATTTTCAATTGATATGCTTTAAAAGCTTCTACATCACCTATATTTGTGTGTGTGTGTACAAACTGTGTTTGTATACACAGACCTTCCAAAATATATTGTTATTAATTTTTTAATCCTAATCTTTGTATCATTGTATACAGAACATATTTATATGGTCCCTCAAAATGTCAAATGGTGAAAAAAGTTGTGAAAACACATTTTTTACTGGAGGTTACTCAAGCATTAAAAATGATAATGTGCACATAAATAAGGAAGGACTTTTAATTACTAATAATGTTTGCATTGTACTTATGTGTTGTGGTCATAAACAGTGTAGATTCTGCATAAAGCAGCAACAGCAAATCTGCTGAAAATATCCTGCTGAAAATTCCATTAAAATGGAAATTATCAATTCATTTAACAAAATCCAGTGTGTATTATTATTAACTATAAATTTAGAGGGAAAATATTTCTGGATACTAGTTAGAAATCTGAATTTCACTTGATTGGTCAGATGATTATTTTGCCATACTTTCACTTCACTAAATCGAAACCAATCATACCAAATCGTGCACACTTCCATTGAAGCATATGCCCAAAAATTGAATAATATCATAAAATAATAATTGTTGATATATGTAAGGAGAAGGAGGAGAGAAAAATCTTTACGCAATATCAATATAAATTAAAAAAAAAAAAGATGTTATCCACCTGCAGTTCTGTATTATTTAAATTACAAAACTCTGAAATGGTTGAAATGTCTTTTAAAGTGCAAAATCAGATAAAAGTCGTTTAAACAAATACTGCGCAAAGCTTTAGTTTCCGTTCGCTTTGTATTGTGAACTGAAAGCTCGTGAGCTGAGCGAGTGAAGTGAGTGTTGCAGTGGCAGCTGGCGAATCACCAGATGCGCGAGTTTTTGAACAACTTGTGCAAGCTTAACTTCTTTCTATTTTATAAGGACTTCTATTGAGTTATAATTGTTGACACAGTCCCGTTAATGTCAAAGGAACCGAACAAAACACAATGAACCTGTTGACTACACATTAGCTAATTGGACATTGTGATATTTAATTATGCATATTAATAAGTACAAATGTTCTTAGCCATATCTGAGGAAATTTTCAGAGGTCTCAACTGATATTTCTTTGGATTTGGTGATAGCCACAGACAATTTTAAAACACTGCAAATTTTATCAAACTAAAACAGGAAGAAGGCGCATTATCATTAGTCGTTCACGCCCGCATACGGGCTGCTTGTGATTTTCGAAAAGCAAAGCAACAGGGCCCGCACGGGAGAAACCGTATACATTGTGCATGCGGGTGCGGGAGATTTCTGTAAACGTAGAGCCCGCATGCGGGGAACCGTTTACACTGGTCGTTAGCGCCCAATGTAAACGGTTCCAGTTAGAAAGAACCTGAATACAATTTATTTGGCGATTGGCTTTGAGAACTGACATGTATTGATTGAATCAGAAATACCGTGCTTTTATTACCGAGTGCCTAAGTAGCATGAGCACTGCGATATAATATTTATCATGCTCCATTGTCGAATATAGTACTTAGACAGTTGAACTCGATAAAAAGCCGATCTATATCATAATGTGGTGTTCATGCTAAGATTGGTAGCGCTGCTTTATATCGACCGAGTTATGGACTAATTTCATTGGTCTTTATCTCGCATGCGGGAACTTCCCGCACGCATTAAATAGACCGAGTTAACAACCGATGAAAATGCGCTTGTAGAAAGAATACCCCAGTACAAAGTTGATCAATATCCCATTTCAGTCAAAAGGAGGCTTTACAATATGTGCATCCTACCCATCCTAAGATTTGACTAGGTAACCTGCTAAATACCAGCTAGAGTATGGTACAATAAGCTTGGTTACATATGAATAGACAAATGAAAAGCCAAAGACCTTCAATCAGTGACCAAATTAGTAGAGTCAATAAAACTTAAATGGCGTAGATCAACAGGATGATGTTATTAAATATGTGAATTCAATTCATGAAAAATGTTAAATGTAAAAATAGTTAAATGTAAAAATGTAAAAATGTTCAATTCATGATGATGTTATTAAATATGTGAATTCAATTCATGAAAAATTTTTACTAAGTATCAGAGAATAAAAGACATTTTTATTATTCATATGTAATTTGATTACCGTGTCGACCACAACAGCAGGCTTGTTTTATTATTATATTAATTGACAAACATTTTACACCAAATGATGGTTTCCGAAAATAAATTACACCATACATTTATGCATTTTTAAACATACATACACATACATATAATCGCGACTATTATCCCCTGAGGGTTAGTCAGAGACTAGGCAAACGCACCGCAAAAGCAGTCCATTGCCATAGTCCGCGCTTTACCAAGCAGTGACTGCACTCAGTGTGACAGGTGGTGAGCCTGTCGCGCTATAAGCGGCTTTTTAAACGTAATTGAACAAATATTATATTGGCCCAAACCAAATTTAAAAGTTTTTGACAAAACATCAAGGAGTAAGGAAAAACTATTTCTTAACGGGTCAATCAATTTACATATTTGTGGTACAGCACCATACACCTGCAAGCCACTGTTTATATCTTTGAATATGCAGACTCTTCCTAGTCTATAATATATATTTGATGTGGCGTTTGTAAAACAAAATCTCTCATATTTCAAAACAGCAATAGATGTATGTCCTAGAGGGACTATAAGCTTCATAGATTAGCCTTTCATTTTATCTCAAAAAGAACCTGGGTCCGAAAAAAAATGTTTCTAAAAAATGTGTATGTACATACAATCACGACTAGTGTCCCCTAAGGGTTAGTCAGATACTAGGCAGTCCATTGCCATAGTCCGCGTTTGTGACTGCACTCAGCGTGACAGATGGTGAGCCCGTCGCCGCTATAAGCTGTTCGATGATTGTGCAGGTCTAAGCCTTTTACGACGCCCAAGGGAAATATTTCATTTCATTACAAAAGTAGTCATGAAGTATTCGATGTATAATTAAATTGGGTAAAAACATTTTCTAACTTATTTCTTAACTTTTGTAAACTTAAAACGGGACAAAGTAAGTGATGCAATAACTCTTTCACCACGAAGAAAACTTTGTAGAAACATCCCCTTTTATCGCATAAAAATCAAATTGCACTTTTAGGAGGTAATTCACTTCACAGCTGACTGTACCTGTTTTAAAATTGAATGTCAGAGGTTGCAATAATAAAATCCAATAAAACTCATTAATAAAATACCTACTTCATTTCAAAATATATTTATAAAAATCATCAATGAAATGGATTTGTTTTTATGCACTGTCAAGCGTTATGAAGAGCTATATGTGTTTTCGGGTAAACAGTAGATATCATTATCCACTATACACTGAGCACGGGCTTTTCTACGTAAAAGGAGTTTGAACTCTTGAAAAAATGAAAAATCCTTATTGCATATTGACAAACTTGTCTTAATCTAGGATTGGAGCCACCTTTTAAGCTAAAAGCCTGTGCCAGGCAACTCCGCCCTTCCATCTCTTAACTTACTTATTATGCTAAATATGTTTGTGTGTGTGTGCGCGCGTGTGTGTTATGTATGAGTGTGTTAGTTCACGTAGATCCACCAGAACATTAATCATAGCCATCGAGCTATAACTCAACTTCATTATAATTTTTAACCTCTAGCCACGACAGAATACTCTATATACGTAATGAAGATTGGTTGGTTGGAAAACTTTGGTTAGAAACTGGGACCAAAGGATTTTCTTGCTCTCCAAAGCACAAAAGAACTTAAGATTATAATCACTGTCCAAGATCCATCATACCTACGTGTCGTTATTTTCTGTGTTTAAACTAATTTGTCTAGCCACTGAGTTTGATCCTTTATTTGACATTTAGTTTTCTACTGAATATTTAATTTTTAAAAGCCTTTCAACCTGAAGCACCGATTTACCATTTGACTACAGAGTTAAAGCTCTACCTATCCATCATCAGAATGTATTCTGTCTCGACACGTAGGCACTCACGTGATGCACAGAAATATCAAGTTTAAGAGGATGCGGGCCATCACTAAGCGTCATGACGACTGAAACTCTAGACCAACCTTCAACAAAATTGTACATGGAAACTAAACCGTACAATATCAGAAGGTTCATAATTCTGAAACTGAGTATTGTACTACGTTCAGTTAATATTCAAGACCTATTTTGGTAGGAAATAATAATACCGAATCACTCCTCTTAATTCCGGAAAGTTATGGAATTCCGAAACTGCATGCCATAATTGAAACAGGGCGAATTCACAAATTCGTAGCCAGACGTTTTAACGAGTCAATTTCGAAATACCCAATGATTTTATGGCCACGTTATTTTTGATATTTGATAATGGATGCATACTGTAAAATCTTATTCAACACACAAATATTTTATTGTAAAAAAGGAAAGAAAAAACTTGTTAAGTTTCTTGCCCGTTCTTCTCAGAACAAAGCCTCCTAGTATGTAGCTAGTTAATGTTTGGCATAATTTGACATTCATAAGAATATGTATGTAAATAACTAAACTGAACAAATGATTTGACATTGTAAATCTTGACGACCGACAGCTAGTAGATCCTCAACTTATTAGCAATACCATTAGACCACACTTGCGCGGTCGATGACTAGATAACAGCGTGCTCTCATTTCTGCGCTTCGCTCCCCATCCACTTACGACATCTAAGCTATTTCAAAGGTACTCAAAGCAAAATTGTTTTCAAATCAATTATTTCTAATATTATAAGTATCTTATGTCTCGACTCATATAATCTGTTTCTATGAAAAACGTCTTAATAACTTGAAATGCTGGGTCAATACTCCTCTTGAAATTGATATTTTGCACGAAAAATTTATTTTGTTCATATGTGTTTGGAATTACGATATTTCGATTTATTAACATTTTATTTTTGCTGCTAAATAAACATCCAAATCAGAAGTACGAATGTCTCACACAAACATTGCCCCCACCCACCGATATCGAACCCAGAACCTTTCGAGATGGCGACGAGACGCCTTGACACCGGCGTACGAACCACGCCATCGCGGAGGTCGTAAACTATATTTATTATTAATCTGTTATATTTATATAAAAGGTATTACTCATATACATAAAAGACTTACCAACAATAGCGGTTAGAAATTTCACGATGGTTCAGTGAAACGATTTAGTTTATTGGAAACACACCAACTTTCGCTATTGTTACACCTTAGATGGGTGACCAAAACTTTGTGGTTTCGAGATCTCTGTGCTTGACTGTGACCGTTAAGTAGGTATTTGTAGTTACAAGATACTACACATAATAATATAAACAATTTCTATACTCTTTCGCCAATTGATATTTTTAAAAGCACAGTTAATTATTCCGTGTAGAAGAAAAAATTCAAAAAGTTTCCTTACATTTTGTATCATTTTTTCTCTGCTACAGTGAAGCCTAACTGAGGATGACCCTCATTTGTTTTATTTTATTCCTGACATTTCTTCGGGAATGATTTTTGTTTAAAATTGTTCAATATTATGTGTCTGTCTGGAAAATCATAATCGACTTCATTCTACCGTTAAAAATAAAAAAAACAATTGAATGTTTAATTATTAATTGCAGAGTTGTCCTACCTACTCATAAAACACCGCGCTTGGAGTTATTGAGATTTTTTTTCTAAATGCCATATTTTATCGTTGCAGAAGATCGGGCGAGAATGCCAGACCTTCACGTATACCTGCGTCGAGGCCAAGAAACCGCAGAACAAGCCCCTGAACCGCTACAGAGATGTAAACCCGTATGACCATAGCCGCATCATCCTGAAGCGGTGTGAACACGACTACATCAACGCCAATTTGGTCAAGGTACGTGTTAATATTAGGCCCTTACCTAGGAAATTGGTGTTTTGTATGGAGATTTTAGGGAATTCTGCATTTTCCATACTAAATTTTTTTCAAGCTTTAGTAATATGTGTAATATCACACTTCATAAAAATTATTTATCGTTTTTAAGTGAATGCAAATAAAATGATGTACTCGGGAGGCACTTAAAAAGAGTTGTCTCCAAATCAGAAGAGCTCAAAAATATAGTCTATTTTTAGACGAGGTAATTATTTTTTAGGAATACTCTGAATCTTAATAGTTACAGACAAAATACTAAGAGAGAAAAAAAACACCAATTTCATAGGTAAGGACCCAATAATATAAGTTAAGTATCAGACACGAGGAGATCCGAAGGAGAACTAAAGTCACCGACCTAGCTCACAGCGTTGCGAACCTTTGGTGGCAGTGGGCAGGGCACCTTGCTCGTAGAATTGACGGCCATTGGGGCGGAAAGGAAAGGATGTTGGAAGATGTATTTCTTATATTTCGTATAGGAGTCCAGGAGATGGACCGACGATCTGGCGAAAGTCGCAGGAAGTCGCTCGATAAACCAATCTTTATTTAGTACAGATCTTCCATAACTTCTACTAAATACAGACAGCTAGTCTGTATTTAGTAGAAGTTATGAACAGGGTTCTTTTATTCGTCGCAAAATCAGAACAACCTTCTCCCACTACCTATATCGCTCTGAGTGACTTTGCTCTGAAGTAACTATATTTCCAGACCAAGAATCCTGCAACCAAGAATCTAGCTTACGTATAGGCGAGATATCATTTTTTTTCGGTTCTTCCCAGTCGCCCCCGCGAGTATCGCCACCGGAGGTAAATGGGGGCAATGTCGCTCACCGCCACTTCGGGTTCACTATAGATTGCTTTCTCCATCATCTCGTAGTCAAAGTCTTGGACGGGCCTAAGGTCGAATGATTTAAGCAAGCTTTGCCTGAATTCGTCAAGAATGAAGAAACTGGATGTCCATTACGACCCGGCCACGACTACCGAGCGGCGAGCGGCGCGGCAGGCGTTTTTTTTTGTCATTGCTCGCTTGCGACGCGCGGACGCATGTATTGAGCGAGAAATGAAAAGAGAAAACGCCTGCCGCTGCCGCTCGCCGCTCGTAGTCGTGACCAGGCCATTATAGCGACTGACTTAGCCTAGGCGGTAGTAGTTTGCTAGAGCTGATTAGAAGTCCTCCACCAAACAAACCAAGCAAAATAACTTTTGCACCCTAGGGTACCGAACCCCGGACTTCCCGATTATTTTCTTTAAGCACTGCACCACAGAAGCGGTTAATTTAATCTCTACGGTGTCACAAAGCTTAAAAAATCACTAGTAAAAACACGACATTTTTTACATTTCAACCATGCATTTCGGATCATAAATTCCAACGCTATAGAAATTTATTTATTGAATTTTTCCTTTATTTTCATTTACTAGATTTCAAAGTATTCGCACGCTGTTTTAACATTTGAATAAATCCGTACATATCGGCGGATTTTGCTCACTTTTGTGACAGGCGTCCACTTCGTTGTCCATCATTAAGCACTTCATTTTAAAATTTAAGTCCCGATTTACGTCATATAGCCAAAGCAATCGTGTTTACTGCGCGGTTTTTAAAATTGTCCAAGCTCGCCATTTACAGAGTACAATATAAAACAAGCCTAGCCTTAAAAAAATATAGCTTTTAGGCCTCTCAAGCCCCTTAATTATCCTGGCTTATCAAACGTTATTGTCTATGTCCTTCCAAAGCACCTAAGAACTTGAAATCACAATTTGGTCACCCATCCAAAGACAGACCAAGGCAAAAGTAGTTTTATTTTCAATATTAAAAGCCTTAGCGTACGGACCACTAAACCATACGGTATGGTCTGCTGGGCACAGGAAGCACTACAAGGAAACACTACATTTGTTAACATTGCTACAACGGGTTGGCGGATAACATGCGTTGTATTAGCGACCGGCACAAACGGTGTAACGTGCCGATGCCGTCTAATTTAACTTGAGATCTCAATTATTTGGTCACCCATTCAGAGTCCCAACTCTAGCAGATATTGCTTTGTTTTCAATATTGAAATTTTAAATTAGTTCAGCACAATCCAAAATTAATTTATATTTTGTCTCTCTTACTTCTTCTGTATGGAGTCGAATTCGTCGTCTTTTCTGCATATCTCTTCAGCGTCACACGGACACCTGTTTTCTATGTAATTAAAGAATTCACGGAATTATTCATATCGATACCAGACCAGACCAGTTAATAGACCGTCAACATATTCAGCAATTGACTGACTATAAGTATTTTTTACTTTAAATTGAGGTAGATATTGTTGAGGAATAGGTTAAATGTAAGCAACGTGCACATTTAAATACCGCCAAATGATTTAGATTGTCTTATATTGAGACGAAAAGTCTGCGAGAAAATGCTAATATTTTATCAAATAATAAATTTTTGGCGTGGTGGTCGATACCTTTAGTGAATATCATTATACCAAATTAACAGACAGGGACATAAAAGCGGAGAGTTGAAATCAATCAGCCTTTTCCTTAAAAATTTTATACCGTGCTAGGCACTAAAGCCAATAAAAATAATGATAATGGTCATTTTTGACCCAAGCCCGACAAGAAAGAGTCCTGCCTAATTTTTTTTTTGTTAAGTTCAGTATAACATAAATAAATGTTATTTAATATTCAATATCAGTTTTAATAATAAAAATATGCGATGCCAATATGTCTTGAGATTTCCTTTAAATCATACATTCCGACGAAAAAAAAGTTTGTTTGAAGCATTTGTCGTTTTCAAATGAAGCATCTTCTAAATCGGTTGTGTATTTCGGCGGCGATGTTTTACAGTAACATAAACATAATCAAAACATTATTTTGAAGATTACTAAATTGCGAAACATTGGCATCACCTTCGATATTTTGAATATTTTTATTTTTATAAATTTTATTTCATTTCTATTTATCTTTCTTAAATCATAAAAATCAATCAAATATAATTGTTGTTAAGCATTTGAACAGCCCATTTACTGTATATCCAAAGCGAAGAGAGTTGCTAACAAAAAAATGGACTAAGAAATCTCCTGGCAACATTCAGAATCATAATCTGCAAGCTTTTCCGAGTTCAAAACTATTTACTGAACGAGGTCCTCATATTTTGCACATTTTCAACTTCCATTGGCGCCTGCTCTATTTTCCAATACTTACATTTTTAAACTCGCGATATCTTTCGAATGGAATGTCTGAATGAAATAATTCCAAAAGTTGTATAAAAGTATTGAACCAGTCTTGAACATGAAGGACATAATATACCGCGGACTTTTTTGTAGACCTTTTTAAGGTGTACAAAACTGTAGTAGGTGCATAATTAGTAGTTTGCAATGTATTCGCACTAATGTGTTAATAGACGACATCACATTATTATAAGTGTATATCTACTATAATTACATATTTTTAACGACCTCCGTGGTCGATATTTTTTTTATTTGTTCATTTATTTTATATAAACTTTCTTTTTGAATCACTCTATGTGTGCAAACCAGTATATTCTATATCTATGTGTGTAACTGTCTAAACACACTATGCCGAAAATACACGCCAGAAGTTCGACGTGATTACGCCTGCAATGTTATGTCGCGTATAGAGTACAGCCGAACTTCGGTCGAGCGTCAGCTCAGCAGTGATTTGGCGGCAAGCAAAACATACCTACCGAGGTTCGGTTCGATTGCCGACGAAAATCCGGGTGCGGGAGGTGCACACACATTTCTAGGCTCGCACTAATCCCTGAAAACATCTCAAACCTCCCTTATAATGACAATATGTAAACTCTTTTAATTTGTTAACGTGTTGTGTGATGTGAGGAGCTTGGAGGTCTAGTGGTTAGTACGCTTTGGCTTTCGATCGACAAAGCTACCTTCGGCATAGTCAGGCCGTGCCGTGGACAGGTGACCAAAACTTTGTGATCTCGAGTTCCTCCGCGCTTCGGAAGGCACGTTAAGCCGTTGGTCCCGGTCGCGACCGTTTGTACCTACCAACCCGCATTGTGCCAGCGTGGTGGTGTTACGGCCCATACTCCGCATTTGTTTCTCCATAAGGAAGGCTGAAAGCAGTTGGACGTGTATGGATGGCTGACTTTACGTGTTTTGTAGATATTCTAACAGTTAAGCTAGCTGACTTTTTCACTGGTAACTTAAAATTATTAAGATTATAAGTCTTAATAATGTTTGTTATCGTTCTGTAATACCGTGTTATGTACGTAAGCTCCGCCCATATTATTTGCAGACTCAGCAGTTTCACTAGAGTCGTTATTAGGCCTCCATCTATTCTAGCTCTAGCAACGTAGCCCCGTAGGGCTCTTGATTTCGTAGCAAAGAATTTTCCATTTTACTTATAAATAGGCTAATAGACTAATTCCCACTAATTGCTAGCTTATGTACATAATAATGCTTCATAGGTTCTTCAATAAGATTAATAATTTCGCTGTATCTCATTTCTCTTTTTAAGTGTTTACTATATTCAGCCTTAGGTTATAATCATTTCTTTTTGTTAGCGTTCGTTGTGATTATAATTCTTGTAGATACTTGTACAAGCTTAAGAAGGATTCTGTGCATAATGTAGAGTAACGTTCTATCCGAAATCTTGCTTTTTAAATTTAAATTTGATATGATTAGATACTAATGTTTACCAATTAATCTTGTTTCATATTACCAACCCATCTTTACTAGTATTGCTTTTTGTATGTTTTATTCTCTAGAATATAAAAATGCTGTTGCGATTTTGTGATATTAACTAATATAAATTATGTGAAGTCATTGCTGTCTTTATTATTTTCTATTGCGAATGTTTCTTTTTTACTTGTTGCATAAGGACGAATGCCTATATACTCGTATATTGTACAATTCTGGCCCTATTTATGATGACTGATCATTATGTCAGTAAGAGTATTTTTTTGAATCTGTAAATACGTAATAGTAGGTGCCAATAATAAAAATCTGTGTACACCTAAGAATATTTTTTTATCTGTAGTATAAATTGTTTAACTATAAAAAAATCTGTTGTATAAAATGATCATGAACATTTAATACTACAAAAAATATATGCCGTGCGTTTCATCCATTTCTATCGATTGTAGCGTAGGTACTATGAAATTGGTGTTTTTATTCTGTCTTAGTATTTTGTCTGTAACTATTAAGATTCAGAGTATTCCTAAAAAATAATTACCTCGTCTAAAAATAGACTATATTTTTGAGCTCTTTTGATTTGTTTGATAATTTGTTGTAAGTTTAATTGTGTTAAAATTGGACACGGAGACAACTCTTTTTAAGTGCCTCACGAATACATCATTTTATTTGCATTCACTTAAAAACGATAAATAATTTTTATAAAGTGTGATATTACACATATTACTTAAGCTTGTCTAATGATACATGCCAAATATTATGATAGCTAAATGATAGCTTTTTTATTAATTGTGTATACCTTCAACAGATGTTGAGTTAATGTTGTGCAATATATTCTATAATTTATCGTCTCTTTAACAGATGGATCGAGCCAATCGTAAATATATCCTAACGCAAGGTCCTCTGGCCTTCACCGTGGGTCACTTCTGGCTCATGGTGTGGGAGCAGAACAGTCGGGCGGTGCTCATGCTGAACAAGATAATAGAGAAAAACGAGATTAAATGCCATTGGTACTGGCCACATGGTATTGGCGATTCCCACAAGATGACCCTCGTGGACGTTCAGCTCACTATCGAACAGATAAGCGAGGAAGACTGCAACTATTACTCCACCAGAGTATTCAAGTAAGTTCTCAATAATCATTTTGTATTTTTCTTTGATGTTCATGTCAAGGCTTCTTATGAAAGAACTTTTAGGGAGAGTGGGCCGGCTGAAGTAGGCTCCTTACGCATGTGCGATCATCATCATATTCATTATTTGTCCTTTTCCCGATTTCATTTAGGATCGGCACAACATATTTAAAGCAAGCGGCTTACTCCAAAATTTGGAAAACCATAAATAACTAAATGAATTACGCGATCTGAAACATTCGGCTACTTGAAAGTTGGCATTTTGAAAATTGACATTATGAAAGGTAGACCAAACGTACAGTTGGTAACAGTGAAATGTTGGAAAATAAAACAAAATTATATGGTAAATGATTATTCGGCCACATAAAATTCTGCGAAAGGTTCGTTGTGTTCGTTGGCAAGTGAAAATTTGGCGAACAATTGTGTGTGTGTTGTGTTGTTGTTGTTGTGTGTGTAATTGTTGTATTTGGCCGAAAAGGCAGCGAACTAAATCTCGTAAGCTTAATAATAACAATATGGTGTAAATTTTTAAAATTGATTAGACAATAACTCGCTTGCCATTTGCCTGTTAAGTTCACTTGAATAGAACTTTTTATGGTATGGATGGTATGGATGGCATTGGTATGGATGTTTGTACTTGTATGTGACTATTTGGAAATACTTCCACTGGTTTAGCTAAAATTTCTCGCAGAAATGTTTCATGTTACATCGAGCGCACATTTATCTAGGAATCTATTGTATTGTTGTAGTTTGGAGCTTAGAATTTGAGCGCTCTCTTTTATATCATGTTGTAGTTTTAGAGTTTGAGCGTTACGAGACTACAATGCCATTTCAACGCGCTTTTCAAATCTCCTTTGACTCTGAGCCCTTTGACTAGCGCTTGTCCAGGTCTCAATTTATTTTAAAATAGCGAAGATCAGTGAAAGCTTTGAACTATTGAATCAATCAAATGTCATTGCCAAAGGCTACGTCTCCAATAGTAATATGCGATGTAGCTAAGGGCGCGATGGTAAGCAGACCAATCAGATTGCGCCATTTTCAAAGTCACTTAAAAAATAAAGCTGCCGTATGGGTGGTAAATCATCCTAAAGCCAGATAATATTATTAAAATCAAACTTCAAAACATGACGCAATCGTTTTGTAGCACAAAAATGGTTTCTGAAATTCAATATTGATGAATATGAATGAAATTCAGTCAGCGCAGCAAACATTAGTAGACGTGCAAAGAATATTGTTCAATGAAAATAATATTATGTGATATCTTAAGTTGAATTAATTAAAAATCACTGTGTGTCATTTTGTAATATTAGACGTTGGTAGTAGTAAAGATCTCGAAATAAACATACCTAGATGTTCATTTTGAAATCGATCGCCTTTCGAACATGGAAATCACTATTTACTATGCAACACTAACGTTTTCATGATCCATGCTAAAATATTGGTCAAGTGACGGTTGAACAATGAAAATTTCTTTGTTTTTGTATTTTTTTCGAATACATATAGGTACGCTCGGCCATAAAAGTGGTGATCCACCTTATAGCTCGAAATCCTTCTCGTGTCATCAAGCTATAAGGTTTATTTTCCCTGCACTTTTGCTGCAATGCACGGCAAAGGGAACTGAGCCCATAAGAACCATGTCTTTCGTAATTAAATTATGTATTCAGTAATTTACTTAAAAATTTAGGGAATTTATAACATAACATATTATTACGCCTCTTTCCCCGAGGGGGTAGGCAGAGGTGTTGAACACCCACTCTTCGCCAGATATGTTAGGTCCCCATGTAACAGGTGGCGAGCCTGTTGCCATGAACCGGGCACACCGGGAATTTTTATCCCATTTTTAAATTTATTTGATTTTTAAATTGCTATTATACCCTTCTTTATTTAATTCATATTTGTAAAATTGAAGACTGCATGCGATCGAATGCGTGCGGTAGTATAACTGACGCTGACCCGTCGTCGCTGGCAATGGCCGGCGGCGGCGGACTGAAAACTACTGTGAAGTGACGGATCTCATAAAAATAAGCGAGCGAAATAGCTCAAATTAAAAGGTCTTAAACAACAAAACGTTTTTCTTCGATTTATTTAAGAACTACAAAATATTATTGGTTGTCAACCACAGTTTTACTATTCTATTATATAATTATATAATAGCGTGCCACGTAAAAAGGGTTAACAGCTTATGTTTTCAGACCAGAATCATGTAATTCATTATGCATTGGACTAACTATGCATATATCGACGACCTCCGTGGTCGAGTGGTCTGTACGCCGGTCTCAAGGCGTCGCCATCTCGAGAGGTTCTGGGTTCGATCCCCGGTGGGTGCAAATGTTTGGGTGATGAATTTTCAGGCATTTGTTCTCCAGTCTTGGATGTTTATATATATTCAGGATATTTGTATGTATTTATCTATTAAATATATTTATCCGTCATCTAGTGTCCGTAACACAAGCAGCATTAGTTGCTTATAAAATGGGGCTAGTTGATAGGTGTGAATGTTTGAAGATATTATTATTATTATTATTTCGGGGTAATTTCTCAGCTAAAATGCTTATTATTATTATTATATCTGTTTCAACATGCATAGTTATAGCCGATCGGACAGTGGTAAAATATTCCGTTGAAATATACTAACAAAGATATATTGTATTTTTATATAAAGAACTGATAAAAGAACAACCTAACAATAAACACCGTATTAGACATATTCCAAAGAGAATTCTACGGAAATCCTTACAATAGATTGATACAGTTTCATGGAAACATTCTTGCACATGTACAGTTTTCAAGCATATATAATACATTACAAAGATGAAAATCTCCCGACATGTGACCTTGAACACGAGGCTACACGTTTATATGAAAATGTATTCCTTTGATAGCAATTTTATTTAATCCTTTATCTTATTTGTGTCTATTTTACATCTATGCCAATTGCCCACTAGTTACAAGATAGCCTTTGAAACATATAACGGTTTAACTTTATTCAAACACATTTGATCGATGCTATTATATTATATTCCCGTGAATTTAATATTTTAGTAGTCCGGATTAAAACAAAAAAATCTGGACAAGACGAAGACGATTTAAAAATAATTCGAACTACTAAAAAGTTATAATAGTAGATGATACATAGTGGGGATAAGGCAGTGATTTATGTCGAAGGCGGCATATTGAATCCAGAGCAGAATGAATTCGCTCGGGATTTAAAGAATTCTGAAAGACGCGAGGGATTCAATTCGCCCGAGATTAAAACACTTATCCCCGAAAAGTAAACTCTACTTTAAACACCAACTGTTAAAAATGTAAATTAAAAAGGTTATACGATTCAAACGAACACATTAGACAGAAAAAAAAAATAAAAACATAAATTACGTTTTATTTCAATAGCGCATGTATTTACATATTTGTAAACAAAGTCTTAACTTTGTTCCAAAGCCGCGAAAATTAAAAAGAAAAATCAATAATTCGACAATGGTACCCAAATGGAACCCATACAGTTAATTTTGGTTATCATTTTCAAAATCAGTATATCTTTTAAAGGCAAAAGTAATTGAGATTTATGTTTAGAGTTCAATTAAATCAAAAGCGTGTGTCGTATAAATTTTAAGATAATTTTTGTTGATATTTTGACATTCTTAATTCAAATTACTTTATTCCCAAGGGAAATTTGATTACTTTATGTCCCTAGGGAATAAAATCTTGCTTTATACATGACAAATAAAGTGTGCTTTTTGTGCAATTGGTGTATAATTACTACATAGAAATTAATCACTTGTTTTAGCTCGAACTGTGGAATCAATTTTTGGTCCAGGCATAGTATTATGATTGGGCTAGGCTTGGCACTTTAAAAGGTTTTTTATGCGAATTAAGAATTAAATATTTGAAATTGTCTTCATAAAACAAAGCATGAGAATGTTATTTCGTTCTCAATAACATACCAATCGCAAAAGAAAACAACAACCAAGTGTCACATAACAATCACGATTAAGATTCCTAGCAATTATAAAAGGAATTTAAACAGCAGTTACAGGACTAATCAGAATTCATTTCTAGGAATTGATCCTTAATCCTTCATTGATCCTTTTCTTAGATTTTATACATTTCCGGTAACTGCTATTATTCTGCTGGGCAAATAGTTATTTTGCCGCCCAAATAATTATATTGGTGACAAAATATTTGTTTGCTGCCGAAATGATTATCGACTGACCTTTTTGCTGCTGCCCAAATTATTAAATAATTAATTTTTAAATTATCTTTTAAAATATGATACCGAAACTCTACAACAATAGGAAACACCGTACAAGACTGTTCAAGTAATTTCAAAACCAAAACACTCATAGTTTACGAGAACAAAAAAGGTTGACCACAAACATATTCTCTTTGCTTCAGACTGCAGGATTTGGTGACCTCTGAATGCCGCGAGGTGATCCAGTTTCACTATACTACCTGGCCTGACTTTGGAGTGCCTACATCGCCTGTGGCGTTCTTAGAGTTCTTGAAGAAGGTGCGCTCGTCCGGAGCCCTGGACCCCGAGGTCGGACCGGCGGTGGTGCACTGCAGCGCGGGCATCGGCCGCTCCGGCACCTTCTGCCTCGTTGACTCTTGCCTTGTCATTGTAAGTCTTATTCTAATTTACTGGTTTTACCGCCTTCAGATAGCTACCACCTGAAAACGTATTCAGTTCCATTTTTAATTCGTCTCTTGGACAATTGCTATCTGGAGGTTGTGAATCCGACACATTGATTGCGTGATCGAAACAGAAAATAGAAGATCGCTGGAGAACTAAGCTCACAAAAGGCAAGTTTTGACATAGGCATTGCTCGTAATCTGGCAGCCACCTACTAGGAGGAGCAACATTGGTAGAGACGACCAGGCGAAGGTCGCGGGATGCCGCTGGATGTGGGAAGCACAGGGCTAGTAGTTAAAGCGATCATTGGCAGGCCTATGTCCAGCAGAGGGCGTCGCTGTTGATGATAAATTTTACTTAATTAATATTCAGGTATTCAGCAACTAGCATGTATCATTTAGCTACCACTTGTCATTATCTTCTTGCTCGGTTGAATCTGGTTGGAAAAATAACACTTAACATGTAACCTTTAAGTTACTCTATAATTCCTCCTATCATGTAACTAAACAATCCTATCGGATATTGTTATCACTTGTTCTCCAACTGCATATTTTACCAATAGGCAAGCCGCTCAATTGCTGTAATTAGTTGTAGACAAAATATACAAAAAAAAAATATTCTGATTAAATACAAATAATATGACCTGACTATTTATTATTTTAAATATATATTTTATCTTTGGAAACTGTTAAATTTTAACAGAGTATTTAGTGGCATTTGACTATGTGGCGACGCTTGCCTCACATTGTGCCCGGTGCATGGCAACAGGCTCGCCACCTGTTACATGCCAGATGCAGTGGATATTGTTACGTAAAATCAGTTTTGTGTAATAAGTTTCTGTGATTATGTGCAATGTGGAAGATCATTGCAATAAGCGTCAATTGGTGTGAACAGTGATGAGTTTTTTATTGTGGTAGGTAATCCACCTCATCAAAGAAGCACCACAGTGTCTACTGTATTCCACTTGCATTTCAATGCAAATGAAGACTTAATACTATTAATGACTAGACTACACACAATGTGTACGACTGAAGGACTCAGATTCAATAAACAAAAAAATAATAATATGTAACTTTAGCAAGATCCATTGTAGTCTGCAGCATAACTCTGTAGTCCGCAAACTCGATTTGTTGGAAATCGCACGGATCGCCTTTTTAAGCCGTATTAAATTAACAGTAAAATTATTGAGTAATTTCATAAAAGCTTAATATAAATAATTAACTACGAACAGAATCACTTCAAATGTTTCAACAAAATCACAATGTACGTATGTAGGCTTGCCCCGAATACATGGGACCAACGAAATTACTAATGTGTGGGATGCTTTTCTGGCAATCCTTTCGGGGAAACGGGGATTATAGGCGTGACAATATCTGTGTATGTACTAATGTACAAGCAGCAAATTAACACTACTTTTAAGGTTTGTGTTCCTACGACGAGTAATGTTACATGTGCTTGCAGTCTCATTGAAAAATAATATGTTAACAGCTAGTTGCCAGTCTGTTACCAGTTGCTCGACCAGTTTTTAGACAAGGATTGAGTAATAGAGTTTTTACCTTTTTTTTTAGTTTTTTTTTATTATTCCTGAGATATCCGGAATCCATATTGAGTTTAATTTTTCGTTTTTCTTATGTTCTTCCGGTCAAGCGAGCTCCTCTCTAACGCTTTTGGCGTCCCCCTTACCTCCGTCCGGTTGGCCGTATCCGGTCACGTGATTCGGTCGACTGTTACCTAATTGATCGCGCCATCTTGTTTTGTCATCATGCGGCGTAAGTACCAGGTAGAAATTACCATGATTCCGGATATCTCAGGAAAAGTAAAAGATAAGTTTTGTTGATTGGTAAATCTCGCGATAGCCTGAGTCCATATTGCGATGTGTTTGATTTGTCTTGATAGTTGGTAGGCTGTAAAGTCTCAGAGTAAACAGAACTGGAGTAGCCATTAGTAAATTTCTCAAACATTTTTTTCTGCCATTTCTTGCGGGGGGTGAGGTTACCACTACACTCAAAGCCAGCACATATAAACAATAACTTTTACCGTTTTTACAAATGCACACATGCATAATTCGACACACGAATTTAATTTTTACGCACACACACGCTTAAAATAGTCACGTGGGGTGTGCGTTTTGACAACGTCACAGCCGCACTCCCCACGAGACTAGCGTTCGAAATTTGAAATCGTAGAATTCTAAAACATGAAATAATGAAGTAAATAATCATGAAATCTTAAAAATTATAATTACAAATAAAAGGTAACACCATCTTTTAGCATACTCGATGTTTTCTATTTATTTTTACAACAAAAAACAGCACAGGCAGGCAATTTTGCGGGAGCTCTGTTCGCCGTAACGTTTACAATGTTATGGCTGTCAAAATGGCGGCTCAACTAGTTTTATTAAACGTGCAAGCATCCGATGCTTGTGCATTTGGCAGAGGGGAATGTTAGACAAAGGCTACTCCAGTTCTGTTCGAGTGTAAAGTAGAAGCCTACAGACTGTAATAATTAGAGATCGTATATTCGGATGCATATTTACCTAAAGTTAATAAATATTTTGTAATGGTTAAATATGGAGAACCAGGTTTAATAAAAAAAAATATAATATATATTTAATTATTAATATTTAAATAAAAAAGAATTTATAACACCATCTTTTCTCTTACACCTTTCATCAAATTGTAACCTACCAAGATATATTTTACGCACTTGAATGGTATTTTAAAATTTAACGCTAAATATGAACCTGATTAGTTATGCAATCCCGGGATTTTATTTTAAAAAAAAATATTTTAGGAAGCCGCTTCCATAATATGTTAGCCAAAAATGTACTTTAGGTAAATATGCATCCGAATATTCGATCCCTAGTGATTACCTTGTTTACAACAAGAATAGTGTTACACATTCCGCGTGTCATCGGTATTGAAAAATCTCACTATTGAAACTGTTTCCCTATATTGACAACAGAATTTGCCACTAAAAACCAACAATATCGCATAAAGTTAATTTATTTACTAGTAGTGGAATTACATCGAGTTGAAAAAGTGCAATAAACCGTATTTTTGTAGTAACGTAATTTTTATAGTGCATTGCTATAAATAAGGTTGATTTGCGACTAGTATTAATTGGTGTTTGCTAATTTATGATCGTAATAAAAGTTTTCATTTATTTTACCTACGTTTCTAACAATTACGGGTATTTTGTTTTTGTTGTTAAATTTACTACCATTGTCAATTAACTGAAGCTTGTTAAAGTTATCTTTATAGTAAATTGTCATGAAAACTTAAACTAATCTCGTTTATAAAATGAAAACTCATAGCAAAAAAATTTTTATTGCATTTTGAATGGCCCATGCTAAAGAACGCAATTTCATGCATGATCTTTAAGTTCGTACCTTATAAAATACTCTACCAGACATGTAAAGCTGAGTAAATACTTCGGTATGCACAAAAACAACTTGAAAAAAAAACCTTCGAAAATTTACCACATCCAAACCTAAACTAAATAAGAACCAAATGAAGAATCAACTATAGGTATAAATAAACACATACAGCAAGGAACCAGTGATAGAAAAGTAACAATCAACATGACCAAACTACTACGAATTTACTAATGTGTTAGATAAAATTTGACCCCCATTTTAAAAACATCTCACGCTCTTGTCATAAGCTTCTTCACGAATATTACAATCAATCTATATTTTCAGATCGAAAAAGAAGGCTTGGACAACGTGAACATTCAGGCGATCTTGCTCGAGATGCGACGTGATCGAATGGGGCTGATCCAGACTCCGGATCAGCTGCGTTTCTCCTACCAGGCTATTATAGAAGGCGCAAGGAGGCTGGATCCTAACTTTGTAAGTATTTTCAACTTTCCTCTTTCCATTTAATTAAATATTTATTTCTAAACTGTCAAATTTAACAAACAAGATACAATCGCAAATCTATCTCACGATATACTTGTCTTCTGTAATATAATAATAATAATATCCTCAGACATTCACACCTATCAACTAGCCCCATTTTAAGCAACTAATGCTGCTTGTGTTACGAACACTAGATGACGGATAAATATATTTAATAGATATATAGAATATAGAAATATATATAAACATCCAAGACTGGAGAACAAATGCCTGAAAATTCATCACCCAAATATTTGCTCCCACTGGGGTTCGAACCCAGAACCTCTCGAGATGGCGACGCCTTGAGACCGGCATACAGACCACTCGACCACGGAGGTCGTCAATATGAAAATGAACTTGATAGGTACCGCCTATAGAGTTACAAAGGTGGTTAAACGTACCAGCCGAAATGTAGAGATGGATACCTTACCTGCCACTAATACAGTATTTGATTCGGTGTAACATTTTAAAGCGTAGTGGTTTCTCCAGGTGGAACAGCCAGAACCTGAGGAAAATATATACGCGGTCGTGGAGGAAGAAGAGGCTCCACCGCCTCCCCCGCCCCGCGGCGCTAGCTTGGGCCGCCCCCCGGCGCGCCCTCTGCCCGCCATTCCTACCAGCACCTCCCTCGGTGAGAACATAAACACTTCCATCTAAATCCACCGACTTCGATCTACCATATTGACTTTATATCGAATATAATCTTCATGTATTGGACTTTAGTGTAGCTTTTGTGACTCTAGAAACTTCTTATAGCTTTAAATACTTTACAACAAAGAGTAATTTTAGTTAATTATAAACGTTATAGTAACCTTAAAGTTACAACAAAGATTGATAAGTCAATTCGAAACGTTCGAATTCTGTTGATGTTGTCTAATTTTACTTATTGTATCAATTCCCTTAATATTTTAAACTTTGTTATATTGACTTAGCTAGCTTACGTTTTACGTTTAGTCGAGCAAACTGAATGACAATAAGATCTCGATCACTAATGATAATGAAATTATATTCTAAAAATGGCTGTTCTGTAATCTGCTTACTAGGGAAGTAATTATGGCCGCAAGGGTGTTTTTGAGCGATATACAATAATTATTATTGTTGTAGTTAGGAAAAGAATTATTACAGTACTTTTTATCTACGCTGATCGAATTTAAAACAATGCTTTGTCAATTTAAGGCAAAAAGACCATATTAGGACCATATTAGGTCCATATCTAAATTTATCAATTATAAAATTTTATGAACAAAAAGTAGTAACTAATATTTTATACTAGCAAGATAGTTGTAAATCATAAATGCGTAAAGAGATCGAAAGCAAATGTGAAATCTACAACATGCACATACAATATTGTTACACTGGGAAATATTGTACTGGGAAACGGCTTAATTTTGTCAACAAATATTTTCAATCAACTAGAGTTGAGGATTTGTGAAGATTGTAATGGCTTTTGAAATGGAGATTTGGATAAGCGTAAAATTTACTTTATTTTTAAATATCCTAACTGCAAGTCGGTTCCCTTTTGATGTTTAAAGATACAGTTAATAGTTAGTCTTGTTGCATCTTCGCGTTCGGTCTTTTTACCCTGTAATTAATTAAAAAATTTAAACATTTTATAAAACGTATATATAAATCAAGGTGCTCTATTTTATATTCACTTGTTTCGAAAATTTGTATCTAAATCTTTTAATCTTTCATCATTCTTTAGTTTGATTTATTATTTCGCCATTCATTAGCCGCCCATTGAAACATTTTCAGGGTTTGGTGCAAGGTATTTTGATGAAATTAAATTTATTCGATGTTTTTTCAATGCATGTAACGTCGTTTAAATAAATCTATTGATATCGACTGGATTTTCGGTGTTCCAACTGTTTCTTGGTATTTTCTAATGACACCGGATTTTCAATCATGTAGTTTTTAGAATAATTGTAATATCTTTCGTGAGGTGTTGTTGCGATTCGATTCAATAACATTGACCATCGTCTGGCTGAGCCAGCGTCGTAAATGGCCTTATACGGCGGCGGCTCGGCTGGGTAGGCTTTTGTTCGGCTTCGAGGCATCAATACTCCATGTGAGTAAGGCCAATTGGTGTCCTCGAAATCCGTTCACAAAGCACACGCGGTAAAAATGACAATTATTACTAATTTTGATACAAATGATAGAATTCGTAGCAACAGCTGTATGTTTTCTGTCTATGGGCAAACCACCAAGTCGGGGGCCTTTGAAAGATACAACAAATTTTTCTAAAGTCGAAATTTTTTTAAGAAAAATATATCGGTGAACTGGTATATAATTCTGAATGCATTTCTACTGTTGATTTGTTGCAAAAATAGACACAGAAATTGAAACTCTATTTTTTCTTTTGTAATTAAAAGAAATGTGATATTCATGTTATTACTACCCATGATTATCGGTCAACAGTTTGAAGGCATACTCGAAAGGATATTGGCAAAGTTGATAGATAAATATTAAGGATAAAAAAGTTATTTTCTACGTAACTCTTAGACTTGGTGGTTCAGGTTGATGAGTGTTCTCGGTGCTAACGTGTCTTTGGTCTGGCCCTGCAGGCAGTCTGTCGTTCCCGCCCAACCAGGAGTCGTCGAGTTCGGACGAGGGACCGCCCACGCCGCCGCCGCGGGTATCCACGTCGACGGCCTCCTCCGCGGACGATGAAGATGATGAGCCTGCCACTACTGTTCCGGCTGAGAGGTAGCTCATTTTATGCACAGATTGTTTATACTTGACGCTCAATTCCAGCGGTGTAAGTGGCGCTACCGCCACTTACACTACAATCAGACTGAATCTCTTCAAGGTGTGATGTCTTAACTTTTTATCATTTAAGTTTATTATTATCATGCCCCAGACTTCACTAGTGATATTGCATTGGAATGACCCTATTACTATTTGTACCCTTTGACTAACATATTTATTGGCTTTCAAAGGTAGTGGTGCTACACACCAAGTCATTTTAATTCCTTGTAATTTCCTTGTTGCCTCGTCATACAATTAATACGTCATAAAATTACAACATCCAGGACAGAGAACCACCAAGAAGTTGGCATTAAAAATTCAAGTTATTTAATTATAATATTTTTTTAATTTCAGCGGGGAGAGCACGGAGACCCTACGGCGTCGTGTTAAGACTCGCGAGCTAGCGGATCGAGTGTCGGCGATGAAACGGCGCGCGCGCAACGCGGAGAAGTGGCACGCGCTCAAGAGGTCTTTGTACAAACCGCTCACCATCACTTTCGGCGTTATTCTCGCCGGCATTCTCGTCTACGCCTACGTCAAACACTAGAATAACTTGTACCGCTCCCGTACACGACAGACTGAAGTAATATTATATGAAATTTTCGGACTCAAAATCCCAAGTTCGAATGCCAGAATTACCATCGGTGTCAATTACTCCTTTTTGAGCTTCATTGGCGAAATTTTTATAATTTTTTACGGTTTTTTAACATATCTAATGTAGGGTAACACTAATATTATATACTATACCGCTGGCGGTTTTTCTTGAAGAATTTCACCACCAATTTTAATCTGAGAAATTGTGGAAATACTTTTTTCCTTTTTTCGTTAGTTAACATGATAAAGCTGAATTTTTTGATTCAACGACATAGGCACGAAGCTCAATCAATGAATTCCCGCATAAGCTTTTTTGTAAAAATTTATATGAAGTTTATTTTTATACAATTTATTTTTTATATACTTTATTTGTCGGTGCTTACCCCAAACCATAGATTTAGGATTTTTTCGCTACGCCAAAAAGATACATGAAGCGTGAGAGCGAGAAATCCTAATCAAGTTAAAAACCGCCCGGCGCCCGAGAGAAAAAGAGAAAACGAATGAATGACAGTCATGTCAGGTTTTCGCGAGTAAGAGGCCATAGCGTCCCTGTTTGCTCTACGAGACGAACAAATTTGATATTTACCAGCAAATGGCACTTAAATTTTTTGGGCGTGATTCCAAGCCGCCTATGTGTATTTTGTGCATCCTAAATCTATGACCCCAACACTGACGGTTTCGGCTTTACTCTATCGGCTAAGAAACGTGCTATCATTAAACCACAGCGGTTGTACACTATAATAAAAAAACAAACTTAAAAATCTGTCGTTTGCGGAAGTAGTCCGTGTACAATGTACACTTCGTCTAGGTCAATATGAACCTTACTGACATCGTTAAACGTGAGAACACCAACGTCATTTTGTATGACGTTTAGCGTAATTGGTCATCTCTCATTTATGGTTTCTACGGCCTAATGAGAAAGTAGTATGCGCTAGAAATTTTTTATTTCAATCGGTTTAGCTAGACTTTTAAAAATGAGAGTATACGATAGGAATTTAAATTGTTGCCTCATTGTAAAGCACATTATACCACCAATATTAGTTGACAGGTCAGCAAGGCAATCGCTCCGCTTTTCATAGCAATTTGTACTTTGTAAGCATGCCACAAGGTTTAAATTCGTTCACAGATGTAACGGACTTTGGTTTCTCGATATTGCATGTAAAATCGGATAAATCTACAAGACCCAAAGAAACTTTTATACCCTGCTCGAACTGCTCTTCTGCTAAAGATCATGTTATGCATGGCGCCGAGAATGTTATAATAATAATTACACGGAAATCATGCAATAGGCTAGTTGACTCATACCAAAAGTTATGAAAATAATGTTTAATTCACATAGAATTTAGTACAAGGGTCTGAAATATACCAAGTTCAATAAATATAAATAAGGTATTGCTGTAGAAATTCAATTGAACATGTTTTATTTTTACTTTTTTTTTCATCTGCCAAAAACGCCATCCGCCATGTTCGTAAAATTGGTGAAGTAACGCGTCATGTCTACGCATGTCATTACTACGCATGGTCATAATTCGTCAAACGCCAGTCGCAACCACTCAAGCATGTCTGTCGGCTGTGTCGGCCTGTGTCACGCATGCGTATTGATTGTTTTCCAGAATCGTGACCTCACGGCACAGATAATTCATAGATTATCATGGCCCGCAGTGTTTTTGCCTGTCAAGTAAAAACTTAATATTAAATTGAGATTGTGTTATAGGCCTCAAAAAATATATATAATATTTTTTATGGTGGTGGTTAACAGTAATTAATCATTTGGGCCCAATAAAAAAAGGGTCAACTTTCCTATTATATACAAAAATTTAAATTAAATCTATGTTATCAATTGAAAAGTGATAGAGTATGACAAATTATTTTGACATTGATTAATTTGACATATTACTGATGGATTTAAATAATGATTGAAAAATTCACATGAAAAACAATTAATATTTTTATTTTGGATGTAGTGCTTGAATTTATATAGATCAAATGCATGCATTTTTTTTTCACTGGTGCATCGAAAAACGTGTATATAGGAACTGATTTTAATTATAAGAACTGATATAAATAAATGTTCATTTCATTCCAACTATGCTACTCGTAAATGGTCAATAAGGACCTGAAATATTCCTGTCATATAAATCTATACTTTGGTCTCTTTATTGAACAATCATACTGCCCATTTGATGATAGCAGGGACATTACCACGGTAATATAGTTTAGAGACTCATTACCACTTGTGTTTTTTTCTATTTACTTTTTTTTACATTATTATCTATTAGTGATGGGCCGAGTACTCGGTTGATACTCGGTACTCGGCGTACTCGGCGGGTATTTTGATACTCGTACTCGGCCGAATAACTCGGTTTCAATGCCGAGTATACTCGGTTTAAGATAAGCAATATATTAAGGTAAATATAATTAAGGTGCACATAGAACTAAACGTGCCAGCTCTTGATACCTGGCTTGGTGCCCTGCCCACTACTGGAAAGGACTTTTGTTCTTTGCTGTTCTTTCTTTCTTTTAAATAACAATCTAATTCTAAAACATTAGATGTGTCAACGCGAGCCGGCCGCTCGACCCGCGTGAACCTGTTTGTACCTTCTGTTTAGGGCGCGAAACGGAAATATGATTGAACCGAGTTACTCGGCTGAGTACTCGGTTGGAAAAAAATTTTACCGAGTAAAACTCGGTACTCGGCAAAAGTCCAACTCGGCCCATCTCTATTATCAATAATTAAATGAAATATACCGAAAATTAATTAATTCTGAAATGTCTTGAACGTTTTTGAACAATGGTTACAAAGTATGATTTTCTTAAGCACTGGGATGAGGCTGCAATCTGTGTAAATTAGTTGCATTTCGCGCTTGCAAATTTAAGTTCAGAAAACAAGCTAGACACAAAAATCTCAAAAGAACATGCCTCATACCGAATGTATACCCATAGTAGGACTTACATAACCTATTGAATTAATTAGGGTTCTGTAAATTGAGCAAAAGAAAACTACAGCGCATCAAAACTCATACTAAGGGTGTTGGTGACTTATTAGTCTTCCCATAGAATAATTAAAACAAAAGAAAATTAATGGCAGTTCGCTAAATGTTACACAATTTGGTGCCTTATTAACTGCTCACACCTGGTTATGAGCAGAGTTTATAATATTATTTTTATATTTGAATAATTTTTCTTTCGTCGGCACTCTTTTAGTATTGTTTTGTAGATTAGACACCATATTATACAGAATGATTTGTAACACACCAGCGACCTCGCCGAGTTAGTTATCTTACATCAACTATAACGCTTACGTCTACCCCTTTGGATAATTGGTTACATTATTTCTTACATATTAATTTAATTGACTGCTCAAATGCTAATAACTCAAACGTGTATCGCCGAGATTATTATTTATGACAAACGAAGCGTCTTCTCAGCTTTTTGTTTAGAAATGAAACGAATAAGATTTAAAAGTCGTTGAATACACGTTGTTTAAAATATTTGCTTATATTATTGTTATTCGACAAGGTCGGTGGTGATTACATATAGTCTGTATTGTTAAATGCTGAATAGAACTGAACATAAATTATTATTTAATACGTAAGGTCATAATTATGAGCATTTATAATACACTAAAACAATATTATTTTATCATTACTAGGTTAGAATTGTTTTTATTTGTAATGTGTTTAATCTCATCGATATTTAGAGAATGAAATAATTTGGATTCAAAATGCAGTACTTGTATTATTATTATAATATATCAGTAATACTAATAATAAGTCTACTCTTCATGCTATTATTATTACACAGATTACATACGAACAATAGTAAGCTAGTTCCGTAGTCAAGACCACTATTGTGCTATTAATATTATTAAAAGTCATCCGGTTTTTTTAGGTGACTGTTGAAATATATGGCGTAATCTATATCCATACTAATATTATAAACTCGAAAGTCACTCTTCTGTCTGTCTGTTTGTCTCGCTTTCACGTCAAAACTACTGATGCGATTTAATTGAAATTTGGTACACAGATAGTCTAAAGCCTGAGAAAGGATATAGGCTACTTTTTATCCCGATATTCCCATGGGAACAAACACCGCGCGGACGAAACCGTGGGAAGCCAATAGCTACTATATAAAAATTAGGCTCAACGATTTAGTATCTTTAGGTTTCAGGAAAAAATATTAAGTTGGTAAAATTAATTTCTCTCTCTTCAATCGGTCCCTGATTGCTGAGGATCGTGACTCCGTTTGATGTCGTCAACAAGCTGTCTCCATCCGTCCCGTTCTGTTGCTGGGTGGAGCGCATTGCATACGGGTATTTTTAGTTTGGGATTTCTACCTCTTGGTCTTTTCCTAGGTAAAATTAATAGCAGGATGCAAATATATTGCCATGAATTCATAATTACATGTTTGATAATTTCTCACTTGTAATCAATCATAATTCATTTAGACACTGAACCAATTACTAGGATAGTTTTTAGCATTATTTCTGATGCAAAACTACCTACTATTGATAATTTTTACAGACCTATGAAACCAGAAGAGTGATTAGGACTAAATTACGAACAACCTCGAATTTTATTATAAATTTCGTTGTTTACGTGATACTAAATATTACCGATCGCCTTGCAATAAATAAGCAATAAAATTATAGGATACAATATTAGAATTCGACATTTATATTATAATAGGTACAGCATCCCGTTAAACTTTTTACTGTTATGACTATGCGCCCCTTATTGAACGAAACAAATCAAAAATATACAAAAGATAAACATTAGGGGATTTTCTAAAACTTTTAGTTGATGATAGGCACGTCGAATTAGTCGTCAAAATTAACCCTTTGAGAAACAGCTTTTTGGTTTTATTCTGTTGGAGCTATTTAGAACAAGTTTATAATTATTTTCTTTATAAAAACACCACCACACTTTGGGGGTTATCTACTTATATTTTGTACGAACAATTTTAAAACTTGAGTGAATTTAACTTTTTATATGTTCGCACGTTCCTGAATCGTAACATTGACGAATTTAAACTATATCGCAAGGGACTCGATAAATTGGAAGATGTCTTCCCAAAGTCTAACTAACTGTATGGATTGCGAATATAAGAGGGAATAGCAACAAAAAAATACGCTTAATATAGACATTAATTATATATAAAACATTTTGAAGCCCGAATTAAAATTTACCATAATGTTTTTTCATTTACTTATCATTATTAGGTACACAAAATAGGGAAGACTTTAAAATAAACCTTTTATACTCGTAGTTCAAATAATATCAAATGACTCTAACATTAAAATTTTGATATACACATCATTTATAGCCCGATCAGGAAAATAAAAAACCGCCCCATATTGTGAAAAATGTAATAGAACAAATATCTTTTTCTGGCAACAGTAATTTTATCCGTTAATTTCATTTTGAAATTACACTTATTTAGTCTTGTAATAAATATTCTTTTAATTCAGTATTTTATTTTATTTTTTGTTTTTGTGCATTTGAATATTAATGTGGCCATAACAAGAAAATTTCTAGAGCTTTGCTTTATGGTATTAAACCGATGATACAGTTGAACTCAAACTGTTTGAAGGTGCGTAATTAAAATAGCAGCTTTAATTAAGAACAAACAGTCATTCTATTTTTTGAATATTTTTTTTTTGGAGCAAATAAAACAAGTACTGCCTATACATTCTAAACTACATGTTAACGATTATAATAACTTTTCACTTAATAAATCGAGTTCATTCAAGCTCCATCACACTACTTAGTATTTTATTCAATGACATTTATAGAACTCCTACTAGAGACGCCTATTTCAACTTTCTTAGCGTTGAAATTATTAAAGGGAAACAAATTACATCAGCTGGACTAACATAAGTTTAAATTCAAAATTGCTTTATAAAAATAATTGTTGTTTAGTGTACTGTTATTTAATTTATTTTTTAGAAAATCGTGTGTAAAATATTATAATATTAGAAATTATTTTCACTCATTACTTTTCACTCAATTCATTATTCCATATTTAATATACAATCTTTACTATGTATTATGAATTAATTACTATATAAAGTTAATATAATAATATAATATGAGCTTACTCTCATTTTAGATAAATTTTTATGAGATAAATTGTAAGTGGACTTGGGCTGTCTAGTAGCTCTTTAGGTCTATAGTTTTGAAGGGTAAGCACTTCTATTGCATACAAATACATATTTGTAAGTGATTCCTTCAAGGATGAATAGTCGTGTTTAACAATGAGGAGTTAGATTAGTGTTGTGATTAATGCTAAAGAATTCAGTGCGAATTATCGTGGTTTAACTAAAATGTTTCAAGTTTTCTTAGCGGTACTTCAGCGTCTGTGGTGAAGAGGTAGAAAAAAAAATGAAATATTTTTGGAATGTAAATGTAAGCACAGACATTTGATTGAAGCACACATTCACTTCTAACGCACTGTAGGTAGATAAACGTGTGTAGCGGTGAATGTGGTGCCCAAATTTGAATATCGGTTTATTATTTCAGGTTAAAATCGGTGGAAAAACCTCAAACCGAACCACGCCAAGACTGAGAAGCTTAGGTAAAATATAATGAAAATAACCTTATGTTAAATAAGTAATTAATGACAACATATCTTGTTTAGAGGAGTGGCTGGGCTTTCCATCCGTGGGTCTCAACGATTGGCATTAACTTTAGACAACTGTATTTTATTAAATTGTTCTAAGGGTGAGATTGACGAAAGCAGATGCGAACTTTATTTGGGACCCTTGACTGATTTATAAATAGATCAAATTAACGGTGAAAGTCATGCTTCTTTTAACAAATTACATTTCTAATTACATTATTAGCTAACTGTGAAGAAATCTAGATAATTTTTTTAGTTAAATAACTTGTCTACCAACTGAACATACTTTGCTTAGCAATACAATTTTCATATGAATTGGTTATATTTAATAATAATATATACCTACTTTCAGCCCCAAATTAAAGTTCGTGACTGTACCTTTAGTTCATATCGTCCGTCCTAACAGACGCTGTGACATTTTTGATAACGTTTACAATTTTTTTTATGAACCTTAAATCCGTGAAATTATGTAGTTATAGTGTCATTGCAAACCTTTGGTTCTATCACCATACATGCTTACTTTAATGCAATAGTCTAAAAAATTTAATTTGTAACAAAACAGCCCGTTAGGCTTACATGATGTCATTATTTGTCAAACACATTTAACCTTTACACCTAACAGGAGGTAGAAAATTGTTTACCAAAAATTGACAGAATTGTGAGACTGTCTGAGGTATGTATTATAATCAACTTGATTAAAGACTTCGGTTCGTGAAATCATGTAAAAATTAAAAATAATGGTGTTGTTACATTTTTCTAAGAATATCGTTATCATCACTAAACTTAGGTTTTGATGTTATTTTAATCTGCTGTTTGTCGTTTGATTGTCATAGCCACGGCATGTGGGACGGAGCGACGCATCGAATAGGTAAAGTCAAGAAAATGTACACACTTTAGTACAATGTCACCGTACATTTTTGCTAAATGATAAGTAGGTAATTTAACCATAGATTTAGGATTTTTTTGCTCCGCCGAAAAGATACATGAAGCGTGGGAGCGGATTCTAATCGAGTACAAACCGCCCGAGAGAAAAAGAGAAAGCGAATGAATGACAGATATTATGATGTTTTCGCGAGTAGTAAGAGGCCATAGCGTCCCCGTTTGTTCTACGAGACGAAAAAATAACTTCCCAAAACAATCCAAACTCCAACCCGCTCGCCTATGTGTATCTTCCTAAATCGATGACTATATCTGCCGTTACGTCCGGAAGTATAATTTCTAAGCCTAGAACTCTCTTATTTCTAGGGAACGGTGATGTTCTAAGTCGTCATACTTCTTATTCCACTTAACCTCTGAATGGCCACGAATTGAAACAATAGAAACATTTCCCTATTGTTCGCGAACGCGGGCGCTCGCTTGGCCCTCAGCGAGTTAATTCTAACATAGTACTAAAGTGTAGGTACATACTTTAATAGTGTGGTCGTGCTACCATCTTACTTTACTTTATATTCCACAATGTATTAGATTTATCTAACTTGTACATACGTTTATGCTAAGCAAGTATAATATTAAGACTAGTTGTACCCGTATAGTATTTATATTTAAATATTCCTAAATCTTTAATGGGGTTAATCTGTTTATCAGTTTTATACATGTGTAATGTAGACGTAATCGTCTGTCGCTATATACTTTGACAGATTTATGTAAAGCAATGAGTAAGAGCCACCCTAATCGTTACGGATGCATTATACATGTTAGATATTACTTTATCTTGCCAGAGTTATAGTTAGTATAATTTGAGACCATCGACAATAATATATTTTTGCTATTTGTCCCCATTAAAGGTACCCAGAGCCCCGAAAATATCTATTGGACTCGACTTGTATCTATATTAGGTAGCATAGGAATATAACAACTGTCACGCCGAATGTGTTACCTGTAGGTACCATCATAATGTTATAAATTATTATAACGTCATTTTAAAAAATATATAATATTTATACAGTATTATAAATTTCAGTGCATGCCGAATGATAAAAGCTCTTTAAAAGTTGTTTATTTGTAATATTATACTTTATTTTCTTACAATTGATGTAAAGTATTTAGTTGTTCGTTTAGAGTTAAGACTTTATACCTATTTTACATCAATTTTGTTAAGAAACTTTATTAAGTTTCTGAAAGAAATCTGATGTTGTCTAAGGAATCTTAATAATATCAGAAGCTACATAATTGCAATTAATTGTAATTGTAGGTATTAAAGGTAGCGAATGTAATTGTTGTGAACACTTAAGTTCATTAGATACGGGCGTATCCTTTGGGTCGATTTATGTAAAGGATAAAATTACAGCATTACAGGTCCTATTAGACCCTTAAGTCTATAGCCCGCGCCACTGTTGCGACAACATTCGCTATAGCATTTATAATTTTACAGTAGTAAGTATCTCTTTCTCACAACTGTCCTATGTGATCTATGTATTTTCTCAATAAGTGATACCATTGTTTTATTAATTAGCACTTGTAATACGAGTAACTAATAAAAATATGTATGTACATTGCGTATATACCTACTGTAATCCACTGTCACGAATATACATGAAAAATGAAAACTGGGTTTTGATTTCATATTGTGACATAATTATCCCATACCCTCTTCCATTATTCTCTATCGCTCTCCCAATTGATTTTTTTTCATCTTTGAAGAAACAAAGCAACTTCTTTGTCGTATCTTGTATAGGTGACCAAAATTTGTGTTCTCAAGATCTATAAATGAGGAACTTTAGTTTAGTAGCGGTAAGTAAGCTTTAGCTTTGATTTTAGAAACAGCAACATTGGCTATGGTCGTATCTTTGAATTATTGGATAAGTAACCAAAAATCTGTAATCTCGGATTTAATTTATAAAAACGAGGAGATTAGTATATTAGCTTTAACTTAGATTTTAGAAACAAAGTAACGTACAGGTTGTGCTTTTAGGAAATTCTAAATGAGGGGGTAAAAAGTAGCCAAACGGTTCGTGTATATACACACGGTGCTACATGCTAGTTCTGTTTCCTTAAACTTGGCTTGACACGTTTCCGCGTGTCTAGAATTCTAGATCTATTGTTCCAAACAATAGATCTAAATAAGGGCCGATCTAAGTGACGTGAGTAGACCCCTTAATAAGCTTGCGGCCACGGTACCGGGGCGGAGCGGTGGGGCGCTGGCCAGTTGTCTAAAGTAGGCAGGAAGTGATTATGGGGAAGAGGAATTGTCAAGCATAAATTTGGATGATGCGGATGATGGTGAGAACAATTTTTTAGGGATGATGCGGATGAGGTATAGGATGATGAAGATTTTTTGTGCGTGTTCAACACACAAAATTTCATCAACATCGGGTCAGCCTTTTAGGTGTTCAATGACATACACTCTCACGAAATAAACATTATCAAGTTAAAACAAGCAAGGAAGAGGAGGAGACGGCTCGCTCGCTACCCGTTCGTCTCAAGCGCAACATGCTGCGGCGCGCGTGTGTTGTCATGGACACGCAGTGAAATTCACAGAATAAGTAAAGATACTACGTTGGTATGTGAAATTCCTTTTAAATTTGGTGGAAGCGATCACAGATTAGAGAGATATGTCTAAGAAGCGATAGTGGAAGAGGATTTTTTAGATGTTGTAAAATTTTATGAAGGGATAAGTGTCTGTGATGATGTGCAATGTGGAGGATTATCTAAATATATACTGAAGACTTGGCTGTATGGGCTCCGTTCCCTTTGCCTTCCCTGCATGGGAGAATTTTACAAAAAAAAAGGGGTTTTGGCGGCATTCAACTATGGCGGACGTGATTTTTATTTCGATAATTGTAATATTGTTTAGGAGTAGATATTGTTACGTAAAATCAGTGTAGTTTTGTGTAATAAGTGTCTGTGATGATGTGCAATGTGGAGGATTATCGAAATAAGCGTCAAGTGGTGTGAAAAGTGATGAGTTTTTTATTGTGGTAATCCACCTCATCCAAGTAGCAACATAGTGTCTGCCATCGATTGTTTGACGTCAAACTCTCCCAAGATGCATTGAAATGCATTACACTAGCATTTCAATGCAAACTACTGATGAAATAAAATACTGAAGACTTGGCTGTATGGGCTTCGTTCCCTTTGCCTTCCCTACATGGGAGAATTTTATAACAACAAAAAGAAAAGGGAGTTTGGCGGCATTTGACTAATGGCGGACGTGATTTTTATTTCGATAATTGTAATATTGTTTCAGAGTGGATATTGTTACGGAAAATCAGTGTAGTTTTGTGTAATAAGTGTCTGTGATGATGTGCAATGTGGAGGATTATCGAAATAAGCGTCAAGTGGTGTGAAAAGTGATGAGTTTTTTATCGTGGTAATCCACCTCATCCAAGTAGCACCACAGTGTCTGCCAATGCAAACTACTGAAGAAATATATACTGAAGACTTGGCTGTATGGGCTTCGTTCCCTTTGCCTTCCCTACATGGGAGAATTTTACAACAACAAAAAAGAAAAGAGAATTGTACAACAACAACTAGACCGGAGTTTTTGGCGGCATTCAACTATGGCGGACGTGATTTTTATTTCGATGATTGTAATATTGTACGGAGTGGATATTGTTACGTAAAATCAGTGTAGTTTTGTGTAATAAGTGTCTGTGATGATGTGCAATGTGGAGGATAATCGAAATAAACGTCAAGTGGTGTGAAAGGTGATGAGTTTTTTATCGTGGTAATCCACCTCATCCAAGTAGCACCACAGTGTCTGCCATCGATCGTTTGACGCCAAACTCTCCCAAGATGCATTGAAATGCATTACACTAGCATTTCAATGCAAACTATTGAAGATATATATATTGCAGACATGGCTGTATGGGCTTTGTTCCCTTTGCCTTCCCTACGGGAGAATTTTACAAAAAAAAAAAAAACAACTAGACCACAGTTTAGAGAGATATGTCTAAAGAAACTAGACGTATTGTCTTTTTAATCTGTGGGTGTTTATTTGGGTGTGTTGTGGCTGGTGCGGTAACAAAATATTAATTTAAAATGTTGTCCAACAAACGCCTAATCGCTGTTTGTTCAATAATATTTTGTTGCAATGTATCTATTTTGGTGTTGTTTGTAAGATACAACATACAGGAAAAGTGTTATGTGACAATAAACCAAGATCAAAATGTAACTGTGATAATTCCGGAAAACTTTCTCAGTATTGGTATTGATACTTCGGAAGTCGAAAATTTTGACCGAGTAGATTTTTTGAATAAGCAATTCATGGCTATGGCCTCCGCACTCTCTCCTGCTCGCCTTCGCTTAGGCGGTACTATGTCAGACCGCCTTATATTCAGTGCAGAATTAGACTTACCACCGTCTTGTGAACATTGCCCAAACACTACGGATCACGTATGCCCAGCGTTAAAAAAACTGTGCAAACATAAATTCCTCCCATTTTTCTTGCTAACGGGACAGAAATGGAGAGAAATAAATAAATTTTGTGAAAAAACGAACTTAAGGTTGTTATTTGCTTTAAATTTACTGCTACGTGATCATCATGCCTGGGATGAAAGAAATGCACGAGATCTACTTATGTTTTCGCAGCTGAATCATTTTAAAGTGGACTGGCAACTTGGAAATGAACCGAATTCTTTTCCTCATGTTTTTAACACAACTGTACCACCTAAAATGTTAGCTCGTGATTTTAAAAAACTTCAGAAACTATTGCAAGAAGTAGGCTATGGTGAGTCCCTTCTTGTAGGCCCTGATACTACTCGTCCACAAGTCCACCGTCCAGAGTGTCTCAAATATATGGTAGAATTTTTAGGTAATGGATCAAATTATATAAATGTACGTTCCTGGCATCAGTATTACTTAAATAGTAGAACTGCTAAATTGGAAGATTTTTGGATTCCAAGCACTTTTGATTTATTAGAAGAGCAAATAATAACGATGAAGACCCACACCTCAGAGTACTCCCACATTCCCATGTGGTTGTCAGAAACGAGTAGTTCTTATGGAGGAGGGGCTCCAGGATTGTCTAATTCTTATGCAGCAACTCCACTTTGGCTGGACAAGTTGGGGCTTTCTGCAAAACATAATATTACAACAGTAATAAGGCAAAGCTTCTATGGAGGAAACTACAGCTTAATTGATCAACATTATGAACCATTGCCTGATTGGTGGGTAAGTGTCTTATATAAAAGAGTTGTTGGGGGCAAAGTGTTACAGATTCACTGTGAATGCTCGCATTTACAAAGAATGTATGCACATTGCACTAATAGGAAATACACAAATGACACAACAGCAATAACTATATATGCTATCAATTTAGAGATGGCTAAAGCCAGGTTTTTAATTAATGGCACAGCATTCCATGAAGACAATTTGATAATTGATGAATTTATTATTAGTGCACCTTCAAATAATAGAAGAACTAAGACTGTTTTGCTAAATGGTTGGCCATTGTATTATGAACCAACCTTGGCTGATTTGAAACCAAAATACCTAAAGTATGGAAACCACATTTCAATGCCTCCATACTCTATAGGATTTTGGGTTGTCAAGAATACTTCCATTAAAATATGTGACTAAGATAAGAATTGTCTATAAGATAAGATTGTAATTTGTATCTATACATCTGTTGATAATGATTTATCTAAGCATTGTTGCTTGATCTTTTTATTGATCTTTGTTTATAACTTAAACTGATCTCAGTAATTTCTGTGGGTGGTTTTTAAATTCACCAGTGCAAGTTACCTAATTATTTTAATATTTCACTGAATTCTCTCTTTTATAGTTATTTGATTTGTATTTTAAATATTATGAAAATCTAATCAATTTGAGATTTTGCCAATAAACTCAAATGTGAAATCAGCTCAGTTTATCCAATTATGAGGTATATATTTAGATAGATGGTTCTATTTTTGGAGTTATATTACTAGTTGAAACAGATAGTTCTGAATAGAGAGAATCAAGTTCTATGAAAGGTTTCTTGTCTCTATTATGGTTATGATATTACATTTATAGCCAGTTGGTTCATCTCAGGATAATTTCCTAATAAATTATTTAACGTGGTTCAGTATGAATCAATTCGATATTTTAATTTATCTCTTGGATTGTGGCTTTTTGGAGGTGATAAAACTGGCACAAATGTTAGAATAATATTTGTTTGCAGGGTAAATTAATCAGTTGATATATAAATAGCCTAAAGCCTTACTGAATATAAGACATGTGTCAAGAATATAAGACTCTATTTTATTGTTATAATAAGTTAGTGCTAATATTTACACATATAGAATATAGCATTATTGTAATATTAAGTTTATCTGAACAACTGTACACATTGTGTGATCTGAACAACTGTACACCTTTATATAATACACATTATAGTAATATTATTATGAAAGTCTAATATTAATGAATGTTGTATCTCTATTAGATGGGTTGTTCTAAGCTGTATTTCCATACTCTATTCAACAAAGCAAAAACTGTAAAGAAGTATGGTTCTATCTTTTCATCATATAATATTGTTGTAGAGCAATAATTAAAACCTCTTTTTGTTATCTATGAGTATATACATACATACATATTCACGCCTCTATCCCAGTGGGGTAGGCAGAGATTACAGATCTCTACTTGCTACGAATGAATCAATGAATTATGAGTATTAAAAACTGTAGAAATAATGTTACTTACACAATAATATACAGAATGGCACTGGAGATTTTACCATATTATTGTTTACCTATATTTTGTTTTGTATAACAAATGATGTGGGTGTAGAACATTACTGTTATTATTGATGAATGTGACAGATAGTTTGAAGTTAGTTCTTTGCACCGTTTAATTAGTTTGAAAATATTGGATTGGAATACATGCGCATAATTTGCAATACTATTTATAAGTGTTGTGTTTGGTATGACATAATTATAATTCATTCTTAGCATCAGTAAAAAAATCAAGTAATGTTAATAGCTATCTACTCACACTAAAACAATCTCTATTTGTATGTTTCTAAATCTTGTACCTATTTGAATTTATTTTATTTTTTATTAGTTTAGAACTTTGTTTAAGCTTTTCCTCTTCTTTGAACATCAACTTTGATTATAGCACCATTTACCTCTTACCTACAATTCCTCTGGTAGTCCCAGACACCCAGCCGTAAGACGAGTGTTATAGGAATCCAATTTTTTTTCTAGATGTCATCTTTTATAGGTATTATGGTTTCTTTCATTCAGAAGTTTAGTTGCGGTATTTAGCACGAAAAAAAAACCTCTTTGGTGCAGAATCTATTTGAACAATCCTGACAACCACTACCACTTGATAGAATCACGCGACCGCCGTCGTTCGCGATAAATGTACCTAGGTATATATCTATCGTGTCGCGTTTTGTAGCCATGGCGAGCCTATAACAATTTTGTGCTTTTGAATGGTACCCCTGTCTGGTTCTACCGTATTTTGTATTTAATTAAAATCAGTTGTATTGTCTTATCGTGGAGTTATTACTCATTCCATTGGATTCCCAGAGTAGTTTATTTTGTAAGAATGTATTTACAACAGAGCATAACACACCATCACCCCCGAAGGGATGGACAGAAGTGTTAACTTGGTACCCACATTTCGCGAGATATGTGAAGTTCCCAAGTAACAATGCACCGGGCAGAATGTGAGGCAAGCGATATACACAATCAATATGTATATATTCTAACGTTATAAAAATCCAGTACCTATTATCAAAACTTCTTGAATTGTTGTTAGGTTAACTTTTTTTTTACTGAGCTAATCCTGCATTGGAAGCCCTTCGGCCGGCCGGGGGTTTTGCAATAGGTGTTCTTCAAGGTGGCATATAAAATTAAATGTAATGTAGGAAGTATTTCACCTTCCGTCTAAATATACGTTATGATAATCTTAAATCTTACACATTCCAAATCCGTCACCGAAAACTTATCTATGCCTTTGAATATTATTTTAATTGATCGGGCAGTCCTCTTTATCTCAGCATTATACGCTTATACGAGTAGCTACGAAAGTTTCTCTTCAAATATATACCTACAAACATTTTGATAGCCATTATATCTGCACTTTCTTCTTTTTTCACCCTCCTGTCATGTCACTCGTATGCTACATTTTACAAGTAAAAATTATAAAGTCTATTGAGGGCGATAGTAGGCAACTCGCTACTAAATCGTTTGTTCAGCATCTACCATTACACCACTCACACTTAATCTACCGCTTAAAATTCTTAGTCTTCGTTTTGTCCCAGGCCCATCTAAATCCATACTAAACATTATTTATATTACAATTATCCTACCTCTTACACGTCCATAATTCCATAATATGCTTGACTTCTCATCTTTTTACTGGCTGGCGGCGTGGCGGCACCTCTTTGAATAAAAATGCATTTTCAAAAACTTGGTAGTTCTATTACCTAATTACTATAAACGGGTAGTATTTAAACGAGTGACTGTAAATTAATGTTTTCAGTGTCAAAAATATTTAATGTTGGTTATAGTATTACTAAGTGAACGATAGAGATAATGCGAGAGACAAGCATTCAAGAGAAGAGCGACTTACAAACACTGACACCCAGTTGCAGAAACGAACTTTAAAATTTAATGTCGGCATTATCCCTAATGCTCTCAGAGTAAACAGAACTGGAGTAGCCTTTGTCTAACATTCCCCTCTGCCAAATGCACAAGCATCGGATGCTTGCACTTTTAATAAAACTAGTTGAGCCGCCATTTTGACAGCCATAACATTGTAAACGTTGCGGCGAACAGAGCTCCCGCAAAAATGCCTGCCTGTGCTGTTTTTTGTTGTAAAAATAAATAGAAAACATCGAGTATACTAAAAGATGGTGTAACCTTTTATTTGTAATTATAATTTTTAAGATTTCATGATTATTTACTTCATTATTTCATGTTTTAGAATTCTACGATTTCAAATTTCGAGCGCTAGTCTCGTGGGGAGTGCGGCTGTGACGTTGTCAAAACGCACACCCCACGTGACTATTTTAAGCGTGTGTGTGCGTGAAATTTAAATTTGTGTGTCAAATTATGCATGTGTGCATTTGTAAAAACGGCTGGCTTTGTGTGTAGTGGTAACCTCACCCCCCGCAAGAAATGGCAGAATAAAATGTTTGAGAAATTGACTAATGGCTACTCCAGTTCTGTTTACTCTGAGCTAATGCTCCATTAAATTTATTTATTGAAGTGTCAAAAGAACACCTTAGCGTAGTTTTTACGTTGCACAAAACGACATTAGCACCCTATCAATGCTAAAGAGACATTAGCTAGAACTATTTTGTGTTCCAATTTTAAATTTAATGAACTTTAAAGTTTTAATGTCTCATTACTAAATGTCGTCTTTAAAAAATCTTTGTGCAACTGAGTGTGAGTTACTTATAATTCAAAATGAGAAGCTTCATATTTGTTTGAGTGTCAACGTTACGTCCTGCATTTTTTTACAATATTATGAAAATGTGTGTTTTTTATACTGAGCGGCATTTTATCATAAATGAAGTGTTTCGAATTAAGAATTTCAACGGCTCCGGCACTGCAGGCTCTGACGGTCCCATGTGGTCCCAGCAACCGCCTCGCCCCTTCGCGCCTGTGCGGGTTTTAATTACACTCTAGTGTAAGGCAATGTCGGGCCATGTGGAGTCGGGGTGAAGGTACTAGTTCGAATCTGCAGTGCGAGCATAGAACTTCGACAATCGCTATATTTGATCGACAAAAGCATCCGTCCTTTTCATTCCTTAGGGTTATCTGTCAAGTTTATCTAATTTTTGGACAATTGTCGATTTAAGACGTCAAATTTGGCTTATCGAAAGTGGGTCTCAGAGTAAACAGAACTGGAGTAGCCATTAGTCAATTTCTCAAACATTTTATTCTGCCATTTCTTGCGGGGGGTGAGGTTACCACTACACACAAAGCCAGCCGTTTTTACAAATGCACACATGCATAATTTGACACACAAATTTAAATTTCACGCACACACACGCTTAAAATAGTCACGTGGGGTGTGCGTTTTGACAACGTCACAGCCGCACTCCCCACGAGACTAGCGCTCGAAATTTGAAATCGTAGAATTCTAAAACATGAAATAATGAAGTAAATAATCATGAAATCTTAAAAATTATAATTACAAATAAAAGGTTACACCATCTTTTAGTATACTCGATGTTTTCTATTTATTTTTACAACAAAAAACAGCACAGGCAGGCATTTTTGCGGGAGCTCTGTTCGCCGCAACGTTTACAATGTTATGGCTGTCAAAATGGCGGCTCAACTAGTTTTATTAAAAGTGCAAGCATCCGATGCTTGTGCATTTGGCAGAGGGGAATGTTAGACAAAGGCTACTCCAGTTCTGTTTACTCTGAGAAGTGGGTGGATTATCCGAAAAAAATTATGCTCAAGAAAATTATGACTTCCGACTGTTTTCTAGTCGCTCACTTAGTACCTAATGTAGGCTTACAAAATCACCATGCTGTACCATTAGTTAATTTTGGGATTTTTGATTACTTTAGAAACGTTTGACGGCTCCCTATTTTGACGCAATTATCAATCATCAGATTCATCAGTTTTGAACTTTGACTTTGACCATCTACTTTGAATAGTAGTCATGAATAGTTTTTTAAAGATGAATATGGCCACACTGTCTAATTAGTTTACGAGCACCGCCGCTTTCACTGTTTTATCTTTATGAAAATTTTATGTTTTGTAACATGTATAAACAATATTCAATTTAATTTAGTTAAACCAGCGATGCCTTAGCATGGATTTCGATGTAAAAAATGTGACTATTTATAAATATTTTGTCTTTGAAATGCATCGTTTAAACTGTACATAAATATAAATAATTGATGGGTCAAGATAGCTTGATAATTATACACTTTTTAATAGATTTAAAAAAAAATATAAGCTATTATTGCATTTATATTATTACATGATACCTACCATAAATAATTATTATTAATCCTAAGTATTGATCCAATACATAGGATTAATTATAATTATTCATAGTTAATATAAGGTTTTACAAAAAATATATAAATTAGCTAAATGGGCTTTAAGAGTTATTACGTTATTAGTAAGTTCTTATTTTGCTTGTTTATGTAAAGGCTAATAAAACTGCCTTCAAATGATATAATTATGTAAGAAAAATCGACGGAAAAGGATAACTGTCGATGAGGTTTATGTTATCTCTTATGTCTTTATGAGACATTGTCCCAAGATAGTTTTCTGGTTTCCTAGTAAACCTCTATGGCCTTTGGCAGTCAAATATGATGATTTGTCAAATAAGTTAAATTAAATAAAATCTTTGTGTAATTCACCGAACTACCCAGTTATAATTATACCCAGTAATGGTACTCAAAGTATTATAAAAAAAATATTGTTAAGAGTTTTTGATACTTTTTGTATTTTTATAAGTATATTTCATTTGCTGTTTCGATAAAACTTGTGAATTTTAGAGGTGCCTAAATGTGAGACTGATTAGTTACAATGTAGGTATTTATTTTTTATAACTACAGACACCTACAGGTCTGTAACTACTGTTAGCTAACATCTGTAAGCTACTACACTTTACCTACAAATGACATTATAGGTACTATTTACAATATTGTTTTTAGTAGATATTTATTGTATGTTAGGTAATTAAAGCTTTTATACGAATATTATTTTAATTTGTGTCCATACTTTTAATGATATCTATACAAGGGCTATCATAATATGAAAATCCATAATTTTGAAAGGCATAATCATCAAAACGCATAAAATCGCGACGCATAATTTTGAGAGTCCTAATATTGTATAGGCTAAAATTGTTTGTCATAAGTATTAAAAGGCATGAATTTGAAACGCACAACTTATGAAAAGCATAATGATCACAACGCATAATGTTTTTCTCTGCCTCAAATTGTTAACTAAATAATTTTCGATTGCACAAATATAGTGTTTAGGGGTCATATAAAAAAACCTTAACCTAATATTTATCAGAACACATTTCCTTGGGATTGGTTCTTTCGAATCTGGGTGATTATTCGATTCATTTTAGGACTACCTAATGTTGTGCTAAATGAAATTAGGAATTTCTATAGTTATGCTTTATAATAATATGCCTTTAGAGAGTTATGCCACTTAAATGTTATGAGTTAGAAGGAATATTTAACATGAGTGTTATGCTATTTGATGATTATGCCATTCGATGTATGACAAACGATGTTATGACAATCGACGTTATGCGAACACATGCGCTCCCCTATACAAGCATTATTAGAAGCAAACTTAATAAATCTGCATATTAGCGATAAAATTAATATATATTTTTGAATAAGGAAACATTTGAACGCGTTTACGTACCATTTTTGTAATGTAATGTGTATGTTAAATAATTTAAAACAGTGTGTATTTATAATAAATATTGAAGCATTTACCCATCTTTATTTTTTAAATATTTTGAAAACCTGTTTAATGTCCGACCGAAACTAGTTTTTACGACCGATCGAGAACGAATTTCGGCTAAGGCCAGTGACAAGTAGGTATCACGTTATGACTCAGAGTAAACCGCGTTATGAGGAAAATGTCTTCGTCGCTGATGACTGGATGACATTAACACGCAGAACATAACCGAATACAGCGCGAGAATCTACGAATGAAGTTTCGGCAGGTTTTCCACCGAAACCGTAAAACCGATTTATTGCGAAATTCGACCGGAGATTCAGTTGGAAGGCTATTACGATGATTTCAGAAATCAGAAATAATTTATTTGCATAATGTGTGGTACAAAAAAAATGCTCTTAATCTAAATATATGTTCCTTACACATTTTACCGTTCATTGGGTGTGCAAAAATAATGTTTGACAGGTGATAGCTATTTACATTAATGAAAATAATAACAAAAAAAATTTGCCTATTTAAATGTCAATTATAATGATTAATTTTAAATGTCAATTGGATGTATGTCGACTATAATGATTAATAACTATACTTAAAAATTACAAATTTTTATTCGTCGTCTAGGAAATTCTGCACTGAGTAATAACATTTTTCAATTAATTTTTTTTTAAATTTCTTTTTGAAGACTGCTTTATTACATTGTTTTAAGTCATCAGCAATAGTATTATAGATACGAGGTGCTAGGTGAAGTACACTTTTTCTAAACAGAGCCGTTTTATTTGGCAGTAGTCTCAGCTTATTTCTATATTGTGCACTAATTCATTATGCACCTATGTGTTTTGAATGAAAATATTGTTACTCTCTAGAGCAGAAATATTTTTTTAGGGTATGCACACTGCTTAGAGATCAGCTGCAAAGATGACACGGAGAATCGCTTCGGCAAAACCGAGTCCTTACCGTATATCGGGGATTTTTAATCCTTTCTCAGCACCACCTGAGCGAGTCCTACACACGTCGACCACCTATAAAGCTAGCGTGAGTATATAAATAATATTTAGCCGTCCCCGTAAATTAAAAAAAGGATAATTATCCATCAGCGTCATCGTATTATTAAACGAACGGGTTTACCACAATCAGCCATCTTTTTTACATAAGATTCAACTTTTTTAAGCATCGCCCTGGTGTTTTGAAACGTTTGTTCTATATATTATTTTCTTTTCACAATTTCAGAATAGGCTAGTTAACCCTTTTTTATTGATTATGAAATGATTAATTACTGTTTTTTTATATGGCTAGCACGGTTTGTGCAACAGCCAAAGCAAAAGGTAAGGAAACGAATAAGGAAAAGGATTTTTTGAAAATAAGGAAGATCAGGAAAGTAGGTGTAAAATAATATAATAATATAATATAAATAAAATAAATAATATAATATAAAATAATATAATATATAAAAATATAATAAAATATAAATTATAGTTTTATATTGTTTGTAATAATAAACTTAACATAAAATTAAACATATATAAGTATGTAACAGGACCGGAATGGAAAGCTGTACAAAGGGAATGGAATAAAGAGGAGGAATCATTAAAGGCACAAGCAAAGAAAATATGGTTGATGTCACCCTCATCGTCACCACATTCACAAGAATCATTATTTAAAATGTTCAGTCTGGCTAAATGAGCAGGACAGCAAATGCAGCCTCATGCGGGATATAATTGAAGAGCATCGTTTACCAAGCTTCATTACAGTAAACTAAGGTTTTACAGGAATAATATTTAACTTTTTAACTTTGACAGCAATTATTTGAAAGTTAACACTATGTTGATTAATAGGTATATGAGAAGAAGGAATAGAATGACTGATGAGAAGGGCTATCCCACCATATCCGTCAGATCTTTCTTCTCTATAGCAAATAAATCCAGGTATTTTGAAATTGCTATTAGGCTTTAACCACGTCTCTTGAAGAGAAATGGCAAAAGGACAAAACTTATTAATGAAATAAAATAATTCTGATTTTCTTATATTCACACTACGACAGTTCCACTGAATGGCTATTGAGAGATCCACTGTGGGGATTGAGATACTATTATTAATAACCTTATCAAGAGCAACGTTGGACGGTTGTGTTGAAAAATTATTCAATGTGTTTATCAAGGCTGTGATGAGTTCTTTAAGAGAAATATCTTCTTTATGAGGAGTAGCAGATGATGAGGCATAATTTGAATATAGAGGGCCAGAGGTAAGATTCATATTATAGTCTTTAGTTAAATTTGCATGTTCTTGTTTATCATACCCAAAGTAAGGCTTAGAAGATATATTTTTGTTAATTAGTACTGTTTTTTTATATGAATTTCTAGGAGAAAAAAAAGGAGGCCTACCTTGTGACTGAGATTTTTGAGGAGATGGTATAGTTGGAGGAGAGAAAAGAACATCTGCAAAAGATTTAGTTACAGGAGGGTGAAGTTTTAGAGCTTTAGAATAAGATATGCAACTTTTTGCCATGGACTCCTTGATATTTTTCTATCTATTATATTCTGGGCACTTCTTACTGGTTGCCTGATGGGACCCTGAGCAAAGACAACAATTGACAACTTCTTCATCAACAGAACAAGAGTCATCATTATGACCAACACCACAACGGAAACATCTAGGGGTAGAACGGCACTGTGCCTTGATGTGACCATACCTACAGCAGTTAAAACATTGGATTGTGGGGAATATGTACAAATCAACAGGGAGAGAGTTGTAGCCTCAGAGTAAACAGAACTGGAGTAGCCTTTGTCTAACATTCCCCTCTGCCAAATGCACAAGCATCGGATGCTTGCACGTTTTATAAAACTAGTTGAGCCGCCATTTTGACAGCCATAACATTGTAAACGTTGCGGCGAACAGAGCTCCCGCAAAAATGCCTGCCTGTGCTGTTTTTTGTTGTAAAAATAAATAGAAAACCATCGAGTATGCTAAAAGATGGTGTCACCTTTTATTTGTTATTATAATTTTTAAGATTTCATGATTATTTACTTCATTATTTCATGTTTTAGAATTCTACGATTTCAAATTTCGAACGCTAGTCTCGTGGGGAGTGCGGCTGTGACGTTGTCAAAACGCACACCCCACGTGACTATTTTAAGCGTTTGTGTGCGTGAAATTTAAATTTGTGTGTCGAATTATGCATGTGTGCATTTGTAAAAACGGCTGGCTTTGAGTGTAGTGGTAACCTCACCCCCCGCAAGAAATGGCAGAAAAAAATGTTTGAGAAATTGACTAATGGCTACTCCAGTTCTGTTTACTCTGAGGTTGTAGCACAAGAATACTCTCTTTGGTAAAACTTGGCCATCAAATGTCAGCACCCCTGTCTCTATGGGAAAAAATTCAGGCTTATCGTTTACTAATTGTTTGCGCCTTAAACATCTTATCTTAATAATCTTCCCACACCCAATAGGGACTGAGATTTTATCAAGAACTTCCTCATCAGTCCAATCAGCTGGAACTCCCCGAACTATGCCCATACGAGTGATGTTAATAGAAGGTACAAATGCTTTGTATTTTGAGGCTTTAAGGAGACCACTCTCTACAAAACTATTAGCATCCTCAAATTTTGAAAAGGATACAGAAACCCTATTTCTGCCAATTTTTTTAAGGCTGCCATTAACAATAATTTTGAAGCAATTTTTTTGCATTAAAAACCAAAAGCGACTGGATGCATGGAGCAATTTTTATTTGGAACAGACTGTTCTTTTTGGATGTGAACTATATATGGAGCTGCATCTGAAGCTTGGTACAAGAGTCTATTAGGAGTATTTGATTTTTGAGAGTGTGGATCTGATAATGGTGGAGGCATAGATGAATTTAAGTTGGGTTGATCCGGAACTAAAGATTTTTTATTTTCTGAGTGACACACACAGTCATTAGAGGAATGACCCAGCAATTGAGCTTTATGAGACCTGCTCTTCTTGTTGCAATGCTTACAAATTTTGCGGGGAAGAGTCTTTTTACCGGAATATCAAAAGAAAATCTTACCAATGCTACAGACAAATATAAAAATAAAATAAATAAACTTAAATATACTAAAATTACTTATATATCACCACTTATCTGATCTTATCTTACTATATTAATTGAGGAAAAGAAATAAAAATCTGAAAACACGTCTGCCAAATTTGCCGTTTCCCGCGCTTTTTTCTTAATTACTGTTAACCACCACCCAAAATTTTTTTTTCTTGACACAAAAATGCTGTCGGACATAATGGATTATGAATTATCTGTGCCGTGAGGGTGAGGTCACGATTTAGGTAATTATTGTAAAAAAGTAAATCATTTACTTCATTCTTTAATTAAAAATCAAACATACAGTAAGCTATTCTTTGGTATTTGATACATTATTGATAAACAGTAACTACAAATGAATACAATATTCTATCACAGAAATAATATTATTTCTAGACTACTTGTTTTAGGACAATACAAGGCCCATGCAAAACAACAGTAGGTTGGTAAGTAGGTATTCAATAAATATTTTCATTTTAGACTTAGTTATATAAACAAGAAATATAATACGTATTTGACACTTATCATTGATTTCTAGTAAAATAGGAACTTATCTATTTATTAATATAAGAATGAGAAAATTATCAATTTCGAGATCAACTTCTAAAGCACAAATATTTACATACATGGTCGTATGACAAAAATTTAAAAACTGTTTTAAAAGTTATTGTTAAAAAAATCTGAGACTCCAACTTTTGACCGACCGTCTTTCTACTGAAGATTAACGTTCTGAACTACACGTCATCTAGTGTATGGTAAGGAGGAGAATATAGGTACCTACTAGGTGGCGGGTGTATGTAGCCAACCGTAGCTCATTACGCGACACGTCGCAGTATATTATGCGACAAGTCACACTATCTAATCATTTGATATATTTGCCATTCTAACCGATGACTTACGGGAAAGATTCCCTAACGCCTGACACCTTACGGAAAGGCACTCCATAGGAGGATAATAAAAGGATAGATAATAAAAGATAGAAACCAATACAATTAGATTTGGGCGAACAATAATCCATTGGTTCGCGGATGTTTTATGTACACAATGAAGCTAATAAACTCAAATCTCCGAATTAATGGACCATCATCCGAAAAGAAAATCCCCACAAAACACCCCCTGTAAAAGACCAGGCTTCGAATTTGAATGCGAGGATGTAATTTCATCCCCTGAAAGACAAAACCCGCTTCGACACAAAATTCATCCAACATATCATAAGCAATTGAACGCGACGAATTGTGCAAAAAGCGCAATACTAGGAACGTTGATCAAAATTCACTAGAAGAAATAAATAAACAAATCGTTCGAATCCGTCCCAGACAGCACCCATACTGACAATGATGTATGGCAACCCCTCGCGATCTTATGCTCATAGCCAGCACCTTAGTTAAGAATCACCCGTTTCTTTAATCATAAATGCAGTGAAAGAACTGGGTGTGCTAACAATAGGCGTCTCGATAGAGAACGACTTTTCTTCGATCACAAATAAAACAGAGGTGAAGACTACAAAAGAAATATTGGCCAACCAAGCAAAAATGCCAGAAGTCCAATGAAGTCAGCTGGAACAGCATACCTGAAGGTATGCATACCTACTTTTGCGCTCTTAAACACACGTAACTGGAAACAGTTCAAGAGGCTTTAAAAATCTGAAAGAACGTAGCACAGCACCCAAATGGAAATGGAAAAATTCTTCCTTGTTTCCGACTGACAATTTACTGAAAATTTTTAAAGTGTACTGCAATATAAGATCAAATATTGCAGTAGGTACACAATGCTGATGAAGAGTATAACAATTCAAGCGCGCAGACAGACGGAAAGAGCTCTGTTTCACAGGTTTCTGAACACACCTGTATTACTATGGTGTACAATCTCACAGAAATTATCAATGATCAGGGAGGAAATAATGAAAGGAAACTAAGACATACCCATAACATAAGGGTTATTTTCCCCGGTCAACTTTGGGTCAGTTTTTCGATCCGTAGTCGGGTTGACCAGTATATAGGTTTAAATATAGACCAATGGCGAAAACTCATGATGTCGTTATATGACAGATTGTCCAATAGTCGAATTTTCAAATACGTAACTAAAGCTAAATGCTCATTGACAATTTAACCACAACATGATGCTGAGATTATTAAAATAGCGACTGGCGGCACAGTTGATGTATATTGCTTCGAATTCTCATCACTATTATAAGCAAATAATAACTATTACTACGGATCAAAAAACTCAACCTTAAAATCAAAGTTTTCACCAGAAAGAAAGCCCAACCTATCCGCTTCGTGTCTTGCCTGCGTTCCTACATCCAGTACTTAAAAAGAAACCTTCTGCGCTGACAATATGGGTGACAACACCTCCGCCACTGCTAGGGTGTTTGCCATAGATTAAATGGCGCTGTAGTTCAAGATGTTAATCACTGGTGGATAAAGCCTTGGACTGACCCCTAAATAACCGTTTTATACCCTTCGGGAGGAAAACAGTAGGGATATTTTCCATACTTTTAATAATAAACTGAAATTTTGATGTGCTTGAGGTGTAAATTGAAATTGATTATTTAATGTTAACTGAATCAATGGAACCGATATTACAATCATTTTATTAAATCAATTTCTAATACATAAGTGCGCGCCACAAGTCATGGAATATTAAAATGTGTCCCGTCCAAGACACTACTTCAACTGACAACTACCTATTTATCGTCTTCTACGAATTTCATAACTTGTGGCGAACATTTGTTACCATTTCAACTTACTATGCACAAATGAGATCAAGCCAACGATTTCTCTACGAAGCGAATGTTTATGACGACTTTGATGCTTACATTGAAAGTTACATTTTTCTTTATATTAAATGACATTTAACTATGAAATATACAACAGCGAAAATGAAATTTAGTCATCGACGTGTATCAAAGTGGTATTTTCGACGTATATAGTATCGGCCTTCCGTACCTCGGTGGGCGGTAGGCAGAACGGTGGTGGGTGGGACCAGAACCCGGCCTCGGTGCACACGATGGACGACTCGCCCACTATGGCGAAGTTGGCGTCGCAGGCGAAGATCATCAGGTCGCCCACGGTGTACTTGCCGTGGTTGGACGAGGGCGACGTGAGGAGGCGCCCGTTCACTGGAATCATCGGGTCAGGGCAGTAGATCGCTGTGAAAAAATTAAAGGTTCGTGTCTTGTTTCAGGAATATCGTTATATTTTTATTTTATTATTTTCTTAGAACCAAAATCTGTCTCCAAATTTACCACCTTATTCAGACATTTTCATGGGCGTCTTGCAGGAAATTTTAAATCTAGTGTAAAGGTAATATTGCACTGGCGCGGCGCGACAGCGGAGAAGCGCGACAGAAGCGCCAAAATGTTCTCCGGAATCAATAGTGTCGCGCCGCTACCTATAGAGCGTCTTATTCCATATAACCAGATTAACCAGTGAAAAGAATATTTATCCAGTTTCAATCTAGATTTAATTCTCCAGCAAGTGGACCACAATATACAAAGTTGTCAAAAGTGGTTTGATAAAAGAAAACTAACAAGCATAAGAGTTTTTTCATAGCAATGAGAGGTAGGAATCAAATAGGATTGGTTCATTTGACGTGACTCGCGAAATGGCGCAAAATCTATAGGTCTATTTTTCTTCGCACACCGCTTACATGCCTCGCATAGCTCTGGTGGAAGAGCACCCTAAACGCGAAACGGCGCGTCATCCCAATGACCGTGTATTCATTCATCACCTCGGTGTAGATAAGTCGTTGACCCACGAAATTAATGGCAGTGTGGATGTTTAATGCAACTCTGCTACCCCCTCGGAGTTATAGCCGTGATTATACATGTACGAGTATGTATATAACAAATAGGTGAAACGGTGTTCACTTTGTTTTGCTTGTCTGTTCGCCCACAGGTTTCATAGGAACAATTAGATCGTACAGTTTTACTTACCGAGCCGAGCCGTGTGGTAGCGGCTCATTTAAAGAATACTACCAGTCCAACTCTTCCCTTGGGTGTCGTAAAGGCGACTAATCGACTTAAAACTGCACAAACATCTAATTGCTTATACCGCGACGCGCGGCGGCGACGGGCTCACCAGCTGTCACGCTGAGTGCAGTCACTGCTCGATGAAGCGCGGACTATCGCAGGGGACTGCTTTTGCGGTGCTTTTGTCTAGTCTCTGACCAACCCTTAGGGGATATTAGTCGTGATTATATGTATGTATTACTTACGTATACATTCCGGTGTTTCCCCAGACCAGCGACCGTCGAGTTCGCACTCTACGCCGGGAGCCCCCACGAGTCTGTAGCCCCACGCGCATTGGAACACGGCGCGCCCGCCCGACGACGAGTTGTACTCGACGACGCTCAAGTGCGGCCCCAACGATCGTAGCGAGGGACACAGTGTCTCCACACACGTCGGCGCAGGCGCAGACCAACGGCCTGCGATTGAGTTGGATCTTATTTAGAAACACCACATGATAATGATGATATTGGAATGGGCACGTGACCAGGAAAGTTTCATGAGAGTGGATGGAAGCAGGGAGAGGATTGATTGTGTGAATGAGGACAAAGTTAGGAAGAACACGAGAATATATTAGGTCCTTACCTATGAAATTGGTGTTTTGTATGGAGATTTTGGGGATGTCTGCATTTAACATACTAACATTTTATCAGTTTTCTTCACAACGACAAATCCAGAGATAATAATATTTGGCATGTATCATTAGACAAGCTTTAGCAATATGTGTGTGAACACGCTTGATAAAAATAATTCAACGTTTTTTATGTTAATGCAAATCAAATGATGTATTCGGGAGGCAGTTAACAATAACCGTCTTTGTGTCTAATTTTAACACAATCAAACTTACAAAAAATTATCAAATTAAATAATGCGAGCTCAAATATATGGTTTATTTTTAAAAGAGGCAATTATTTTATAAGAATGTTCTGAAACTTAATAGTTACGGACAAGTTGCTAAGACAGAATAAAAACACCAATTTCATAGGTAAGGACTCAATAGTTAGGTAGAGCACTAGCAATATCAAACAGCTTTCAGGTTAGAAGAGAAAGAACGCGGAAGACATGTTGCACTGACCATAAATATGATAAGGATGTAGTATCGCTATAACTTTTTATTGCTCGAACTAAACATTGATATTGAAAAAACTAAAGGACTAAAGGTTTTTGATAGTTGATATTGAAAAAAAAGTTTTATTATTTATCTATTGGATATAGTTAATCATTCTAAAGGGGCAATAAGCAGGAGTCACATAGAATACACGTGACATCAGTGAATTGTGTACCTAATAGCTCATTTTGGCTACCTAGAATTATTTTCCTTTACTTTTGTCAAATCTATGCTTTAACCTCTATCTTTTAACATATACCTAACATTACTTAAAGATAAACTAAAACTATATTATTAAATAGTTTTTGGCATGTACGTAAGGGTCGAATTATGTGCGTCCGCGAAATAAGAAGCAAATGTATCTCTGTCCGGTTAATCACGACGGAGCACTTTTGCCAGTTTGCTCGAAATTCCGGGTTTAATCTTGCAGGAAAACGGGGAAATAGATCGAGACGTCAAGCAAAGTATTAGCTCAGTCAGGATGGATGAAATGGCGACAGATCTCGAGAACTACATGCGACTCACGCATTTCCGCTAATAGATTGGAGGGGAACATATTAGGTTGGGGAAAAAGTCTTTTCGCATTATAGTATGTATAAACTTGTAATAAAATCTCTTTGGCTATACTATTTGTATCTGGCTGGTTTTGGTATCATTGAATCTAATGAAGAAATTCGATACATTTTAAAATTTTACTACAAAAAAGGTAAAAATGCAACGCAAGCCTCGAAAAAAATTTACGATGTTTATGGACCTAGTGCAGTGTCTGTGAGAGTAGCACAAATTTGGTTTAAGCGTTTTCAATCCGGAAATTTTGATGTCAAAGATGAACGTCGCTCTGGTCGCTCTATTACAGATAAAATGGATACCATTTTTGAAAAAGTGGAGCAAGATCGGCATGTCAGTAGTTACGACGTAGCTGAAGAACTGGGAATTGACCACAAAACAGTTTTGGCGCATTTGAAAAAAACTGGGTACACCAAAAAGCTCGACATTTGGGTACCTCACGAGCTCACTTTATTACGACGTAATGAAACCGAACCATTTTTGAAGAAGCTGATAACTGGTGATGAAAAGTGGATCACGTACGACAAGAACGTGCGAAAAAGGTCGTGGTCAAAGGCCGGTCAGGCTTCACAGACTGTGGCGAAACCCGGGTTAACTCGCAACAAGGTGATGCTGTGTGTGTGGTGGGATTGGAAGGGCATTATTCATTATGAGCTGTTACCACCAGGCAGGACCATCGATTCTGAACTCTACTGCGAACAACTGATGAGATTAAAGCAAGCAGTTGAGAGAAAGCGGCCGGAATTAATCAACAGAAGGGGTGTGGTTTTTCATCATGATAACGCTAGACCTCACACATCTTTAGCCACTCAGCAAAAATTAAGAGAGTTTGGCTGGGAGGTGTTAATGCATCCGCAGTATAGTCCTGACCTTGCACCTTCAGATTTCCACCTGTTTCGGTTTCTGTGGATGAAAATAGATTGCATGTGGATGTGGCCGAAATGCGTATGTTCAGATGGATGTGTGGGGTGACGAGGATTGATAGTGAGGAATAAGTATATCCGGGGATGCCTGAAAGTTGCTCCAGTGATAGACAAGTTGAGAGAAAAGCGGCTATCGTGGTATGAACATATTTTGAGAGAGTGAACATGTAACGAGAAGAGTTATGAATATGAGAGTGGATGGTAATGCAGGGAGAGGAAGACCGAAGAAGAGATGGATAGATTGTGTGAATGAGATGGCTAGAATGAGGGTGAATGTTGATATGACGTGTGATAGGGGAGAGTGGAGGAAAAAGACTCGTTGCGCCGACCCCAAATGAAATAGGGAAAAGGGCAGGCTAATGATGATCATATGAAAAACCAAATAACGGCCGCGCCGCTTCAAATAAATCGTTGCATACAGTTGCTTGTAATTTAGGCCGTTCGGTCGCGCAAACGCATAATGAGACCCTTAGTTGATTCCTGTGCCAAAAACATGGGGAGTAGGTATGTGCCGTAACACCACCACGCTGGCCCAATGCGGGTTGGTGGGTAGAAACGGTCACAAATGCGACCGGGACCAACGGCTTAACGTGCCTGCCGAAGCACGGAGGAGCTCGAGATCACAAAGTCTTGGTCACCCATCCACGGCCTGAGCGAAGGTACCTTTGTTTTCGATCTAAGCCAAAGCGCACTGACCACTACGCCACCGAGCTCCTGAAACTTTTGCTACTTATTATATAAACTTCGAGAATGCCTTTTTAAGGCACGTCAAACTTGGAATCTGTCATCGATCTCATCTTAGGTATAAATGTTGTATATATTATGCTAGTCTACGTACCGTCTCCCATGCAGGTGATGATGGCAGACCCGTTGAGGTGAAAGCCGGGCTGGCAGCTGAAGTGAGTGGTGTGACCCAACTTCGAACCTTGCGCGAACAGGCGCACGCGCGGCGACGTCACCGCTATCGGTGGGCATGCTACGTCTGGATTAACGATTAAAAATTATTGCCTTGAAATAATGCATATTTTTTTGGAATATTGAACTCTCTATCGTCGACGGTATAGACAGTGTGCACAGAAAGCCACGGTTGAAAGAAAAAGTAGACGATATATATTCGTTTGGTGTCGATATCATCATCGATTACGGGCTGAAAGAAAAATTGTGCTGAAATTTTTAAAAGTTTGTAATTTTATTGAATGTTCGTTTTATATTGGGTCCTTACCTATGAAATTGGCGTTTTTTTTTCTCTCTTAGTATTTTGTCTGTAACTATTAAGATTTAGAGTATTCCAAAAAAATAATTACCTCGTCTAAAAATAGACTATATTTTTGAGCTCTTTTCATTTGTTTTGATAATTTGTTGTAAGTTTAACTGTGTTAAAATTGGACACGGAGACAACTCTCTTTAAGTGCCTCCCGAATACATAATTTTATTTGCATTCACTTAAAAACGATAAAAAAAATTTATGAAGTGTGATATTACACATATTACTAAAGCTTGTCTAATGATAGATGCCAAATATTATTATCTCTGGATTTGTCGTTGTGAAGAAAACTGAAAAAAATTTAGTATGGAAAATGCAGAATTCCCCAAAATCTCCATACAAAACACCAATTTCATAGGTAAGGACCTAATATATATGCCTGAAATAAATAACAAACCTTATTATACAAAAATACTCAAACACTAATTTTATTAAATAATTACAGGTTATTTGTAAAACGATGAAGGTATAGGTTCATAGTTAAGACTCTCATCATCAACCTATGCTCGTCCACTGCTGGACATAAGTCTCCCAGCCGAAGATCGAGATAGATCGAAGATAGGGTGGCCGAAGATTCGCTCCACCGCTCTTGATCTTCGGATGTTCTCATTCAGTCCACTCCAGCCAACCTACGGATATCGTCATCCCATCTTATCACAGGCGGTCTCCCCTCAGACATAGACATAAATATTGTTTTTTAAGGTCATAAAAAAAATAACCTTGATCTATCAGAAATACATTTCCTAGGAATTGATCGTTCATTGAACCTTTTCCAAGATTTATACATCCGGTAACTTAAATTGCTGCCCAAATTATTCTTATGCAGCTCAACTTATTATTTTGCTGCCGAAATAATTATTTTGTTGACTAACTTATTATTTTTCTAACAAAGTAATTAAACGGCTGTCCCATTAATTACCTCTCGTTTAGTTTTCCCCTAGACCCGAATAAGATTCAATTTTTTTTATGAAGAACACAGCATGGTGCTATTAATTTATGAGTAGGCATATAAATTTAAATTGCTCTGTGAAATCTAACAAAAATTGGTATTGCACTTTTTCCTTATTATAACAATTGATAATGTTTCCAACTCATCTCTTCCCTTGGGTGTCGTAATAGGCGACTTAAAACTGCACAACATCCAATAGCTTTTAGCGGCGGGCTCACCACCTGTCACGCTGAGTGCAGTCACTGCTTGGTGAAGCGTGGACTATGGCAATGGACTGCTTTTGCGGTGCTTTTGCCTAGACTCTAACTAAACCTTAGGGGATAATAGTCGTGATTGTTAAATATTAAAGTTTAATAATAGTGATTACAAACTCACTAACAACTTTAATGAGCACTGTGTTGGTGTGGCCTCCGGGTGACGTGCAGGTGTACTGATCGCTGTGGCGCGCAGACATCTTGGTTAACGTCAGACGGTAGGACGTGTCTTTCTCTCCTTCGTCAGTCGACCACGCTGGAAAGAGACCACGTTAAATTACGCATTCTACACTCATGAACAAATTGAAGGACTTAGAAGTAGAACAATGTTGCGCTCGTAGTCCAATACAATGTAATTAGGTAATAAATATGTTCGCTTTGCTCGCTTGCAGTTTTACCTAACACTTATCACTTCGCTTGTCGTCTGCCTAACAAATACTGTCTTTTACTAAATAGTAGGCTTAAGAAAGGAAGGAATTCATTAGTTACTCTTAATTATTTTCAATTTATTATAGTTATGACGGGTACTGGAAAGACAGACAGGGATTGAAAACCGCCAAAATCGCAGTAAATATACTCGGTCTTTGTGACGGGTACGTATTTGAATGTCTAAAAACAATAAACCAACGTAATACCCTAGAAATCCCATAAATCTAAACTGTATGTGATATTGACTAAAAGACTTGCCTGCGGTGTGTTGCCCTGAAGCCTGCGTCCAGCTCCATTCAGGGTCGCCAAGAGCTCGAGGAGTTATGCAGTCGAGGCGCACCGAGCTCTCCGGATAGACGTACAACTCGCCGGTCGGCTGAACCACCGCTGAGCCACTCACTACAGTGTATTGAATTGTTGGGGGTGCGTCACCTGACAAGATAAATTGAATACATAATTAATTTATAGAGTATTCAGGCCCGGCGTTTTCAGGGTGTAGTGGCTTGCCTCTTGTTACGTGGGAACTTAATATTATTTTATCAGATGAAAAAAGTAGTTTAAAACTGGGGAGAGCTGACTGATCCTCATAATTCTCACATTTTATTTCAATTTATATCACTTGCAACATACGAGAGGGGCTAGTTACAGGGCCTATCATGATATTAGATAAGTTTGAACTGTTAAGGAGTCTACTATAGTGCGAGCGGAACTAGTTGGCCGCGCCTTAGGTATGTGAGCGGTGGGACGGAGAGGCGGGGGTGCTTGCTATTATTACTCAGTTCGGCGCCGTACTTCGCGACGGCAATACGTATTGAAAGTTCCGGCAACTTTAAACAAAACGCACATGAGATTGCAACAGCGAGATGGTTGGTTGGTTACCTTCATATTTTCATATACAACATTCATACATGCGGTCTTATTATCACCTGTAAAATTTGTCACAACTGTCGTGGGTACGCATTCTGGCATCTTTGGGGACCACTCTCCATTTTCACAGTGGAGAGTGCTGTCTCCTTTTAGCTTGTACAAGCCAAAGTGGAGACAGCGTGCAGTGATGACGGAGCCATGGGGGAATGGAGTATCTTTCTAAAATAAACATCACATTGTGAATATTTAAATTTGATATGCATTACTAAGAAATTCATAAGGAAATAGGATGTTATTTAAACGGTCAGCAAAATATTCGAATTTAGGTCAGCGAAAAAATACATTTGGTCAGCACAAATAACTAATTGGTCAGCAACTAATGGGCTTCAGATATTTCTAATTTGTCAGCAAAATAAATGTTTTCTCTGCTGCCAAATTGTTAAATATATTATGTTTTTATGACACAAATATTGTTTTTATGGGTCATAAAAAATAACCTTAACCTAATATCTATCAGAATACGTTTCCTATGTTCCTATTTTCTCGGTAACATATATATTGCTGCCCTAATAATTAGTTTGCAGGCCAAATAATTATCTTGCTGCCCAATTAATTATTCTGCTGACCAAAGATTTTTTTTTATAATTATATTGCTGACAAAATATTTGTTTGCTGACCAAATGATTTTTCGGCTGACCTTTTTGTTACTGACCAAATAGTTAAATGGCTGCCCAATAAATTACTTCCCAATGAAATATAGGGTAATTAATGTTATCTCTTGAAATTATAATAATTATGAATTATTGGTTATTAAATTAATCAATGAATAAAATATTTATATACATGCTGATAGTGAACAAAAATGATAACAAAGCCCTTTTGTCATAATGTACGTACGTCTATTGATGAATTTTTGAATGAGATCGCCAAAAGAGGGTGGTCATTACGGTACAAACATTCTCTTAATACTGGTTGAAAACGACCATCTGAAAAAACCATAATATAAAATTTCAAAGAAGATGCCGATATCTGTATGGAAGCATGCATTTCTTTGCTTTTACATGAAATAACCTTTGCTGGCTAGTTTATCGTTCAATATTTAAACATTGGTATACATACAGACGCAACTACTCGCCAAATTGCATCGAAAACTTTTGCAGCTACATGAAAATACAAAGTTTTGAAGAAATATACAAAAGTCACGATCCAGATTATGCTTTTAATATGTTCCATGATAATTTTTTATAATTGGTTTTTTCCAAAAAAAAGAGTAAAGATATGTTCTGGGAAAACGCCAAAATAGATCACGAAAGGAGTTAAACAATGCAGTAAAAGAAGGCGAAATTTGCTATGGAAATACAGACTCTCTCCGACACTAAAAAACAAAGAAGCTTTTGAAAATTATTCAAATAGGTATAAAAAAGTTTTAAAACTTACACGAAAAGCTCAAATTGAATATTTTATTGGAAAATTTAAGAACAAGTCCAAAGCCACATGGAAAATAATTAACCAATACAATAGCAGTGTGCCAAAATAAAAAATATTGCCAGTATTCTAAGGAAGTACGTAAAGATAACTAAAACTATTGATATAGCAAAATGCATTTAATGACTTCTTTATTGACTCCAGTAAAATTGACAACTCTTTTAAGCCCCTATTAAAATGTATTCAAATTCAAACCAATTCGATGTTTATGACTCCCGCTACAACTTGACATAGAAAACATTATTGATTCTCTAAAAAACACAATGAGTGTCGGTTATGATGACATTTCTACTAAAATAATAAAACATGCAGCAGCCCTAATAGCACCTGTATTATGCTACATTGTAAACTTATGCATAGAAAACGGACATTTTCCAGACAGGCTAAAGTTGACAATCATTAAACCGCTATTTAAAAAAAAAGGTGACAAAAGACTCGTAAAAGACTACCGCCCTATTGCATTAATGCCCATATTTTCAAAATAATTGAAAAAGTAATTTATAAGAAATTATATGAATATTTTGAAACGAATAATCTTTTTACAAATCATCAATATGGCTTCCGTCATAATAAATCTATTAACATGGCAATATATGTAATAAAAGAAAATATAATTTACAACGTTAATAAAAGAAAACCGGATGTAGCCATGTACATGGATATGTCCAAAGCATTTGACAACGTAAATTATAAAACTCTGCTCCAAAAACTGGAAATGTATGGAGTCAGAGGTAACGCCTTAAGACTTATTGAATCCTATTTAAGTAATAGACGACAAATAACTCAAATAAACCGAACAAATCTTAGAACTTGTCTCAACACTAATTATGCATCAAGTGAAAGAGTGGTAAAAAATAGCGTTCCGCAAGGAAGCATATTGGGCCCACTTCTGTTTATAATATATATAAATGACCTACCGAACGTATCTAACCATTTAATGACTATGTTTGATGACGATTGTACTATTTTATTTACTTTGGACAGTTTTGACAATTTAGGACAAGAAATTAATAATTCATTTAATTCCTTAATTGATTGGTTGACATCAAATAGTTTGACAATTAATTGAACAAAAACATGTATAATAAATTTTAAACAAAGAAATAACCACCCCTTAGATTTACGTATAAATTATTTAGGGGAATCGGTAGAGGAAGTAGAATTCACGAAATTTTTAGGTTTGATTGTAGATAATAAATTGACTTGGAAAACCCATATTAATTCGTTAATATAGAAATTAAATCAATTCTCCTATGCATTGCACAAATTAAGAAACGTTGCTAATATAAATACCACTTATATGTTGCATCGACCATAAGATATGGTATAATGTTCTGGGGAAATAGTACAGATAAGCAAACTGTCTTCAGAGCTCAAAAAAGATGTATAAGGTCGATGTTTGGACTGATTCTTACTATACCGTCGATTTATATAAGTGAAATAGCTAACTTTGTAAGGAAATATCCAAACTGTTTTGAGACACATCCGACTGGGTCGCCTCGTGAAGGTAAACTTAAAGTTACAGAAACGTGCAGACCCTTACTACATAAAATAAGTGTGAGCTGCATGGCACCCATTATTTATAATAAAATTTCACAGGGTGTACGGGATATAGTTCACAATAACAGATTTAAAACTGCACTCAATGGCTTCCATACCAATAAAGCATATTATGACTTAAATTTATTTTTAAGCGATAAGATGGATGACATGTGAGTTATGAATATGAGAGTGGATGGTAATGCAGGGAGAGGAAGACCAAAGAAGAGATGGATAGATTGTGTGAATGAGGACATGGCTAGAATGGGAGTGAATGTTGATATGGCGTGTGATAGAGGAGAGTGGAGGAGAAAGACTCGTTGCGCCGACCCCAAATGAAATTGGGAAAAGGGCAGGATAATGATGAAGATGGATGACATGACATTAATTTTGTAACATTTTTCTTTTTTTTATCTAATTAATCATCATTTAAATTTTATTTTCGAATGTAATCAATGTTATTATCAATAATGTTCATATGCCTTATGGTGAATCATGGTTGTACATACTCAATTATTAACACCATCATTGTAATACCCATGTTTTATGAACTAATAAATGAATTAAATATTATAGGCATAAAGCTTTTTTGTTTTCCAATCCGCATTTCTGAGATATTTCTCAAAACTGTATGTAAAAAAAAGGGACTAAACACTTTATGAGTTAAACTTGATACATACTTACATACCTATTATTTACGTATGTGAATATGAAATTATTCGAAACAATAAAATTCATATTTCCTTCATTTTTACTATTTAGACATCAAATGAAAAATCCTGAATAATCTTGTAAACAATGATACTGATTGATTATAAATTCATTGTTTAGGATTTTTCATATTAACAATTATTTATGGTTTTTATATCATAATTAGTTTCGTTTGTATCTTAAATCAATCGATAAGTAAATAGGTCAATCATTTAAACTCTGAAATCTATTTTAGCTGCGAAATCGAACATAAGATTTTTTACATATCATCATAACTTAGGATATCAAATGAAAAATCATTTCAATCATCGTCAATAATGAATAGTTCTGCCGTTGATTTTTTACTTAGAATTCAAATACAATAGAAACTCAATTATCTGGACCTCAACTACACAGATTCCCGATTATTAATATCCTATCCTTTCAATAGTTTGTTTGTTTGTATGCATCAGCACCATGTGACAAAAGGCCACAGTAGAGTCAATTTGCAAATTTTTGCTCATTGTGTTGGAGTTTAATAAAAAGCTACTCTGAAAATTTCAACTCCCTAGCTGCTCAGGAAATGTTTAAAAAAAGATAGCAATATTTGAGGGCAAACAAACATACAAACAGTGTCAAGAGTAAAACATAATACTAGTATTGACTGGCCTGGAGTTGATGAACAAAGTGGTCCAACCCAGTTGCCATCAATACACTTTATCTTGCATATCAGTCTTTCGTTTAGTGGCCCAATAAGACCTGGAAACTTCACCTGAAAACATTCATAGTGTCAGAAATTAACATTTAGTATGAATCCACTTACACCTCCTATGCATGTTTATTTATTGAATATCTACCTCAGATATTTTTGAGAAATCTGTCCTAAATCTTGTGATGTCCAAATTGTCATCTATACTCTTTACATCCGGAAGGGAACATTTAAAATCATCTGAAATACAATAAAAGCATACAAATTATTAGCATGCTCGAACTGTAGTCATTATGTTTAGTGGTATGTGACATCTGTTTTGGCAGTTGGAATTTTGAATTACAAAGTGGTTACAGTTTTTTATATAATATACTGGCTGTAAACAGCAATAGGCTTGCACCTTTTACGTGGGATCCACAAAAAAACCACCAAAGTGTGGATGTATAATACACCTCTGCCTAACCCTTCTGGGATACATGCATGTTAATATGTGTATGTATAAACAAAAGTAGTATAAATACAATACACTAAATATATCTTACGGAGAAAAAACCAAGTGATAAGCATAGAACTCAGATTTAGGTTGGGGCTTTTCATGCTGTAGTCCAATTAACAGGTACTTATTCACTTAACAACTGGGGCGCTGGATAACTAAGCAGAGACAAAATGTACTGACCTTGTGAAAAAGTTCCATCATCAGGATTGCCCAAAGCATTTGATACAAATAAAACACAAATCAGTGAAAAAAGCATTTCAAAGATAATTTATTTGTTTCTTAATGAACAAAACTTATACACAGGCCAATTTTATCGGTTTTAAGGGGAATATTAAACGAAATACATTTTACTTATTTTAAAATAGTTTTTCCACAAAATTTATTATTAAAAAGTGGACCTCGGAACAAAAATAGCCGCGGAAACTATTAAATTTTAACAATAAACCAAAACACAATTCTGACTGGGCAATACAATAAGACTGACAGTGACATGAGTTGTCAAAATTTTGATTGTTGTTGTAAAATTCTCTTTTTTTTTTTTTTTATATTCAGTTTTACGGCTCTGGTTGCAAGACCTTTTAAGCCACACGTTTACAGTAGAACACTGAACTATCCAAACACGAGAAATCACTATTTACACGTTTACCGTAGAAAATGTCAAATTGTCAATCTTCCTCATCTTCATATTCTTTATCTCAACAGTTTAAATTTTCTGTAAAGTTTGTAACACATATTTATAAATTGGTTTATAATTATTAATATTCCTGAGTAATGTTTGTAAGTTTCGGGGAACATCATCTTGACTCTCAATGATTTCTGATGCAAGTAAAAGCCGCTGGATACCATATTTTTTGCATTTGAAGAAGATATGATTTAGATCTTCGTTTTCTTTGCAGTCTGGGCAGTTTGGGTCGGTTTCCATTTTAAGTCTATGCAGGTGAGTGCGAAATTGACCGTGGCCAAATCTCAATCTGTTAATAAGTGTTACAAATTTTCTGCTGTCGACAGATCTATGATTCCACCAAGGTTGGGCGGGCAAGCTTCCTTGGATTGCTTTGTACCATGATCCTTTTTCTTCGCTGATCAATGCCCAGTATTCTTGCCAGTATGCCAACAAATTCTTCCTCAACTTTACATGGAAATCTGTGAATGGAACTCTTAACGACGACGTATGATCTTCATCTGGTATGTTTCTCGCTGCTGCATCTACTATCTCATTTCCAGTTATGCCTCTATGCGATGGTACCCATAAGAAATGTGCCTCTTTGCCTTTTTTACACAAATCATATAAAAGCTGCTTTATATTAAAAATTATATAGCATGAGTCAAATCTCCATTTATCACTCTCAATTGATTTGATCACACTTTGAGAATCAGATAATATTAAGAAATGATATCTAGTATGTACATTGGATATATACAACAAGGCCTGATAAATAGCATAACATTCTGCTGTAAATACACTACAATCAGAAGGAATCTTAAAACATCTACTTATTTTAGTTTGAGAGTCATAGTAAGCTGAAGTTACACTATTATCAGTCTTGGATCCATCAGTATATAACTTATAATAACACTTACCATCTAAAAATTTTACCATATCTAAATTATTACTAATAACATTGCTACATACATTTATATTACAATTTATAATTGCGTTGTAATCTATTTTATACAATGGCCAAACTTTATCTATATACAAATTTTCACAGAATTTATGAACATGAACAATAATTGATGGTATTTCAGGGGTGTATTTAGTGGTTATAGTATAAATATTAATATATTGCTCCCTAGAAAGGTCTTGTAATGATTGAGGATATAACACTTTGTTTAAAACACATGAATTGTTAGATGATACCAGTTTTAAGCAAAACCTTTCTGCTAATTCTAATCTTCTAAATAAAAGGGGTGGTATACAAGCTTCACTTTGCATGACATGAATGGGTGTTGAACACATAGCACCAGTAATTATTCTCAATGCTTTGTTCTGTATTATGTCCAACTTGTTAAGCAAAGTTTTACTAGCATTCATATATGCTAAAGTACTGTAATCAAAATGACTTCTAACAAGACTCTTGTAAAGCATAGATAAAATTTTTGGATCAGATCCCCAATGTACACCTGCTAAAGATTTCAGAATATTAAGGTTTCTTGAAGCACTGCCTATAATTTTGTTAATATGACTATTGAAGGATAATTTAGAATCAAGTTCAATGCCAAGAAACCTATGTTCCGACACCAGAGGAAGTGAATTATTATCATACATTATATTTCTACTAATGCTAGGAACTTTCTTTGAAAAAATCATTGCTGAACTTTTTGAAAAACTTATTTGTAACTTTAATTTATTAGAATAGAAATTGTGTACTTGCGATAAGCCTATATTTAGTTTGTTAATGGCAATATTTACATCTTTATGTACAGTATATACAAGAAGATCATCTGCAAATTGTAAAAAGTGTACATCTTTCTCTTTCAGAAATTGTTTCATTTGGCATGTATATATGTTATATAATAATGGAGATATGGTTGCCCCTTGCATAGTGCCTTTATATACTTTTCTAGGTCCATGAATTAAATTATTATGCCTGATGTACATAGTACGTTCATGTAAAAAATTAAATACCCATTTACAGATTTTTTTTGGAACACCAACTTCATAAAGTACTTGAACAAGCACAGAAGGATCAACATTGTCAAATGCACCCTGAACATCCAAAAAAGCACAAACAGTAGAAGAATGATTAATGAAAGATTTTCTTATATCAGAGACTAAAGCTGTGAAGCTCTCTGTGGCACTGTGTCCTCTACGGAATCCAAATTGCTCGACAGGTAAAATATTATTTCGTTCTACATAGTAATCCAATCTTATTTTTAACATATTTTCAAACACTTTACCTATACAAGAAGATAGAGAAATGGGCCTATAAGAATTACTATCATGCACTGGTTTATTTGGTTTCACTATTGGTATAACACATTGTGTTTTCCATGATATAGGAATTATTTGTGATGCCCAAAGTACATTATAAATATGGAGAAGGACTTTTTGAGCATTTATATGTAATTTTTTTATAAGCTTATATGTGATATTATCTAGACCTGGTGAAGTATCTTTTCTAGAATGTAATGATGTTTTAAATTCAGACCATGTAAAAGATTGTTGCAAAAAAAATGTATCAGACTGATCATCATTTTGAAATATAGAATTTATTAAATTGGTATCTTTATCTTTTTCAGGTGGGGATAAAGGAGCATACTTGTTGAAGAAAGATGGAAGCCACTCATCACTTTTACCTTTGACTGGTGTTGCAGCTCTTTTAAATCGCCTTATGTAATTCCATATAATGCTAACTGGAGTACATCTATTAAATGATTCACATAACTTTAACCAACTATTCTTTTTTTTCTGACTTAGTAATTTTTTTTTAAATGCATCTACTTTTTTGTAATTAATATAGTTCTCAATAGATGGATTTGATCTATAAAATTTTAAAGCTTCTTTGCTATTATTAACAGCTGCTTTGCAATCATCATCCCACCAAGGGGCTGGCGATTTCATTCTAAAAGTAGAATCTATTTTAAATTTTGGTATGTGTTTCTCTTTTAATTGATGTAAAATACTACAAAATGTTTCATAGGCAATTAAGGGGTCAATAGGATCACAAATTATGTAATTAAAAGCTGTTTCACTATCTGCAGAGAATTTAACCCAGTCAGCCTTATTATACAGAAAACATTCGCTTGGCAACCCTACAGTATATTTGTCCACATTAATATGTAAATCTGTAATAGTTGGATAATGATAACTACCCATTGGATCTGAGTGCACATACCAGTCACATAGTGCTATCATCGAAGAGCTTATACATGAGACATCAATAGCTGAAGAATTACTTGATGACCTGCCTACAGTAGTTGGAGTACCAGTATTTAAAATACAAAGATCACAATCCTCAAACATATCAAATAAGTCATTGCCTCGTCTGCTGGAGCTGTGACAACCAAATGCAACATGATGAGTATTTAAATCTCCAGATATCATCAAAGGTCTTGGCAAACTATCGACAATCCTCTTCAACATAGATATTTGAAACCAAGGACGGCCCTCTTTTGGAGGGGGACAATAGATGCATAATATTGTCAAATTGCCTATATTGGTACTTAAAGTAACTGCTATTGTTTGTAACTGATCAGTGAATGGTGTAGAAATAACAGTATGTTTAAAACTATTTTTAATTAAAATGGATACTCCACCTCTATTATTAGCGCCAATTTTATTAATTGCATTATATCCGCCAATTTTAAAATTACTATCAATTCTAAGCCATGTTTCATTTAAGAGGCATATATCTATATCCTCTTTCTGTAAAAAATCTATTAGTAAGGGCTTCTTATTAAAAATACCTTCAACATTATACTGTGCTATCCGTAAAAAACTTTTATCCATTAAGATGACTGTGGAGATTTAAATGTTTGAATCAAAACTTCTTGTATAACATTACTTGTTATCGCCCTGTTTTCATTGCCTATTGCTATAAGGGCACCTACTAATCCCTTACGAATATACTCGTTTGAAATGATTGCATCAATTAAGTCGTCATTTGAAATTTTGGGGACATCTGAATTATTGGAATTAGTTATTATAGACGTGGACTTGGAGCCAGAGTTTGGTAGGACCTTAGAGGTTGTGGGTTTAGCATTATAGTTTTGAGTCATTTTCGTTAACTGAATCATTTTGTTAGTGTTAGGCAATGTTGGAAATTCAGAGTGATAGCTTTTGTATAATAAATTGTCTCTATTTTTAGTGATAACGTTGGCATATGTAGATTTATTTTTCCTTTCCTCAATTTTTTGTTTTTTTATTGGACAATCCCTTGAAATAGAAAGATGTGCCCCCTGACAATTTACACATTTAATGTTTTTATTGTTACAGCACTGAGAGAAATGATGCTCCTCTGAGCAGATAGAGCATTTTTGAACTGCCTTACATATTTTAGCGCCGTGGTTAAATCTGAAGCATTTATAACACTGCAACAGAGGTGCATTATACTCGTGCACTCTAAAACGAAATAAATCAAGGTACACATGCTCTGGTAAAACGTTAGAGAAAAATGTAACGCTTACGCTTTGGAAAGGCTTAATTTCGCCATTGTCTCTTTTAGTGAATCGGCGTATGGCAACAATTTCAAATGGGGAAGACAATTTTTTGAAAAGTTCTTCGTTACTGATGCTTACTGGAACAAACCTCAAAACACCAGTCTTTTCAACCGCAGCCGCAGGAATATATGCCTTAAAATTATGTTTGTTCAAAAAGTCGTCGTTCCGTATAAAATTGTTGGCATTACTCGCTTGCAAGAAAGACACACAAATTTTCGTAGGGTTCACTCGCTTGATATTAGAGATACCCTTAATATCGTTCTTAAATAAATTGGTGGTTAATATGGGATTTTTATTACCCAACTTTTCATTATCTTTACAGCTCTCTACATATACTGAATGTTCGCCACTCACCGCGTTTTCAGGAAACAACCGCTTATACCCTGGCTTAATATATGGTTTGTAATAATTGTCCTCAAATCCAGTAGCGCTCGCTCTGTTGGGGACCTTCCTTTTCTCAGTTCCGCCGGGCGGGGGCTCACCATCCCCGTCCGGCATTTTTATGGGCGTATGTACAGAATACTATGCTATTATACTATTTACAATAATATACAACGAAAAATCAATAAAATAAACTATGAAAACTAATTTTCAATAAAACGCGCCTATCTCATCCAAAAGCCCGCCAATCTCTCTCTGTCTGTAAAATTCTCCCATGTAGGGAAGACAAAGGGAACAAAGCCCATACAGCCAAGTCTTCAGTATTTTATTTCTTCACAGTTTACATTGAAATGCTAGTGTTATGCATTTCAATGCATCTTGGGAGAGTTTGACGACAAACGATCGATGGCAGACACTGTGGTGCTACTTGGATGAGGTGGATTACCACGATAAAAAACTCATCACTTTTCACACCACTTGACGCTTATTTCGATAATCCTCCACATTGCACATCATCACAGACACTTATTACACAAAACTACACTGATTTTACGTAACAATATCCACTCCGAAACAATATTACAATTATCGAAATAAAAATCACGTCCGCCATTAGTCAAATGCCGCCAAACTCTCCAACTAGAAGTTGTTGAAGCGGGAAACCACACAGTGGTCGGTTCAGTTTAAAATACTTTTCTTCAAGCATTTTTAATGATCTAAACGTTCCAGATATTTTTTTTGTTTGTGCCATGCCCAGTAATTTTATTTAAATCTAATACTATGATTTTCAGTCCATCCATAGCATAGATCTTAAATAGGTTACACTAGGGTTCGGGTCAGCGTCTCAAAAACGAGTTCGATTGTGCCAACATGCAAGCGTGCGACTAATGGGTGTGCGTTGTCCCAGCGGAAAAAGTTAAAATTTCTTATTTTGATTTATACAGGTTTTCAGTGTATGACATCGTGAAAATGTGTATGATATGTAAAAATTTGTTTAAACAGCAATTGAGGAGTTATTATTCAAAAACTGATTCCGCTAGGACAACGTTGTCCCAGCGGAACTTTTTTTACATAATGGAAAAAAAAGAAAAAAAGTTTATTCAAAAATTTGTACATGACCCGAGGTAATTGTGTGTATATAAATAAAACTTGTGCGACATTAAACTGCGAAGATATTCAAGTTTCCGCTGTGACAACGTTTTGCCATGTGCTAGATTTCATAGAAATCACTTTTATGCAGAGCTGTCGATTTTTCTGAACATTGTTTAGAATTTGTTTATTATATCTGTCTAAACAGCTTTTCGAAAAAACACATCGTTCAGAAGATAAAAATATAAACGTAAAAGAAGGTTATTAGGACCTAGCACTTAAAGTATGCATTCTAGACTATATTTTATAACGTTTATACATATCTTGGAAGAATCTTTAACATTGTGCCGAGTACCATTGATGTACTCTTAGTAATTAATGCGCTATACGATAAATTTGCCAGGCTGGATAACAGTTTTTTATGCAGTCTAATTGCATGGGATTTTTTAGCAAATGCATTATGAAACTAATTTCAATAATTTGTTTATACTTTCAACTATTCACGTGTAAAATTTCGTCTAATTAGACTCAATAATTTAGGAAATACAGTGAAATACCTAACAACCTCCAAGTCCGTACATAACCCGACCAAATTCAGGTGGCTATGAAAAAGCGACCTTGCGATGTATTTGAGTGACATTCTAAAATTTACAGCATAATAGCGAGATATGAATAGGTACAGGTGGTCACACAATTTTCTGATAAAGTTAAATATATTTTTTCTTCAACGCACAGCACTTAAAAAAATATTTTTTAAAGAAGTTTTTTATGAAGGAAAAAACTTAGTTTAAGTAAATTGCGTATGAGTAGTGGACCAACCAATTAATATATTTAGATAATAATGATAGGTTAAAATTTATGATTTATTACTGGAAAGGATAATATAAATCATAATACGAAACAGAGAGGCCATCAGTTCTGGTTAATTAGATGAAAGGTTATATCGAATATATACTGGGGTATTTAACATCTGCATGATACTAATCGTTGCGGCATTTGGATTTTTTTAATAGTTTCGAGATCAAATTGTAGGGTACCTAATCTCAAGCTTTTAGTTTATGTGTTGTTGGGCGAATCTATCCAAATAGGTTTTCACCTCCTTAGAGCTACTTGCAGAAAAGATTAAACCTAGTTTAAATCTCGATTTTGTAAATATTTGACATTTCAGCCAAATGAGAATTTTACATTATGGCTTTAAATTGAGCATGGATTATACATTACATGATAGTAGGCTTAACTTTAAGTACCTACTTAAATTTTTTTTCTGTATTCCATTACAAAACAACCTAATTCAATTATTATTAATGCGTGATTTTGTGATCCATGGTTGTGACTCTGTCTACCCAGGGTGGATATAGGATCAAATAAATAAACATATATGTTGTCCAACTCTGATAGACTTTAAGTGAAGGAATTGCTGTATAAATATCGACAAGCGTCTATCCTCGAAGGATTGAGCAGAGAATTGGTAATAATATTGTTATTTGTCCAATGTATCCTGAGTTAGGTAAAGATTTATAATTATTAAATACCTAATTATTGCAACAAATATTGTCAATCTATAAAGTTTTTGGAGTCATGTGTTAAGAAATGTGATGAAGTTTTTAATTTCCGGAAAATAGATGCTGATACTGTAATAAAAGCGTACAAATCACTTAATATGAAAAAAACAGAAGACCTGTGGTGACTTTCTGTCACAATTATTAACTCTATAATACATGTTATAGCGTCACTCTTGTCCCTTATATTTAATAACTGCATTGATGAGGGAGTTTTTTCAAATTTAAGGAAATTTAGTAAAATCTTACCACTCTTTAAAACAGGAAGTAGGAGTGACCCAACAAACTTTCGACCTATTTTGCCATCCCTTAGTAAAATATTTGAGAAAATTATGCTTAATCAGCTATTGGCTCACTTTACAGTAAACAATTTATTTCATAATTCACAGTTTGGATTCACTAAAGGTAGAAATACAACAGATGCCGGACTGGCGTTAATGAAACATGTCCTTAATGAGTAAAAAAGATGCTGTAGGGATCTTCTGTGACTTGTGCAAAGCCTTTGATTGTGTTGACCATAAAACTCTTAAATCTAAACTAAAACATTATGGTATTTCAATAAATCCACTAAAATTAATAGAATCATATTTGAGCGACAGAAATCAAACCGTTGTTATATATAAAGCTAGGTCTTCAGGGACCCCGATGATCAACATCGGCGTACGTCAAGGGTCAATATTAGGACCTCAGTTATTTTTAATATACATAAATGACCTAGCCTACTTTACTAATGATTTATGTAAAACGGTACTATTTGCAGATGATACTTCAATAATATTTGATATTAATAGAAATGACAACAATTATAACGATGTCAATAGCACCGTTAGTAAAGTGATCAGTTGGTTCAATAATAACAACTTATGTTTAAACGCGAAAAAAACAAAATGTATTAAATTTTCATTACCCAATGTAGGACAAGTAGATACAATTATAAAAATTAATGATCAAGTGTTGGAATGTGTTGAATCCACATTATTTCTAGGCATTACAATAGACTCACGCCTACAGTGGAATCCACACATACTTACCTTATCAGAAAGACTTAGCTCCACTGCCTTTGCAGTAAAAAAAATCAGACTCTTGTCTGATGTTGAAACGGCAAGGCTTGTCTACTTTAGTTATTTTCATAGTGTGATGTCGTATGGCTTGTTGCTATGGGGGTCAATGCAGCTGATATTGCCAGCCATAATTTAAATACTAGAAGCAAAAATAGACTTGCTGTGCCTGTCTTCAGACTGCGTAAAACAAATCGCTCAATTATTGGGAAATGTAAGTATACAATTTTATAATAAAATTCCACCAAATATAACACAACTGCCTTTTCATAAATTTAAGCCTTATATTAAAAAAACTTTAATGAAAAAAGGCTATTATAAAATCCAAGATTATCTAGAGGATAAAATAGTGTGGAAATAGTTATTTGCTATCGTTTGTCATCATAGAGGCATGTTATTTTGATGGATTAATGGAAATTATGTAAAACATTTAATAATGACAATAATTATATGATTGGCTATTTTAAAAAAAGTGGCTCATGAGTTTCTTGCCGGGTTCTTGTCATGAAAAGCCTTACTCTCGGAATCCGGCCGCTTGTATCAATTATAACCACACTCTACTCCACACTATACTCTGTGGTTGTACTTGCCGCAAGCGCTCGTGGTTATTAACCTTAATTTAGAAATATACTTTTTATTTAAATATATAATTTTATACAATTTATAAACTAAAATATTGACGTTTTTAAGTGCCCAAACCTATGAAATAAAGTAATTTTTGTTTGTTTGTTTGCTTTTTATTCCTACTAAAACAGGCAGATATTTATTATATCCTATCAGGTAAATTTATATTATATACATATGTAATCACCAGGACTGTCCACCGGATGGGGGCAGAGTTGGGGTCGACGCCATGAATATACCCAACCCAATTTTGGAGATTTTATCAACTAAAGTTCAAAATAAAGAAACTTCGAATTTGTTGTCAATTATCTATGTAATAATAATATTTTTATTAAAATGTCTTTCCTAAGCTAATGATTTATTTATAAGTACCTACTTTATTATTAATAATTATTTTGACTCACATAAAAACTCAGTTGTTTTTTTAACACTTTTGCACACAACTGTACAAATAACAAAAACATAATACGGTATATTTTAGAATGTCACTCAAATATATCGCAAGGTCGCTTTTTCATAGCCACCTGAATTTGGTCGGGTTATGTACGGACTTGGAGGTTGTTAGGTATTTCACTGTATTTCCTTAATTATTGAGTCTAATTAGACGAAATTTTACAGGTGAATAGTTGAAAGTATAAACAAATTATTGAAATTAGTTTCATAATGCATTTGCTAAAAAATCCCATGCAATTAGACTGCATAAAAAACCGTTATCCAGCCTGGCAAATTTATCGTATAGCGCATTAATTACTAAGAGTACATCAATGGTACTCGGCACAATGTTAAAGATTCTTCCAAGATATGTATAAACGTTATAAAATATAGTCTAGAATGCATACTTTAAGTGCTAGGTCCTAATAACCTTCTTTTACGTTTATATTTTTATCTTCTGAACGATGTGTTTTTTCGAAAAGCTGTTTAGACAGATATAATAAACAAATTCTAAACAATGTTCAGAAAAATCGACAGCTCTGCATAAAAGTGATTTCTATGAAATCTAGCACATGGCAAAACGTTGTCACAGCGGAAACTTGAATATCTTCGCAGTTTAATGTCGCACAAGTTTTATTTATATACACACAATTACCTCGGGTCATGTACAAATTTTTGAATAAACTTTTTTTCTTTTTTTTCCATTATGTAAAAAAAGTTCCGCTGGGACAACGTTGTCCTAGCGGAATCAGTTTTTGAATAATAACTCCTCAATTGCTGTTTAAACAAATTTTTACATATCATACACATTTTCACGATGTCATACACTGAAAATCTGTATAAATCAAAATAAGAAATTTTAACTTTTTCCGCTGGGACAACGCACACGACTAATGGTATTAAATATTGTAAAAAGTATAAATTGGACGGAATGTTGTAATTTTTCTGAGTAACTAATATTTGATATTAAAGAAAAGTTGATCGAAAATATTTTAAAACTAAACTATTTACTTTAAAATATTTTAAACTATATTTAAATTAACTACATTACACTTCTACGATTTAACGATTCCAACATAGGTTGGGCGAGTCATTAGGTGTTATTTAAACGATTAGCAAAATATTCGAATTTTAGTCAGCAAATATAATAAGCGTAGACAGAATCTTCTCTGTCTACGATAATAAGGCTCGATTTGTTGAAAACTTCACACCGATCGAAAGGTTTCATTGTGAAGATTATTTTTTTAAATAACATAATACTTATCAGAAATAAAAGAAAGACCATGAATTTCCACATTTGATGTGAAATTTTCAACAAATCGAACCTTATCCTGAGCCGAAAGACGGGTAAATTATTTTGTCTATCGCAATGCGGTCGACTGATTTAAAAGAAATACGTAATTCGAAAATGTGTTCTATTTTAAATTTTTTATTATTTTGTTTCTGTGATTTTCATTGTAGGATTTTTGCATTCTGATATTATATTTTGACTTTGATCAACTTTATATTAAAAATTCATGGTCTTCCTTTTATTTCTGATACTATGTTATTCAGCACGAAATAATCTTCACGATAAAAGCTTTCCATTGGTATGATAAAGTTAGAGGGTAATTATTTTTCTCGTGTAACGGGTTCGATTCCCGGTTCAACCATGTAATTATTTAAATATCTATGAATGCCGTTTAAATTGGTTTTTGAAATTCAAATAATGTCTTCTTTGGGTAAAAAGTTATATCTGCAATATTTAAGATACTTTCCCTCGATGAGGCATAGCCGTGGGACGCCCTGTATATTGCTGCACAAATAATTATATTGGTGACAAAGTGTTTGTTTGCTGCGCAAATTATATTTCGGCAGTTTTATTTGCTGACCAAATAATGAAAAGGCTGCCCAATTAATCATTTACCAAAAATTTTTAGGAGAGTACAACCAACCTACATTATATGACACTTTTCTACATAAATTCTATCTAATATATACATATTATTATTAATTAATTCTGGTCTACCTCAAAGTAATCAGATTATCTACTCTGAGTTGCCTTCACACTCAATGTCTTGATTGCATTACAAAAGTTATAGAAAAATAAAGGTAAATTAAAATATCATATGAATGGTAATTTTTATATTTTAAAATGTGATATACATACTTGTTATTAACTGCAAGTCTAGAGAAAGGCGTATTTCATACACCTACCCTAAATAAAATTATGTAAAAGGGGATTATATCAAACATAATAAAGTGAATCTAAAAATCCATTTCAAAATTGTAATAAATATCTTAATCAGATGAAGTGTTCAGTTCTATGGTTTCGTTTAGGTCTTCCATCCCATCTATTTCTGCCATTTCAAGTTCTGTGTTGTTCCTTGCAGGTGAATATGTTGTTCTGAGTTCCTCTTCCTCATCTTCGTCATGAGATTCTTCAGATTCGTCAGACTCATCATTTCCTAGAAATGAGTTGTATTTTATAAAATAGGTATGAATTATTTTAATAAACCCAATTCTCAACATTACTTACAAATATTACTAAATAGATAACAATTAAGCTATGAGTTAAATAATAGTGATCTAATTAAATGAAATAGGTTCTAAATATATATTTTAATAGATACTTAATCAAAAGTAAACAAATACAAATCTTTATTGCAGACCAAGTGCAGTAACAAACACCAGAAACAAGCCCTTAATACAGTCGCCCTTTCTGCACACAACAATAATAGTTAATAAAAAGTATGATAGGTATTTGGATAAGTTATTCCTTTCTATTTTGGGAGTTGTAAGCAATAAGCATCCCTAATTCATTCTCCGTAAGTACTAAAATCAATTCACCACAAACACTGGTGTTCGCAAACAAAAGTTGTTTCTATTGTCGCGTTTTGTGCCTCTGATATTCAATAAATCTAATAATATGTATTATTAAATTTACCATCTTCTTCATCAGTATCTGCTTCTTCTTCCATTGGTTCAGGATCTGTTTTTCCTAAGGGCACCCTCTTCATATATTGTTTCCCGATGGAACTTAACTACGAAACAAAATAATTTTAATCCAACAAGCCCAAAAAAATATTTTTTTATTAACAACATTAACTCAAAGAACGAGTTTTCTTCTTAGGATTGCATAACATGTACTTGTTTATTAAATGAAAATATTACCCAACGTTGATTATCTTGTTCTAACACTGTTAATTCTGCTTCTTCGTCGCAGGGACTATCTGAGTTAAACCAAAAATCTGCTAAGCGCGGAGCCGTTACTGGGAATGGTACATTCATCGTCTCGTATAACAATTTTCTTGATAATTGTCTATATTTTTATTTAATTCGACGAAATGTTTCCGATTTAGATGCCAGCGGCGCCGAGATAGATATAAACTTTACATTGTACTACCTTCAATGCGAGCAAAAATCAATAGACGACTGTTTCACAGATTATGTGAATAAGATAATAGGGCCGATTCTGTAGATTCACAAACTAAACATTAGCCTTCTCTAACTATATGGAGAAGATAAGGATAGATACACAATTAAGTTTAGTAGTTTGGTTTGTTTGTGCCGAAGGAATCGGCCCTATTAAGAGGTTTTAAAAATTTTACACTGTCTTGTGCGCCGCCTGCGGCCCGGGCCCTGTCTGTGTCCTCATAAAACGTGATTAAATCTATAACATTGATCTCTTTGTTCTTTGCTCATAGCCTAAGCCCACGAAGCTCACAGCTGATGAGCTGACAGTGACAGCCAGTGACAGCCTGACAGCTGTCTGCATGCTGTCTGTCTCCTCACTGAGTGATCGTTGCATGAATTTCATTGATTGTGGTGTTATTTATAATTGTGCCTTATTGGCGATTTCAATGTAAACAATGTTTTTTGTGAAAGTGGTAGCATTCATGCAATTAATAATTTTTTTAAATAGATCATGTCACTGTGAATTATCTGACGAAAAAGATAAGTGGCCTACTGTTGGTATATCAATTCTTGTTCGTAATAAAGCTCATACGTTGCCGTATTTTTTAACATGCTTAGAAAATTTGAATTATCCTAAGGACCGATTATATCTTTGGTAAGATGACGCTGTTTTTGCAGTTTTAATTTAATTGACCAATTCCTTCATCAAAATAACCTATTTGTATTTCTTCTATTATCAGTTATCACCTACCACTGATTACACATACTTCGGTATGATTTCTGTATTAATTTTTATGACCACAATTTTATGATTAATTGTAGGATATTTAGTGACTACAATGGCGATAATAGTATTGAGATATTAGAAAAATGGGTGGAGCTACATGCTTCAGAATACAATGGTGTATTCTTAACCACTAATAGCACAAGTGGAGTTCTCCATCCAGACGAGAAACAGTCCACACACTGGAGTCCAGCTCATTTCAGACACATAATAATGTTAAGGGAACAAGCCCTTAATTTTGCAAGAAAACTATGGGCAGACTATCTCTTTGTGAGTATATAAAATTGATGATATTGCAATGATTAATGCTAATTATTTGAGGCTCAACATGGCTAAATAATGCCGAAACCTATGTGTCCCTCTAAATAATTTTCATGAATGTTATTTCTTCATATTTTTTATATTCTTTTAATTTTTTTGTGTAAACTTCCTTCATCTTCATCTTCATCTTCTTCTTCTTCTTCTTCTTTCTTCATCTTCATCTTCAGTATAAGTAAGGAAATATAAATAGAAATATTATTGAACCTGGCTTGAGCCTTTTGTAATAAATATATGTAAAACTTGGAGGGCACTGCAAACACCAGTATTTTCAAACAATAGATGATTCTATTGTATCTTATTCTGTCTCTTGACAAGTTAAATAAGTTATTTTCTTGATGATAATATTTTTACTTTAATATAAATTTTCTGTTTTGCAGATGCTGGATGCTGATGTATTCTTAACTAATGAGGATACGCTCAAAATAATAGTAAAGAAAGATCTACCAGTTATAGCACCCATGCTAATCTCTGATGGCCTCTATTCTAATTTCTGGTTAGATAATTCTTTGTGTGCATGCAGCATGTTAAATATTTTATGTCATGCTTTTGTCATAAATAAGTAGGTAAAAAGAATTGCGCATGTTATAATGTGGTAAGTGTTCTGTTCTAACTTGTGTCAAATTTCATAAAAGTTATAATAATAATTGTTTTGCCTCATTACTATTATCATGTTTTTGTTTAACATCTTTTATTTAATGCCCACAAGGAAAATTTATATTAGTTTGAAATGCATGTGCAAGCTCTAATGTTTATTCTAAATGTTGGCTGCTTCTAATAAAATTATGTTTAACTTTATTTTCTTAATCTAGGTGTGGTATGACAGATAGTTACTATTATATGCGCACAGATGACTACATGCCCATCCTAAATCGGGAAAAAATTGGGTGTCATAGTGTGCCCATGATACACACTGCTGTGCTTATTTCACTTAGAAAAACTAGCTCTGACCGCCTTACATATAACCCCAAGAATATTAAAAACTATGATGGCCCCGATGATGATATTATTGCATTTGCTATCAATGCTAAGAATAATGGTGAGATAATACAATATTTGTAAGTAATAATTAAACCAATAGAAATGCATTATAAATGATGACTGTGTTCCTGTTGGTTGATTTTTGTATCTTTTGTCTCAATCCATTAGTGTAGTGAAATATTAACCAATCAAATTAATTTCATTATTCTTACAGATATCCCTCTACATATCTGCAATGACCATTTGTATGGATTTCTGCCTGTACCACTGGAAGACAGTGATGATCCCAAAAATGATCATGAACAGCTCCTTAATGTTAAACTAGAAGCTATCAGTAGACATTCTCCTCTGCCTTTAGATGAGGCTTTGAGTAAGCTGGTAATATATCCTCAACGTTGGAAGTTTGGCTTTGGAGAGGTTTATATGATAAACTTGGAACGAAGGCATGAAAGGAAAAGGCTTATGGATCTAAGCTTCCAGGAATTAGGAATGGATGCGAAACTAGTTAAAGCTGTTGATGGCAGGTAATTTAAGTAGTAAGGTTTATTTTATTTTAGTGTTTGTTATACTAAGGTTTTAGTTAAATGTTTGCTCTTGTGGCACATTATAGAAAATAGTGATGTCAAAATGAAAAATATTTAATTCCAACTCTTTCATGCTATAATTCTAAGTAACAACAGCCATGCGAAGTATAATGATAAGAGACCTATCTTGTTAATAATATTATTTATTTAAAATAAGGCAAAGCTCAATAACTTAATCTGCATAGCGAATATTATATGAGGCAAATAGCAATTATTCTGTTTTGGTGCTCAGTAATACCACTGTCTCTCTTACTTTTAAATCACAAAATGTTTAAAGCAAGCAGTGCTGCTTTATAGAAGCAGGTGCGACCAAAGTACCCATGTGGCAATTCAGTACTGAGTCTCTTTCTGGTGATAAAACTATTTATTGCGAATATGCTACTAGCGAAAACAAATAAAATTGAGCATTTATTATAGATTTCATATAGTTTAAATTCTATAATAATAATTAATAATTTTATATGTATCCTATAATTTCATATTATATGTATCTACCCACCAAACCGCATTGGGCCAGCGTGGTGGTGTTACGGCCCATACTCCTCATGTGTTTCTCCATGAGGAAGGCCTGTGCCCAGCAGTGGGACCTGTATATAGGCTGAGAACAAAGCTCTTCGTATATCTAACAAAAGTCGTAGCTATAGCCATTCGTCGCAATTTATTCACTTCATCTTTACTGAAGTACCTACATGAAGTTTGTATTTCAGAAATAAGCTTTAATTTCTTATCACGCGAGTGTGTTTGTTGTTGTTGTTGTTAGTATTTCACATCATACTTATTACTCAACGCGAAGAGTATTTTTTAAATGTCGAAAGAATGATATATTTAGATAATTTATTCCTTCTGTTTATTTCCCAGGAACCTAGATATGAATAATTTGAAGAAATATCATATCACGTTAATGCCTAAATACGAAGACCCATACCATAAGAGGTGAATAATAATTCTCTTTCTTTATTAGTAGTAATATTTTTTAATTTTATCAAAATGTGGTAGTCAACATGATGAATTAAAAAAGCAATTGCTTGGCATTAATTACCAACTAATGCTAAATTGATTGAAATGCTTGAGACTGCCCTTTTTTGAACGGTTATTGCTAGTTTATTTTCATTATGCATCGACTATGCTGAGTAGATACCTATCAAGTATCGTGATGTATACAACATGTCGAATCTTTTATTATATTTAGTGTATCATGGTTCTTAATAAAGTTTATTTCTTTCTTTCTTTCTATTATATAAATTAATTTATCTACTAGTGTGTTCGAGTTTGAGTTCATAATGTTCGAATTATGAACTCAAACTCGAACTCATAATGATTCAACACTTTTTAACACAGATGATAAAAACGAAAATTTTAAAATGGAAACTAACATAATGACCATTATGCACCAGGTTGGACTTATTATGCATCACTTATTTTTCTTAAAAACGCACAAAACTATGGCAAAAGTTTTCTAGACAGCCAACTATAAATAAAATTAATTTATTTTTTTGTTTTATTTCTTTGAATGATGAGGGTAGATAAGGTAGTGTATGTAACTGCACATAGCTCGGTATGTATGTAACACACAATACAACGTTTTAATTTTATTATGTGACAGTAACATAAACTACTTTTATGGACTTCTCTCCATTCATCATGACTTAGAGCTATCAATAACATATCACAAAAAAAAAGTTATTTATCAGGTGAAATCCACAGGCACTGCGTATTATTATGTCAAACCTACGAGTATATATCATTTATTTATTATTTCTTTTTTTATTCCACAGACCAATGAAAGCTGGTGAAGTGGGATGTTTTTTGAGCCACTATAACATATGGAAGGAGGTAATTTGTTTTATTTTGATTGCTAGGTAATAACTATGGTGTATTTGGTGTAGAGATTGTTGAACAGTAGTCTCTCGGCTGTCTAGAGGTCACTGATTATTGAGTGAAATTGGGCCATCAGATATTAAAGGTACCTGATACTAATAAGTATGACCTTAAACATCTGATACACAAATTTCAGCCATGCTTTCAATTACTATTGTTTACCCAAATAAATGAAAAAAAATATTTGTTCATTACGGCATAGATAAATTAAGTAGTAATAGATCGCTATTCCCATACATGGGTTTTAGTTCGTCTAAAACTTATTATTGCTTCTTGTACCCCTTCGTTCGACTTATTACGCTAGGTGGCGCTACTATATTAGCGAAATAACTTCATTTATCTATGATGATAGTTATGATATGCTCCGGCGTAGTAGGCAGAAGCCGTTTATGTTGTTTATTGTTTCAGATGACAGAAAAAGACTATCACACAGCGTTAGTGTTGGAGGACGACGTGCACTTCGCTCCGTACTTTCGGCAGAGGCTGCTGCAGTTAATGGACGAGATTGAGAAGCTGGATTGGGATTTCGTGTAAGATGACCACTGAAAACTTATGTTATAAAGTTGATTGTTAATGTTGCTTGCCTGACTTTCCCACATGGGTAGTTGTTTAATTAAAGGGACTTGTTAATTCCCCATGTGGGGCCCACTTTGTTACAAATTGGGTGTGAAATATTGGCAAAATGTGGGTGTTATGTTAACACGTACAATCGACCAAATGGATTCATTACCCACTTTGACAATATTTAGATTACAACTGTCTATTGCACTTAGGACGTTTTTACGTACATTTCCAAGGAAACCTGTGTACATTTGAATTTTGCTTGCATTTAAATGCTACGGAAAAATTACATTATGGTGGGTCAGAAATCTATTTCTTCGATAGTACCTCTGCAATGCCTACCCTTATGAGAAAGAGGTGTGATATACTATGTTATGATCACTGATTTTATCTTTAACTAGCTGTTGCCCGCGACTTCGTCCGCGGTTACTGGTTTTTTAAACTATACCACGGGAACCCTTTAGTTTTCCGGAATAAAAAGTATCTAAGATGTTGACCAGGCATATATGGTATCACCATGCAAAATTTCATTGAAATCGGTCTAGCAATTTCGTAGATTAGCCCGTACAAACAGATGAACAGACAGAGAAACAAAATAAAAAAGAAACGTTTTTTGGTATTTTCCCTCTTTTTACATCCCCCTGACTTGGTTTTAAGCATTTTTTTTCTATGTACTGACATTCGACCTCTACAGTTTTATTATAAGTATGGATTTTTTTTAACGTGAGTTATACTACACTTTGGCTCCAGCAGGAGCCCCTCTAGCTAAAATCACAGCTTGAATTCGTCTGGGCATGCTAGCGAGTATATCCCGGATTCTTGCTTGCGGAATGCGTTCCCACTCCGCAGTAATCACGTTCTTCAGCTCTCTGATGGTCTGCGGAGCCGGTTATACTGATCTCACACGCCGTTTCAGAACGTCCAGGAATAAGAACTTCTGTTATGCATCGATGCCCAGTCAGTGAGCCGTTTTCAATGAAGACTAACTCTGTACGATCCATTGAATTTATTCCTGCCCAAAACATAACAGAGCCCCACCATAAGGTGTGATTTCTTCGAAACATGCCTCTGCAAAGCGTTCTCCTTGTCTTCTTAGCACTCGCCGACGTCGATCTTCACCGAACAGAGATATCCTGGCTTCATCAGAGAACAAAACCCTATTCCAATCCTCTTGAGTCCATGATTCACAATTTCTAGCGAACCTAAGCCTGTGAACTCGGTGCTCACGGAGTAATTTGGGGCCGCGGGCCGGGCGGTGAGCGAGAAGCCTCCTCCTGACCGTCCATAGACTAATATGCACATTTCTTACTTCTTGGAGGTTGTTCTTAAGATCCACATACGAAGATTTGCGATTTCTCGTTCGATTTCACGATCGATTTGCTGATCATCCCGTGGTTGGGTACATGGTTTTCTTCCAGAACCAGGCGGAACCGGCGGAGCTCTCGACGGAACCAGTCTCCTGATATCGCTGCCAGGTCCTTTGGACCGTCAAGCGACTAACATTTAACCTCCTAGCCACGAAGCATTGGCTGCAACCCTCTTCAAGCAGCGCGATAATTTTGGTAGCTTTTACCACTTTATCTACCATTTTTGATACAGCCAAACAGCAATAAATAAAGCTTTGACAGTCAGGGATATGAAATTAATCGATGAAAATTGAATAAAAGTTATGAAAGTCGATGTTAACTTCTGGAACTTCGCGCCAAAAATGTAGGATAAAACAGGGTTTTCTGTAAAAATGAAAATTTGAATTTAGAATGTACTTTTTAAATACTACGGCATTTTAAAAACCGGCCAGTAACGTGTACAAACGATTGAAACATTTTTTGTATTGTATCTTTATAAAGATGAATGAAAATTAAAACCGCCCGTTTTCTTTGCAAATGAGTGTATAAATGCGAATGTAACTCTGTCTGTCCTGCTTTCATGTCAAAACTACTGAACCGATTCAATTGAAATTTGGTACATAGATAGTCTAGAGCCTGAGAAAGGACATAGGCTACTTTTTATACCAATATTTCCTTGAGAACGGGGGTACCGCGCGGGTGTAACCGTCGTTATCAATATCTGCTCGACCGAGTATTATGAGACATATTTCGTCAAAATGTTATTTCATTTCGAATTTTAAAATATTCTCGGCATTGTAAAATAATGACACAACAACAGGGATTTATCACCATGACAACAATTAATCAGATGACACTGACAAGAAATGTTATTTTCATTATTTTAATAATTAGAGGTTTTAGTTGAACTATTAACAATCAACATTTTGCTAATAAGAGGTATGAATGTAATGTTGAGCACTTTGTAAAAAAACAATGTAGTGTTAACAAACACAAAAAACCTTTTGGTTTTTTCAAAAGGTTTTTTTGGACGACGTTGCGGGCACAGCTAGTAATAAATAAGTTCACTTATACAGGTATTTAGGCCGTAAGATACTCCTGGACAGTGAGGAGGTGCCAGTGACGCCGCACACCACTCGCCCGCTCTACTCTTACTGGACAGTGGGCTATGTGATCCGTCTTCGTGGCGCGGTCAAGTTGCTCGCAGCTAAACCACTGTCCAATGTCCTGCCAGTCGACGAATTTCTTCCCATCATGTTCGATCAGCATCCTAAGTAAGTTGAGGGATTTAATGATTTAGGCCCGTATTACAGAACCAAACTCAAGCGTAGATCTCTGCTTGAGCGCAGTTAAAAAGGGATGGCGCTGTGTGGGATCAATAGCGCCATCCCTCTCTAACAGTGCTCAAGCAGAGATCTACGCTTGAGTTTAGATCCGTAATACGGGCCTCAGGTCCGGAGTTTAGTTCCATAATACGGGAAATCTTTTCATAATGAACGTAATAAATATTTGTATAAATTATAACATAGTTTAATGTTTGTTTAAGCAGTTAAACCTCTTTCACAGTGCCACATGGAAGTCATACTTTCCTGTCCGGAATCTGGTCGCGCTGTCCGCTTCTCCCCTTCTTATACACCCCACTCACTACACGGGACAAGAAGGCTATGTCAGCGATACCGAAGACTCCAACCTGATTGATCCAGACACCACCAAAGTTCGAAGCGAACTATGAACTGGGAACAAATTAGGCGAAATTTATGACAATAATGTGTCTTGTGAAGCGAAGAAAGATTCCAGGAGGATATTTTGTCTTAGGTATTTGGATACTTATAATTTTTTTCAATATTTACCTATCGACCATATATTGTGACTTTTAAGTCATTCCAATTAATCTTGATAGAAAGACTTTTACTATGTAAGGTTTAAATGTAGGTTAAAATACTTATAAACTCACGAGTGAGTTTAAGTTTTGTATTGAAGTGCCATAAAGGTTATGTTAATCGTCAGTACCTAAAACACTATAGACACGACACGGTAGATTTTATGTTTTAAAGTGTGGGCAAAGGACTTCATTTCAACTGCATTCAGACTGCCAAATTTTAGTTTACGTAAGGTTTATTGCCATTGACATTCAAAACAAAGAAAACAGTTCAATATGGCGGCTTTGTTAAAATGTTGATTACGTTTTGGGAGTTCATATTGCGTAATTTTTGTTTTTAGTTTTTTCGATCAGTATATTCCCCATGCTGAAAATATTTGTCAAGTCAATTTGTCTTTCATTGTTATGGACTTTATTGGGCAACAGGTTCGCTGCCTGTATTACACTGGAGCTACATATATCAGAGAGAAGGTCCTCCTTCTGTTATTTAGTTGTTTCTTACGTTACTCATAAGTTTCCCAGCAAGTTAATATTAAGTGCCGTTATTGTAAGATGTAAGCTCACAACAATAGAAGTTCATTTCCACGACTTAGTCGTACTATCTCTTTTTGAAAGATCTATAAAAATGGTGGAGTGTTGATTTATTTATATCTTATTTAAAATATCCAAGCATCCAACGTAAATATTTTTTTTCTGCTTGGCTGGCAAGTACCTATCATTAAACATATACATAATATCCTTAAAACTAATCATAGAGCCTATAGACAATGAAATATTTATACTCATAATACATATTAATACTACATCTCCATATCGTCTTACTATAATTTTAATATAAATTTAATCATGTATGTAATGTTTATTTTACTTAAATTAACATATCTATTAATTAGTTGTGTGGTAGCGGCTCAATTAAAGAATACTACCAACCCATTTCTTCCCTTGGGTGTCGTAAAAGGCGACTAATGGACTAAGAACTGCACAACCATCTAATAGCATATAGCGGCGACGGGCTCACCACCTATCACGTTGAATACAGTCACTGCTGGGTGAAGCCCGGACTATGGCAGTGGACTGCTTTTGCGGTGCTTTGGCCTAGTCTCTGACTAACCCTTAAGAGATAATAGCCGTGATTAAGTGTATGTATGTATGTATTCATTAGTCATTTGTACCAAATATTAGATTTAAAAATATTATTCAATTACTTATGTGGTATTGAATATTAAACTATTTTTTTATGATTTATATTAAGTTTTTTTATATTATAATTTGTAAGATTTTAAATAATTCTAAGAATTTATTATACTCTATAACCAAATGGACAAAAATCTGTCAGTCCTATTTTCGTGCCATCATTTGTTCCTACTTACTTTGCCATTCTAGGATATTCATTGAATAAATAATCTGCAATCAAATTGCTTTATTTGATTTCAATACCATACCGATTTAGACAATAAATAGTAGATTTATAGTGACATTAGTTTTTGGTCATTTAAATTTTACATGTTATTTTTTAAATGTGCAATTCTGGAAACCATGAACATACTGAAGGTGTTCTATCTGAAGCGCTACGTGAGGGAGCTAGTAAAAAAGAGAATGAAAGTGTGGAAGATAATGATGGTAGTGTAAATCTGTTAAGTCAGTATAAAGAGTTTAGGAAGACTATAGCCGCCATGGAGTGTTTAGTGGCCTATTTGGAGTCCGATGCGTGCCCCAAAGCCGTATGTCAAGACGAAACACAAGCTGTGCACCGGTGCTACCTCTGCAATAGCGGAGAGACTCTAAAATGTGGTGAATTTGTCGAAAATCTTACACAGTGTGTTAAAGGTTATACTAGGAAAAATTTATAGCACTGAACATTTCTAACAAGAAAATAATTTTAGAAAAATAAAATTTCTAGTCTTTTTTTCTGAAATGTGTTTTATTCCTTATAGATTTACAATGACAATACAGTATACATTAGGTTTATACAACAAATACAATTTAAAGAAAAATCATAACCAAATAATATTAATTAACAGAACATATTTATGTAAATGATAGGATAATAATCACAATTTGGAGTCGGCTAGCATCTGGTACAATAGCTCGATAAGCGTGCGTGTAGGGCGCCCCGTCATGCCCCGCTGCAGGTATGGGAAGTCGCGTCCTTTCGTATATGCCACGTTATACGTGTCCAAGTGTAGCCACGTGCTATCACAAACGAACTGTTTGAGGAAAGCTGCGCAATTAGGGGAGTCTCCGTAACGGTGCCGCCCCGTGTTCGCCACATCGGCTGTGTGACAGTCGCGCACGCGGTCTTCGTAGAAACCCCACAGAGGTAGCCGCCATATTCGGTCTCCGGTGTGCCCACTGGCTGTCTCTAAGTAGCAAAATAACTCCTCCGAATTAGTATAGCAACCACAAGCCGCGCCTCCTAACGTATCCACTAACTCTTTCGACATTGTGCCAATATCAATAATCATCTTAGGCCAGTAATTTCTAGCATAAACAAGACTATCTGCAATCAAAAGGCGTCCTTCGCGTGAAGGTAGCCTGATGTGTATAGATTTACCATTGGCGCTGTATACTACATCGCCGAATTTAGGGCTACTGCCATTTGGCATTAGTTCGCATAAGGGTAGAATACCTCGGACGTTAACCGGAAGCTTCAGGCGCGCGCAAGCTCGTGTGACTGCCAGAACGCAGGCCGCACCTGCCATGTCACCTCGCATGTGGCGCAGCTCCTCCGGGGGCTTCAGATCCAAGCTACCACTGTCAAAAGTTACCCCTTTCCCAATCATCACAATAGGCCGAGTGCACTCGTTAGCCCCATAGTAGCTTATTTCAACGTATAGTGGTGGTTGAACAGAAGACTTGCCGATTGCTACAAACCCACCCATCTCGTGACTGGCTGCCCAGCCCTGTGTCTTCACTTCCACGTTTATGTCTAATTCACACAACAAGTCAACGGCGATTTTAGCGAACTCAGTTGGGTTAAGAACGTTTGCAGGCATTTCTTGTAGAAATCTGGCTAAATTTTGGGATTCCGCTTTTAGTTTTCCTATATTCCAACCTTCGATGTCACAATCTTCATACAAATGAATTTCTGGTTGAGGAATAATGCGGAGAATTTTGGAAGATTTGTATTCTCTGAATTGCCAAACAGCAAGGCCTGCACCCTCCGCGGAAGCCTCAGCGTCACCAAATGATTCTACATGTATACTCGACGGCAGAAATTGCTCGAGCGCCTTGGCTCCGACACCCGCTGCCACACGGATTGCTTCTTTACTTTCATCCATCTGTTCTACATCATTAAAGGCCAAGCATTCCGATCCTAGCCCGGCGACAGCGACATATCCAAAATGGGGGTCAATATCGAAGAATACTCTGCATTCTCCCAACTTAGGCGTCGGAGTTAACTTTAGTTGATTCCAAAGCTTTCCTTTAACCTTTTTATCATACCTTTGCGCAGTGGCTGTAAGAATCGCTTTTTCACCTACAACGTTTTCATTGTAATAAATACCTAGCACTAGTCCCTTGTCGCGTGTTACGCACGCTTTTGGGTCGTGCACCTTGCGAGGCGGTATCAGCGGTACACAGTCTGATCGAGGTATCCTAAATTGTGAAATAAAGCGATGTGGTGCAATACAGAAGTATACTGTTTTAAATTTAAAATTAAACATTATAAATTTTGGTAAAAAATTGCTTCCAAAATGATATTGACTTATGAATACTAGACCAACTAGTTTTAGCTTCACTTTTTATTAGAACGATTTCGTATTATATTTATCAACACGTAGTTTACATTTAAAGTTAAAATCACATGATCACACAACATACATTGTTCACAATACGGTCAGATCACACATTATGTCTTTTGGAAAGGTCAAGAAGTTTTCTTTTTGATCCAGCTGGGGGTGTGCCGTCGCACCCAATCCGGCACATCGAACAGAGTTTCTTGGACCTGGCGGTAGATTATTAACACTAAGAGCGGTATAGCTAGTCGCTCGTCTTTAAATAAGTACACCCAGAATGCTAGAAGTAACAGGCACATATCCACTGCGTAGTCTATGGCGGTACGAACGTTTACTTTTGCTTTCTTCTCAAGTTCCTGATAATCGATTGGTATTACTATAGTGGCTCTCTCCGCCTTTAGGACTACTTGTTGAGTGCTCTTTTTGTTTAGTAAATCTAACGATTTTGATGGTGGTTTTAATTCGGTCTTAGTTTTTGCGTTGTTAAACGGTGCCTTTAGTTTTTCACCATTATGGGTTTTCGTTTTGTCAGCACTCTTTGCTTCTTTTACATTATTTGTTCGTTTATTAACCACGTTAGCTTTGTTTGTTACAGTTTTTCTTGGCGTCTCCTTATTGTCTGTGGCTTTACTGGCAGATTTTTTTGTTTTAACAATCTTCTTATTGCTGGCGGTGCTGTTAGATTCTAATTGTTGTTTCTCAGCGACATTCTTTAACTCTTCTGTATTGAGGTAGAGATGTGTATTCGTTTTTTTTTGACTGCCGTATTCTTTGACTATACTACCATAATAATCTATGACTGTTCTTCCCTCTTCGCTTATTCTATCTTCCAACTTTTCCACTTTCTTTGGTACTTTTGGAGTATCATTATTTGGTGCTTCCTTTGATTTTTCAGATTCTTTTGTTTTGCTTAATATCTTTGTGAATGGAAATGACTTTTGTACAGGCATTTTGGTAATCTTTTTGAAAATTGTCATTTTTTCTTCCTTTTTTGGTTTAACCACCAGTTTTTCTTTTTCGATTGGTTTCATTATACCATTTCCTTCGATCGATATTTTAGTATCTGTTGTATCCAATCCCCTACGTTTCAATATTGGTTTCGGCTTAAAATTGGGATCCGGAAGCGAGAGTGGCTTAAGGATCTCTCTCTCAGACTCGTCTTCTTCATCCTCAATCGACTCTTTTACAGGTGAAGGTCGTGTCATCTTGTCTCTGGGGTTGTATGTATCTTCTTCATTCATATAGTCTCTGTCTTCGTCGTTCAGACTGCCTTCTTCTTCTGTTAGGTCACCGTCAGTAGACACAGTGCTCGCTGTATAATCTTCGTCAAAAGACATCTGTTGCCATTTATTATCGGACATTTCAGAATCATGTGACAACTGCGTTATATTGATTTTGTCGTTGTCTGTTGAGGCACGCTTGATTACTATTTCCGGGGGTTTAGGTGGGAGTGGGCTATTGTTTTGTTTATCAATTTTGTACGGAATGTGAGTGTTGGTTGGTGCGGCGTGGCGTGCCTGGTCCTCCTTCATGGCGACGGCTTTATAGAAGCGAGCCATGGCTGCTTCATGAAGGAGTTCAGTAGAGCTGACTGCGTTGCGCAGTGCCTTGAAAGGTAATACGCAACGTGCGCTCAGCTCGGGCGCGGACAGCGATATTGGCGGCGGGGAGAGTGCGTCCTCCAGATCCAATTGGAACGATTTTCTTTTTTCTGAAAATAGAAATAATTAAAAGGATATTTTATAAATAGTTGTGTTAATATAAACATACGTATAATTGTTAATTTTTGTATGCTTTAAATTTTAATATAATTATGTATCCTTTTAGGAATGAAGGCAAAGCTTTAGCATATATTTGTACGATAGTTCAATTCGCTGTTGCTCTAATTTGGTTGCAATTCGCAGAAGCGTTATGTGGGTTAGATCACCCGTTTTGTTATGTGCGTTTTGTTACCGACGGCGGCTGCAGGGAGCACGTGTGTTTTATTTATAGGATAGTAATGCGCCTGCGGTTCCGCACTCCAAGCCCCTATATTTTCACTTTCATACCATAGTTTAATGGTATGACATTTATTTATAATTATATTACACATCTCTCTTTGTTCTGTGGTGCTTTACTTGGGTACTACTTGGAGATAATATAAATAAGTTACGGATTGATTTAATTTGGTACTTTGAACTTGATTCTTTGATAGCAACATTTTATGTATTTAACCTTGAGGTTATTAGTGTTCGGAATTCTCTACTCGTATTGGATATGTTAGACATTCGCCGAGCTGTCGTCACGGTAAATATTTTTTTCGCAAGCAATGCTGTTACATGAACGTAATGTTACATAAAACAACAGACAGTTATCCTATCCACTCCATTATTATTATAAAATAATTCGCGTGATTTTATGCTTGTGCGAAGCAATGAAAAAATAAATCTAAGAATCAGAATCATTTTTATAAATCAATAATTAGATTATGAATTGGATTGTTGGCCAGCCAAGCGGATGGATGAACGAAGATAAAATTGTTGCTGAACTGCGTATGTTGACGAAAAGTAAAGAATGATGAGTGATTTGGGAAAGACTGAAGTTATCCGCTTTGTTAACAAATTAAGAGAAAAGCGTCTTTTCTGCTATGGGGGAAAATTACTATGTCTCTGTTAAGTTATAGTTATGGGCATGAAAGTGTATGGGTGTGATGAGAAAGAAAATACAAAAAAGATGGATGGATTGCTTAAATGATGATTTTTCGAGGAAATAGTGAGTGTGCCATAGAAAGAGATAGCGGAGGGTAAAAGCATGTTAATAATGTTGCACTGACAAATCGAATCAAGAACAGGGCAGGAGAAAGAAACCATTACCTTATGAAAAAAAATAACTACAATCGATGTAGGTCGTACTTGCGTCGTACCTACTTATAATAGTTTAATCAATCCAGATATATCAAGGAAATCAGTACCTCAAAAAGTATATTTAATTGTGTAGCCAATTATGTTTTTTTAATTTCCTGCCTAATAATAAATTTACTTCGAACGGAAAGTAATACTAATCAAAAATATAAATCCTATGAAACTATCGTAAAAAGAAATAAATTTTTATTTCTTACCAGCTTTGTCGTTGGCCTTGCTGTCTGGATACAACACGAGCATGAACTCATTGCTCCCCGACGGGTCTTTCTGAGGCTGGGGTTTTCTCGCAGGAGCAGGGGACGTTGACCGCGCTCGCTGCGTCGACCGCGGCGCTGCCGTCTCCGGGGGTGCCATAGCCTGCCGCTTGCGACGCGGCGCAGGCGAGACACGCCCCACGTCTCCATCCTCTCGTATCAAAACTTCATTGATGATCTTCGATTCTACAGCAAGGAATTCCATATCTACCGATCTTCCTGGGATCTTTACAGGTGGTGATTCAGCACTGGGAGCGCTCATTCCGTACGGACTTTCCGCTTTTACACGAAACCTATATTCGCTACCCTCGATCAAGTCGAATAGCGTCACTGTTGTTTTTCGGCTGGTGGTGGCTTTCAGCCATACGTTCCAACCATTTCGGTAATACTCGACAACGTAGTTGCCAATGCGACAGCCACCGTCATCTTCCGGTGGCTCCCAATCCAATGTCACGGATTTGTCTACTTGTCTAGTCACAGATACTTGTCTTGGTGGTTCTGGCGGTGCCGTTATTGTCACTAAAAACGCAGCCGTGTCTTCTCCTATGATGTTCCTCGCGTGAACTTGATATTCTCCTCTATCGCTTCTTGCAGCTGTGTGTATCTTTAGTACGGAGAACTTAGGAGTGTTTGTTATTTCTACACGCTCGTTAGTTACTATAGGTTGTCCGTCGTGGCGCCATTCGACGGTAGGTGTTGGCTTTCCTACTATAGTCGTTTTCAAAAATACAGTTTCGTTTATTTCGTATAACAGACCGTCTTCATACTGGCGGGGGTATCGCAGCTTCGGGACTGCTTCTAGTGAAAGATGAGCTTTAGTGACGGCGTGCCCGGCGCGATTGGTAGCGGTACATTTGATTTCACCCTCATCGCTTAACAGCGTCTGATGAAACACTAGTACGCTTGATAAATCGTTGGTTGTAATTGCTGTTCGCCTGCTGCTGAAAATTTCGTAGTCATCTTTGAACCACGCTATCGTAGGCGCAGGTGTGCCGGAGAAAGTAACGCGGAACTCTGTCTCCTCGTTTTCAAGAACAGTAACATCTTGTAAGTGCTGCGTGAAGGCAGGTGGCTCCTGCATGCCCCGTTCGAAGCTCACTGTGAGGACGTCGGATAGCTCGCTATATTCAGACCGACCAACAGCGTTGAGCGCTGCCACTCGGAATTGATAGCGGTGTGGTGGTTCTAAGCCCGTTAGGACCAGTTCGGGTCGCACCACAACAGGCGGCTGCGTGCGCACCCATTCTGTGGAGCCAAGCCGGTTGCATTCAACCTGGTAACCGTGGAGTGGAGCCCCTCCGTCGTGCACTGGTGGCGTCCATCGCAACGTTACAGCATTCGGCTCCTCCTCTGATAGTATCGGTATGATGTCTGGCTTGCCTGGCACCGCCGGCCGCCCTGGAAAATACAAGTGTCATTGTTAAATAATCACATTCATCTCAAATGTCTTTTGTAGGGCACTGTCTCATCTGGTACTGGGGAAGACCGTCATATTCTAGCTGCCGAATCATTTGGCATAAAACGCCTTACAGAATTAGACGCGTGATTATACAGTTACATGAACTCGGGCGCTGTTACGATTTGTTTTGTTGTGCCACGCTTTAGGAATCGTAGCGCGCAGTGTTTTTAAAAATAGCCACGCAGACTGGGGCCTCGGTTAGGCGGATGGGGAAGGCGCTGTTCGCGGGCGGGGGCGCCTTTGATTGGTTGTGAATATCGTTACCTGCAGACTTCCAGTGCACGTTCTTCCGGGGCTTGAGGGCATGAGGTCCTGAATGCTGGTTGCCCATGGCGGCGGCGGCGCGCGCCGACACACTGAGCGCGGCGGCGCGCCCTAGCCCCCGCCGCACCCCGACCCCGCTTGCTCGGAATAACTGCGCCGGCGCGCGCAAACCGCTGCTCTTGATCCGTTTGATCGATAGGATTTCAATTACGATTGCCGACGATGACGACCTTTGGCATATCCCCTAAATGTATGTTTATGATCACTGCCAATTATATTATTAATCTTTCAATTTTACAAGAAAACAAGATGCGTCAGTTTTATAAGCTTCTAAAACGTGTAAAAATCAAATTTGAAACATTATAGGTAGTTCCACGTAATCTTCGGTTACTGTAGTGACTAGAGTTCATTGTGTTTTCTGAAGTTAAAAATAAAATTCAAGATCATGGCAACATTGGCGCCATCTATACAAACATTTGAAAATTAATCGGACGAGGATTGGTCGTTCTTGTAGTGGTTTGAGTCTTACGATGTTATTTTTCATGCACCTTTGTTTTAGTTACGAAATTATAACAAAGATGGCAGTGTAGGTACCATTTATTAATTAGAATACCGAATAATTAAAGTGCTGTAATCAGAAATCAGAGGAGCTCGGCGGTGTAGTGGTTAGTATCTTTTGCTTTCTATCGAAAACAAAGCTACCTTCGCCATGGTCAGGCCGTGGATAGGTGACCAAACTTTAGGATCTCGAGCTCATTCATGCTATCTAAGGCACGTTAAGCCGTTGTTTCTACCCACCATCCCGCTTTAGGCCAGCGTGGTGGTGTTACGGCCCATACTCCTCATGTGTTTCTCAATGAGGAAGGCCTGTGCCCACCAGTGGGACGTATTCGTAGATAACACTGAAAATTTTTAGAAATTTAAAAACGAATTAATGTAGAAAGTTGCCAATACTTTTATTGTTTTTCGATGTTATCTCCGTTCCTCTCTACACATCCGCATTCGATGAAACCACTGAGAAAAGCAGTGAAAAAACCACTGAGAAATTCATCCTTAGGGGTCTCTTCTATGGCATTTTCGTACGCTTTCACCGCATCTTCAGGGCTTGTAAGGCGAATACCTCGAAGTTTATGTTTAGTTCTTGGGTATAAATGAAAGTCGCAGAACGCCAGGTCGGGACTGTATGGCGCATGACTCATTATCTCGACACCAGCCATAGTCAAATATTCAACAGTCTGTTTTGCGGAGTGAGCTGGAGCATTGTCGTGATGAAGGAGGATCCTGCTTCGAGGGCGCTGCTGTCGAATTTTTTCTGGTCGTCGGTTAAAGTATGGGGAATCCATCTGGTATAAAGCTTCCTGACGCCTAAATGTTCGTGTAATATTTTTAATTTTTATTTTTAACTTGACTCATGCCAATGCCTAGGCTTGCCCGTATTTGCTGATAGGTCACTCGCTTATCTTCCTCTATCATGCCACAGCACTGATGTTATCTTCAGTAGTCGCTGTTAAAGGACGACCCTCACGCGGATCATCATTGAGATTGCTACGTCCACGCTTAAACACGTTTAACCAATTGTAAATAGTGGCACGAGATAGGGCTTTATTATGAAATGCTAATCGCAGCCTATAATATCTTTTTTGTTGAGTAAGGCCACAACGAAAGTTATAATAAATCATTGAATGAAAATTTTCTCGCGTTAAGTTCATTTTCATGCAATTTTTATCATTAGGTTACCAAAGAGTTCTATAATTGAAATACAAAAAAGTTTTCATTTGCAATATTTCTATCTGGCCAGTTCTAAACATTTTAAGTGTTACCTAGGTTTAGGCTGAGGATATAGGATAGGATATATAATCAGAAAATTGTCCTACAACATAGTCGTGATATATACACGCTTGTTAATATTTTAAATTCGGAAGTAATTAATTTGTCAGCCAAATAAATGGCAGCCAGCCGTAAAATCATTTGGGCAGCAAACAATATATTGTCAGCAATATAATTATTTAAGCGGCTTAATAATTACCCATTTTGGCAACAAAATAATTATCTGGGTAGCAATATATATATACCTAATACGTTACCCGAAATGTATAAAATCCCGTAATGTATGTGTGTGAATATGTATAAAATCTAGGAAAAGGATCAATGAAGGATCAAGGATAAATTTCTAAGAAATGAATTCTGATAGATATTAGGATAAGGTTATTTTTCTATGACCCTTAAAAACAATATTTGTGTCATCAAAACATATATTATAGAATTTGGAAGCAGAGAAAACATTTGAGTTGCTGCCCAATTAGTTATTTGCTATGTGAAAGAAAGAGTACAATAATTGCTATCAGAATCAGATAGAATATCTATCTGATTCTGATTATAGCAATCGAACAAAATCTTATACCAGAAAAATCAAAATTAAAAATAATTTTATTTCATAGGTAAGTAGGCCAAGCATAGGCCTATTAAATAAAATTATAAGGTAACATAATTATAACGTTTTCTTTCGCTCTGTTTAAAGCGAAGCAAGTTTTCCTTGCCATTTAATGTGCACTATTTGAAGCGGTTTTGAAATATAGGTTTAAAGTAGATACTAGCTGTTGCCCTCGACTTCATCCGTGGTTACTATGGTTTTTTAATTATCCCACGGGAACCCCTTAATTTACAAGAATAAAAAGTATCTCAAATGTTGACCATATAAGGAATCACCATGCAAAATTTCATTGAAATCGGTTCAGCCATTTCGGAGGTTAGCCCGTACAAACAGACGTAGAAACAAAAAAAAAACTTGTTTGGTATTTTCCTTCTTTTACTTGGTTTTAAGCATTTTTTTCTATGCACAGACATTCGACCTTTACAGTTTTATTATATATTATGTATAGATTGAATTGATAATAAAAATCTATATTTGAAATATCCGAACACGTTATTTTTATGAATTTTCCAGAAGCGAAGGTAAACACGTTGAGGTTATTCTCACGATACGTTTTGGATATAAAACGTAGAAAGCTAGCGGAATGCGAAGCGATCGTTTATTTTTGAGCAATATCTTGATACTATAATACAATATGTGTGTAGTCATGTTGAAAGAAATTTCTAGGATATTGTATTTTTCACCTTTTCACTTTTCAATATTGTCGTGTGGTAGCGGCTCATTAAAATAATACTACCAACCCAAAGGTCGTCAAATGTATGCATGCTTTTAATAATGAATTTCTAATACTGAATGAAGTAACCTTAAGCGCTTCATTTTTATTATAGTTTGTTTCTTAAGCTAATAGCTCCAATAGGATATAGCGGCGACGGGCTCACAACCTGTGAAGCTGAGTGCAGTCTCTGCTTGGTGAAACGCGGACTACGGCAGTGGACCGCTTTTGGGGTGCTTTTGCCTAGTCTCTGACTAACCCTTATGAGATAATAATCGTGATTATATGTATTGTTTAATAGGTATATTATCCGGCGCTTGATACAAACAGTTGCAATAGCAAACGGAACCGGAACTGAAGCACGGAGATCACAAAGTTTTGGTCACCCATCCACTGCTTGACTATGGCAAAGGTAGCTTCGTTTTCGATATCGAAAGCCAAAGTGTATTAAACGCTACACCAAAGAGCTCTTAGTACCTCTACGAAACGAAGATCTCCTATCGTGCTATAATAGCAACATTAAAGTGGTGTGTAAAATAAACATTGCTAATGCTATGAGTACAGGAGATGATTCCAAAATATGATTCAATATGCCTACAGCTAAACGCTTATACTCGTAGTAGGAGGGTGAAATCTATCCCAAAGAATAACCCTTGTATATTGAATCTATTGACCTGACATACAGAGAGAAGCATGTTTTAAACTTTTGACCGCGTCCTTGGTGAAGTGGTTGAAACCACTGGATGTTGATTGGAAGATATCGTTCTTTACTCATATGTCCAGGGTGCTATTCTCAATGGGGGCGATTTTGCTGCTCGATTTAGTTGGTGGTAGGGCATCTAAGCCTGCCTGGCTATCTACCACCGTTTTACCTGTCTGTCGCACTGATGACAGTGTTGAGCAATGTTATATTATGCATGTAGAGCTAAGATGGCCAGTTCCTCAATAGAAAGAAATACAGGTGAAGCTCATTTCCATCTTCGGCCCTGTGTACACTAGTAAATATAACATGTGTACAAACTATGTAACATATTATATAACTTGTGTTTTATAACACGTCCACATTATGTAACCTTGTAATTCAACATTGCAACATAAAACAATACTGTACACAATACACATAACAAACGCAATATAACAATGTTATATTAGGTCCTATTACCTATGAAATTGGTGTTTTGTATGGAGATTTTGGGGAATTCTGCATTTTCCATACTAACATTTTATCAGTTATCTTCACAAGGACAAATCCAGAGATAATAATATTTGGCATCAATCATTAGACAAGCTTTAGTAATATGTGTAATATCACACTTCATAAAAATTTTTGTCGTTTTTAAGTGAATGCAAATAAAATGATGTATTCGGATCGGGAGGCACTTAAAAAGAGTTGTTTCCGTGTCCAATTTTAACACAATTAAACTTACAACAAATTATCAAAACAAATCAAAAGAGCTCAAAAACATAGTCTATTTTTAGACGAGGTAATTTTTTTTTTTAGGAATACTCTGAATCTTAATAGTTACAGACAAAATACTAAGACAGAATAAAAACACCAATTTCATAGGTAAGGACCCAATATAACCATTGTCGTTTGTCGTTCTTCAGTTTGAGTACACGTGACTAAGTTATATGCATAACATTGTTGTATATATCAACAATATGTTACTTTTGGGTCCTAACCTATGAAATTGGTGTTTTTCTTCTCTCTTAGTATTTTGTTCGTAACTATTAAGTTTCAGAGTATTCTTGTTTCGTGTAAATGTTAAACAAATAGTTGTGGTTTTCTAAGCATTAGCCATAGTCATTCTGAAGTGGCAGTGGGCTGGTTATAATTAGCTGTAAATAGGTTACACGGCTGTTACAGTCCACTTTATACGTTTTATACGTCCACTTTATATTCCTATCGATGAAATTAAAACTACAATTCTTTAAGAAAACGCAGCTTTGCAAGATAAAAACACTATCGCACTCAAAATTAGTGCCTGTGCTACGGACGTACAGCAACCACTTAGGCAGGCCGAATGCCTGCTTGACACTTTGCTCTGGTTCTCTACTATAATATGTATAATTACAAAATATTTATACTATAATATGTATCGGTTTTTGTTATATTGGTCAATTATCTGAATAAAAAAAAAAGATTGGCCTAATAGGTATTTTTGATTTTGAATTAATAATATATTTATTTCATAGGCCAAAAATGTACGTAGGCATGTAAATGTATGTAGGCCACTTAAAATCGTCAACATTAAAAAAAAATTACATCTTGCTTAAAATCTTACATACAAAATAAAAGAAAAAAAAATTGTAATCGATACAAGTGGCTGGATTCTGAAAGTCATGGCCTCATGAGCTTTTTTTTTATATACTTAACCAATCACTTATTTATGTTGGATGATAAATTTTAAAGTTTTATATGTAGCTAGTTATTTCATATTTTAAACTTTTTATATACTTTATAATATTAGTCAAACAACCGTTAAGTTTAGATTTTAGAGATTTTGAACGAAGGTTATTCAACGGTCAACAATTTTAGGTCCACTGGCAGAAAAAAGTCGTCTTGCAGGAAATCTTAAGAGCGCCATGGATAAAATGGCAAAAAATGACAAAATCGAGTTTTATTAAACTAGAACTAAATTAAATTTCTTACAACTGGGCCTGAAATACTATAAGTTTGAAGGCATTACATACAATGACTATAATATATTTGTGACACTTAGGTAAGTATATAAAGAAGGTGACGAAAGGTGACGTCTTCATGAGATATTTATTTGCATTCGGGAAAGTTCGCGGTCGGACTATAAAACTGTTTAAAAGGAAGTGGTATTTGAAAAAAAGTACGAAGGCAATATCATTAATTAGGATTTTTTAGGCTTACCTCTCCAGTGGCGCGTAAGCATCTCATGCTAACGTCATTTTATCCCTAGAGTGGCGCGTTAGCATCTTGTATCCTTCTCGCTTAGAAACGCGCCACACAAACGTTTTTAATATTAGGTCCTTACCTATGAAATTGGTGTTTTTTATTCTGTCTTAGCAATTTGTCCGTATATATTAAGTTTCAGAACATTCTTATAAAATAATTGCCTCTTCTAGACCATATTTTTGAGCTCGTATTATTTAATTTAATAATTTTTTGTAAGTTTAATTGTGTTAAAATTAGACACAAAGACAATTATTTTTAACTGCCTCCCGAATACATAATTTGATTTGCATTAACATAAAAACGATGAATATTTTTGTGTTCACACACATATTGCTAAAGCTTGTCTTATGATACATGCCAAATATTATTTATCTCTGGATTTGTCGTTGTGAAGAAAACTGATAAAATGTTAGTATGTAAAATGCAGACATCCCCAAAATCTCCATACAAAACACCAATTTCATAGGTAAGGACCTAATATTAGTATCTCATGAGATTGACTTACCTATATCAACATAGGTTAAAAAAGGATCACATTAAAGACTTTTACTTTGTTACTTTTTTAATAAAAAGTTTTAAAAACTATGAATTATTCATTTTAAAGATATCATTGTTTCATCATCTAAATATCACGCCTATGATGATGCTCCCGACCAAATTCGGCCACTTCACTCCTAGTCAGTTGCGCTGATCACGCCTATACCATTTAGGGGGAGGTAGACTTTAACGCATACGTCTGATATGTTTAATTCACTAAGTGGTAGCGGTGGTTGAGAATTTGGAAAGAAAGAAAGAAAATTCTGACACTTCTCGTTCAAAAGGTTGCCGGTGCGACCCGGGGATCGCCTCTAGTTACACTGCGTTTATATAAAACATAAGTGAAGTTGTTTGTAAATGTTGCTGGCGGTGCATGGCAACTTAACAGTTGTCAATGCGAAAGGCTCGCATCCTAATAATTGAATTATATACCTACAGTCAGCGTCAAATAGTTAGTAACAGGGTGTTCAAATAAATAGACACCACCAAGACGTCAATTATATCGGTACAAATAAAGTTTCCATAATGACAACAACAACTATGGAATTTACATTTATGCGGATATTATTGACTTTTTGGTAGCGTCTATTTATTTGAACACTCTGAGTGTCACTAACTTTTCTATGAAGACTGTACCTATTACTTGAACTTGAATTTTTTTTAACATGGTTAACGCTTTCTACCCCTACAGGGATAGAGACGTTATTGGTACATAAGTAGCGGCATTTATCTTTGGTGTTGAATGGGCGTGACCTTTACGTGGAGGTGATAACTGCCACTAGCTGCGCATGGGGTACTGAACTGAGTACTGAAGAGAGAATACGATGTAAGAGCCAGTCGGCGGCCGCCGATTACGGATGCTAGATTAGATGCTGAACGACGATTGGATGACGGTCAACACCAAAGTTGTTTGCCGCTACATGAGACAAACCATTCGCATTGACTCGGGCATTAGTAGGCTGCGTACCGCCTTCCTAAATTGTTAAATTTAAATAACGAATTTTCTCAATTTTATTTTAATTAATTGCACCAACAACAAAGTTATTAACGTATTTACGAAGGTCGAAATCTCTTTTTACTTTTGAGTGCTTTTTTGTTTTGGATTTCTTTTGTTTTCTTCTTATTGATATAACGTAGGTAATTTCACATAATCGCGCCTTTCTGCGGTGGGATAGACAGTATGCAGATTTCCAAGATCGTAATCCTAACACACATGTTTCGCTTCCTCTTCGATCATTCATTAGTAACTTCATTCATGCCCAATAGGTGACCCTCACAACGTTTACTTTTATTATTACCATCCTACCCATATTTTACGTATTTCTCTTGAAAAAATATATTTTTAAACGATAAAACTAAAACAAACCTTAATTAATAGTTTGCCTGCACTACAGTACCTATATAATGTGATAGCTTTGGGTTACTGTGTATATCTTAAAAAAATAAATCATAAGTAAAAAAACATGTTAAAAAGAGTTTGCAACGCCTGCACCTACACGGCCTACATCCAGCTGGAGAGACGCCAGCTCGCAAATACCGCTCGCTTGCCAAGGTGACATTGCTCACACGAATATCCACACGAGCTATTAACAACATTATTTTTAAACGCAATAAAGTCTAAAATACTCTACGTGTCGCTTAGCGGGTATCGAAATTTTCAAATATTAAATTTCCTTATTCCGATGCCGCAAGCATCGGTGCACCGGACGGAAACTCGATTTTTCCGGAATCTAATTCAAGAGTGAGTCTGCTTTCGTCATCAAACATGCCGTAAATCGAAGATCGTAAACTTATCTTACAGATTCCTCTCTTTATCATCTAAAGAAGTAGAATTAGAAATAGGTTAGTATACCTATATAATACTATGATTGCTATGCCGATGTAAGAAATTCCATGTTTTAATTGTTATGTAAACTATATTCCTATATTATGTGCGGAACTGTAGTCGCATTGGACTATTCAATGGGGTTTGAAGACGGGGAAAATAAAAGACTGCTTTTCTTGAACTCAAGGCGGCGACGAGGAGCGCAGAGTATTAGCGAGAAGAGAAGTTACTATGAATGTGGTCTGGAACGTAATGAACACGGAGGAAATGAGCTCGCGATATTTAAACCCTCTCTCGCGACATTATACATACTAATCAGTTGAAAATATGTATATTTATATACTCGCTCAGTGACTCTAAGGTTGACAATACATAAACTACTTAAGCTATCCCGTTGTATTGCTAAACTGCTAAAAGTAGTAGGTAAATCACGATCAGAGGTTAACAAAAAATATACCACTAGTTCACAAGAGGCGCCGCCACACGTAAATATGAACCGTTTGTACGATTTACTATACTATATAAAAAAAAACATATAAACTATAGCGTCCGTGCGCTGACCAACTAGGTATATAAGGTTCAAAACAAATACACTATCAGTTTATGGATAGGACTCTACGAGGTTAACACATAATAAACTATATCTTTAGAATTAATTACGTAACACTTATCACTGTTGTCTATTCACTATACACTATTATAGTTCGGTGCACGCGCACTCAGCGACATACCGGCTGTATATCACGAACAATTATGTGTATTACCTATGTGACAACAAAGTTCTTAAAGGGACGGTTCTTTCCTTAAAAAAAATGATTATTAGGTACATAAATCTATTCAATATACCTATTCTTTTTGCGTGACTATGTCCAATTTCAACCTCAAAGGTTCTTAAAGTTACAGCTGTGATTATTTTTAGTGTTTAAAAAAACAAAGGACACATACAAGATGCATTTGTCATGTTATTTTGTGGTAAACAAGCTGTAGGTGGATAGCCTTGGTGAGAAAATCCAAAATACATTCCATTCATACAAATGTATATTTTTATAGTGATCTTAAAATTTTTTTTTTAATTTAACACGTTAGCCAAGAAGCAGGCAGACATTGTTCTAGATCACATTATGTGTATGTAAGTCTGAAGTCGTCACGTCACAGCCTAGCCCTTCCTAAATTAAGAAACCCGAGAAGTACTTCTTGAACAATGATTTTGACTGCGCGAGAACCGATTATAGTACATTTTAGATCGGAATACAGTGCGTGGACTTATCTCCTCCACGATTATATTGTTCAAGAAGTTTGCCGGCCAATGTATCGGCCTTAACACCGCCACAGTGACTCCGGGTAGCTTGGTAGGCACAAATATTAGATCCTTACCTATGAAATTGGTGTTTTGTATTTTGGGGATGTCTGCATTTTACATACTAACATTTTATCAGTTTTCTTCACAACGACAAATCCAAAGATAATAATTTTTGGCATCTATTATTAAACAAGCTTTAATAATATGTGTAATATCACACTTCATAATTTTTTTTTATCGTTTTTAAGTTAATGCAAATAAAATGATGTATTCGGGAGGCACTTAAAAGAGTTGTCTCCGTGTCCAATTTTAACACAATTAAACTTACAACAAATTATCAAAACAAATCAAAAGAGCTCAAAAATATAGTCTATTTTCAGATGAGGTAATTATTTTTTAGGAATACTCTGAATCTTAATAGTTACAGACAAAATACTAAGAGAGAAAAAAAACACCAATTTCAAAGGCCCCAATATTTACATGTAATAAAAAAAAATTAAGAAACAGGCGGAAATAGGCTCATTCCTTGCTGAAATTATGGTCATAATAAAGTAGGTTGCATTGACTTTGTTTTTATGTACCGGTTTTTTTTGGGTCTGAGTACACCTTTCTCTTTTACTTCCTAAATCGATGCGTTTCCTATAGAAATATATACTCTTTATTGCAATTCAAAAACAAATACATAAAACAGGTTGTTAACATATGTTTGCAAGGGCGGACATATCCCTAACAGAGATTGATATTCCTAAAGCAACTAAAAAAGTTAAGTTTTTCAAATGTAACTTACACTATGGGTACAGACTATGGCGAAGGTAGTTTTGTTTTTTCACTATCAATTGCCTAAGCGACCGCAGTACCACATGGTTCTGCCAGAACGCCAGCTTTCTACTAATCTAAGGGTTTATTGTAGAACTTTGTAGAATAAATGCGAATTTGGATCTAAAACCGTAGACGAAGGTCTAAAAATATGCTGTAGATTTTCAATTAATTAGTACCTAATAAGCGTAGAGCTCGGTCGCGTAGTGGCTAGTACGCTTTGGCTTCCGATTGAAAACAAAGCTGCCTTCGCCATGGTCAGGCCGTGGATGGGTGTCCAAAACTTTGATCTCGAGCTCCTCCGTGCTTCGGAAGGCATGTTAAGCCGTTGATCCCGGTCGTTATTGTGACTGTTTCTACCCACCAACCCGCATTAGCCCAGCATGGTGGTGTTTCAGCCCCTACTCCTCATGTATTTCTCCATGAGGAAGGCATGTGCCCAGCAGTGGGACGTATATAGGCTGATGACAAGGGATTATTGTAGAATAGATGCGAATTAATTAATGAATACCTATTATACTATAACACTTGACGTTGGTGTACTTAGGCACTATTTTCTTCAGATTGCTAACTTAAACGAAATCAAACAAACAATCCAGTAAAACCAATTCGTGTCGGTATTTTCGACATTCCTCCCGAGCACGTAACATCGCAGTCAGTTCACCATTTCACTGGTACATATCTCACACCTGTAGTGTAGCTATTTTGAACCACTCCAGACTGCCTTGTTGTTGTGCTAACTGATGTTACTAGGTATCTAATAATAGTTATCCATACTATAACTAGGTGGGCATGAATACTGTGCGAGTATTGTTTACTAGTGCTCTTACCACTACACCAGTAGTGGTTAGTAGTTTAGGCCTTGGAAGGGTGACCGAAATTTTGTGATCTCTTTGTGATTTGGAAGGCACGTTAAGCCGTTGGCCTCGGTCGCTTTTGCAATAGTTTATACCCTAAACCTCGCATTGGGCGTGGTGGTGTTACGGCCCATTCTTTTGAGAAAGACCTGTGCCCAGCAGTGGGACGTTTATATACGTCCCACTGCTGGGCTGCTTGGTTGAGGACGATAGTTTACTAGTAGATTATAATTTCGGCAACTGTCGTTTATTGAGTGTTATCGTCTCCAGTCTATGCACGCTTAACTGCTGTGGATTACTCCTTGCCTCTCGCTTCCGCTCGAACGAAGAAGAAAGAGGCAATGAGCATTTTTGTCTCCGGGGACTTTTTGTCTCCGAATCGTATGAGGCCTTCTCGGCTTTCCTACACAGAGAAACCACCAGGGGACCATCACGCTGGCCCAATGCGGGGTTGGGTAGAAACAGTTGCTATCCAACGCCTCATCGTGCTCTCCAAATCAGGTAGGTAGACTAGGTAGATAAGGTAGCTTTGGTTTTAGTTCAAATATACGAAATGTTCGTTGCGGCTTTAGTAAACAATAAAGTAATGAATTTTTGCCATTCCAATTTCCAATATCCTTTGCGCAGGATACACTTTGTGTACATACACTGTGAATTCGAATACCTAACCATCGATATAATTTTAATTTTATTGATCTTTGTTGTGTTTTCAAGACTACAACAATCATATTAAGTTTTTCTTGATTGATTTTGAACGATTGGCGCAACAACCACCTATTGAATCGGGTTTTGAACTGCCGACCTTTTGCACGCGCAGTGCTGTTTATTTTTAATTTCTAAATCGAAGTCAAGGCCTAGCTAGACGCAATACACAGATGTGGGAAAACAAACAAAGAAAGAAAACTTTTCTTTAATTTCTTGAATGTTCTAGGAATGTAGTCGAAGTGAAATATAAGTTAGATTTATTTTGCTGATATACAAAACAACAGGTCTGGTTTATTTCAGGATTTGAACACAGATTACATGGTTAACTTCGTGTTTAACCTTTACTTGTTACTCTTCATGTTATGGGTTTGAAGAATTGATTTATATCAACATTAGCCTTTAGACGCCCACCGCTGGACATAGGCTTCCTCCAAGGATTTCCACAGTGACTGGTTTGCGCACCCTGCATCCAGTGACGGCCTTCCCCAGGTCCCTCCGCCTCCCAGTACGCGGCCGCCACTCGAGAACATTTCTGCCCTAACGGCCGGCAGTTAATAGTAGATTAGTAGCCAAGGGCTGTAAGGCATCAATTGCAGCCCGAGATATTTAGGCGCACGAGCGCAGCGAGGGCGCTTATAGTTCGAGGGTGCAATTGATGCTTACACCCGAGCTAACTACTCTGCTTTACATCTCGATTGTGAGGTAAGTGGAAAAAAAGGCATTACAAGAATAAATAACTTTATTTTCAAGAACTAAATTTAGCTTCGCCGTTCGATATTCAAAATTGATGTAAATAGCGAAGCGACCTCTTTTGTCACAAGAATAAATAAATTTATTTTCAAGAACTAAATTTAGCTTCGCCGTTCGATATTCAAAATTGATGAAAATAGCGAAGCGACCTCTTTTGTCATTGGGCTGAATGCATGATGTCTAGTGCCAGTAAGATGGTTAGATGTACGCGAACTTTTTGAAAGAGTTTTTTTTAAATTACTTACCGCCCTAGGGCGTTTCTAGCTACATTATTAACCTAGGGCGGTAATTGATCACTTACAACCCGCATCTGGGGGTATTAAGGACCTACTTACCGAACATGAGAGATGTAAAATTATTTTATTGATGCATTATGACTAAAATATTCATTACTTCAAAGATTAAGATGTATTGTAATAAAACCGTAGATTGCCGGACTTCTAAAAAAAATTACGACAGCGGCAGCCGAGTTGGGAAGCCAGAGTGCTGTCGCCGTTATAACTTAATACTTCGAGTAAATTGTGATAAGTTCCATGTACTTTTATATAAGTACTGAGGAGTTGAGGACGTAACACGTCAATTCTAGCTATCTAGTAACAACAAGACACAGGCCAAGACACATGATTGTGTTAAATATTAATTTGTTGCATAGTTTGTATTTAGAAAAGGTGAATCCAACCCTTTGCTCCTAAAATAGAATTACCAAATATTTTTTCATCATTAAATTAACAAGCTTTACTGTTGACATAGGTACATCTCTGAAGTGTAAAAATGGTATAAAGTTTGTGAAGTTGATGTACATTTGCGTTTTTTATGTTTTCAGAAGGTTTTCAGACGAATATACTGCCGATATTTTAAAGCAATATTATCAAAAATCTTCACACACACAAATCAAAATACTATTACATTTCAGTCACCCGAAATATTCGGAATATTCTCGAAATATTGTGTCAGTAAAACAACATGGGTTTACAAATTCTGCCTCTATTTTAGGCCATATCGAAAGGGTGAGGTTGTTACGTATCGGGTAGAGAAAATTCCGCAATGTTGTGGGATAGTACATACGTACTAGCGATACGCGCTGGTGCAATGCTTGTACTAAATATACTACAAAATGTCTTTATACATATAAAATTTCCTCTTGAATAAGTGTATTACAATAACCGCATCAAAATCCGAAGATCTTGGAACAGACAGCGGCGGAAAGCGACATTGTTTTTTACTTTTTTGAAGTACCAAAGTTTGAATAGTCTTATCTTTGCATTATTAAGTTCATCCCTATTCTGCTATGGCAGTATTAACAAACTTTGTCAATAATAAGTGCAAATGTGAGATTTTTCTTTTTGTACTCTAAAGTAACATAGATTGTATCTTCTTAATCAGTGCAGCAAAATCTTTGGTATTTATGTACGACCTATCTTATTGAGTAAAAAATTATAACTACCTCACAAAATTGAACTCCCATGTGAAGAAGTAGGCTACAGTCGGCTATACACCTACTTAAATTTTTTATAATTATATTATTGTTTATTTAATATAAAGTTATAACGCTACACTCAATACATGACATGACACGTATAAGTGCAGTGACTACGAGTAATATTTATTCTTTTTTACTAACAACTACATCAGTGAACCGTAATTTGACCAAAGGGGCAATTGCGATGTTGCACTCATTAATACTATTTCATTATTAGTGAGTGGCGGAAAATCGAGAGGTGGCGTGCAGGGGAGACCAATGTCCAGTAGTGGACTAGTATGGGCTGTTTATGATAATTGGATTAACATTGGAATTGGCTGGATTTTCTATCAGGCCGTTGTGTGAAGTGTACTGTTACGAGTGATGTTAACACCAATCAGTTTGATGCCGAGCTGCAAATTATAATTTGTGACGGAAATAGGCAATTTGATTTCTACTAATAGTTGCCATTTAAAGTTGTTGCCATTGTTGCCAGTTTAAAGTCGCTCAGCGAGCTATGGAAAGGGCGATGCTCCGAGTAACTCTGAAGGACCGTCTTAGGAATGATGGGATCCGACAGAGAACTGGAGTCACCGACATAGCCTACCGTATTAGCAAACTGAAGTGGCAGTGGGCTGGTCACATTAGCCGTAGATCTGACGACCGTTGGAGTCGTAAAGTTCTTGAGTGGAGACCGCGACTCGGCAAACGCAGTGTGGGACGCCCTGTTACAAGATGGGATGACGATATTCGTAGGTTGGCTGGAGTGGGCTGGATGAGAACGGCCGAAGATCGAGAGCGGTGGCATGCATTAGGGGAGACCTATGTCCAGCAGTGGACGAGCAGAGGTTGTTGACGAAATAGTTGACATTAAGTTAGTACTTAAGTTATGACTCTGCTGTGGTGTCACGTGCGTCGGGTCGTTGCGTTCCCTAAAATATGGTTGAGCGAAGCGATGGCTGATTCATGTGTCATGCCTGTGAAAAGGTGCCACTGTCGGTGTCTGGTCAAACTCATGCCTGTCTGATTTGTAGAATTGGCGTAATCAATTAAGTTTTCTTTGGGACTGTATGGTACGGCAAGTGGTGAAGTGGTGAACCTATCCTAGTTTTGTATATACTACTTTTTCAATTTCTTAATTTTATTTTATTAATGTAATATTTTAGACTGTTTGCATTTGTAATGAAAAATGTGGTAAACTGCAGAATTTATAACACAGATATTTATTTATTTTTTCTTCTAAAACTTCAATGACGTTGTAGTTTATGACATTTTTAAAAAAAAGAAAAACAATGTAAAGGGAGGATATAAACTTGCTGAGTTTCTTGCCCGTTCTTCTCAGAACAAGGCCTCCTGGTAGTTTTGTGAACGGATGGCGTAGTTTATCGCTTTCACGGAAATTTGTAAACTGCTTTTGACGTTCATAAGCATGTGTAAAGACGCATCTAAATTGAGTAAACGATATTGAATTTTGAATTGAAACAATATAGTTACATGAGTGATGACAATTCACACTAATGTGGGTACTACTATATTATGAGAGGCTGGTCTCTGCACTAGAATAACCTGTATTACAGATAAATAGGCCCCCACTTGCTGGAAACGTGTCAGTCATAGAATAAAGTAAGCTCGATACAATAGTGCTCAAGGAAACTACATTTAGAGTGCAAACAAAAGTGATAAACTAATGTGACAACATATTAATACCAACAAAAAATAAAAAGTTGTTTTAGATTAAATACTTGTTAACAATGTCAGTGAAGAAGGTAAGGAATCTCGATGGTGTGCACTATAACAGAATTTGTAATCCGATCGATTAGAAGGGAATTATGTATTTTGGATTAGATCAAATAACAACATAGAGAAGGATGCAGAACGGAAGAAATTCTAGAGTCCTGGGTTCGGAATCTAACTAATAGGAAGTAATATTGTAGGATGGTAATAGGTATACGGTTCGTATTTATTCCTAGTATAGCAGCTCTTATATTCGGGGTCAATGCTCTAGAGGCTCGTAAAAATTTGTTGCCTATAGGAATGGCTTAACTCTGTGAAAGAATATTTGGCAGTGGCTTCCACAATTAGGTCAACCTCTTACATAACTAGGATTGGACCCCAATTTACTGTGCCATAACCGCCTAACGTGTAGAACAATCATATGACTGCGCTATTTCTCTATGCGTTGTTCAATCGAGCGTTCTGTAAATGCCAAAATTTTGCCTACGGTCATTTTTAACAAATTAATCCCTTGGCGGGCACCGCAAACACCGGTTTTTGCAAACAATAGATGTTTTGTGTCTCGTTTTGTGACTGTTGACTAGTTCTATACTTTTAGAATAAATATTGTTCTGTTTTATTCTTGTAATATCAGGATAAGCTCATCCTGCAATACGTGGTTGAAGAGTCCATAATATCCTCAGAATATAAATAAATATCCTCCGACATTCACACCTATCAACTAGCCCCATTTTAAACAACTAATGCTGCTAGTGTTACGGATACTAGATGACGGAAAAATATATTTAATAGATATATACATACATATAAATATTCAGAAAATATACAATACTTATATAAATAAACATCCAGGACTGGGGAACAAATGCCTATATTCAAGACACTTCTGTCCCCACCGGGGATCGAATCCAGGACGTCTCGAGACGGCGACGCCTTGAGACCGGCGTACGGCACTTGACCACAGAGGTCGTGCATGAAATTGTTGAGTAATCTTTTCACTTGCTAACTAAATATTTTGTTTAGGAAAAATACATACAAAATCTAAAAAAATTCAGTGTCTAATTAAAATCATAAAAATATCAACCAATGTCCGTTCATCCTAACTTTTCCTATTTAGAAAACAATCTTGGCGCTACTTTTTATTGAAATAGCTTTTTATTGAAAATCAACTGTTAACTGGATTAAAAAGATTTTAGTCCGTAATAACGATTTATTGTTAAAGATTGTTGACATTGTTATTATATAATTTTTAAATGAGTGGTTTCGTTAAAAAGTAGTGCTAAATTGTTTACCTAATAGGACATGTTAGAATGAACGGACTTTAGTAGGTAATGAACAATAATGAAGTTCTTGTTACAATAATAGAAAGACCATTGGCAGAAGAAACACTAAATAAATAATCTACGTTTTGTTCCTGATTTCAGAAAATTTTGTTTTGTAAATATTGCATTAAGACTCAGTGCATTCTAATGTATCGTGTGTCTGAGATTAAAAATAACCCGCGAATTTATCGGGACGGTAACTATAAATGTGCTCGAGAATATCGTTCCAAAACGTGAGTAAGCAATGTATCTAGCACATTATTTTCAACGCTTTATCTAGAATTTTCCATAAAAATTGTGAACTTTTCATAAAAAATTTTGTTTGCACTGGACTGAATGACCATTTTACCAATACATTTCTAGTTATATTATCATTATCACAGTGCTTAACCACGTGCTTAGGTGACTAAGGGCGTATTGGGTACTGGGTCTGTGATTGTGTAGGCGATGAGTTAGCCACTTGTTACTACTTTTTCATGATTTTTCATTTCACCAAACCCAATTTTTGTATTGCAAAATGAGGTTTTAAGGAACATAGAGCTCCTTGGACTCTGCCGACCCTTTCGGGGATTACAGGCGTCATTGTTTGTATGTATGTACAGTGCTTAACTTTCAAGAAAAATAATAGTAAAATTGACACTTAGTCCAAGGATTTCAATTAAAACAGCTTCCCGCAGTCATCCCACTTGTTGGAGAGACTTTAAACGCACGCAAACCACTATATCTATCTATTATGTATTGTTACAGGAGCAACATTTTATTTTGTACTAGCTGTTGCCCACGACTTCGTCTGCGGTTTTTTAACTATCCCTTTAATTTTCTCTCAAAGTCTCAGCCCGATCGGTTTAAAATTGACAAAGCTTCATACAAATTTTATTCCCCTATTTTATCCCCTTGGGGGTAGAATTAATCAAAATCCTTTCTTAGCGGATGCCTTCGTCATAACATCTACCTGCATGCAAAATTTCAGCCCGATCCGTCCAGTGGTTTGTGCTGTGCGTTGATAGATCACTATAGTTGATAGATCAGTTATATTTATTGATGGCCCTCTTACGTCCACTACAGTTTCACTGGATTTTTAGGGGAAAGCGTACACCTTGGTGGATTCTCAGCCTGTAGTACCGAGCCTACTGGAGTATACTGGAGAAAAAAAACTGATTTTTTAAATTAAAATAACATAATGTATCCACGTGTTGCTAGCTTAGCATAGTCAACACCAATCAACTATAAATCATCGTACAACACACTCATAACGAAAAGTTATCTGTGCTGAAGTCATGGGTAATAAATAGGTTGTAAAATATATTTACGACTTGAACGGATTCTGAAAAATTATGTCGTATACAAAAATAGGCCAAGCATGCAATAAAAGAGTCCTCTTCGTTGGAGCTGCATGTTATTGAAATATCAGAGTGGCCTTGTGTTTTGCACTTTGATGTCATTTGCGAAATGGCACTTTTTGATATCGACCGAGAGCTTAATTTTGAAATGTTAGCATTTTGCTGCAGCCGTGTTATGTTACAATATAGTTTAAAATCCACTTTTTTACCAGCGACGTCGAGATATTTAAGATTTTGAGAACTCAAACCTCGAGAACTACCGTTGTTGTCCGCTGTCATCTGCCCTAACCTTGATATGAACCTGTGTCTTTGCTAAGGACCTGGACATACGAATATGTTTTTAAATTTTGTTTAAAGTGATTTGACTTAGAACACATTATTTCATTATAATAATAATGTAACACAAAAACCAAACAACAAAGTTTTTAAGTCAGGCAGAGGTGTTAAACACCCAAGTTTCGCCTTATATTAGATATATCAGACGAAACGTGGGTGTTTAACACTCCCTATGTAACGGGTGGTGAGTCTGTTGCCAGTGTGAGGCAAGAGATACTCACAATCAACTACTTATAGGTACTACGTTCCATTACAGGCAGTGAGATCGAACCCGCGACCTCTTAAACGAGTAGAGCGTTTTCCCTACTCACTTACCCCAACTCATTTATACTTTGTATTATTAATTTATAGCACAAAACAGATAATTGGCTATAATTCCAGTTCTGTGGTATCAATAGGAAATGAGTACTAATTTAATTTTCATGGAATTTGGTTGAAGCAGTTTTGCTCCATCGTTATATTCAATTATTGTGTCGAAACCGCATTATAAATTAGAATACAACGCAATTAATACATACCGACGTAAATTGATCAAAGGTTTCAATAAAGTTATCGGATAAATTTCAATTTGAAACCGCAATGGAATACACAGGTAGCACCAAATTCCGTGTCCTATTTTGAATGAATATGCATGTACATGCATCGTTTAATCATGTCATTCACTCTAAGGGTGCTACCAGAATAATCGATCGATCGTCGATCGAGAGCATCGATCTGTGGTATCGATAGTTTCTACCAGACCTTTCATCAATTGATCGTTGATCGAGGACATGGATCGATGGTAAAATGGTTTAATGGACGTCGATCGATAAATTTTTAATTTATCGACAATCGGTTGACGGTAAAATTGATAAGTCGTCGTCGATTGAGTTTTTTAATTATTTAGCTTACCGTCGATCGATTGATTAGTCGAACGGTTCTGACGATCATTCAAAGCTACCAGACCAGTCGAACGATATCGATCGATCAATAAAGCTTCCAGACCCGTCGAACAATACGTTGATCGGTGCCTTCGATCGACAATCGCTCGGTCTGGTAACACCCTAACAGAAGTGACATTTTGAAGAGTGGCTGAAATTGAATTGCGAATGACTTAGAAAAGGTTTTGATCTACCTAGCCAGCACCCTTTCCGTGAGATATTCAGTATTTAGAAATTTAATGAGACCCTCTCATATACATAAAAATCGAGTAGCTTTATGTTATGCGTTATGTTACTACCGCATCATAATAATGGTACTTAAAATAGACAGTTTTTCAACATAGAGTCATACAATTATTGGATGTTCAGAAATAAATAACTTTTCAAATGAAATCAAAAATTTATATATATAAAAGTATGTACATTTTAATCGTCATTTTAAGCGAATTCTATTAATCAACAATATTAATTTTATAAACGAATGATATTAATAACCGAAATAAAATTACATTGTAACCAAGAACAATCTGGAATTTATATCCTTACAAGCTGATGCTGGACATGGATGTGGACGGACCTAGAGTGAGCGGATGACCAAAGAAGCCATGGATTGAATGTGTGAAGAATGGTATGAGAATAAAAGAAGTGTATGCTAAGCTGACGAGTGACAGAGGAGAATGGAAGAAGAAGACACGTTGTGCTGACTCCACCAAGGTTGGGAAAAAGTACCTAAATTTCGTCATTACATATCAAATCATCAGAAACAGTGTGAGCAGAAACTGTATTCACCGCATAATATTGCATCTCGATAATGTGATTTTCATGTACAGGTTCAGAATTAATACGGCATGAAATTTTGCCTCATTGGACTAGAATGTAATTTTCACAGTACCTATTTGCCAAATGGACTTTGCAAACTATTAATACCTACAAGGAACAAAATAAACCTATCAACATTTAGGTCAACTAGACCGAATGATTTGGAATTTCAACGACCATAGTGAACGAGAGTAAAGTACACCTCGATCTTTATTCGACGTACCGATTCCTATCCAAGAATTTTGTACTCTATCGACGTATCGATATATCGGTAAGGGTTAATACACACAAAAGTTAATTTATATAATCCGTGCTATCGTCATGCTACTATCACTTAATCTATATTAGCATAAGGCTTAGAAAGGTCTAGCATTTAAGCGCCAACTATAGTCAATTTTTAAATTATTATAAGTGATTTGACAGTTGACAGTGATTTGACAGTTGACAGTGATTTGACAGTTGACAGTGATTTGACAGGCAGACAGTAAATGTCATTTAAATAAAATCCAAATTCGTCGCACAGTTAAACTTTTTGTTCATAACTTATATTATTTATCCTGTTACAAATATTTTATTTTTAATAATAGAGCTGGTTCTTCACAGTGCAAGTATAATTATGCATTATATTTTGAGTGAGGGTCACTCTCAAAGGCTCTGTGAAAAACTATTCATGAGTAAATCTGAAAATTAATTCGAAAAATACTCTTAATTAAAATTCTTTTGACACAGAAATTTTAATTTACATTTCGAGCACAATGTCTGCAGTTATTCATTCTCCAACGAGCTTTAACAAAAAGCTTTATTAAATATCAGTTTGTAGGAAATTCCTAGGAGAAATAATTTACAAAATATACGTGGAAAACATTGTTCAACAACAAGTGGTCTCGAAAATGGTTTTTCCAATTATTCGTGGCAGCTTTCCGCTGGTAAAGCTCCGCGTTCCATTGTCCAGCGCAGAATACTACTTCGTATCTGTTCCACATTGTTTGATAGAATTTCCAAACGCTGTTTTGTTATGCCCGGACACACCACATTCATTTGCGGACACAGTCCGCCGTAATGATTACACCGAACCGTATTTTCAAACAACTTAAATTAGCAGGAGTTGCACTCCATTAATGATTACGTTTCTCATTTTGCCTATTACTGATTTATTTATAGTTTACAAGCTGACTGTGAAGCCCCAATGGGCATTTTTCCAAAACGTTCCACCATCTCCAAATTACACAAATAAATAATATTTACACATTTCTTTATTACAAATAAGATGCAGTAAAGTTAAATGAAATGTTATATATTTTTTTGCACAAATCAACATCGGCGCCGTCGTCGTCCGTTGGGAATGTTTCCGATGCAATTTTAGTATTTGTCGTATCGCAAGTAAGAAGGATCGATTTCAAATGAGATTCGATGTGATATGATTTTAAACTTTCTTGCAAGATTTATTTTTGATCAGAAGCTCTTAACATAGTTTGTACTAACGTAAAGTATATTGAAATGAATATTTACCTTTCTCAATGTTCTACAGATTAGTACAAAATATTCCAATGCCATACTTTCAGTTTACACTGAAGTACTAGCTCGATGAGCGCAGAAAACTTTACAGAAGAAGAGCAGGACAATATTTTAACAGACGTATCTAACCTAATTTTTTTGCCGTAAACTATACTTATTGCCCGAGGTGCCGTATTATGATATTAAGCATACAAAGGAATAATAATGTTAGGAATTATGTAAACTAAAGAAACTAGTTCATGTTAAGGTGGGATAGGGATAGAGGGGAGTAGATTAAATTACTTTATTATTTACATTTGCTCAAGCATCCACATCTGGGAGTATGTGTCGCTACTACTCACTGGTACAATATATCTATGTGGTGTGGGATGCCCAACAATGTGATGGATATAAAATATTATCTCGCCTCTATCCGCGAAGGGGTAGACAGAGGTATTTAATACTGACATTTCGCCTGATATGTTTATGCTCCTATGTAATAGGGGGCGAGCCTGTTGTCATGGACCGGGCAGTGTGAGGGGAGCGGTACACAATCTTGGAGCTTACACGAGGATGGAGGACCCATCCCTGACAATTCTTGGGGTGCTTGTTGACCATGGCATACACAACCGGGTTTATGTGTGCCTGATCTATGATGCCAGATTCTATAACGAGTCAACTTTTTGAACACTATAGTCGGGTGGCAGATGACGCGCAAGAGCAAATTCTAAACGCGAAATTGGTGATTTGGGGGACTTCAATGCTCAGTACGAGTTGTGGTTAAGCTACTCCAAAACTGACCATGCTGGGAGGACTGCTCACGCTTTCGCTCTCATGCATGACCTGACCCAAATGGTTAACCAGACTGTACTCGTAATAAAATCGTGTACTTAACAGAAGCAGCGATCTCAGCCAGCAAAATAATTTGAGTAACGCCAATTTCCCGCAATAAGATATTTTCACTCAAGATTAAAATTTACCATTGGAAAATTGCCCGTTTTCTTGGCGTGGTTTCAAAGTATTTTGCGTTGTTCTGAGGTGGTCCTCTAAAATAACTAAAATTACATCAGTATTTTGTCCGACTCTCCTACACCCTTACTAAATTTAAAGATACATTTGTTACGTTATATGTCGTAATTAATTTCTCTGCACAACAACCGTGTAAATTGATATTCCTGCGTAGAATATCTCATCTCTGATTGATTTTACTGAAATCATATGTCACGTTATCTATCTATATTTAATTTTAATTAATACAAATAAAGTCTGATCGGTTCTTATCTGTTGACATTTTAGTAAAATCACAATCAGTTTTCTTTCATTCAGAATAAATGTGCAATTTTCCTAAATGTATTTAACTGACTTCTTGAAGATAATTAGGTAGTTAGCCCAACACTGGTATCACTTGCGAGTTGGCGACCTTTTAAATATTATCATCCATCTCCATGTTGAAACCCTCGTTTTCTTGAAAACTCAACATGAGTAACGCCTGTAACGTTATCACAAACTTAAGAAATAAAATAATTCTCAAAGGAAACATTCATCATCATCAGCCCACTGCTGGACATAGGCCTCCCCCTCTTCCACAGTCGATTTTCTGCCGCTTTCATCCGGCTCACTCCAGGCACCCTACAAAAATCGTTATTCCATCTCTACCTCTAGTGTAAGTTCTCATTGTAGGAAACTCATCTTTTTTAGTTGCATTAAGAATGTCAATTTCTTAAGAAAATTTAAAAGCGCTCCTAGCGGAAAATAGTTGATATCACGATTTCCAAAGAAATTGACATTCAGAGTTGAGTTTATGACAATGAAAACTTACACTAATCGTACTGAAGCACAAACTAAGCACAAAAAGTAAAACCATTAAAGTCATTCAAATCACCCTGTCTTTAGCGTTGATTTTATTTATTTATTTACATGACATATTTATTAAAAATGACATTTTCAACGCAACAAAAAATTTACCATGAAAACTTACAGAAGTACAGAAAACAAGAAACATTAAATCAAAAAGAAAGAAAACATTGTATTCAGTTAGCAAAACAGTTTACAAACTAATTCCGTAATTGTAAAGCAACGAGAGATTCTATTTAGTGTAAGGTGTGTACTGTCCTGGCTGTTGGAATTTTTATTGAATTACAGAGTGGTTATGGATTATCTATTGAGTCCGGTAAAGGCAATAGGCTTGCCTTCTGTTACGTGGGTCCGACGAAGTCGCTGGCAAAGTATGGGCGTATAATGCACCTGTGCCTACAATCCGCGAAGGATGGCTATTATGAAGATAATAGTAAATATTTTAAAGAAAAAATAATCGAGTTACTGAAAAGGCACATTAAACTCAGTGTATGTGTCTGCCACAAGACGACGACCCGAAGCTGTAGGCTAATTCTGCTATTTTATTTTGATCTGAAAGGCATGAGGAACGCTTATTCGAACGTTATCGGTATTCTGCTAGCAAAACGCAAGTTCCGTGCGTTTTGGTTGTCTTCGGTTTCGTTCGGTTCCATTCAGTTTGCTATTTTACATAAATCAAAAACGTAAAGCAAAAGCTTACATTTCAATCATCAATGCTTATTCTGCTAAGCATTCTTTCTTCAAACGCATTGGTTACGCAATTGTAAATTTATAGTAGAATTGGGGCGTGGTCTTCCGCAGGTGAGTGGTGAATTTAAATTTATAGCCATATACCTGAAAATATTAGAAAATGTTACTTTATTTATGTTCTATATGGAATTAAGACCGCTAAAGGGCCTATCAGTAAAACATTTTTAATATGTTTTAAAGACACATATCCGGAACTTATGGAAGCTTATGAGTTAATCCCAGTTTTATAATAATAGAAAGATTTTAAAGTAGGATTAGTAGCTTGATAATCCTGCGTAATACATATTAGCTTCATTGTTTAAGTAAATTAAATTTAGTAAGTATTGTAATTTTTTAATAAAAAATTTACTACCTCTTTCAATATTGTCTATTGAATTTTGTTTTAAAAAAGGTGCACTTATATTTAATAAATGTTTTCTGCCACTAAGAGTTAGGTATATATAAGACAACTCAACCTCTCTACGATCTAGTTTATTATGCTAGTTTATTTGGGCGCGTAACCCAACCGAGAAAACCATAAACTGAAAACAAAAGCCAGGCTAGGTCGGTACTAAAACATTTTAATGAGCTGCGACCATTTTACCCGTAATATGTTTATTATTGAGCTAATGATTCTATAAATTAATTTTATTTATGACCACTAAAGCTCAGTCACGATTTGTGATTGAGCCAAGATGACTCGTAGACAGCTAGTTGACAGCATTTCCTGCGATAGTAAAGTTTAATTTATATATTTAATGGCCGATTCAAAACTGACTCTCAAATTTCCGTATCGCGAAAGGTCTGCTTCTGTCACTCAAGGTTAGTTTGAAAGGGATAGTCGATTCTTAAGATGTGGCGTGTATTTGATAATTGTCAAACCGACCAAAACCCATTCACTGGCTGAAATGCTTCTATTTCAATCAATTAAAGTAATTAATGTACTTTTGGCAAAAGTTTCTCTTCAACTTTGCATTGAACTGCCCCAAAGTTTTAATCAACTTTATATTTCGTTAAAGTGAAGTCCACACAGTAAATATCTCAACTGGTATAATTAAATATTCTCTCCCGGCAGATCAACGTAGGTTTAGCAAACATTTTATGAACAATTTTAAACCACGTATTTGTCTCATTGTACTCGTATATATGGTTAATTACTCGGCTTGTCTAACTTTTAGACTTCACGCATGTTATAAACCATAATTACCTATAACCCGTGAATAAAGCCGTCTACGTTCCAAGTTCTGTTCTATGAGCAATGTGGCGGAAAGGATCTCGAGTGGCGGCTACGATCTGGGAGGCGCAACAGTGGAAGCCCCCACGAGGTGGACCGACCTGGCGTAGGTCGCGGGAAACCGCTGCATGCGGGCGCCGCAGGACCGGTCATTGTGGAGATCATTGAGGAGGCCTATGTCTGTGGACGAAGCTGGGCTCAGATGATAATGATGAAAATAAGACCAAGGGTTGATGACACGATAAAAATTAAATGTGTGTCAACACATTTTATCGTGTTATAAGTTGATAATCTGCGTTACAATTACACTAACCTTATAAATGAAAGCAAGCACATGTAACTCTTATAAGTATTCTAATTTGAATGGATAATGATTCCAAACGATTATATTTATCATCTGGTGAGCAGTCTGCCTGCCAACTAGGTTGAATAAAAAAGGATCTAACGCTACATTATGTTATTATGTAGTGACTACATAACTTAAATATTTTATTTGCGCTCAATGTGAATATTTATAACGATTATTCCAACGAAAGTATACATCTATATTATATGTATAGGTACACTTTTCAGAGTAGATGGCTTCTATTTCAAGGGAATAAAGTGGTTTATTGTTCAAAAGTAATATACGTGTTCATGCTCGTACTATGCTACACTCTTAAAATCGCTAGAAAATCTGCCCTAATCGAACTTCATGAATCCAGGACTTTGGAAATAGCTACACACGAAAAATAGTTACAAATAAGGTCGCTTAGGTCTTAATAAACATTTTTACAGTCAAAATTACAGTTAAAAATGCAGATTCCTGTGGGGGGGACAATACGCTTCCACAATATAAAACATTTTTAGTCACGTTAGTCGCGTCAAGTTGTAAAGAGGACACTCAATAGAAATTATTACTATTCTCTGCATTCATTAAATCATTTCAGCAAAGTATTGTATTAGTTTATGAAAATATGAACTTTGTACATCCCCTTTGATGAGTTTATTGATTTTACCACGTTTTTATTAAATCACTTTCTTGTTTGTCTTTTTGTCGCTTTGTTCCTTGGTCTGTTTGTTTGTCCGGTTGGATTTTGGTAACTCTATTAAAATCCCTTATAATATATTGCATGCATAGATCGTAAGTGTAAGTTGCAAGAGTGAACCCTTATTCGCCCCGCGTGTTTGTTTTTTATTATTTTGCCCTTTTTAAAAACGTGGAATTTTTTGATTTATAAACTATTTAATAGATGGACCGGGCAAAACATACAAACACGCCTGTAACCCTTAAGGAGTATGCAGAGTGCAAGGAGCACTGTGTTCCTTAAGACCAGATAATAAATCGTGAAAGAGTAGTAACATGACTAAGTGGCCGTGGAGATGGCTGGTAATCGGCTTACAGCTACAATTAGGATGCATTGGCTGTGACATTCAGACGAGCAACCCCTTGGGGATCAAGCGAACACCGGTGTTCGCAAACAATATAATTATGTTTATATTGTGTCTGGTTTTCTGAACATTGAGAAGTAAAGCAAGAAACCTCATCCGCTTCACTGAAGAGATTTTCGTATTCAGTGTAGTGTAAGTTTTCTTTGTAGAAAACTCAACCTTTTTTGTTTGCGTTAAGAATGTCAATTTCTATGAGAAACGTGATAAGCGCCCCTAGAGGAAATGTTGAAATCACGTTTCCTATGGAAATTGTCATTCGAGTTGAGTTTTTTACAATGAAAACTTACACTGGTCGTACTGAAGCACAAGCTAAGGTAAAAGTTAAACCATTAATAGTCAACATTCAAATATTTTGCGTAGATTTTATTTATTTATTAACATAAGACACACTAATAGTATACACATAAATCCGTACAAAAACACAAATATGCATAAAAATGTCCTGATATGCACCTATTACAGGCCTGCACAACATTCTTTATATGTTCATCATCGCCAAATAGTTATTACTTTGTACCTATAGCTTCAAATATATGTAGAGAAACCCGCGTTTTTTATTAGTTTCAAAAAAGCGACGGCTTATGACGACGGAGCTATTTTAATTGTGATATCAATATCGAATGACACAGTTTCACAAAAGGCTGTTACCGAAAAATGTATGTGAAATGATGAATGAACTTTTCTAATATAAAAAAAATCACGGATACGAAAATGTTATCTTGCGATCAGTCTTCAACAGTTGATTTCGATACAAAATCCGCAACGCTTTTTCTTTATAAAAATCTACCTACACAAATATTCACCATCAAAATATACTGTAACCAAAATTTACGATTCAAGTCAAATTAAAAACGGATCATTGCCAACTTAATGTTGGGTACTCTATTTTAATTAATGAGAATATCATTTCCACTGCTAAAATACGTCGATGTAATAATATATGTGCACTTTTTATTACTTTTGTCTCAAATGAAAAATCACTGACCAAAATTCAACAAGTTTAATTTAATTAATTACCTATTAATGTGGATTTTCACACTTCTGCTATACTGGCGTATATACATAGACTTTCACGCAGTTGCAGAAACGAACTTTAAAATTTACTGTCAGCATTATCTCTAATGCTCCATTATATTTATATAATGAAGTGTCAAAAGAACACCTTAGCGTAGTTTTACGTTGCACAAAACGACATTAGCACCCTGTCAAGGCTAAAGAGACATTAGCTAGAACTGTTTTGTGTAACAACTTTAAATTTAATGAACTTTAAAGTTTTAATGTCTCATTAACAAATGTCGGCGTTAAAAAATCTTTGTGCAACTGAGTGTTTGAGTGTCAAATTTCGTTTTCTGACATTACCAGTCAACGGCACTATAGCAAGCACATATTTTAGTCGCAGCATATTTTGTGTAATAAATATTCTATTTATGTAAAATGTTCAACTAGTGTTATTGTTATTTAATTTTGTTTATATTTTAATTTAATTTTGTATTTGTTTTTCTTTGGCATCTATGGAAGACCAGCGTCGCGGCTAATGCCTCGACACATGCTGAGTGGAGACCATTTTGGCAATAAGGCATATTATGTAAATTTTAATTTAAGTATTTTGTAATGATATGTTTTTTTTATTATTGCCAAATAAACATTTTTCTTTCGTTCTTTCTTTCAGTCCAAAAGGTCATCGTTTTGATATCCACCTGAGTCTCTTTAAAACTTTCTCCGCCTGGTGCATGGCAACAGGACACAGACACCTGTTGCCACCAGGTGGAGTATGGTTTGTTAGTGAAGCAACTGTCGAAATAAGGGCACCCTCTACCCACTCCTTAGGGATACATGCTCGATGATATGTTTATTACCAAATAATTTGAGCAAATAGTACATTTCATTTGATATCAAAGTTGAAATATATCCGTCAAAATTATAAACTTAATTCTGACTCCGGGCATAGGAAGGAGAACTATTGGAATATATATTACTTGGCAAGTATTACTTTGGTGATAAAAATATTTTCGTTTGTTCACAGGTGAGAAAATAAAATTGTAATAATATTGTAATGCACCGGCAGGTGTGCGGGATCGGCGGTGGTGGTGGGCGGCCGATATTTTTGGAGGAAAGTGGATTCGGCCCGCCCACGGCCACTGAGTAAGTGGGAATGTGGTGAGTAACCCTTTTGCGTAATTCAGCTGACCTCTGACGATATGTTTTGTTAACATGATACATTGGTTCCAATTTTGATTTCAACTTCATGACTTTGGGAAATCAACGTCATCGGGAGTGAAACAAATTACAATTTATAGAAAAATTACTCAGACCGAAAGCACGTCTCAGTAATTTACTTGTCTATTAGATTTTTTTAGTTTTACAATATATCTGTATAAAAAGTCTCCTACTTTCTTTAACTCAAACAAAAAAATCATGTTTTTGAAACTAAAAGTTTAACCAGTAGAGATTAGCAATACCTATGACAGTGTTTTTTATGTAAAAATAGTAATAATAAAAATTCCCGACTCTGTTTACTTGGTTAGTGTTAGCAAGCAATACGCTATCGAGCTCCTCAATAGTAGGAATAATAGTGAAATCATTTTAATTTGAAACCTGGTTTTCGCGTGAATCGTTGGATGTCAACCATCTGCCAATTAAACTGAATATATCTGCATCACATAATTATTTTAGACTGGGCTTTGCCTTTGCCAATTTGCCGTTCCGACGATAACATTGTATGTCCCAAAATATTTCATTGATATTTTTATAGCGGGAAACAGAATTTAGCAACGTTGCCTAGGACGGTTTTTCTAAAATATCTTAAAGGGCGTCTATTAATATTTAATATATTGTATTGAGGTATTTATTTCTTCTAACCAGTTCATTTCAAACCAATTGTTATATATTCTTCCTAGACTAGGACAGTGACATTACTAGCTACTTCTTTATTACGAGAATTTTAATTTTCTTGTACAAACCGTGAAAAGAAAAGAAAACAATGAAATAATTTTAAAAATCGAATCAAAGGTGAAAGGTGGAAAGCACGTGAAAAGGTATAATAATGGAAAATATATAATAATGTATGTACATATTAACAAATGGATTTTTTTTAAAGATTTAGGTTTTGTTAAGATTATTCAATGCTGGGCCCCAACGCTTCCACACTGCATACTCTGGTACTGCATTTACTAATGTCACCTAGTGGACTGTGGATGGGGCATAACGTTTTCTACTTGGATCTGGTTGTGGTAAATGCGTTCTTATTTAGCGAGATCAGGGCCCTGGTCAGCTAGTTCAGCACAATAAGAGCATATCTCGACTAAAACTTCTTAAAGCACCAAGGGAACTGGGGTAGCTTTTCTTCAAAAGGCATCATTTTCTTAGTGCTGTTTTCAATCTTATTAGATTCGTCTTAGTTAGTATTTTGTTACGAACTTTAACTCTTATAAAGAAAGTGGGCTATTTTGTTCTAAATTAATTGCATTACTGGTTCAAGATCAGTTTCAGACATTAAAGAAAGAAAAGAAAGAAATAAACTTTATTAAGAACCATGATACCATTAGAAACTCGTCGGTAACGAACAGCGTTCTAAAAGTATTTTTTGACCGATAGGACAGATATGACTCTCCTACAGGCAAGGAGAGATCTATAGAATGGTATGACTTAAATTTTTACCAATAATTTTACTAAACTAGTTATTAAGATTGTTGTAGCTTTATGGGTTTACCAAAATAATATATTATAAAAAGGGTATGCCATATAAAACTATTTACATTAAAGTTAATATTTGGTATAGAAGAAAAATTCTCCACAACCAAAAGATTATTTAATATTTTGCACAGCTTTACTATTAATATTGTCAATTATGTTCGAATAAACCTTATTGGATTTATAATCGGATATTACATTAACCAAGACGGTTTTGTGTACAACGTGGACAGCTTTTTATTTGCTTAATGCGTAAATTTTCATAGACTCCGTCAAAAAGTTTATCATAAATCGTTAAAGTAAATAAAAGTTATATTTCAAAACACCATATATCCCACAAAAAAGTTGACGTGCTGCCAAAGAATGATACAATACCGAGATACGAAAATATTTGCAAAGAGCAATATGTCCACCGTTTTTTTGACCTAGATACATTGGTGACTTTTATGATAATAGCAAGATAGTTAGGTTTCAAATAAAAACGAAAAAAACCATTCTGGTAGTAGGAAACATTATTTTACATCTGAAAGCCAGGCGAACTAAAATGGGATCACTTAGGATATTGAACCAAAAACGCTCTTTCGCCTCTTATTGATGTTTAGTTTGTTTTCCTTATATTTATAAATAAAATTTATCATTTACACACATACATACCTATAATCACGACTATTATCCCTTAAGGTTAGTCAGAGACTAGGCAAAAGCACCGCGAAAGGAGTTCAATGCCATAGACCGCGCTTCACCAAGCAGTGACTGCACATGAGCTCAGCGGACAGCTGAGCCCGTCGCCGCTATAAGCTGTTAGAAGGTTGTGCAGTTCTAAGTTCAGTAGTCGCTTTTACGACACCCAAGGGAAGAAATGGGTTGGTAGTATTCTTTTATTATATTCGATCAATGAATGTTTATTTCTTTTTCATTTGATTTCAGGCTTCACTTATTGTTTAGATCATAACGCAACACCTTCAACAATCTTTGTATCTTCACGACATTCAATCAAATTATAACATACGGAATCGTCTTGGTTTAATGTCCTGTCTTATGCCTTATTTCACTTTTGCGATTCTTCAAGAAGAGAAATAGCTTATTTCCTTTCGCTTCGAAGGACGGTTTTTTTCCTCGACAGCGACTTTAATTCTTCCTTCCCTGCTGGACCTACCGCCAACTCTGTTTTCTCTTAATTTCTGTACCGTAATAACGGCTTTCAGACTTCCTTCTAATGTATTCAATCTTCACTTTAACCATTACTATCTCTTCACACATCCTTAACATACCACTCGCAACCGTAAATAATTCACGATAATTATAACAGTAGAAAGTACTACAGTAAATTTCCGAAGTATAACAATTCACTGTGATAGGTATATAACTCAGTACACGATTATAGAGTTAATTAAGATCTCATGTAATTACGACAATGAAGAGGTGCTGGCAACTAGTCAACAATTTCCTGATATGCGTAATTAGATTAGTTTGAAACTGTACAGATTATTTTAGTAAGATATTTTAACTCGTGTGAATGTTGCCAAAATATCATGATCATAATATTGAACTCCTAGCGTAACTTGGTTTTACATTTATTTTAGAGGTTTATTTATCAAATAAAGAAAAGTCGTCCATACTAAACCATTAATGTGTAGAAAAATGTTTTGTGCACAAAATCTGAATCAGGTCCAAATGCAGGAAAATCCAATCTAGATTGAAACTAGATTTTTAGCCTGCAGGACGCCCTTCGACTTTTATTGTTTAAATATAGGCTTATGTTTATTTAGTTATCAACAGATTTAACTGTAAACTGAGACACGGAATTTGGTTCGTTTTTAAGAATAAAGTATTACTAAATATATGTAATAGTTACAGTGGCAGAAATAATAAAAACGAAGTGGTCCTAGGTACTTTGTTTTTTCTGCTACTGTAAATGTAAAAATAAAATGTTATAGGTGAAACGTTTTAGACACCTGATGAAACATATATTGGATAGTTTTCGAAGAATAAAGTATTGTCTTAAATAGATGATAATAATTTATGTTAATTAACAAAAGACAATCAAATATCTTAAGACCTTGAGGTGGAAGCGAACGCCGATATTCACGTACAATAGATTTTTCTACTGTGGCTCGGAAACTTTGACAGGTTTAATAGCAGAAGTTTTTTTTTGTAAAAACAAGTGGAATTTCGTGGTCACGTGCTTGTAACCTGAGATGCTGGAGCGGTGGAAATAGCCGCGCGCGCACCTCGCAACCGCGTACCTGCGCGTGAGTGTCTCCAGCGCGTCGTTGTGATCTACTACGGTGAAACATGGGGTGCTTTCATTACCAATGATCGTATCAATAATCCAAGTTAAATTATTATATCTAATATTTGTGTCAAAAAAAGCATATTTGGGCTGAATAATAGGGAAAATCTAATTTAATGAAATTTTAGTCGGCTTCTATTCTAGAAAGGCTCAAACGATTACATTATTTGTTACATTGCGATATGAATGAGATAAACTTACATTTCCTAAGTGACTTGATGTTTTGCAAGAAGGAACAAAGTAATGTCTTGTATGAGAAATATTCGTTCGTTTACTGACAAAGTGTTTACTGAGAGTTTTCCATAAAAAGCATAAATACAACGCTGCATTCTTCTTCATCAAAATGTCTTACATTTTAAACATTTTTTAATCGACTTCAAAAAAGGCGGAAATTCTATGCTCGTCTGTTTACATATATTCCGAATAAGAATATTGGTGTAGCACAACAGGCATTTGGGGGTTATATTAATGTAGTTTTTTGATCAGCACAGGCATTTACAACCGTAACTCATGTGGAAATCTTTTGTGTACTAATAATATTACACAAATGTTTCTACATGAGTAATAAGCGAAGCACACTACATAAAATAGTCTGTTGTATACAATTAAGAAAGATTGTACACCTTTATTTTTATAAATAATTCATTGAGTAAGCTTATTAGAATGAAACATGATTATGACATCGTGATCAATACAGCGCCAAAAATATGTCTGATGCAAATTTAGAACACCTGAACCATTTGCTGTATGTGCGTGGCGGTTATAAATAATAAACATGAGTAGTATATCTTTGAAAACAATGAGGTCAAGAATGTAAGATTTATTAACATGGATTTTTAGATAATTAAAAAAAACGATGATACTCTTCCGGTTCTACGTCTATCGACCGAAAATTGGCATTCGATTTATTAGTCTTAGTTATTTTGGGTGAATGTTCAAGATTAGCGTGGTTTATATCATGATAATAAAAAATGCTATTTTTCTGTTGCCCTAGCATATTCGCATGTAAATACATTTTATTGTGGTGATGTGATATTTATTTTGCTCTACAAAAAAATACAAATATACAACTATTTTTATAAAGAATTACAATTATTCTACTCACTGATAAGACAATTGAATTAGAACAAAATTAAATATTTGGCCATAGGGCCAAAAATAGCAATCTGAAATATTTCGATATTTTTTTTCTCTTTACAGCTACAGTTGCAGCTGTAACATCAAATCCATATATATAATAGGTTGGGGAAAAAGTTTCTTCGAATTTTTTAAGAAAATTCAAAACATTTTTTAATATAGTTTATTTACATTTAACTAAAGTATGTAGGTACCATTTTGTTCGATAACTTTTTGCCATCTTGTAGGTAGGGACATGATCTCATTGCTATAGAAATTTTGGGACTTCTGGTCAAAATACCGTGACAAGTGGTTTTGGCAGTCCTCTCGTGATGTTAACCTGACACTGCCTAAAGAATTCTGAAGAGACCGAAACAGGTGGAAATCTGAAGGTGCAAGGTCAGGACTATACGGCGGATGCATTAACACCTCCCAGACAAACTCTTAATTTTTGCTGAGTGGCTAAAGATGTGTGAGGTCTAGCGTTATCATGATGAAAAACCACACCCCTTCTGTTGATTAATTCCGGCCGCTTTCTCTCAACTTCTTGCTTTAATCTCATCAGTTGTTCGCAGTAGAGTTCAGAATCGATGGTCCTGCCTGGTGGTAACAGCTCATAATGAATAATGCCCTTCCAATCCCACCACACACACAGCATCACCTTGTTGCGAGTTAACCCGGGTTTCGCCACAGTCTGTGAAGCCTGACCGGCCTTTGACCACGACCTTTTTCGCACGTTCTTGTCGTACGTGATCCACTTTTCATCACCAGTTATCAGCTTCTTCAAAAACGGTTCGGTTTCATTACGTCGTTATAAAGAATCACAAATGAGTACACGGTTCATTAGGTTTCTTTCAGTGAGCTCGTGAGGTACCCAAATGTCGAGCTTTTTTGTGTACCCAGTTTTTTTCAAATGCGCCAAAACTGTTTTGTGGTTAATTCCCAGTTCTTCAGCTACGTCGTAACTACTGACATGCCGATCTTGCTCCACTTTTTCAAAAATGGCATCCATTTTATCTGTAATAGGGCGACCAGAGCGACGTGCATCTTTGACATCAAAATTTCCGGATTGAAAACGCTTAAACCAAATTTGTGCTACTCTCACAGACACTGCACTAGGTCCATAAACATCGCAAATTTTTTTCGCGGCTTGCCTTGCATTTTTACCTTTTTTGTAGTAAAATTGTAAAATGTATCGAATTTCTTCATTAGATTCACTCATCTTGGCGGTACGAAAAACAAATGAAAATCACACATTTTCCTAATTTGAATTTGGAATTATGTTCTTTAAAATTTAAACTTTCAATGATACCAAAACCAGCCAGATACAAATAGTATAGCCAAAGAGATTTTATTACAAGTTTATACATACTATAATGCGAAAAGACTTTTTCCCCAACCTAATATAATCTGATAAAAGAATAACATATAACATACTTCAAAACATCCAACGCAATTCACAAATTCTCTCTTTGTTAAAAACCAACAATCCCCAACGCAGATTTCAAAAACTTAAAAATATTCTCTATTCGTCGAATTTCGTCGAAATAATTATTTCGGCATGAGCTGTAACGTTTGGAAAAATATTTTCGTGTAGTTTCTCCAATGACTAGCGCATTCAACATTGGTCGATTATGAAAAATAATGTTATACATAGCCTGAAGCAGAGTCGAATGGCTGCCGGCTAGTGTGTCAATTACTCAATGACAAATTGAGTCGCTTGTTAACTTGTTAGGTACTCTTTTGAAAGCTTTTTCTGTTTCGCATCTGTTTTTATTTTATCATCAAAATATTTTAAATTGTATTATAAATATGGTACTGCACTGTTGTTATCCTTATACATGTTGGTATTGGTAATAGGTAAATTAAGAGATTATTTTATTGAACCGGACTCTTGATATGCGACCAACGTTATTGCAATAATTATTATAACGTTATTATAGTATTTTCATATTGCACATTTTCGGGTCGTTCAAGGTGCTACAAGCGTCTACGAAAACCTCTTACCAACTGGAAACGTTCGGTAAATATTTTTAGTGTCATTAAACAGATTAAACACGGTTTTTTTTATAAAGGCGTTTGATAACAGACAATAGTTCGTAAGGGCGGTTTCATAGCTTACAATAACTAGTCACGCGTGCGCTTACGATTACACGGAGCTACTAACACCGTTTCACAGCCACAAGCTCGCGCTTATACGTCAAACTCAAAACGTATGGAAATCTTACGTATGGAATTGGCCAGCGCTGGCGGGCAGCGTACTTATGAAACTTACGTGTATGTATTATATGTATACCACCTTTATTCTGTCTAAAAAAATAACATTTTTATATTTTACGCAGATATGTGACTCAAACAGAACTGAGTTTACGTCGCAATATCTACGGGCCGGACGCAATTTTACAACCAAAATAAAACTTTGCCTCAACGCCATAAAACACTATGTAGCCGCGTAAGCTACACAAGCTTGGAGATTTTTTAAATAAATTGGATCCAGGACGAACAGGTCGTAAACATGTTGTGTTATTTGATTTTTTGCAAGCATCTGTTAATTAAAATACATTTACATCTCTCATGTTCGGTAAGTAGGTCCTTAATACCCCCAGATGCGGGTTGTAAGTGATCAATTACCGCCCTAGGTTAATAATGTAGCTAGAAACGCCCTAGGGCGGTAAGTAATTAAAAAAAAAACTCTTTCAAAAAGTTCGCGTACATCTAACCATCTTACTGGCACTAGACATCATGCATTCAGCCCAATGACAAAAGAGGTCGCTTCGCTATTTTCATCAATTTTGAATATCGAACGGCGAAGCTAAATTTAGTTCTTGAAAATAAATTTATTTATTCTTGTAATGCCTTTTTTTCCACTTACCTCACAATCGAGATGTAAAGCAGAGTAGTTAGCTCGGGTGTAAGCATTAATTGCACCCTCGAACTATAAGCGCCCTCGCTGCGCTCGTGCGCCTAAATATCTCGGGCTGCAATTGATGCCTTACAGCCCTTGGCTACTAATCTACTATTATGTGGGCGATGACAATGGACTTAAAAAGAAAAGTCACTGGATACTGACATTTTAAATTTGAATAAGTATGTTGTGAACTATGACTGATACTCTATTTTTAGTGCTTTCTCTTGGTACGCTACAAGGAAGTAATCATTTTTTTTGGTTCAACCGCAGGATATTTAATTACAGTTTGTGAAAAAATAGAATACTCCAATAATTAACTAAGTTAGTATCGAACTTTGCAAAAGATCTTATTTAGGTAAGAAGTGAGTAAGTTAATTCTTTTCCCTCCTTTTCGTCTAACTCACTAAATACCCTTATTCTCAACTGTCGGTTCATGGATTCGATTCGGAGAGTCCTGTCTGCCTCCAATTCGCCTTTTAAAAAGAAGAAGACAGGCCTATAGAGATTCCGTGATTCGTTTGTTTTCCGACATTTGAGAATGTCATTGAATGATCGTTATTAAATTTTGCAGTCGCTTTTACGAGTAAGTTTATATGTTTTAATTTTTGTTGTTTTAAGTTATACGTAGGTATAAATAAATATCCTCACCACACACCTATCACTAGCCCATATTAAGCAACTAGTACTGCTTGTGTTACGTATACTAGGTGATGGATAAATATATTTAACAGATAAATACATCATATTCAGAAAATATACAATACATTATATAAACATAAACGCAAATATTTGCCCCCACCGGGGATCGAACTCAGAGCCTCCCGAGATGGCGACGCCTTGAGACTGACGTAAAGACCACTCGACCACGGTGCTTGTTAAAATATGTCTTGTCAAACATTCCATTGACTATCAAAATCTACTTTAATCAAATAGCTCACGAACAAAGCGCGGAAGCGATAAAACGGACAACAATTAGAAGAGAGGAGATGCATCATTTTTAAAATTATCCTGACGAAAATTATCTTGAATGCCAATAAAAACATGCGGAAGGTAGGCGTAAGTCATTGGAGCTGCAATCATCGCCCATGATGCTGTGGATTAGTCATAACAATGATTAATAAATTGTCATCATCTTGGCTGCAATTCTAAAGACGAAAGTGAAATAATATATATCACACTCTTAAAATAATACTGAACGTATATTGAGAAGGTTAGCTTTTTATAGTGTTGATGTTAGCAATCTTTTGGAGCTCAACAAATGACTCATCATCTGATGGTAAACACCTAATAATTCCATAAGTGAAGATAAATCTTTTAGACAGGTTTTAGTATTACCGAAGTTACATGGGGACTTAATGTGTCTGGTGAAATCTCAATGTTGTTAACACCTGTGACTAAACCTTCGGGAAAAGAGACGTGATATTGATATATGTTATGTTATCTTTATTACCGAAGTTGCGGCGCTTTCGGTGGCGGCAAATCTCCCACTCTAAGAAGATTCCTTCAAAAAACTACATAAGGCTTCAGGATTTTTTTTCTTTATGTACATTTAATTCGTGTTCTAACGTGCAACGCTCATCGAAATAGAAGCGCTACTAACTAGGTACTTTCAAATTACAGATGAAGAAATTATAAAACCATAAGGTTTGTTGACTAGTTGTGTCATTCACTCTGAGGACAACCTAAAGACTAAAAACAAGTAATAACCATTTATTAAGATTATGATTAACTAATAGGTTGGGGAAAAAGTTTCTTCGCATTTTTTAAGAAAATTCAAAACATTTTTTAATATGGTTTATTTACATTTAACTAAAGTATGTAGGTACCATTTTGTTCGATAACTTTTTGCCATCTTGTAGGTAGGGACATGATCCCATTGCTATAGAAATTTTGGGACTTCTGGTCAAAATACCGCGACAAGTGGTTTTGGCAGTCCTCTCGTGATGTTAACCTGACACTGCCTAAAGAATTCTGAAGAGACCGAAACAGGTGGAAATCTGAAGGTGCAAGGTCAGGACTATACGGCGGATGCATTAACACCTCCCAGCCAAACTCTCTTAATTTTTGCTGAGTGGCTAAAGATGTGTGAGGTCTAGCGTTATCATGATGAAAAACCACACCCCTTCTGTTGATTAATTCCGGCCGCTTTCTCTCAACTTCTTGCTTTAATCTCATCAGTTCTTCGCAGTAGAGTTCAGAATCGATGGTCCTGCCTGGTGGTAACAGCTCATAATGAATAATGCCCTTCCAATCCCACCACACACACAGCATCACCTTGTTGCGAGTTAACCCGGGTTTCGCCACAGTCTGTGAAGCCTGACCGGCCTTTGACCACGACCTTTTTCGCACGTTCTTGTCGTACGTGATCCACTTTTCATCACCAGTTATCAGCTTCTTCAAAAATGGTTCGGTTTCATTACGTCGTAATAAAGAATCACAAATGAGTACACGGTTCATTAGGTTTCTTTCAGTGAGCTCGTGAGGTACCCAAATGTCGAGCTTTTTTGTGTACCCAGTTTTTTTCAAATGCGCCAAAACTGTTTTGTGGTCAATTCCCAGTTCTTCAGCTACGTCGTAACTACTGACATGCCGATCTTGCTCCACTTTTTCAAAAATGGCATCCATTTTATCTGTAATAGGGCGACCAGAGCGACGTGCATCTTTGACATCAAAATTTCCGGATTGAAAACGCTTAAACCAAATTTGTGCTACTCTCACAGACACTGCACTAGGTCCATAAACATCGCAAATTTTTTTCGCGGCTTGAGTTGCATTTTTACCTTTTTTGTAGTAAAATTTTAAAATGTATCGAATTTCTTCATTAGATTCACTCATCTTGGCGGTACGAAAAACAAATGAAAATCACACATTTTCCTAATTTGAATTTGGAATTATATTCTTTAAAATTTAAACTTTCAATGATACCAAAACCAGCCAGATACAAATAGTATAGCCAAAGAGATTTTATTACAAGTTTATACATACTATAATGCGAAAAGACTTTTTCCCCAACCTAATATGTTATTTTTTTAAATATTTTAATAAGGTAACCCCGTACATTACTGATATCGAAAATAAAGTATCGGATATTTCACTTCTTCTGTTAGACTTAAAATAAAAGTGTTTGAAGGCGTAGCTATAAAGCTGTCTCCAACTTCATACTATTTATATTCGCGAGCACTCTCATTTATTTTTCAAAGGTGAAAGGTGATAGCATGGGTTTGGAATGCATAGGAGAAGCGATCGTGCGGTGCGCTGCGTATGTGTAGGAAATGTAATGCAAGATAAATAAAATTCTGGAAAACAACAGGCTGGCAGCGGGCAGGCGGGTGAGCGTAACAAATGAGCATCGATTCACCTATATCCGTTCCTTGGTTCACACTGCGATCTACTCTGCGATATAGTATCTGTTGGGAATCCAACCTCTTTTTAGGTTTATTATATTTTTATATTTTTTTTTATATTGGATTGATGTTTTGATATGACGTTGTCTCTTTTTTTCATTATTGGCGAATGCATCTTTTTGGAAAAAAGTTTATTTTAATTTTAGCAATACAGTCCACTAGTTTCCTACAGTATCCCTACACTTAAAAATGTTCATTTCTATGGGAAACTTATCACGTTTCCCAAATCCCAAATGAACATTCAAACGCAACTAAAAAAGCTAAGTTTTATACAATGAAAACTTACACTTTCTCAACGCATTTGTCGATATTTAGTCAACAAATGTTCTTCTTTTTTTACTTTAATTCAACAATGTGTCTTGCTTTAATATAGGCCACACATAGTATTCCAAAAAATTTCAATTTCATTTTCATGTTGTGCATAGTTATTATAGGGATATAAATGTATGTAAGTATTTACACATAAGAGGTATTTTGTAACAAAAGTCATGATTTGTACCTTGTAACTGTGCCCAATAAATAAATTAATAAACTAATGCTACAGAGCTAAGCTACGACGGTGATGCATTATTATGGGTTTTTTATTTTACCGCCCAAATAATTATATTGCTGAAAATATTTGTGTGCTGCCCAAATGATTGTTTCTCACTTTTTCTTGTTGACTAAATAATTAAATGGCTGCCCAATTCATTATTTCCCCATAATTTTAGATGTTCGGGACTGTTTTGGGTCGCTGCTACCTCTATGGTCTGTTGTGATGGTTGTTTTTATTTCACCGGTGTTGAGATTGTGTCTTCCCAAGTGATTGCTTCTTTTGTGAATGAGTAGTACACAAGCCTTAGAGGTGCATTGGTGTTTCACGCTCTTGTTCACAAAATCTGCAAGGAACAGTGGACTTCAGATTTACGTTCGCTCCGTTTGAGCGACAGAAATATCTTGCGCTTCCCAAAGAAGTTAAGGTGAATGCAGGTAATACCGCGGTAGTCAAAATTTTGCAGGTGATATTATTGCCATTTTTTGCAATTACAGGCGTGTTTTACTTAAAATGTTAACTTTTATAAAAGAGGTATCCCACCAAAAACATTCTGTAATAAACTAGCCAAGTCTCGATGGAGCTGCATATCTCTAAAAAGTAATGAAATCTAGACAAAGTCGTGCCAAGTCTAAGGTTCCTTACTGCGATTTCTTTATTATTATAGTTAATGTTGTGTGACTTGGCCGTTGAAGGGTCACGTGAGTGTCGTATATGCGAAAATTTGCTTTCGCTTAACTACGGAACTAAATGACCTACAGACTTCAAATTTTGGATTTTAAGTATGTGATTGTAGCTTACTGGATGACGAAAATTTCTGCGTTCTGGTCTTATCCAGAGGTTCTCAAACAGGGGCCTGAAAATGTGGCGAAATGGTTCCAGTGTTTGCTTCGCGCTCGACTCGGCGGGGTCACTGTCGTGTACCCCGATTCCTCGAAGCGCACCTATTTTGAAGCACACATAAATAATTCCTTAAAATGCACCCACTTTAAAAAATAGACAAGAGTACCACTCACTGATTAATTACAAGATCGCACTCGTTGATTATCGATAGTCTCAGTTAGTATCCCCATCTCTATTCAAAAGATAAACATAGGTGCGCGTCAAGGAATAATTTAGGTGCGCTTCATTCGGTGCATTTCAAAATGGGTGCGCTTCGCAGAATACCTCTTATGAAACGGTTATTAATCGATCTTTCATAAAAGTTTAATTTTGAAGTAAAACACGCTTGTATTTGCATAAAACTACAATAATATTTCTTACCTCGGTAATACCTGCAGATTTTTGACTACCGCGGTTATACCTGTGTTGCTTGTGAAGCTAAGCGAACAACCGTAAGTAAGGTATACTTGTCCACGTTGTTCGCTAAACCTGCGCTTTGTTTTTATCGCTTCCATCGTTTCCTTTCGTCTGTTATCCCGCTCGCCCATCGGCCCGCTTAAATAAGCTGCAGATTACAGAATTTTATATTATACAAAAATCCATCTAATTTTCAATCTCGGGTGTGGGTTAAGGAGACATGAATATCAAGCAACAAGAAGAGTGTTAAGTATGTACGTAAATGAACCTAGTATGATAGAAATACCTAAGAAACGGAGGACAGAAAAATATTTATAGGAAATATAATATGCGTTAGATATTGACATGATTTCGTATGGATTAAATATATTCATTTTTATACCTTTGCCTACCTGACGTATCACAGAGCGAGGTCATCATCATATAGAACGACGTAGCCTGTCTACAGCATATTTGTAATAAGATAAACTGAGTATTAACATGTAAGTTTTATTAGACGCGACTGTACGAAGTTACTCACGCGGGTGTAAATTACTTGGTACTTATTTATTTTGGTGAGCTTTGAAATCTTAGTGGCTTGTTGATTCTCGCTAAGTTATTGCCATCCTGTGGAGTTCTCTGAATTTCTTTTAAGTTAGTCGTTTGCGTTTACAAATAAAACTAATAAATTATCGCATAAAATATGCGACAAAGTTTACTTAGGGTGAGTGTTTTGATCCGTAGTAATAGTCACCTCAAATGTTGAAATCTAGCGTCCAATAGCGTTAATGTAAACGCCAAAATGTATGACGTCAGCTTGACAAATTGTTAAATTTGCGATAAAAATTCAGAGCAAAATACATCACCTGTGCCGCTAGCCGCCATTTTACTAATCCCAAGCATCGTGTTGTCGTTTAATTGTCTTTTATCTCCTAAGGGTTAGTCAGAGACTAGGCAAAAGCACCGCACAAGCAGTCCGCGCTTCACCAAGTAGTGACTGCACGACTGTGGTCAGCGTGACAGGTGGTGTGCCCGTCGCCGCTATGAGCTATTGGATGGTTGTGCAGTTCTAAGTCCATTAGTCGTCTTTTACGACACCCAAGGAAAATATGGGTTGGTAGTATTCTTTAAATGATCCGCTACCACACAGCATGATTATTTAACTTTAGTTATATTTGAAAATTCGAGTATTGGACAAGCTGTCATATCACGACATCATACGTTTCGTTTTTTTTTTTTTTTTCGAGCCTCTGAAGGAGGACTCTTTACCTTCCCATGCGGGAGAAGGAGGTGGTGAATCCCTCATTGGATACCCACCGGCCGGCCGGGGGTTATGTCGGACTCCTACCGACTAAACACCACCTTGCTTTAGGCCTCTGAGGGCTCTGGTAAAGCATAACCTGAATGGCGCCCCCTCCCTCTGGAGAGGGAGAGGTGCGAAATACGTTTTCGCCATTGCTCCATATTTTAACCTACTGGTCAACCTGACCACGGTTAAAAAACCGACCATTATTCGTGCTTCTATATTAATCAAGGTAGAGCACCTACTGTGTACCTACTGATTATGAGTATACTCGGTACACTTCCTTTTACAAATTTTTGTTCTTATACAAATGTATAATTAGTAGATTTCTTTCTGAAGGAATAATTAGGTGTATTGTTTTCTTGATTCATCTCTTTTGTTAGTCTGGTTATTACTTTTAAAACTTATATTTTTTATACAAACTCAGTAGTATCGACCTCTTGCGCAGCGGTACCGTTGTCCTAATTAAAAAAAGGATAAAGATATCTCGATCAAAAGTAAAATCCTTTTCGGTCTCGTGCGGCGACGTCAGCGGGCGCCGGCTCTTATGGGTTTAATTAAAATATCTAAATAACTGCTTTAAAATGTTTTACACCAGTTTCGAGCTGCTGCAAGTTAATCCATATCTTAAAATATCAATGACGTCACTGTTGTTCCAATACCTCCTCTTTACAAACCGGCGTGTTCCAAACATGAATGTTCCAAACCTCAAAAAACAAGAATCAGTCTATTCATGTTGTAAAAAGAGGCCAAATTACCGAAATATTTCGTGTCAACTGCCAACGATTTTTGTCGTCGGTTTGACGTTTACAAAAAATAAAGTTTATAGCGCCCTCAATGTAAAATGGTAACTGAGGCGTCAATTTTAATTTTAGCCGCTGTGTAGTGTATATTCGTTTAGATTTTAGTGTGGAAGCTAACAAGGGACAACGTATAAACCTACCTACATATTATTATAAGACCAATTAATTAATATATAATTAAAAAAATATTAATTTAATATTATCATTACGTCAATCTCTATTTCCGAAGGGATAGGCAGAGGCCTTATCACCCACATTTCCCCCTGCCCTTTTTCCCCATATAATAAGCGCGAGCATGTTATTATGAACAGAGTGTGACGAAAACGTGCCAAACACTGTGATAATTGTATATTAATTGTTTTTGAATTTTGTACAATATCTGTTTTTTATATACATACATACAACCACGCCTCCCGGAAGGGTAGGCAGAGTCCAAGGAGCACTGTGTTCTTTAAGACCACATTTAGACATACAAAAAATGGGTTTGGTCAGATGAAAAATCGTGAAAGTTAGTAACAAGTGGCTAGCTCATCGCCTACACAATCACAGACCCAGTACCCAATACGCCCTTAGTCGCCTTTTACAACATGCTAGGCAAGAAAAGCAGTTGGTGCATTCTTTTGGTTCTTCTTTTTTTATATACGTTTGACATTTTTTTCTATTACTATTGTTTATTAGCCTTGCGAGAGTAGAGCAGAATATTTTATCTGCTCTTTTTCTCTCGCTAACACTGTACATAACTTTTTATTCAAACTCAGTCTGTTCAAAAATGTGTATACACAAGAGACTCAAACGTTTATACATATTCTTGAACTCGACTGTACGGGCGCCAGGGATCGGGACCGATCTCTTGCATTAGTAGTGACGTCTTGCACAACTTGGCTAACACTGATTACAACATAAATTAACATTATAAATAATTATGAATGATGTAGAGTTTCTTGCTTAAAGAGGATCTTGGTGGCGTAGTGTTAGTAAAGTAGTAAAAGCTACCTTCGCCATGGTGAGGCCGTGGATGGGTGACCAAAACTTTGTGACCTCGTACTTCGGAAGGCACCTGAAGCCGTTGGTCCCGGTCGCTATTGCAACGGTTTCTACCCACCAACCCGGGTGGCCAGCCTTGTGTTACGGGCCATACTTCTCATGTGTTTGTGTCCATGAAGAAGGCTGTGCCCAGCAGCAACAACAACAACATATCATCACTCCTTTTAACACCCACATTTCGCCAGACATGTTAAGTCCCCATCCCATCAGTGGGACGTTATTACACTGAGGACGCGAGCTTCTTGGCGTCGAACACAACCTCGAACACTTGCGCTACTGAAAGCCTAGCAACATTTGCTATGATTAAACATCGGATAGGTAACCAAAAAAATTGCGATTTCTCAACTTCCACTTAAGTTTTTCCGATTTAACGATACTTAAATAAAATCAATACCGTTTTGCTCTTTAATAAGTCTTTTAATGATTCCACAAAAATATTATAATATATCAATTTTTGACGATTTTCTTAAAGCCACTATAATATAGGCCCTTTCACAAAACTCTTGTTATTACTTCAGACAGAACCTGTGGTCTTGAATAACCGGATATAATTAAAATACTAACTATTCAATATTCTGTTCTTTGAATTTTATGTAACACAAATTGTAAAAAGAAAATTTAAGGGAATGCATTATAATATTGACACGTTTCTTAAAACCAATTAGTGGCGGGAGTTTCCTTTCAGGTTCAAAGAGTAAAGGAGGGAAGCGTCTATTGACACATGCCGGTACACCCTCTTGAATAACCAGATTTCATATTTTAATAATAAAGTTTTCTCAGTACGGCAAAAGATTGCTATCTACTTCTATTTATTTTTCCAGCGCCATTTTTAAATTAAGACCTATGAAATTGCCGTTTTTTTTCTCTCTTAGTATTTAGTATGTAACTATTAAGTTCCAGAGAATTCTTAAAAAATAATTACCTCCTCTAAATATAGACCATAGTTTTGAGCTCTTTTGATTTGTTTTGATAATTTGTTGTAAGTTTAATTGTGTTAAAATTGAAAACAGACACAACTTTTTTAAGTGCCTCCCGAATACATAATTTGATTTGCAAAAACATGTGTTTTTAAGTGAATTCACAAAAATTCACAAAAAACTTTATGAAGTGTGATATCATACATATTGCTAAAGCTTGTCTAATGATACATGCCAAATATTCATATCTATGGATTTGTCATTGTGAGGGAATATGCAAAAATCTTAGTATGGAAAATGCAGTTCCCCAACATCTCCATACAAAACGGCAATTTCATAGGAAAAAGACCTATTATTTTACTGCCAATCTATCAAAGGCCACAAAACGAGAAAATAGAAACACATATTGATCGCGAACGACAGTTAATAGTCAGAAATGTGGTAAACCTAAGAATTACTAATATGTATTGGTACAAAATAGAAATTGTATCGTCACCAGCACGCACCACTGCTGGGTACAGGCTTTCTTAAATGGAGAAACTGGAGAGTATAGACCACCACGTTGTCCCAATTTGAATTTATGGGTAATAACCACAAATTACCTTTGTGGAGGTAATCTGTGGTAACGACGGTTGCAATTAGTTGTTCTAGGCCTAAATTTAGGCCTTTTAGTCCTTTTTTATGGCTTTGGAAGAATAACATCCCTTTAAAAGGCCACTCACTTTAAAAAGCCTATAGGTTTAAAAAAGCCTATAGGCCTATCATAGGCTAGCTTTAAAAAAATGTTTTAATATTTTTTTAACTGGGACTAACGGCCAGTGCGAATGTAGCTTTGTATACAATATTATACTTATGGTAAATATATTGTTACCTACCTATAGTAAGCTCTACATTTTATCACTTACAAAACCTTCTTACTTTTTTTACAGCAGTGCTTGCATTGCTGTGTTGCGGCTAAGAGTAAAGAGTAAGTAAATTTTTTAATTATTCAAAACGAAATGTCCAGTTTCAAATATCATATATATTTCAAATTATTTATCGCTTAATGACGTTTCTGTCTAATCACTTTGTCTTATTAAAAAATAGATTATAGATCGTGAATCCTTCTCGTGGGGTACCTACCAATATTACGTTTCCTTGAACATTTTATCCCCAATGGCCGTCATGTCAATGCCCGGCGGAGGCAAATGTTGGTATGATGAATATTATACAATACTGGTTGATTTGGGCTTGTTATGTGTAATTGTTAAAAGAAATTTAATATGTTGAGTTTTGACCAATAGCAACGGTGCTTCGTTTGTATTTGCTTAGTTTCATGTAATATAATGTACATAAATAATAGCTCTAGGTAAAAACGTTATTCTGAAGTTCGAATTTTTTTATAGTCCAACCTTTATGTCATAAAATTCCAACAGTCCCAATTCATAGTATTTTTGAATACTTTTGTAAGGTTTGAAATAAGCTTGTACGTGGCGCCTCGCGACACATGGACGATCGTCGAGATAAATCATGGTGGTCTTTTTACAATGACGCATTAGCATGAGCCGAGTACGCTGTATGACTCGGCCGCTGTTTTGGGAGCCATATTCATTGCGATCGTTTGTCATCTCACTAGGGCTGTAGTGTGACCGAACTAGTTTAAATTACTTATTTATATCGTGACGCATCCACATACGCGTAGATTTTGGTTATGATAATATACGGCTCAACCTCTCAATTGCGACAAAACGTGACACAATCGAAACATATTAAAAAGCAAGATTATTTATATCATGGACTAAGATTTAGACCTAACATTGAGTAGTAATTATTCATTATTTACTGTAATTACTACGAGCATGTCACTATACTACTTATTATTAAATGATTTTACTTCTCCTGCATACTCTGTTATAAATTATGGTTTTCTTTCTTTCTTTTAGGGGGGAGGCCTGATGACCTGAAATACAAGCTCTTTTTGCTTAATTTAGGCGTCAGTCTCCCACAATAATGAAACTGTTTACCATACTATTACTTTTGGCTTAAGTAACTTAAGTTATACTATATTGTAACAATATTGTGGAGAAAAATAAACTATTTTTTATTTTTATTATTATTATGATATATTGTACACGAAAGCCGGCGTTCGCGTGGCCCCCAAGGGCTTGATAAAGGTACTTGGTTTGTAATACTGGTAAAGCTAATAATCACCTATATATTTCTTTTAGTATCCACAATTATTTAAGGTGATTGGTATGCCTAATAAAAAAAATATTTTAAGGCCATACAAAGGATACATTGTGGAGCTTATCACGTATATTAATTCACACCTTGACATAATTGTTTTTTTATAGCTTGCGTTTTTTATAGCTTATAGGGTTGCCATTCAAGCTTTGCGGTCTCCAGATATAAAACCTTTTTACTCTTTTGTTGATGATTTTGTTGTGGTCTCTGCGATGTTAGATAATCTTTAATTATATTTTATTATTAAATCTCGTTATAGATACTTCCTGCGATGTCACTGATTACCGGTTTCTGTAGTGTGGCATTTTTGCTGTCAGTTATGGGTTTGCCCTGAATCAATTATAATGCACCTACTATGTTGATTATCCCAGAAAGTTCTCGCCAGTGGCTCCAAATAAGTGCGGTGCAAGCAGTCACTGCAGCTGAAATCGGCCAAAAAATTATATTTACTAATAATATATTAAAAAAGTTCTAAACTAGTAGGTAGGTATAAAAAAATACTAGTATTATAAAGTTTACGTGTTTTGAATTTTTGGAGTAGCCTTAGGTAAATATTACTGATCCGATTGCAATTCTTGCAATCGAATCAGTAATAAAATAAAAGAGATCGGTATATTGTTTGCGAGTATTATGACTATACTACACTTTATTTTGTTAAATATTATGTAGAAATTTTGACAGGTAAGCTCTAGACCATCATCTTACCTGATGGTAAGTGACGATAAGGCCGAAGGTGGAAGCGAACTTCACTTATAAATCCGGCTGTCTTACCTCTGATCGCCGAAACACAACAAATGCTTATAACATTGTTATTATAAAACATACAATAAATATAAGTACCACTTGATGGATAATTGTGGTATAAAAGTACGTTTTAGAGAACTAAATTGAGCGTTCGCAAGAGCGAATAAAATAGCCGCTTGAAGAAATGGCGCTTATATCAGTTTACGTTTGTGCACAATTTGCGTTAATTACGACTGGTAGATAAGGAGTGAGTTTTTTAATTGAAATTAATGCGTAAGTCATAATGCACTTACTCACTCAAAATATTGTTCCACGGAAAAAGTTCCATTTCGTGAAAAAGATAATAAGGAAGAGTCGGCTGTAGGTTTTGTTAACGTGTTAATATTTTTAATCATAGTCACAATGTATAGTATTAATTTGTATACATTGACAGGCTGTTACGCGAGCTTCACCTGTAATCCTCAACATCTGAGGAACTGGCTATCTTACCTCTGATTGCCGGAACACAACAATGCTCAAAACATTGTTATTATGGCGGCAAATTTAGTTAGACGGTGATAGCTAGCCAGGCGGGCTTAGAAGCCCTACAACCAACCAAACCGAGGAATCGAACCCTGGACCTCCCGATCTACACCCGGTGGCATCAACCACTAGACCTGGGAAGCGGTTAAAATGTGTTACAAAACGACCTAGAAAAGATAATACATTGCATCACATTCCATCAGCTCCTTAAAATGTCGCCTCGCGGATGTTATATACAAAATTATAGAACAATATAACTTAAATAATAGATTGTGTACGTTTTTGTGTAGGTATTATCTATTTGTATTCTTGGTAATATAAAAGATTTTCTATTGCATTTTATACTAGATAAAAAATTGCACGCTCCGGATCTTTTCATTATAGCTGAGGTAAAAAATATTGATTCCAAAATGATTCCAAAACAAGATCTGATTCTTGTGGGCTCAGATATATAATATAGATACATAGATGTTTACACGCCTTTATCCTCGAAGGGGTAGACAACGATTTCTTGCACTTTGCTGTATTGTTGTTAATACCACGTAATATTGGGCAAACCAAATTGCCGTTGTCGACCACTATCAAAACTCCATAACCACTCTATAATTCAAACCAAAATTCACTAACAACCAGGACAGATGTTAAAGTACCTTTATGTAGTCTTAGTAACAAACATTTTAAAGAAACCTAATGGAGAAAAATATACAAGACGTCTTAGAAACAAGTCATTATATTCAGTCATTCATCGAGTACCTATTTTGCGAATGAACCTATTACTTTACTATAAAGTTGATACCTCGTTGATGTCGTTTGTGATGCGTTTGCGCATACACTACAGTCACACTAAAGCTCATTTTATTGATCCGTAGTCAAGTTAAATGTTGACTAACGGTGGCGGCGTAAACGTATGATACCAAAACTTGTCTATATACATTTTTAGTTAATAAAATTAAATAATCACAGACTTTTTAACTACTCCACGAAATGGCGTCTGGCGGCACAGCGTATGTCTTTTGCTTTGCAAATGTCTTTATTTTCAAAATCCATTGCCACTGGCAAATAGTTCACACTTTTGTTGCTAAATTTACCATTGGTCAAGGTGACGTCACACATTTATATCATTTGTTTTCATTGACGACATTGGTCTAGATTTTAACCATTTGGTTAAATACTATGGATCAAAAAACTGACGCAAATGATATTATGCCATAAGTGTTCTTTAAAGAACTATTAATGCATTTTTGTAATTTTTTGATGTAATAGTTGTTTCATCATGAAGCTCAATAAAAATATTGATATGAAATTAAATGATACATGTATGATATATATATCAACAAACATTATGGTACATATATCAATGATAAGTTAACTTTAAATATTGGGTCCTTACCTATGAAATTGGTGTTTTTATTCTGTCTTAGTATAACTATTGAGATTCAGAGTATTCCTAAAAAATAATGACCTCGTCTAAAAATACACTATATTTTTGAGCTCTTTTGATTTGTTTTGATAATTTGTTGTAAGTTTAATTGTGTTAAAATTGGACACGGAGACAACTCTTTTTAAGTGCCTCCCGAATACATCATTTTATTTGCATTCATTTAAAAACGATAAATATTTTTTATGAACTGTGATATTACACATATTACTAAAGCTTGTCTAATGATAAATGCCAAAAATCTTTGGATTTGTCGTTGTGAAGAAAAATGAAAAAAATTTAGTATGGAAAATGCAGAATTCCCCAAAATCTCCATACAAGACACCAATTTCATAGGTAAGGACCTAATATCATACGCTTAGTTCAATATTTTGTATAAGTGTACATTTGAAATATGTGTTAAAGTTCGTTGTCGAAACGTAGAGTTTTTTGGTGATGTATTAAATACATTCGGAAATTAAAGATAAAAAATGTGAGAAAAAGAAATAGAAGATCAAAAATGTAAAAATTATAAATGACTGCCGCATTTTGCGATTCTCGACATTATATTTGAACTCTACATTATTAATTAAGTCGTGTGTAGCTTTTGGAAACATTGATTGATGATGTTAAATTTTGATGTATTTTATTAATAAATAATGATACAATCTAAATAAATTTATAAACATGGACCAAATTAAGACAAAATTGAATTCATCTGTCTGCCTCTACCGAGACTCAAACCTGGGACTGAGATAGCGACACCTCGAAACCGGTGTTCTTGCACAAGCCAGTCGGCTATGGCGGTCGTCAAAATGTATTATGCAAAAGGCATGAAGATTGGAGTTACCGTTCGTAGCAGTTTCATGTCTCTGAGCGAGTATCTTTGGTATTAACAATTATAGTAGTACCAAAGATTACCGTAGCAAATGTTATTAGAACCGTTACTCACCCATTACTCCAATTTCCTCTTTCTATCATTAAAAAATTAACTTCATGGGTACATGTACGGGTACTCGAGTTAAACCAATAATTACCAATGTAAATAATATAACAATTCACCATTAATAATAATAATGCCAATAATATTTATAAGACATTAAACTAAGAATGTTATTTAAGTAAATTATGTGATACTTGATAATTATAAAAAAAAAAACAATTGTATTGAATTTTTTTTTCATAACCATCATCTTACACTGTCTATAAGTTTGTGACTATTTAAATCATAACGTATTAATGGCGAGATTCTATATTAATTTATTATGATGCACGAATCACAGATGTATTGTATTTGTGAAGATATTTGGAATTGCGTTTTAATCAAGAGATGTTAACATTTTTATTTCAAGTTAATGTTTAATTTAACATGGTATCTTTACAATAGGATTTACAATCTATCTACTTGTGGCTCGCTTTTAGGACTCTTGAGTAATCTGTTGTAAGAGTAAACTCAAGAGACTGTTCATTATTTTCTGTACTTTGCAAGTCTATAATTTTTTTAGAGAATTAAAAATAATTGTAGAGATTTTCAAAACTGTCTTTGTAGTGAAATACAATCCTTTAGGTATAACCATTATGGACCTGAGTCATGACTAAGTGGAGTTGTTATGTTTGAAGATCCTGGAGGAGCGCGAATTCGCGGGGAGGTGCGGGGGAGGCTGGGAGGCGGGGAGTGCCGCGGGAGTGCGCTCGTCTCGAAATAGCTGCGTATTTCGGTCCGCCCCGCCCCGCCGCCCGCCGTCGGCGCGCGCGCACTCACTCAACCACTATCCGCTAACTATTCGCAATCGACCGACGTCTTGGTTGTTGGACTTGGGTTATAATGACTTAACTTCTGCTAAATGAACCCGTGGACTAGTACGTGTTTTACTCAGTGGCGTATCAGTTTAATTTCGGGCGAACACCGTTGCGACCGATATTTTACGATAAGGACATAAAGTCGAGTGAGAGTTTTTTGTGCGTTGTGCTGCGGTGGCGGCGAGATGGAGAAGCAGTCGAGGTGGTCGGAGCAGCGGAGCGTGCAGCAGCACTCAGAGCGGCACGAGCACACCACGCAGCAGGAGCGCGTGCAGCGCACCGAGCACCACTTCACGCGCCAGACGCTCTCCCAGCAAGGTCAGTCTTTGCCCTGCACCACGGCGCGGGCCAAGCTTGCTCGGTCCGGCCGCAGAGCGGGCAGCGCGCGACTGTCTCTGGTTTCCTGATGGGTAGCTTTATTTGTGCATAGCGCTTTCCCGCGAGCGCCTATTCTGGGGCGCGCGTGGGCGCCGCGCCGGGAAACAGGAATGCGCTGCCGCTCGCATATTTTTTTGATTTTCTTTTTTCGATTCGACAACTGATATCTGTCGCCGCTCCGGGGATGAACTGAATTACGGCGAACGGTATCTGGTGCCGATGGCTGTTATCTCCCAGCCCTTTTGATTTCATTTAATGCGATATTTAAATTTTAAATGCCGATTCGGGCTGCCGTCACGAGTATGCTGGACACCCGTCGTTAAGGCTGCACTGCGAACTTACATAAAGAACTTGTTTACTTATAAGGTAAAAATCCGACTCCGTATATGGAGCCAGTACAAATAATATGTTCCCATTCGAGGATTATTCTCTCTTAACATTTACAAAATATTTTCGACTTGCGAAACTGGGACAACATGTGATTGACTAGATGATACCTTGAGTTAAGACGGCCGGTTGCCACTCAGCGGCTTGTGACAATCATTGTGCTGGACTTGTTCACGAGCCGGTGTGGTAGCTCCCATCGCTCATTATGCAGAAAGAAAAACAAATGAAAATATGAAATCGAATGGAGGTGTATGTAGCATTGTTGCGTGTCTCGACGCAAATGGTTGAATGCATAAAAACAACATAAACACGAGAGAAAACATGCTGTCGAGAACCGCGCATCGATGCGCAGTGACCGACCGCGGTGAATATACCTAATGAACAGACATCAATGAGTTTTACTTTGGACATGACATGACAGTCGTGAACGAGCCGACTGGGAGATGGGAGACTAAGACTTTCTCGAAGCAATTAAACAGGCCATGTCCAATGACTTTATACTTGTTTACGTTTATCGTATGAATTGGAGTTAACAGACATAGTATGTCTCGCTTTTGAGAAAAGTTTATTCAGTGAGAATGTGACAGCCGGAGCTCGGCAGTTGTTCAAACTGAGCCGCTGTACAAAACGGGACCAAAAGAGCGCATGCGTGACTCACCCGCGCCGAACATGCTATGATCTACGTATAAAACTGCTTAATGGGTCTTTTGAATAAGTAACCTTATTTGTTACTCACTCTACATACAGTATGGTAAAATATAACTATGTCGTCTTTGTACTTACATTTGAAAATGTATTAGAAATCTACAAATTATAAAAAAAATAACTTGTTTAATTTCCATAAATTTTTAAATTTGTTTGCTTTTTGTTTGCAGAATTAAAATAAATGTTTAAGTAGAATATTTTATAAGCACCTTTTAAAATAAAAACTGTGAGTGACTAAGAACAATCGTCCCGTAAAAAATCGCAGAACCAACGCGTGGGCTAAGTAAAACTGAATTCCCGCACACCAGGCATAGGTATAATCTCTGGTGGATCCGTTCCTGTGTAACAATCAACATTCTAGGAAGTTCTGCCTCGCGGGCCTAGTTTACCCAGACACACTTTTTGCTATATCGCAATAATAATCAGTTTTCTATATCATCGTCGAACTGAGAACTGTGGAATAATAGTGACATTAGAAAAACTCGGGTACAAGGTTTCACTTTTCTTGTATAATTAGAAACGGCATTATTATTTTATCGAAACATCCACTGTTCACTTTTCTCTTTGTTTATTTATCTATTTAATTATTTTGCTAAGCGAAATTTTATGCATTGCGATTTTATTTTGGCGCAACATCGTTATTAATCGATTTTGTGGGTGTGATAACAACTACTACAATTGTAGTATTGACAGCCAATAATATTAATATTTAATTCCAATGCACCGACAAAAAGCGATTGCTGCTTATGACATTTTCATCCATCATCCTTAGAATATATTCGTGCAGGCTCTGCTTGGTGAAGCGCGGACTATGGCAATAGACTGCTTTTGCGGTGCTTTTGCCTAGTCTGACTAACCCTTAAGGATAATAGTCGTGATTATATGTATGTGTATGTATGTATCCTTAGAATAAGCAAATACGAGTATACAAAATCTGGCATATTAACATATATTTTTTTAAATCTTTTTTCGACTATAACAAAATGATAATTTAAACTAATTAATTCAAGGACTAAGTTCCATGAAATTAATAACGAATGGCCCTTGAAATTTTTCCATGGAGTTTTTAATGTTTTTATGTCAGATTGTATCTTGCAAAGCGAACGTTACAATTATTACAGTTCATAAAGAAATGAGTTACCTTGAGATCAGCCGGCTAACGGCTGCGGAACTAAGCGCTGTCTTTCCCCTACCATGGGTTTCTTTTTTCGATAAAAAATATTTTGAAGTTATCGATAATTATTGAATGAACAAATGTCAGCCCTTTAGTTTTGATCACAAGTTTTTCCTATAGATGTAGCAATAAAGTGTGGGGTTTGATGACCTGAAACATAGATGTCCATTTTTATACTGGTACTTTTATTTTCACTATCAAAATATTGGACAATAAATTAATTAATATTAGTTTATGTCAGTAGATATATAGGATAGGCTCTACTGAAACTAGCACAAATACGCAAAATAGTGTCAAAAGAGACAGAAGTTCGAAAGCGATCTCAGCTTAGTGTGTCTAGATAACTGATAAAATCGTGGGTGTTTATCAAAATAATCGTTAAGTGAGATCAGAAATGTAAGTAGTAGGCGCTCATCGCGGCGTTAAGCGTGGTTTAACTGTTGCCGGTCGCGGTGCGCGGGCGCAGCCTCATCTCGATGCGCACGCACCGAATCTGGTGCAACCCGCAATACTTCACCATGTTTTACCTAGTCTAGCGTTTTGCTAAATTAAAAATAGACTGCTCTTAATTGCAGTTATTATTCAAAGTGTTGAAGAAATTAAAGATGATTTTTTAATAAAAAAAATCTAACGCTAAACAGAACAAAGGCATGATTTTGAGTACGAGCTAACAAAAAAACTCGATCAACTCATTCGAGATTAATACGTAGATTTATTACGTTGACAAATGACATTACTTTCAATCAAAGCAATCTTTTACAAAAACCTAACATAATAATTCTAATTGAATAATCTGGATAAATATAGCACAGTGCCAATTTAATATCGCAATACTACAATAAATGGCTCTCTTCTCCTATATATTGTGTACCCGATATGCTTTGAAATATTATGTACATACTTACGTGCTTGATGTACATCCATAACATGTAAAAACAATTTAACATTTAGGGCCTCTGTCACTAAATTTAAATCGAGATTTAAAACTCGATTTTGTAATTTATTGTCAATTTTACAATGGCGTATATGTCAAGAATTGAAAAAATCGAGATTTAAAATTTCCTGCAAGTAGTCCTTAGATGTCAAGAATTTTTTTTTTGTTAAAAACTTGTACATAAGTCTCGTTAAAAACAGTTTCTTTATATTTAAAGAATGCTTAAGAAGTTTGGAAAGTAGCTTCGTAATATTTAGCATTCAAACGATAATCAAATATACACGGTCTGGTAACGGATCACAAAATTGTGTCTACCAAATCGTGCGCTATGAAAGCGTAAGTCGAGGGAACAAAATACCGCCAATCGTTCGATTCATGGCCTTACTTCACTGGCATTGTTTATTACAAAGTGATCGTTCACCGAGACTTTTCTGACTAATGATCGCATTCAATCGAGATTTCACGAGAATCACGACAATCGAAAGTATGGACATGAAAAAACTTTACGAAGTCGTAACATGCAGTCGATAGCATTCTTCCTTATCTTTCGGAACGTTTTAAGTAAATGCACACTTTCTAGTGAATTTTATTTGCACTGACATAATTATCTCGTGATCTTAATTAAAGACGAGAGATACAAATGCTGTTTAATTAATAAAACTGACTGGCTAAACGCGTGCCTGCTTACTACATACATTAAATATTTAAATAGTTTTTGTATTTATATACCAGATATTAGGTAATACAGGTATTAGAACAATAAGATATTTTGCATAATTTGTTAGCATACTTGGGTTGTTTGCTTCTTTAAGCTTTTAACAGAAACCTGTATGACAGTTTCAATTACAGAATCTCTATATGGTATGGTATGACCCATGTGTTTAGCATATAGTTTTATCTAATGCATCTCATGTACTAATTGCCATAGGTTAGATAAGATCTGTCCCAATAAATCTCTTTTAATAGTAGACTGGTATTTAAGACGAAATTTGATGAGTTTAAAGACATAGGACCACTTGCAGGAAATTTAAATCGATATTTGAAACTCGATTTAGTAAGTTTCTGATATTTTAGCCATAGTAAAAATTTCAAAAATATACTAAAACTAGTTTTAAATCTCGAATTAAATTTCCTGCAAAATGCCCTTAGGGCCTATTGCAGGAAATTTTGCTTACTAAACATCAATAATGGCCAATTAGGACCCGACCTCAGCATGTGCTACAACAGATTACACTGCTGCAGCGCTGGTATTCTGGTGATAACTATAGTTGCATTAAAAATGTCACTCAGTTGGGAAACATGATAAGCGTCACTAGCGGAAAGTAGTTGAAAACACGTTTCCCATAGAATTTGACATTCTTAACGCACCTAAAAAGTAAGTTTCTTACAATGATAACTTACACTAGGGGTACGGAATGTACTAACTGTAATGTGTATGTAGAGGATATGTAATATTATTTTAAGTATGATCACCGTGAGAAATATTCAAACAAAAATGATCTTATAAATTATTAATAGCACATTAAGGGGGGGGTAAGTGGGAGAGTCGACCGAACATCAGGTTAGCCCAAAATGTCATCCTCACCTGCACGGCCATCTTTATGGCACGGCCTTCTGCCGTGGTACCCCCTGCTAGATAACGGACGAGGCTCTGGCGACCGAGTCAATGGCGGAATATCCATTAACCCACTCCAGGTGGAAGAGGCTACAGCAGCCTTGGTTGGCTAAATACCACCTGAAATGTCTGGCGCAGAAGGCAACGGGAAACCACTGCGACAAATTTTCCCTAGAATGGTCATGAATGCACAAAAAGGAATGGCCCCGAGTGCCCGGCGCCTCTTAAATGAGGCAGGGGTGCTAAGAATCTCCGGGCGGAAAACTCAAAGAATTAGGATAGGGACATGGAACGTCCGAAGCTTGATGCGACCCGAAAAAATTCACAATGTCTGCAAAGAGATTAGGCGTTTGAATATCGATATACTAGGCCTCAGTGATGTTCGATGGCGGGGAAGTGGAATGCACAGAATTGACGAAGATATTATTATCTACTACTCTGGATCTGACGAGTCATCGAATAAATATGGCGTTGGGGTTATTGTGAACACAAAAACCATCCGCACTCCAATAGCTTTCGTGCCGGCATCTAATCGTGCGATGATGCTACAGTTACAGGCCAAACCTAGACACATAAATATTCTACAGCTTTATGCTCCCACAGCGGATAAGCCTGAAGCAGAGTTGAAGCAGTTTTATAAAGAGGTAGATGGATTGCTCCGTATTACAAGAGGCCATATGATAAATGTTGTTCTTGGAGATATGAATGCCAAAGTGGGAGAAGGAGAGGTTCCTGATGTCGTTGGAAAGTATGGACTGGGAGAAAGAAATGAGAGAGGAGATTTACTCGTTGAATATTGTCTAGAAAGAAACCTTGCCATCATGAACACTTACTTCCAGCTACCTCCACGAAGACTCTACACGTGGACATCTCCGCAACACACAAACACTCATATTGTGCGCAATCAAATTGACTATGTCATGATCAACAAACGCTTCAGAAACAGTATTAAAAGTGTCAAAACTTATCCAGGCGCAGATATCTACTCCGATCATAATCCACTTGTGGCCGAATTGTTATGTAGCCTTAAATGTATTCGTAAGCGAGAACCACGACGAAAGGTAGACATTCGCAAAGTACAGGATAAGAGTATACAAACTGATGTGGCAGGGGCTATTAATGAGTGGGCGGTGGTTAGTATCAATAAGGGGACAAAAGTGAATGGAAATAATTCAGTGGAAGAGTTATGGTTACGACTTAAGTCTAAGGTGCAAGAAATCAACAGTAAACATCTCAAGCCTGATAAGTATGTTCCGAAGCACGAGTGGATGAACGGCAAAATATTCCAGTTGATGGAGGAGCGTCGGTCTTATAAACACACAGATAGTGACTCTTACAAGGCTTTAAATCGGCAAGTGAGAAGAGAGGTTAGATACGCACGAAATGCATGGCATACTCGAAAATGTGAACACATGGAGGCGCTTCATGCTAAACACGATGCTTTTAACCTGCATAAGGAAATCAGGGCTATGGTAGGGCGGGGATCGCAACGCCACCAGATGACAGACGAAAATAATGTTCCAATAACTAATGTGGAGGAAAAGAAGAATATATGGGAATGCTACGTGCGAACAATGTTTGCGGACGACTCTCGCGATCCTTTGGGATCTGTGGTGGATTCTCATGGAGGTTATCCAATTCTTAGAAGTGAGGTCATTAAAGCGCTTCGCAGAGCTAAATCGGGAAAGTCTGCAGGTCCGGATGAGATTCACATAGAGGTCCTACAGCTTATCCACGATAATAATATAGATGCGATCGTCAAACTTTTTAACATCATTTATGACACCGGACAAATGCCCCAAGACTGGTATAAGTCCTGCTTCGTGACAATTCCGAAAAAAAGAAACGCGACCAAATGTGAGGATTTCCGAACAATAAGCCTCATGAGCCAGGTTCTCAAATTGTTCCTTAATATCATTCACGAGCGAATTAGAGCAAAATGTGATGAACAATTAGGAGACTGCCAATTTGGTTTTCGATCCGGAGTGGGAACAAGAGAAGCCTTATTTGCAATTCAGGTTCTGGTACAAAAATGCCTAGACATGAAGCAGGACGTTTATCTCTGCTTCATCGACTACGAAAAGGCTTTTGACCGTGTGCGCCATGAACGGCTCGTTCGGCTTCTGGATGACATTGGCCTGGATGACAAAGATATCAGAGTTATTCGGAATCTGTATTGGAACCAGAATGCAACGGTGCGTGTGGAAGGTGAAGAAACTAAGGAAGTGGAGATTAAGAGAGGTGTCCGACAGGGTTGTGTGCTCTCCCCGACATTGTTTAACCTCTACTCGGAAGCAGTGATATCGGAGGCATTGACGGACCTCGATTGCGGAGTCAAAGTCAATGGACGCATCATTAACAACTTAAGATACGCCGATGACACAGTACTGATAGCGGCAGACGCGGCTCAACTTCAGATAATAGTGGATCGGGTCAACGAATACAGTCAGAGGGCGGGACTGAACATGAATGCCGCCAAGACTAAATTCATGGTAGTGTCGAAGTCCCAGGGTCTGTCTCCCACTTTGAAAGTAGCTAACAAATCCATTGAAAGAGTACAAAAATACAAGTATTTGGGTATGTGGCTAAATGAGCAATGGTCCAGTGAGCAGGAAATCAAGACTCGCATAGAAATTGCCAGGAGCTCATTCAACAACATGAGAAAAATCTTGTGCAATCGTAACCTTAGTCTTGCTCTGAAAATGCGACTACTGCAGTGCTACGTATGGCCGGTGATCCTGTACGGATGTGAATCCTGGACTTTACTGGAGGCTCTCTGCAGGCGCATAGACGCATTTGAGATGTGGACATACCGGCGTATGCTAGGGGTCAACTGGACTCAAAAGGTGTCCAATGCTGATATACTTCGAAGAGTTAATCGTGAAACCGTACTATTGACAACCATCAAACGTAGAAAAGTTGCATATCTGGGTCATGTCTTAAGACACGATAGATATGAATTGCTGCAGACGATAATAATGGGGAAAATAGCTGGAAAGAGAGGCATCGGGCGAAGGAAAAAATCATGGCTACGCAACATCAGAGAGTGGACGGGCATCAACAGTGTTGCCGAGCTATTTCGCCTTGCTAGAGATAGGGACAAATTTGCGGACGTGACTGCCAACCTTCGCTAGTCGGAGAGGCACCTACAGAAGAAGAAGAATAGCACATTCAAACATTGAAATGGAAGGCAAAAGTTTATCCATCTAAACGAGCTTTATTCTTACTTCGGCTTATCATTTCTCTGTGATCGGGAGATCCGTTACACACGAGTAGATGCGGATGCGGCGCGTGACAGCATCAATATAATAATATTTTGCGTGTAACTCGCTCGTTGCGTGTGAAGCGAAATTATTATCTTTTATTTATTACTCACATGATATAATCTTCTGGCCAACTTAAACTTATATTAAAATACGTTATTATTTACGGAAATTAGGAAGAAATGAAACAATGTTTGAACTACTTCGCAAAGTTTCTGTGACTTGAAGTTTAAAAAAATGGGTCTATGAAAGGTGGTATTCCTTAGTCTTAAAATTTCAATTGACCTGAAACTTAACAAGCGAAAAAAAAAACAAAAGTAATCTAGTATACGCTTTGATCACTAAGAAACTACAAAACCTTAGAATTTTTAGATAAGTCGCCACAAATAATATCGCAAAAGAAATTTTGATAGCATCATCCAGTCGATATTAGAAACGGTACTGAACTCACTCATTCTCCTCAGTAGTCTCAGTACTGTGAAGTACAGTTTCGACGGCGCGATTTCGAAGTACTGTCGAGGAATTTCGTTGCCGACCAGTTCTTTTTAAACCAATATTTTTTATTTATTTATTAAGAAAACCAACGGCGTCTTAAATTATATAACAAAAAAATATTAAAAAGTAGTAAAGCTAATTACAGGTTTCCCTATATTTACAAAAGTCATTCGCGGTGAACCAGAAATAAAAGTTAAATTAATAAAAATCATTCAAATCACTGCGTCTCCAAGGAACGCACAATCTCAGTAAATAAATAGCAAGTAACTACATTATATTGTTTCTAAAATTACTCCACAATCCACTCACATAAACAAGCCTAATGTCCAGTATCACTGTATCAATTATCAAAATATAAAAGTCAAAACTAAGTTATAAATAACAGTTATGTCATTTAAAATTTCATTAAAATGGCTTTGTTTTATAATACGTGAAATGGACTGAGTTTTCTACAAGAAGCTTTCTATAAAACTCTATTGGTCACCTGTGAGTTTCACATAACGTTACACATCATCACACCTCAAGGGTAGGCAGAGGAGTTAATTTCCACATGTCGCTAGACATGTTAAATCCTCATGTAACAGGTAGCGAGCCGGTTGCACCGGTCACAATATCAGACAAGCGATATTCACAATGAACTGACTGAAATGAATTTGAATGTATATGAATTTCCTCGACTCTACCATCTGAATAATCAAGGTGCTTGTCATTTCATGACACCTTCGTGACAAAAAAGATACAATCTATAAACTAGTTGCATATTAGTGCATGTAAGAGAAAAATGCAATACTGTGAGCACTAATATTACCTTCGACAAGTAGTAATTTAATTGATATCGAAAACGGAGAAATTGAAGTCACTGATTACCAAATTCCAAGACCAAGTGCACACAGTTACTGTTTATGCTTTGATAAAGAATTTTAACTACGAGTATTCATATTTAGGACCGCGAACTTAGTACGCGCAAGAACGTGTCTTATAAGCAATGACCGTGTGAACTTTGCCTAATACAAACCAGTTTTCTGCAGAATGCATTCAAGCAAGAGTAATAAAAGCATTGGGAAAGTATTTACGAGGAAGTTGTCGACTTTTTGCTGCACACCGATTAGTTCAACGAAAAAGGGTATATTTCGAAAATTGTTTGATAAACACATACTTATACGAGTATAATAAATAAGCATTAGGCCAAAATTCCCGAAAGAAACTCTTAATTTGCCAAATATATATATTATTATGTATCAGGAGAGTCTGTCGATATATCATTATGTACCGGGCATGGTGGTTTTTGCATCAAAATTGACAGTATTGACATACATAATATAATTATGTAAAAACGAAACCAATAAAATACCTTAATTACTCTATGTTTTGTTGTAAAAAAACATAAAAATGTCGACTTTACCTACATTCTTACATTTTAAATAACGCTTAAACATTTCTGTACGACTAAGAGCATCTGTAATCTGTAATACATATCCGTAAAGAAATTCCTTATAATGTTGTAATTGTGTAATTACATTTTAAATTGTCTAAAATAAAATCTAAAAAAGTTGGAAATGAAAAATTTGGATCAGTTATTTTTAAAACATGATTATTGAAACGAAAGAAAGAATATTAATTTAATTGCAGTTTCTCTGTACGTACGTATCATTTATACGTGTAAAATGGCATGGACTGTGTTCACAGCGACAGAAAATCATAACAGAAGATATTTTAATTGTTTGCTTATATTGTTATTTAATTATGTTGCGTTAAAGAAATATTTCAATCTGAAGTATTGATTTTTATTGTTTTGAACAAGCTAGTGTCACTCAGTTAGGTTCGAACTTAAAAAGACGTTTACAAGATATAAACAAAATTTTGTATAGTATTTAGTGTCTTAATTATTTTATATAATAAATTTAAACGCCATAATCTCTGTGGCCTTAAAAAATATTAAACTAAAAACTTCAGTGAATATTAAATTTTAATACAAGCTTCATCTTTTGGTGCTAAAATAAAAACCCCCATACTTGTTTTTTTTAAATATCTTTAAGCTAAAATCCTGCTATAATTTTATTATTGAGTTTAAAATAACTAGTTGCCATAAGTGTTAATTATAAATCGTAAAGATAACATGTGCACCACAGTCCTTATTTGTTTTTTTTTGTGCACACTAAGAATTCATGCCGCACCGCAGGCGATATTCATGGTATTTATAACTCGGTATATTTGTAGCGTTGTTATTACTATAAATAATAATTAGGTATGTCTGTACGTTATAGATATAAGTGGCTGCATGTCTATCTCTTTGAGAGTTAGCAAAATAGATGAAACCAATGTTTGTTTTTTTTTTGTATAATCTATAACTAGCGGCAATTCTGTTCCATCAAGCATAGCTTATAGGACCACTCACACTTATTCTGTATATTGTAGAACCTGCGTCCGCGTTTCTTCGTTCGCTTCCATGTCAGACGCAATAGGTAATTTTCTTTCAGAACTTTATACCTAGTACAGTATCTGCTAGCGCCACATGAGATAAAAAATAGGGTTTTTGCATAAAGTTGAGTCATAATTTACAATGTCAAAATTATAGTGCAGAGCGATTGAAGTTTAAAAAACAGTTTTATAAAAGTAGTTTAAATAACTGTATCACGCGAGTCTAACATATTATTATTTAAGACCGAGTGGCTAAACTCCTTTATCAACATATATATATTCATTCGAATAAAGCAAGGTATCAATTTATTTACCCATTATTTATGGTAGGCTAAGAAGAAATCTTTAAATATTTTTTTATGAGTCGAACTCGTATCACATATAAAAAGATCGTTTAACTTAATGGCTGATGACAATTAAAGTTTACACCGGGACTCTGCACCGGGAATCCCCCTTTGGAGCGTTCCCGATCTAGTGCATAACTAGGTCGGAGGCCAGTCAATGTGAATTTTTTTTTAACAAAGTATCAGCTATAGCTAAGCTGTTTAAGAATCACAATAATTTAAATATCTAACACTGAATGTTGATGAATACAACTATTAAGTAGTATTACACTGAATGTAAACCCCATGTAACTAAACAGCTAAGTACACAATCAATTCGTTATTAAAGTGGAATGTTGTTTAATTAATGTTAAGAATAACAATTCAAAAATATAAATGGCAAGAAGTTAAGTGGCTTGAACTAAAATAACTCCCATTAGTAGTAAAATTGCTCTTTAACAAAAATAATCAAATTAATTATATACAATTTTCAATTTCCTTCACGGTTGGCTGCCATTATCGATTATAAGTGATAGCATTTCAGTCTTGGAAAATATTAATTATTTTCCTCGATTGAGAAGTAAAAAAAGTAAAAGCATTCGATTAAGATCTACCGTCGAAGGTTTTCTATGGTGTAATTTGAAGTAATCATTGTGGGTACTCCTCCATGTCAAGCACGTAAGTGCGATAGACCGCGAATTGACCTATTTCTAAAGGCAAAAACGATTGATATAAAATAAGTTGACTTCACCGACAGCTTAAAGTATTACGGCAGAGGACATTGCTCGAAGAATTGATGGCCTAATGGGCTGAAAGGTTCTAGAGTGGTGGTCCCCCACGAGGTGGACCGACGATCTGGATCAGGTCGCGGGAAGCTTCTGACTAGGCGGCGCAAGACCAATTGGCATGGAAATCCTCCTGGACATCTCCCGGCTAATATGATTGGACCGGCTATTTGACTACAATGGCAGGGTATTTACTAACTAAACTGTTTGAGTTTAGTTTCGACATGACAATAAAACGCTTCCACCATATTTCCTCCTTGCATAATGGTGCTTTCAGAGTAACCCGGTGAGATTTCCATACATTTTTACGTATAACCGCGCACGTGTAGCTAGCGCTGGCAGCCGAAAAACTTTATTTAGCTCATCGTGTTTTTGTTAACGAGATCTGTTAATCAGTTAGTAGGACAATCTATAATACTACCGCACTATTTCAGTCCGTATTGGTACTAGTAATGGTGGCAATAACAATTGAGTCCAAAGGATTTACGTGCCTTCTGTGTCACAGATCTCGAGATCAAAACCATAAGTCCATTGTTTACAGTATCAAAACCAATGCAGATGAACTACGAAGCTCTGTACATACAAAATACATGGACTTTAGGTAATAGGAAATAGAGTATCGTAGGATTTCCGCCTAGTCTTTTATAAAAATGTTGGTTGTATGCAATAGTTAAGATTAGATTGAAATAACTTCAAATCTGCGAATACCCAATGGGGAATGTTACAAGCTTTTGTGAATATTACGATTAGCCGACAAACTCTTGCGCAGTTTTGCATTCTTAATACCAAAAAACCTATCAATGTTTTTTTGTGTAACGCCCAAAAAAGATTTTAGAGCATAAGATTAACAATTAAATTGTTAAAGGCGTAAAATAATAATTGTTACGGCAAGAACCCTAACTAACTAATTAGCGATTCAATCAACTTGCTTTCCATAACTTTTTTAGAAAGTAATAAACAGAATGTTGTAAAAATAAATAATGATTTTAACACAATGTCTACAATGAAGACAATGATTGAAAATAATAAAAAACTGTTCATTGTTTACTTTCATAAAACAAAAAGTAACGGTAACATCATCGACGAATAAAGCCGATATAAAATAAAGATTATCGTTAAATATGATACAACTTCATAATTTCCTATTTTCACCTGTTGATATTTTCCGGCAAGATTAAAATGAAACATGGCACATGAACATGGCATGGCATGGCAACGCGCTGGTGATGCCCTCGGTGTTGCAGGCGTCCATAGGCTACGGTGACCACTGCCCATCTGTGTGGGCCGTATGCTTGTTTGCCTCCCTAGTTGTATAAAAAAAAAAAAAAAAAATCAAAATAAGGTAAGGCATTATTTAGTTATTAAGTCATTTCTGTCCTCAGCCTATATATGTTGTACTGCTGGGCACAGGTCTAATAATATAAAAATGTCTTCTAACTAAGACGTTGTATAAGGGTTTTCCACGGATTATTCAATCAGCGAATGGTGACTTCCATTAGGTAATGGGCCTTTAAGGTTGAATATTACCCATTTTAATATTATATAAAATAAATAGCAAAACAGGTGTTTAAACCTGATTGTTTTTTGTCAATAAAAATGTAGGAACGGATTATTCAATCAGCGAATGGTGACATCCATTATATAGGTTACACTTTTCACATATAAAGGCTATAATTGGAGATTGACTACTATTTCTGTTTATTTAATATTCAGTTTTATGGCTGTGGTTGCTGGACCTTTTGAGCCACACGTTAACAGTAGAATACTTTTCTTCAGTAGTTTGCATTGAAATGCTAGTGTAATGCATTTCAATGCATCTTGGGAGAGTTTGGCGTCAAACGATCTATGGCAGACACTGTGGTGCTACTTGGATGAGGTGTATTACCACGATACAAAACTCATCACTTTTCACACCACTTGACGCTTATTTCGATAATCCTCCACATTGCACATCATCACAGACACTTATTACACAAAACTACAGTGATTTTCCGTAACAATATCCACTCCGAAGCAATATTACAATCATCGAAATAAAAATCACGTCCGCCATAGTTGAATGGCGCCAAAAACCCCTCACAACTATTTCTGTCATAATACTCATGATACTTTTTATTAAATGAAAAGTAAAGATTAAAAAAATTTATGTACTCGTAGAGCTACGTGATGTGGTGGGAAGGCTTGATCATTTGTGTCCCAATATGTTCCGTGAAGTCAGTTTTAAGTTGTCAATACAATTGCTTATGTTCGATACAATAAAATGCTTTTTCATAAAATGTTTAAGGAGTTCATCCCGTCACATCCTATATATGTATATTAGGAAATTGAAAACGAAATGCCTGTTTCGCAGTATACGCAGACGAATTTATGCATTGTGTGAATCAGATATTTTCGACCGCTCGCCGCCCGGTTCTATGCCCGCCCGTGCCCCTGAGTTGAAGTAATACTCAAGTACTTAATTAAGTACTTCGTTAATTCAACAAACAAACCCCCTGTTATATAGGAACTTTATAAATATCAGGTGAAATGAAAGTAAACACAGGAAGAAAGTACACAACTGTGTACCCTTCCGGAGATAGCCGTGGCGATGCTGTTACTAGCTATGCCCGTGACGTGGTTCGCGTGGCGAATAGATTTAACGCCATTTTGCTGTAGTTTAAGTTATTTTAAATGTTGACGGTGTCATCCAGCTATAACCATACCAAATTTCACCAAAAACAGTCCCGCAGTTACAAAGATGCACAGAGAACTGTTCAAAAAATTGTTATTTTTTAACAATGTAATATTAAAAACAAGTGCTTTATTTGCTGTGCTAATTTACATAATATAACGCAAGTACTTATTACATTATTATGTTATTTTAGATTATCTTGTAATATTAGGTACAATCAACTCGGCTTTAGCCGCGGTAACTTTGCCGCTCTCTTGTTAAAGTACCATTTGCCATAAAATCAATAGTTGCACACAATTGTATGGAATAGGGAGCAAACTGATTTCGGTCTTATTTTGGTCGAGCTCGGATCGGCGAGGTATTTCTCTATTAAGGTAAACGTAGGTATTCCCGCGGTTGTTAAAAATCTGCAGGTATCACCGAGTTGAGTAATATTATTCCAGTTTTATGCAATTAAACGCGTTTAACTTAGAAAGTTTAACGTAATTATAAAGATTGTTAACCGTTTCATAATCGTAAACATTTTATGTAAAACATGCCTGTTATTACATATAAAAAAAAAACAAACAGGGAAATACTGCTGTAGCGCTTCGTTAAAACTGCAATAATATTACTTACCTGGTAATACCTGTAGATTTTTGACTACTGCGGTAATACCAGCGTTTAACTTAGCGGCTTGTTATTCTTCATGCTCTAACTCGGTGCCCGAAGTGTGAGTTTGATAGTAACTATACGACCGATAATTGTAGACGTTATTTCGCCATATATTTACTACTGCTCTATTTGCATCTTTATAGACCTTATTGTATGGAGAAAAACGTAGCGAGTGTCGTATAGTTTTATTGTCAAAACTCATACTAAAGATAGCTCACTCTACGTTGGCTTAAATTTTTTTTACAGAAATTCTGTTTTTGTATTTATTTCCGATTGTTATAAGGTGCAGTTTTTGTCATAACTTCCAATATACCTTGAGCGGATTCTCAATTTTATCTTTTGATTTTCCAAAATTACTCTTAATAAAATGACCTATTTTAATTATCAAGAGAGTGAATCTAATTCGTTAAGCATGCAATTAAATTAATTTCCAAATATAATATTTAGTATCAATCTGAGTGTTCCCTTGACCCTGAGTTCTTTGTCCCATGTTTATAGGTAATTCTAAAATTGTAAATAGCTACTGATGGACTTTGCGAATTAATTAATTTAATTGCGGCGTGTGTGGCCTCTTTTGTAGGGTTGTAAGCAGTTTTTAATCAACATGACAGTAATGATCTAACTCAGAAACGTCATTTAACCTAATGTTTATTAACGAATTTAAAAATCGTCTTAATATGTATTGAAATAAGTCTTTAATTTTCGTTCTAAGTAATCTTTACAGTTAATAAACGACTCTGAGTGCGGCAGTAAGAGTTTTTTAAGTATAAAGTGGCACTATGTATTCTAATTAGGCCAAAAGGTATTGAAAGCCGTGATAGGTTACACATTAATTTCGCAAATAAAGAATAAGAATCTTTACCTATCTATTATGTGATAGCCCTGTAAGTGACCCAGAGCACCATATGGTCGCCGGTCGTGTGAATCATACGCGACTTTTACTTACAGCTGCATGATATGTTACATAAATGAAATATATATAAATGTCTATATTCTTACTGGCACTGTAATACGAATTAATTCTCATTGAAGATGAACACTATTTAATAATGTTTTGGGTAAGAGCTCGGCTAGAAATTCACGATTGACATGTTTTTATTTACATTGTATTTATTTTACCTTATAGGATTTCGTGTCAGGGCTACATTATAAGTATATAAAATAAATAAATGTATATATTTCATATTTAAATACTTATTTCGGAATTAAAAATAAAACTTTATGTACCTATAAATTGTGGGATTAATATGTAAAATGTTAAATATAGTATTAGATAAATCTCACGTTTCTTTTTCATTGCAACCAAAACTGGGTATTGCAATATTAAGCAATATTAAATTATTGCATTTAAATTGTCATATGTACCTATTCTATAAATATAGCGATTTATATATTTTTAAAGTTTCTTAATATCTAAAGTTTTGCTGGTGAAGATATAGACCTTACTACCGTTTAAGTCCATTTGAAGAGATCCACATGTATTTGAAAGATTAAACCATTAAAATCAGTAGGCACTGTTTAATTTTGCCAGGCACAGCAAATCTAAATTAGTCTATGAGTTATGTGTATCTGTGAGAGTTGCCAATTTAAACGGAGCGTAATCAATTATGAAAATCGTTGAGTGCAGCATTTTGATGTACGATTATAGTTTTAAATGTCTTTCAATAAAATCGATTGTCAATTGGTTTTCATCACGACCGCCGAATGATCAGCACACGTAACCGAAGTAGTGTTTCGTAACTCTTAAATATTCTGCGGTGTGTGGAAATTTGGTCGGGCGCCAGGAGCCGACCCGGTTGACCACAAACTCTTTTTGATCTCGACATGAATAGGATTCACGTATCCACTTGACATGTAGCCCTTCAATAGCCAGTGCAGTGTAACATCTATCTATTTGTATTTTTAAAAAGCTGGATGTTGCTCTGGGCGCCTCGCTTACTTTGTAAAGCAACTCACTGAATTGGAATGAGCTACGATTGTGAATAACTAGTTATGAGTATAATATTATATTCTTTTTAGTTTTTATGAGACGCTAATGTAAGGACTCGTTGCTTAAAAGTATATAAGCCGTAGCATAATAATTTATCTATTTAAAAACATGGCTCTACATCTCTCATTTGTGTATATTATAGTGACATCAAAAAGTTCAAAATATAAATACGTGCAACGCGTTTTACAAGGTTTTCACGTGGAAAATCTATTTATAGCTTTCTATATAGTGAAACGTTCCATATTTTCATGAGATTTTACGGCTTGCCTCATTTACTGTTAATTACATTTAGTTAGTAATTAATTATTTTAGCGAGCGAATTTTAAATTTATTTTTTGATGCTTTATGGGAAATTGTACAAATATAAGTACCTACCTTGAGTTCGTAGTATTATATTTATACATATAAGGACTGGCTCGTATAACTTTTTTATTGATCTAGGACAATGACCTTGACCTAGAAACCTGAAACCTTGGACATGAAACGACAACAGTAACGGCGTTCGACATTCACGTGTCTTATAGGTAGTCAATGTAGGTAATGCAACCTATATGGTTATTTGCGGTAGATAGTTAGTCGCTTTACTATTAGGTCCTTACCTATGAAATTGGTGTTTTGTATGGAGATATTGGGGAATTCTGCATTTTCCATACTAACATTTTATCAGTTTTCTTCACAACGACAAATTCAGAGATAATAATATTTGGCATGTATCATTAGACAAGCTTTAGTAATATGTGTAATATCACACTTCATAAAAATTATTTATCGTTTTTAAGTGAATGCAAATAAAATTATGTATTTGGGAGGCACTTAAAAAGAGTTGTCTCCGTGTCCAATTTTAACACAATTAAACTTACAACAAATTATCGAAACAAATCAAAAGAGCTCAAAAATATAGTCTATTTTTAGACGAGGTAATTATTTTTTAGGAATACCCTGAATCTTAATAGTTACAGACAAAATACTAAGACAGAATAAAAACTCCAATTTCATAGGTAAGGACCCAATATTTGCATAGAGTTATCTCATTCTAATGTTGTGTTATGTAATGTATTTATTAGGAAATATTAGTTAATGTAGGAACATTTTATAAGTAGCCATTTTATATTATAATCGTATATTGACTGCTTATATCAGTAGAGTCCTGTAGTTAAACTATAGTTGCAGAAGTTAACCGATTCACTTATAAGTTTATAATAAAGGGTAAATATTTATACACACAGGTAGTATAACCTACTCATTTTCTTCCCCTACACTCAAAAGCTTTTCAGGCGTGCTTGTACTTTGTTTGTCGAGGAATGAACCGGTTTTAGTTTGAGTTCCTTGTTGGGGATAAGGGTAGTTAAAATAGAATAATGAAATTAAATTTAAATTCCACATCTTAAAGGATCGAAGTTTTCACTATCGGCAATTACTGCCGATGGTGGACCTGCACTTTTCGTGCAGGCCGCAGGTTTAATGCACGCTTTACGAGTACTATTCATTTATTGAAGCAGTAGGAAGCAAGGTTAACAGAAATTATTCTGTATATAGCTCATCTTACACTGAGCCCGGTGCAAGGCAAATTGAAAAAGTGCTAAACATAACCTGTGAAATGAAGGTGCGTGTTAATCAATACCTTTACCTATCTCCTTGGTGAAACAAGTAGTAATTGTATCTCTATATGCATAATTTTTTACATACAATTCAAGGATTTTATTTTATGCAGAAATTATTTAGTTAAAAAATAATAATAAAAGACTCTAAACCTCACATTTTTACAGTAAACGAAAAAAATACTATACAAAAAAAAACTGAACAATAAGATAATTAAGAATTTATCGTACGAGAATCTAACGAACGAAAAAGGCGATCGTAACTAGATCCGAGTGGTACCGAAATAGCTGCGTGCGCGCTGCCGAGTGAGTCAGACGCTGGAGCGCGCACGCCGGTGACCCCTTTAGGCATCGCCTGCAACTTAGAATGAGGAACCGCAATGCATTAGCTTTAGAAACTGGTTTGGATTCTGAACCCAACCCTGTCACCTTACACTTTACCTGTATTAGTCTCTCGTGTTCATTGGTTGGAAGTGTTTGGTAATTTTTTATTTATTTTATTGAATAACCTTAGTCTATAGACGTGTATTAGCGATAGCATTGGGTACCTATATTTGAAATAATCATTTGATCAGTGATTGCTTAGTTCGGAAAATGGTACTACTTGTCTTAGAGGTCATTGATCATACGTTAGCTCTAGGTACTAGGTACTGAGTTTGAATAGAACTTAGGTACATAGATGTATATAGAGTTTATTATAAATATAGCTCACATTACACTATGCTATTGTCTGAATGCGGATATCCGTTGTGAAGGTTCTAACTAAAACTTATTTATGATGCCAGGGATTGGTTTTCAAAGACTTGTACTCATGTTCGTTAGGTAAAGGTACACTCACAATTTATGTATTTTTATCAAATGCAATTTTACAAGAAACATAAACCATGTTTTACTTCTTAATTATATTAAGTTGGTCCAATTGAAAAGGAAACAATAACAGTTAAAAATAACAACCCATCAGGAAAAGTTTACTAGCCTTATTTAGTTACTTACCTCTTTTGTTGACGGAGAGGAGTCCATTTACGGACCGTAAAATACCTAGCGCTGTAAGAGCGGTAAGAAACTTGGGTTCTGCCGACGTAGCACTCCGAGCCGTACTAAAAATGTAACAGCGAAATTATTTCTTATACTTTGTAAGCAAAAAACAAATTTTGTCTTTTAAATGTCGTTATCATTTTTATACATTATATATGTGTTGTACAATGCGTTTGCAAATTAAAAATATTTCCAACTGATTATAAGTTATACCTACGTTGAGTAAGAAAAGCTCAATGTATATGAATAAACACAGTACACTTCATTAACATGAAAATTTTCTTTTGTTACAGTGGAGAGCAGTGGTGATCGTCTGCCTATAACTTCAGGCAGGCCCGGCGATCCATCCCCCCCGATATTCGAGCAAATCTTCAAAAATGCGAGGTTTGCGCAAGGCGGCAATGCAAAATTCGAGGGGAAACTTAGGGGTAATCCCACACCTGTTGTATCGTGGACGAGGAAGAAGGCACCACTGGTGGAGTGTAACAAGTATAGTATGAGTTATAACGAGCAAACTGGTGACGTCTCCTTGCTCATTAAGCAGATTGGTCCCGGCGATGAGGGCGAGTATACGTGCACCGCTCGCAATCAGTACGGCGAGGCTATCTGCTCAGTCTACATTCAACCTGAGGGCGTACCCCTTCCCGCGACCCAATCTCATCAGCAACAGAGTTATCGCCACGTTAGCGAGAGCGTCGAGCATAAATCTTATGGCACACAGGGATACACTACGGAACAGAGTAAGCAAACTCACAAAACTGCTTACACCAACGGTTCCGATTACTCTTCTCATGAAGACTTTAAAGTAGACACGTTCGAATACCGATTGTTAAGAGAAGTGTCGTTTAGAGAATCCATTACGAAGAGATATATTGGGGAAACTGATATTCAAATCAGTACAGAAATCGATAAGACTCTCGGCACAGTGTCACCCCCCAAGATTGCCCAGAAGCCTAGGAATTCCAAATTACAAGAAGGAGCCGACGCTCAGTTCCAAGTTCATCTATCGGGTAACCCCCGACCACGGGTTTCGTGGTTCAAAAACGGGCAGAGGATAGTCAACTCGAATAAACACGAAATCGTAACGACAAACAATCAAACTACTCTTAGGGTAAGGAACACACAAAAATCTGATTCCGGCCATTACACATTACTTGCTGAAAACCCTAACGGGTGCATTGTAACTTCAGCGTATCTTGCAGTCGAATCTCCGCAAGAAACTTATGTTCAGGATCACAAGTCACAACACATTACCGATAATCAACAAACTGTAGTAGAAGAACGAGTAGAAATTAGTGAAAAAGCTCTCGCTCCGCAATTTGTAAGAGTCTGCCAAGATCGCGATGTAACGGAGGGCAAAATGACGCGATTCGATTGCCGCGTCACTGGCAGGCCTTACCCAGAAGTCACGTGGTTCATTAACGATAGGCAAATTCGAGACGATTATAATCATAAGATACTAGTAAACGAATCAGGTAATCATGCACTTATGATTACAAACGTCAATCTCAGTGACAGTGGTGTAGTAACGTGCGTTGCTCGCAACAAGAGTGGTGAAACCTCTTTCCAATGCAGGCTTAATGTTATTGAAAAGGAACAGGTAGTCGCTCCTAAGTTTGTAGAGCGATTTAGTACATTGAATGTTCGTGAAGGAGAGCCTGTAGTGCTTAATGCGCGAGCAGTCGGCACACCTACGCCTCGGATCACATGGCAGAAGGACGGCGTACCAATTATACCCAATCCAGAGTTACGAATACATACCGATGGTGGGGCCTCGACACTGGATATCCCTCGAGCCAAGGCGTCGGACGCGGCATGGTACCAGTGCACCGCCCAGAACGTCGCAGGTTCCACCGCCACTCGGGCGAGGCTCTACGTTGAAGTACCGAAAGAGCCTCCGCCCGAACAGAAGCGTCTTCACTTACCACGGCCTACTAAGATCATTGAACCAGAGTGAGTAAACTAAAATAATTACGCTTTAAATAAAATGAAATAATAATATATGCTTTAGAAATACCGACCCTTAAAAAACATTCCTAACTTTGTTCGAGGTGAGAGTTCATCATCTTTGTCTTTTTACAGGCCCGCTCCTGGTCCAGAAATTATATATTTAAGGCACGTGGAAAGAGCAAGACCTTACGTTCCTCCTGGAGAGGAGGATCGTGTTTATCCTCCGCCACAGTTTATTGTGCCACTCAAGAGCGTCACGCAAATGGAGGGTGGCAAAATACACTTTGAGACGAGGATAGAACCTGTAGGAGATCCATCAATGAAGATAGAGTGGTTGAAAAACGGACAAAGCATCGAAGCCAGTGCGTATTCTGTTAATAATATTATTCTACTGTTCCTTCAGATGGAAAAGTGTGTATTATAAAATTCATTTTTGTTTTAGGTTCGAGATTCACCTCAGTATTCAGATTTGGATACATTTCTCTTGATATGCTCAGTCTAAACTTCGAAGATAGTGGAGAATATACATGTAGAGCTGTGAGCGCCACCGGTGTTGCGGAAACAAAAGCTATGTTACAAGTGACACCTCGCGCTACAATCGAACGAACAAGCCAACATCCAGAGAGCTTACAGTATATTCAACAACTAGAAGATTATTCTCGGTATCAACACCAAGATTCAATGGAGGAACAGATTTCTCAGAGACCTCAATTTATTAGGCCTCTGCAAGATCTTGGCGAACTCCAAGAAGGAAGGAATGCTCACTTTGAAGCTCAACTGACCCCGGTCAGTGATCCTACAATGAGAGTAGAGTGGTACAAAGACGGCAGACCCATTACAGCCAGCTCGCGAATCACGTCAATCTTCAACTTCGGTTACGTCTCCCTTAACATCATGCACCTACGGGCTGAAGATGCAGGTTCGTACACAGTGAGAGCTGTAAACAAATTAGGAGAAGCTGTCAGTACCGCTGCTATAAGAGTCGCGGCAAGAAGCACTGTTACCGCTGATCTTGGAATCCCTGAACAGCGCCGATACATTGAAAAGACTGAGCAATTAGAGGCGTATCAACAGCAACAACATCAAAAATACTATCAAGAAGCTCCCGAAAGCACACAAAAGCCAGAGTTCAAGACCCCTATTAGAGACCAAATTAATATTAAAGAAGGAGGCTTTGCACACTTTGAAGCCCGTCTTGAACCGGTGGGAGATTCAACGTTAAAGGTGGAATGGCTTAAAGATGGTAGACCCGTGGAAGCTAGTTCTAGAATTACTACATTCTTTAATTTCGGATATGTAGCACTTACTATTAAATCTGTTACCATTCATGATATTGGCCATTATACATGCAGAGCGTATAATGCTCTTGGACAGGCAACAACTAGCGCAGATCTCACGATTATAACGAAGAAAGATATTATAGCTGAATCTCAACACCCTGGAGGTCTAGAAAAAATTCAGCATCTTGAGGATTCAACTAAATATATGAAGAGATCCGAGGAAGAAGTCAGAATAACTCAAAAGCCTCGATTCCTAGGACCATTGAAAGGTACAAATAAGATTGTGGAAGGCCAAAGTGCCCATTTTGAAGCACGTGTAGAGCCGCAAAGTGATTTAACCATGACAATCGAGTGGTACTTTAATGGAAAACAAATTACGTCTGCAAATAGAATTCAAGCTTACCACGATTTTGGATACGTTGCATTAGATATTTCGAGTGTACGTGCAGAAGATGCTGGAGTATATACTGTGGTAGCTCGTAACGCATCTGGTGAAGCCCAACTTAGTGCTTCCATGATAGTCGAAAGTAGGTGTTACACTATATATGCGAAGAAACATATTTACACTTTATTTATATTTACTTAAAAATTTAATAATAATTATTTTATTTTCAGCTCGTTCCAGCATTGATACTTCAAGCATTCATCGAGGATTATATGAGAAGACACGACAGATGGAGGAGTCTAAATTTATTGAACCCATGTACGAAATTGAAGAAATCTCAAAATCTAAGCCAATTTTTGTACAGCCCCTATCTGATCCACAACCTGTATCGGAAGGTAAAAATATTCACCTCGAATGTAGATTGGAACCAATGGGTGATCCTACTATGAGAGTAGAGTGGTTCCACAATGGCCGAGCAGTAACTGTGGGCTCGCGCTTTAGAACATATTATGATTTCGGGTTTGTAGCATTAGACATCATTCACGCTACATCAATCGATGTGGGAGAGTATACAGCTAGAGCAGTAAATCATCTTGGATCTGCCCATACTTCCGCGATGGTGCGCGTAATTGAGAGATCTGATATTGTGACAGATACCCAAAATGAGCAAGCAGTTGAACAGATTCAAATGCTTGAAGACGCTGCGAGAAGAACCAGACAACACCGTGAAGATATTACAGTGATGCAAGCTCCACAATTCTCAAGGGCTTTGCATAATGTTGAAACAGTAGAAGGTACAAATGTGCATTTGGAATGCCGATTACAACCTGTGGGAGATCAATCAATGAGAGTTGATTGGTTTTGCAATGGAAAACCAATAAAAACAGGACATAGATTTAGGCCTGCCTATGAGTTTGACTACGTAGCTCTTGATCTCTTGAGTGTATATCCTGAAGATTCGGGAGTATACACATGCCAAGCCACAAACCAGCTTGGTGAAGCTGTAACATCTTGTGCATTGCGTGTCATCGCCAAAAAAGATTTGATCTTCGAATCACAGCACCCTTCGGGGCTTGAAAAAATTCAGTATCTCGAAGATGCATCACGCTATAAGAAGACTGAAGTAATAGATGAGTCTATCAATATCAAACCTCACTTCGTCACGAAGCCAAAATCAATTGAAAATGTAATTGAAGGCAATCATGTACATTTTGAATGTAAACTAGAGCCTGTTACTGATCCTAATCTAAAAGTAGAATGGTATAAAAATGGTCAACCAGTAACAATCGGTCATAGATTCCGCCCGATTCATGATTTCGGCTATGTTGCTTTAGATATTATAGACTTAATTGCAGAAGACTCAGGTATTTACACATGCAGAGCTGTCAATCTTGTTGGCACTGATGAAGTCAGCTGTAGACTAACTTGTCGTGGAACTGCTGATATTGTTAGAGGTACTCAAAACGAAGCCGGTCTTGAACAAATTCAGGTTCTAGAAGACCGATCTAGGTACCACAGAACCGATGTTACGGATGAAATTACAACTCAAGCGCCTATATTTACGACGTCTTTGAAGAACATTGAAATCAAAGAAGGTCAGCGGGCCCATTTTGAATGCAGGTTGATTCCAGTATCTGATCCTACCATGAAAGTTGAATGGTATCATAATAACAAGCCTCTTAAGAGTGGGTCAAGATTCACCGAAACAAATAACTTTGGTTTTGTGGCTTTAGATATTATGGCGTGCTTACCAGAAGACTCTGGCACTTACACATGTCGAGCTATTAATGCTCTTGGTGAAGCAGTTACTTCTGGCATTGCAAATGTGCACTCTAAAAAATCAATATACTTGGAGTCACATCATGAAGGAGCACTGAATCGACTTACTCAACTAGAGGATACGTCAAGATATCAACGCCATAGTGCCCAGGAAGAATTTACTACTCAAGCGCCAGTTTTTACAATGCCTATGAAGGACATCAGAGTTGCCGAAAATCAGGCAGCTCACTTTGAAGCCAGACTCATACCGGTTGGTGACCCGAAATTGCGAGTGGAATGGTTACGTAATGGTGTTCCCATCGAAGCTTGTAAGTAGTTTTTTTTAAATATATTCCCTCTCTTCCCAACATCATAGTTATTTTAAGTAGAACAGTTGTACTATATAAAATAATTTAAATATTGTCTTTTAAATTAACATTAACACATAATAATTATTTACAGCAAATCGTTTGACAACTATGCACGATTTTGGATATGTAGCTCTTAACATGAAATACGTAAACCCTGAGGATTCGGGAACCTACACTTGTCGTGCTATTAATGAGCTCGGGGAAGCTGTAACGTCATCCACTCTATTTGTACAATGTAAGTACATGTAATAACGAATTTTGTGTTATAACTTCAACTACGCTTTTTTGCGTGGATAATTCAAATAGCATAAATCATATTAACACAATCTTATACAACTCAATATACCACAAATACTTTTATTTACAGCTAAGGCATCATTGCAACTAGAGTCACAACATGAAAGTGCTTTAGAAAAAATTCAGCAGCTTGAAGACGCAAGCCGCTATCAGCGCCGAGAGGATGTTGAAGTTGCTATTAATCAAGCACCCAGATTCATTACTCAACTCAATGGTCCTTCAAGACTTATAGAAGGACAAAGTGCGCATTACGAATGCCGCATTGAGCCTTACCCTGATCCAAACATGCGAGTAGAGTGGTATTTCAACGGGAAAGTGCTGCAGAGTGGACACCGATACAGAACTGCTTATGACTTTGGATTTGCCGCTCTTGATATTCTTACCGTGTATGGAGAAGATTCAGGGGAATATACATGCAAAGTTATCAATAATTTAGGACAAGCTACATCATCAATAAAGCTAAATGTTCAATGTACGTATTAGTTTAAAATCCTGCGATTTTGAATGTAAGCTAGGTTATATGAAATAAGATGGATGATTAATAGATGAGATAATGATTTTATAATGGATTTGTCTATTTCAGCTAAGGAATCTATAATACGGGACACTCAGCATGAAAGCGCTTTGGAAAAGATACATTACCTGGAAGACGATAGCAGATATAAGCGTGTGGTACGAGATGAAAGTTTCATCGCTGAGAAACCACAGTTTGGAAAGCCTCTGAAGAATGCTCAGGTGCCGGAAGGTCATCCCGTACATTTGGAAGCGACGCTCACCCCCGTCAATGATCCAACAATGCGCGTGGAGTGGTACTGTAACGGAAGACCAATTCAACAGGGTCATCGTTTTAAGACCACATACGACTTTGGATATGTTGCATTAGACATCTTATACGCTTATGGAGAAGACACAGGTACTTACATGTGCAAGGCTACAAATGCCGTGGGCGAAGCAGTCACCACCAGTTCTGTAAAAGTAGACGGTAAGTCTCAATCAATACAATTTATTATTACTTAATTAATTGTAATAAATGAAATCCATTTGACTAGTCCACATTGAAAGCAATTCGCTTTTGGCTTTAAAGAAACAGAATAGCAGATTAATACGCGTTTTTCGTGACTGGAGAACAAAATTTGTGTGAATTAATCAAACAAAATATATTTATCTTTTACTATCCTTTATTGTAAAATTAATATTTGAATTTATATTTGACAGCTAAATCTGGATTATACCTCGACACATTAGATGAGCAACGACTGAAAAAGATTCAAGAATTGGAAAAGTATGAAAGGCCAAAACCAGTCGAAGAAGAAAAGCCTGGCCAACGACCAGTGTTCTTAACTGCATTAACTAGTCTCGAGAACTTAAAAGAAAGTGACCGAGCACACTTTGAGTGTAGAGTAGAACCTATCAATGATCCTGACTTGAAAATTGAATGGTTCCACAATGGACAAAAAATCAGAGCCGGTCATAGATATAGAGCAACACATGACTTTGGTTACGTCGCTTTAGATATTTTATATGCATATGCTGAAGATTCTGGAACATACATGTGTAAAGCCACTAACAAGCTTGGCGAGGCAGTTAATACGTGCACGTTGAAGGTTGCAGGTGAGCAATTAATATCCTTTCTACGGTTAATAGTACTTATGTCTTGCTTGTTATTTAGGTAATGAGTAACTCATTCAGAGTTACTCATTTATTTGATTTGATTTCACTATTGAAATTTAAAAGTTTTAACCTGCTCTTGTCATTAATGTTATTAAAATTTAAATTAACATATTACTTGTTATCAATTTCAGGGCGCAGAAGCATAATTCTTGACACACAACACCCTAATGGCTTAGAGAAAATTAGACAATTAGAAGCCCAGGGTCACCACACTAGAATGGAAGTTGAAGAACCTAAACTCAGTCCACCTAGATTTGTAACTGAACTCAGAGGTACAACCCACGTTTTTGAGGGTAAAACTGCCCATTTCGAATGCCAAGTTGAGCCCGTCCATGATCCTAACTTGCGCATTGAATTTTATCATAATGGCAAAGCCCTGCAATCTGCTTCACGGTTCCATATCACTTTTGATTTTGGTTATGTGTCATTGGATATACAACACTGTGTCCCTGAGGATGCTGGTGAATATTCTGTCAAGGCTATCAATGCTCTCGGACAGTGCACATCTGCCATATCCATGACAGTAACCGCAAAAGGTAGTATCATATCGGAATCTCAACGTCCAGAAGGCTTAGAGAAAATCCGAGAACTAGAATCAGCAGAACCATTTAGAAGGCCAGAAATTCCGGAACCGGTTACTCGACAGAGACCAGTATTCACACAACCTCTTCAAAATATAGATAATATTCAAGAAGGTCAAACTGCACACTTTGACTGCAGACTTATTCCTGTTGGAGATCCTACACTAAAAGTAGAATGGTTTAGAAATGAAAAACTTATTGAAGACAGCTCTAGAATCACAAAGACCCATGATTTTGGTTATGTATCCATGACCATTACTCACGTGCGTGATGAAGATCAAGGTGTTTACATGTGCAGAGCATCTAACTTGTTAGGAGAAGCTGTCACGACTGCTGCAATGAAAATAAGCAGTAAGTTAAATATTCTGTGTTTATTGTTGTAATGAGTATGATAGTTTTGAAATGCATTTTTACTATGTTTTTTGTATTATAGCAAAAGCAGCGATCCAAATGGATACACAACATCCGGAGGGAATGAAGAGAATTCAGCAACTGGAACAGCCTCAACCCAGGCGAGCTGAAGAGCCGGACAGAGAGTTTGAAAAACCAATCTTTACTCAAGTTTTGACAGGACCATCAGAATTGTGGGAAGGGCAACATGCTCACTATGAGGCTCGCGTTGTACCAGTTGGAGACCCAAGTTTAAGATTTGAGTGGTATATTAATGGCGTTGAGCTAAAAATGGGTAAGTCAGACTACAGGTTGCTTGTTCTCAGATTATAAAAAAATACAATATATTATATTACATATATACATAATTAAAATGTTTGTTACAGGATCTCGTTTCCGAACAACGCATGATTTTGGTTTTGTTACATTGGACATCAATTCTGTAGTGACAGATGATGCTGGTCTGTATATGTGCAAAGCTATCAATCGCGCAGGCAGCACTGTCTCATCAACCTCCCTGAGAGTCAAAACCAAATCAACTATTGTTGATCAATCTATGCGACCAGAATCCTGGGAACAAATCCAGTTGAAAGAAGCTGCTATGAACAAAGTTCCAGAAATGTTTGTGGACTCAGGAGTTCAACAAGCACCTATTTTCACTACTCATCTTAAGAGCTATGATAAACTCGTTGAAGGACAACATGTTTATTTGGAAGCGCAAGTAGAGCCACGAACTGATCCAAACCTCAAGATTGAGTGGTTTAAGAATGGAATGACCCTCACAACTGGAGCAAGGTTAAAGAGCACGTTTGATTTTGGTTTAGTAACACTTTCTGTTAATGGTCTAAGGAATGATGACTCCGGCATCTATACTTGCAAAGCTACCAATTTGATTGGTGAAGCTGTATCTACAGCTTCCATCAAAATTGAAGACAGACATTGGCTGCTTGGTGACTCTATTCACCCAGAATCACTTGATAGAATTGGTGCTTTAGAACAGCCTAAGCCTTTGAAACCCGATTCACCTGATGTTGTCTATGAGACACCTATCTTTATTTCGCACTTGAACAATATTGTGTGCAAAGAAGGTGATAATATTCACTTTGAATGCAACGTGGAACCATCTAAAGATCCCACACTCAAAATTGAATGGTTCTTCAACAATAAACCTTTGCCATCAGGTGCAAGGTATAAGAGTACTCATGATTTTAGCTATGTATCATTGGATGTTACACATACATATGAAGAAGATTCAGGAATTTATACTTGCAAAGCAACAAATAGCAAAGGATCTGCCACTACATCTGGTTCACTAAGATGCACTGGCGATAAACACATTTTCTTAGACACTCAACATCCACAGGGTAAAGCTGGATTAGATGCAGTTGAACAAGCTGAAGAAGCTAGGCTTTCTAAGGGTAGAAGGCCATCTGTGCCTGATGCCGAGTACCCGAAGCCAGAATGGATTGTACCTGTTGCACCGGAACATCAACTGATTGAAGGACAAGCGCTTCACCTTGAGGGTCAAGTAGAGCCTAAAAACGATCCTGATCTTAAGATTGAATGGTATTTCAATGGAAAAATACTTGAACAGGGCTCAAGGTTCAAAGTAACTAGTGACTTTGGGTTCGTGACTCTAGATGTAACTGATGTGTATGAAAGAGACAGCGGAATTTACACTTGTAAAGCATATAACAAGAGAGGCGAGGCATTTACCTCCTCTACCGTGTTCTGCACTAGTAAAGAAAATCTTATCGAACGCACTCAACATCCTAAGGGTACTGAAGGGTTAGAAAAGATCCAGAATCTTGAAGATTCTTTACGCAGAGAGCCTGGCATGAAACCAAATGACGATACTGGTAGAGCCCCAGAGTTTACTACAGTCTTCCAAGATATTGTTGACATTAGTGAGGGTCAAATAGCTCACTATGAGGCTTCGCTTATTCCAACTGGTGATCAAACTATGGTAATCGAGTGGTTCTATAATGGAAAAACTATTGAAGCTAGCCACCGCATTCGTACAGTATACGCTTTCGGAATGGTTGTTCTTGAAATACTTGGAACTAAAACTACTGACTCAGGAGTGTACTCTTGTCGTGCAACAAACAGGTGGGGACAGGCTGAAATAAGTGTCAGATTAGAATGTGTTGATAAGAGCAAGGGTCAGAAACCAAGATTTACAACACATATCCAAAATATTGAAGGCCTTAAAGACGGCCAATCGGCTCATTTCGAATGCACTGTTGTACCAGTGGATGATCCTGATATGAAGATTGAATGGTACCATAATGGACAACCTCTGCGTCACTCTACAAGAATAAAGACGGTATCCGATTTCGGTTTTGTAGTAATGGATATTGCGTATACTCAGAATCATGATTCCGGTGAGTATGTCTGCCGTGCTTATAATAAATACGGAGAAGACTTCACTAAAGCTACAATAAACTGCTATGGCAGAGGAGGAGTTTACTTAGACAGCCTGCAGCCTGATTCTCTAGCTAAGATTAGGGAGCTAGAAAGCTTGCAAGGCGTGCAACAACAAACCCCAGTAGCAGCTTCAGCAGAACCACCGAAATTCTTGACCCAGATTCAAGATGTCACAAAGTTAGTAGAAGGCCAGAGTGCTCACTTTGAAGCTAGATTAATTCCAGTCGACGATCCAGATCTTAAAGTTGAGTGGTTCTACAACGGGAAAAAATTACCGCATGGCCACAGATACAGAACTTTCCACGATTTCGGAATTGTTATCTTAGATATTCTGTACTGCTATGAAGAAAATTCTGGTGAATACGAATGTGTTGCGACAAACAAATTAGGAAGAGACTCAACTAAGGCTTCTCTCAAATGCACATCGAAGGAAAATTTAATCTTGGACTCGCAACTCCCGCGGGTAAGTTAAAAATTCAACAAATTATGGATTTTTTATTATTATTTTTTTTAACTATACAAAAATTGACAATTCATTAGTAATTGACATTGATTTAGAGTATTAACGTATTTTGTATTGAGTTTATTTTTCCAATCGTAATGTTTACAAGGACAATTACATAATGAAAGGTGTATCAATCATGATCCCGTAGTCATACAAAACTGATGACTACAAGTACCGCAGTTGACTTTATTTACGAGTACACTGTCACTTAACAATGACTTAAGCTAATGATATATTTATACTAATATATTTATTATAGGGCATGGAAGGTGGTTTAGAAAAATTGCAAACATTAGAAGATTCAATGGTTCGAAGGAAGGATTCTACTGTCGAGGAAGAAAGAGGTAGAGCCCCTGTATTCACAGTACCTTTGTCAAATGTTGATAATCTTAGAGAAGGAGAAAACGCTCACTTTGAAGCACGACTTACACCAACTGATGACCCCAACCTAAAAGTAAGTACAAAACATATAAAAGCTATTTCTTTTTCATTTGTTATGTGCGATATCGGAAATACTTTAATTGTAAAGTGATTATTATATCATGGACTCTAGATGTCGTTAAATAGATTATAATTATTGATTTCAACATTTTAGGTGGAATGGTATTGGAATGGAAAATCTCTCAAAGCTGGATCCAGATTTAGGACATTCTGTGACTTCGGCTTTGTCATTCTGGAAATATCTCCTACATACCCTGAAGATTCTGGTGAATATATGTGCCGAGCGTACAATAACTATGGAGAAGCTGTTACAACAGCTACTATGAAAGTTCAAGGAAAACGAAACATCATTTTGGAGTCACAGTTACCAAAGGGTATGGAAGGTACAATTGATAAGATAGCGGTATTGGAAGGCTACACAGGTACAGTGGATCCAATGTCACCAGAAGTAGAAAGTGGAAGTCCACCTGAATTTATTACAACACCCTCTGACTTAGTTCTGTCAGAAAACTCATCAGCTCATTTCGAGTGTCGTTTAGTTCCAGTAAACGATTCTAGTATGCGAGTTGAGTGGTACCATAATGGAAAACCACTTTTAACTGGATCAAGAGTAAAAACCATTAATGATTTTGGTTTCGTTATCCTAGAAGTTGGTGGTGTTTATCAACGAGATGCTGGTTTATATACCTGCAAAGCCACTAACCGTCATGGCGAAGCAACTGTGTCATGCAAATTACAAGTTAAAGGTAGGCAAGGTATTATACTTGAGCCTCAACTACCATCTCATTTCAAATCTGGAACTGAAAGTATACAGAAATTGGAAGAAACTCTGCACAAACGGGATGAAATAACAATTGAAGACGAGAAACCTAATCCACCAAGGTTTACTATCGATATCAAGGACAATTTGGATGTGCCAGAAGGCGGTCCCATACACTTTGATTGCCGTGTTGAGCCAGTTGGAGATCCAACGATGAGAATTGACTGGTTCTATAATGGAAAACCATTTGCCACTGGTTCACGTGTGCACATGCTTAATGACTTTGGTTTCATTGCGTTAGATATTGATTATATTTATGCTCGTGACGCTGGTGAGTATACTTGTCGTGCCACAAACAAATGGGGTTCGGCCACAACAACGGCCAAAATTACATGCAGTGCCAAGCGTGACATCGTTCTCGAGTCTCAATTGCCACAGGGCATGAGTGGTGAAAAGATTAAAGAGCTAGAGAGAGGACGTATTAGTGATGCTCCTAAAGAAGATCCAGTGGTAAGCACACCACCACGTTTCATTACGCAGATTCAATCCCATACTGTTGAAGAGTCAGAGGGTGTTCGGTTTGAATGCCGAGTGGAACCTAAAGAAGATCCGAAATTACGCATTGAGTGGTACCGCAATGGTAAACTTTTGCCTTCTGGTCATAGATACCGCACTGTGTACGATATGGGTTTCGTTTCTTTGGATATACTGTATGTTTATGCTGAAGATTCGGGTGAATATGTTTGCCGTGCTGTAAATGATTTCGGTGAAGATTTTACCAAAGGAACAGTATCTTGCAAACGTAAGTGTTATAAATGAATTACTAACTAGAATAGTTCCTCAAAATTATAAATAATTTTATTTATTATGTGGTATGGTTTTAGAACTACCGGACATCATATTGCAAAACCAAGTTCCTCGTGGTATGAAGAAGTCTGAAGCCTTGACCCAGATGGAAGCAACAATCAAAAAATACACATCAGAAATATTCTTGACAGAGGATGATCTTTTTGACGTAGACAAGAAGCAACCACCTCGCTTTGTTACCCAGATTCAGAGTCAAACAACTTTGGTGGAAATGGAATCAACGAAATTCGAATGTCAATTGGCACCTGTGGGTGATCCTAACATGAAAGTGGAATGGTTCTTCAATGGGAAACCTCTCTTGCACAGTAAGTACATAATATTAGACATGTTTTTAATAATCACATCTACTTAATACTAGAACATGGTGAACATGACGGCTAGGATACATAAAGAAAAAATCAAGAAATTGATTATTTATTATAAATTTTTAGATAGAAATCTTCTTTTTCATAGAGCTATTGTTGCTTAATTTCAGAAAACCGCTTTACACCTATTTATGATTTCGGCTACGTGGCGATGAACTTTGGGTGGGTCTACCCGGAAGACAGCGGAGAATACTTATGCCGTGCTACTAATCTTTATGGTATGGATGAAACTAGAGCTATAATCAAAACCGCTGGCAAACCTGGAATTGTGTATGACTCACAACTGCCCAAACATATGAAGAGTATTGAAAAGATTCGTGAGATGGAAGCATCTTGGCTAATGTGAGTATTACAAATTGTTTTTTATTGTATTAAGTCGGCTTAACCTTCCAAGTGTTAGTGATGTGAATATATCCATTTGTTTGTTAACTAAATTTATTATATTTTTCCTAAATAGTACACCAGAACAGGTTGTGGATGAGACCAAAGCTCGTTCCGCTCCTGTATTCGTCAGCCGTCCTGATCCCGTGACCGTCGAAGAAGGCGAGTGGGCTCGCTTCTGTTGTCGTGTCACTGGACATCCTAAGCCACGTGTCATGTGGTTGCTGAATGGAAATACTATTGTTAACGTAAGTGACTTTTTTTTCTTCTTTTACTGATCTATAGAACTAAATATAACGAAATGATATATTATTATTAATTTCACACACTTTACAGGGATCTAGATACAAATTGACGTATGATGGAATGTACCACTTCGATATACCAAAGACTAGACAATACGATACTGGCAAGATTGAAGTTATTGCTAGGAGCTCAGTTGGTGAAGCTTTGGCTACAACCGAATTAAAAGTAATACCGAGACACGATGATTATAGAGGAGTTCTGAAAAATGCACCACGACGTAAGTGTGACAATTTACAAGACACATGATATATTTTTACAAATTATACTGTGCACATATACAAAATAGTGGGAATTCTCGTACCACAAACATTTTACTGATATATTTTTATGCATATATGATGTTTCGCTTTCAACACTGCTATTTTAACACACTTCAATTATATCACGCACACATCAACAAACCGCTTAAGCACAAATAAACCCTTGCTTTCCCATACCCTCCCCTGAAAACCATAAGAGAACAGCAGCTAAATCACCTGCTTCTACCGGCTTAGCATCGGATTCATGAGGAGGTATGTCATGAAGTTTTAAGTAGGGTGATGTTAAATTTAATGTATTAACTTAATTATTGATTCGTGCAGCTTGGTATGATGAAACAACACAGCAACGAACTGAAACTGAATTAGAAAAGACCTTCGAGGAGAGGCAAACCTTACAGCGCCAAGGAGTTATTGATCACAGACCTGAGCTGAAGCCTAAAGTTATCAGGGAACCTGAAACCGAATGGCAGCAAACCGTTAAGAAGAAGAAGAGTGAGGAATATTACAATAAGCTTCAGGAGCTCGAAAATGAACAAGTTATCAAGGAAAGCAGGTTGAGAGAATCAACTCATCAATATGCCATTCCTGGAGAAAAGATCGCTAGTAGCTCTCTTGCTAAAGGCATGGCACAGAAATATGAAGATAATTTGTAAGTATTCGATTACCCTTAAGTTTTCCATATTTATGCAAATATTAGTCTGATTTAACAAAAAACAAAAATAAATGAATTACAAAATATTCTTTACTTTTAAATTTCCAACACATGTCGACTAATGTGTTATTTCTCATATTGCAGAGAGCAAACTGAAGAAGTAATTGAACATCACGGCCAAAGAAGGATTATACAAAAACCAAGGATTCCTGATCCTTCTGAATCTACTGTTCACGGTAAAGAGGTACATGTAGCTAAACAGAAGCAAACTCAAAAGGAGGTTGTCGGAGATACAGAGATCACTCGTAAAATAACATCCACAGAAACCACAGAGATGGAACACAAAGGTCAAACCCACGAGAGAGTTGTTGAAGGTCCCGTGAAGCCAAGTACTCCACCGGTATTCACTAAGAAAATGCAACCTTGTCGTGTTTTCGAACACGAGCAAGCAAGGTTTGAAGTCGAATTTGATGGAGAGCCACTGCCAGTAATAAAATGGTATCGAGAAAACTTCCCAATCAAAAATTCACCTGACTTCCAAATTCATACCTTCAGTACTAAGTCTATTCTCATCATCAGACAAGTGTTCATTGAAGATTCTGCAGTCTTTGCAGCTGTCGCAGAAAACAGAGGAGGCACAGCCAAATGCAGTGCTAATTTAGTTGTGGAGGAACGTAGACGCCAAGGTAGAGGCGGAATTATTCCTCCGAGCTTTACATTGACTGCCCAGAATGTGAACGTAACTGCCAGTCAACTTGTAAGATTTGACACGAAAGTTACTGGAACTAAGCCGATAGACGTATATTGGTTGAAAAATGGAAAGAAGGTACAGCCTGATATCAGAAACAAAATCTTAGAAGAAGACGGTACCTACACTCTTCTAATTCTTGAGGCCTATCAACAAGATTCTGGTAAATATGAATGCGTTGCTATTAACAGTGCTGGAGAAGCGAGATGTGATGCAGAGTGTACAGTCAATGCTCCCGCTACAAAGGAGAAACCTAAGCCTCCAACTAAGGCAGCAAATGCTCCACCAGAAATTACTGAACCTTTAAAAGATAAAGTGGTAACTGAAGGACAAGCCATTGAGTTCAGCTGCAAGATTGTGGGCAAGCCAACACCAACTGTCCAATGGCACAAGGGTGATAAGTTGATTAAGCCTTCTAAATACTTCCAAATGTCACGAACTGCCGATGAATACACACTGCGTATTTCAGAGGCGTTCCCTGAAGATGAAGGGGACTACAAATGTGTGGCATACAATTCAGCGGGCCGTGTCACTGTCGCTGCTAAGCTGAAAGTAACTCAACCGACCGATCAAGCCGACAACCTTCCTACTCTGACACCTCTCCGTGATATTGTTGTCTACGAAGGCCAATCGGCTCAGTTCAAGTCACACATCACAAGCAAAGTCAAGCCTTCAATACAATGGCTACGTGAAGGAGCTTTGATACCGGAAACTCCTGACTTCCAGGTAATCAATTACTAAGTCTAATGAACAAAAAAGTAGCTTTACACTTTTATTTGACTGACATTTGCCATTGGGCGTGAAGATGTTATTTTAACAAATTGTACGACAACACTTGCTTGTACCTACATGTAAAAGAACATTAAATTAAGCCTCAAAATATATAATTGTAATCGAACAAAATTCCAGCAATAAAACTTCATTAATATAGGAATTGTATTTTTTTCCAGATGATCTATGAAGGCAACAACGCCGTGCTGTTAATTGGCAACACGTACGAGGAGGACACAGGCACCTTCACTTGTCGCGCCACCACCGCTGCGGGCCAAGTCGAGACCTCGGCAAAGCTAGTCGTCAAAAGTAAGGCATAGATACAGGCAGCGAGCTCGCGTCGCGCACTTTTAATCCATTAATGTAGTGTTTCTTTGTTTCATCACTATACAAGTATGAGATCGGGTGAAAACTACTATTTATATTTCGAAAGTTGACATGCGAACACACTCCTTAGTTGGCTTCACACAATCGTAGCGGTTACCGCAATAATGAACCCGTCCGCTTCCTAGACTCACCCCGCGACCGAGTCGTGATGTTATGGCACACTGACGACCGCCGGCGTCCGCCCTCCGCAGTCCGAACGACCCGTCGACGGCCACTCGGCTAGGACCCTTCACTCGAACATATTGACACCTGGCCGTATTCTAACATTATTTACAAGCGAAGACAATTAGTAAATTTAACTAGTAGCATACTTTGGGCGAATTTCCGCATCTAACAACGCTGTACATTTGAGCTTTTTGTGTAAATAGTCCTAGCGACACGAGCAGACCAGTGGACACCGAGCACCGAGCCAGGAGCGTCCGTCTGGATACACGTAACATGTAATTAACACGAACACAAAACATCCTACGACTGTTTTGTTTTGCTTTTACCGCTACGATGTTTACTAAATTATGTAATTACTGTAGATTCACTTTCATATTAGAAACATAGAGATTCGAGAAGCGTCATTCGACGATATGTAAAATGTATTTTTCACCCAATACTCTTAAATACTTTAAGCCTGCGCTAGTTAATGATTTATTTGGCCTTATTAACCTAAGAATTGTTAAATCACTAAGATCGCTTTCTGTGTTGAGATCTGACCTGTGAAACTTATGCAAATGATCTCAGTATACAATAGAGAGTCTTACTAGTCACTAGACTGAACGAATTCGTTGAGCAGATAACGAAACTGGGACTTGCGTTGGCTTCTGTGGTCTGCGACGAGAACTCGTGTACGATTGTTGCTTTATGTGTAAATATACCACGTCCACGACCAGAACGAGAAAGTCCCCGCTTCAGCTTTGTCCTTAGCATGAAAAATGTTTGTATTGTCCAGTTTAAAATTGCAGTTACGACGAGACCCTTTTAAAGCTAACAAGGTGCACGCAGGCAGGCTGTCGTCTTGTCACCTAACAGCTACGACTAACAGTGTCAGTCCGCCCGTCCGCGCGTAGATAGGTCGCCCGCGCCCGCGCCGCGCACCTCTGTCGGGAGTCGTTGTCGTTACGCACACGGTCGCGCGTGTTGCGTCGTGTCGCTGTCAACTGTTCGGTGACAAAGAAACATCTCAGTAGAACTGAAGTACGCACGCATCACTTGCCTTGCCAGTTTCTATGTTTTGAAAACACTGCCGATGTTTATGACCTAATGTTTTCTGCAAGTACAAATCCGAATTGAATGAGATTTTATAGTTTAACGTTACAGTGATTTTAACTTAGTTTGTTTTAAGTGCACGACATTGTTAAAATTAAATTGTGTTGTATGTTTCACCTAATTGTATTAAGTTTATAGGCGTGGCAATATTTTGATCACTAAATATTTATAGTGCCTATCATATTTAATAATATATTTATGAAATAATTTTTTGTATGTTACCTTTATGTGAAAACTGTTTAATAAACGCTATAAATTAATGATAATTTCGCATTATTCTATACACGTACAGAACATTAACGTTAGTGATCCCGACATACAATAGAATACACAGTCTATTAGAATTAAAACTCATCTACAACAAACACGCACTGACACACCGCTATCCATCAAGGCGGGCGTCTGCGCCGGCGCCGCAAGCAGACCTCATTTCAATACATAATTAATATGATCATACGTTTGTGCTTCATCACGATTGATGGATAGCGAGGTCGTTCTTTATTTGCTTTATTTCATCGGCTGGCACACTCTATCTAAAAATTCTTCTATACCTCATATCATAAATTTGATTTGTGATTTAATAAGTCACATTTTTCTTGCTACTGTTGTAACTAAACAGTTGGCTAGCTTCAATCTAATACTTTTTATATTAAACCAAGGAATGACTGTTAGTTAACTAATATTAGAAAAGCTGTAGAAGGTACCAATTATAGTTTTTACTTAGCTATACCTAGTTTCAGTATTTGATTCAAGAGAACTATTGTCGCTGTGAACCTAGTCTTAAGCCTCTGCCAGTTTAGATATTTACGATATCACCTGGCAGTAATCCCAATCATCAATTACACACATTCACTGAATAAGAAATAAAATACGTACACACATTGTAACTGGAACTTTAATTATTCAGTTATTGCCAAAATATTATTGTTTCTATGAATGTTTTGGTAGTGACGGCCAACATGATAATTGTTTTCATGATCTAAGCATCTTTTCAAGTTAAAATTTGTATTGAAAACTTTTATCATAATTGAAAGATTCAAGAACTCAAGGAAGACTGCAACAGTGTAAAAGAAAAACAGCGGGTCACCGTCACAGTAAGTATCAGGTAAACTATTGTCGTTGGTAAGAAATATGATTACACTATTTGATACATTAAAGCAATATACTGATACAATGAACCAGCAATGTGATTGTCTTATCAAGAGATCAAACTACCAACTTTAAAGCAAAAGCTTCAAAAGACAAGAAATTTCACCTTCTAGAACCATTCTACAACTTCATATGATTATATTCCATAGCCTTAATAAGAAAAAATACAAAAAAATCCACATCTTTATTTTTCTCAAAATCATTTCAAGGTATTGATATTATTACATTACTTCTCTTTTTAAGTTTAAAGAACTTTAAGACTAGACGTAAGGTGTAGAGGATGACAATCTAAAAGTTATTGAAATCCATAACATTTCTCTTCAGGGTATGACTGTGTTACATAATAAGTTTGATAAAGAAAGAATTAAATTATTGGCACAAGTAATTATTGTAGCTTTTTAGAATAAACACGGAATCGTTTTTTGGATCTATTATTAATTTTAAAAATTATGAAATGTATATTTTTTATGTGTTTTGAAAATGAATCAAATGTTATTGAAATTTAAACCAAAATCAGTATTGCCATAACATTGAAATGAAAATTTCTCAATTTACAATTTAATTAACTATAAATCTTGCCTAGTCATGAATAAATTGTAACATTTCAAATGTTTTAATTTTGTAGTATTTAACGTAAATCGTTCACCTTATTGTTGCTAATGATCATCACTGTCATTTCGGTCAAGAGATGCTAAGAGTGATATAGTTTTTTTACAAATAAGTCCGTACTTTGTAAACACCTTATCCCTTTACAATTAGCTAGCTTCCACTAATAGTTTCGTCCGCTCTGGCTCTACAAAATTTCATCTGACAGAAAATGTCTTTTGTGTATATGAGACCTATATTTTAATATTTTACAAAATTTAGCATCCTCTTAATTTGTAAATATAGACATTGTAAAATATGATGTCTTGATAGCTTCATTAAATGTCATTTTGGGGGTTTTAGGCAATTTTTACTGTTAATGTATCAAAATTGTTAAAGTATAAAAATCCAGGCACAGTTTATATATAAAAAGTAATCTTTGTCAGAAATCTCTGGGATACCGTGAAATAGCGAAAATTTATACTTTTTGAGAATGAAATTTTCTTGTCCGACACTATTTTTTAACTTAAATTAGCCCACTGCCTCACACGGAGATTAGTTAAAAGGGAACTTCATTAAAATATATTTCAGCTCTTCTTGTGGCACACTAGCTAATGTAACTAAACCACAAGTAGGTATGATTGTGTAAAAATGAATGAAAAATTATAACATTATTATCATGAAGGTGGACAAACAGGACGTATATTTTTATTTGATTATTTTAGCTGTAATAATATTTTTTAAAAAAGATAATTCTATAACAGGTATTTTAACACACGAATTTGTATATAACTTTAAATGTTTGTGTACTGAAAAATATTGAAAAATTATGGCAAAAATTACTCAAACCTAAATTTTGAAAGTACTTCATGTTAAATTTAATTGCTAAAGTACAAAAATCAACCATTAAATTTAATGATATTTGAAGCAATGCGATAATTAATACTATGCTGCAAAGTGAAGCACACAATGACATTAATAGAAGTTTTAATATTTTAAACAAGGATTCTAGCAGAATTCTCAATCTGACATCTAATAAACTAACGAAAGCTGAACAACTTACAGATCCTCCGTGAACCCTCGAAAAACGTGGGAACGGAACTGTTTTTAACCCCCGACGCAAAAAGAGGGGTGCTATGAGTTTGAAGTGTGTGTGTGTGTGTGTTTTGATTCTGATCCTTTTGTTTGAAAGATAGGTTAGTCGACGAGAGTGTTCTTAGCTATGTTGCATAAAAAACGGTTTTGAAAGATATGAGGAATGAAAACAGGAATAAAAAAACCAATGTTTACCAATCTGCCTGTGTTGTGTATCAAATGAACCCACCACCACCGTCTTTCCTAAATCTGTCGCCATAATAACAATGTTATAAGCATTGTTGTGTTCCGGCAATCAGAGGTAAGATAGCCAGTTCCTCAGTTGTTGAGGATAACAGAAAAGCTCGCTTCCACCTTCGGCCTTATCGTCACTTACCATCAGGTGAGATGAAGGCCAAGAGCTTACCTGTCATATTAAAAAAAAAATGAAAGGTCACATCACGATACAGCGATAAGTTTTATGGAAATCGGTTAAGCCATATGAAAGATATGTGGAATGAAAGTGACAATTTTTTTGATGATCAGGGGACCAAAGAAAAATAAAAACATAAAATCGTTGTCTTGTCCGGGGGACCGCCCTACAAGGACTTTCCATCCAAGTTATATGAGTAGATAGCGGACCGCCGACACGACAACGAGTTATTGTTTTTTTTTTTGTCGGGGGTTTTTAGTTTTATTTATTTTTGAGTAGAAACTCCTTAAATATAAACAGGGTTAAACATTGACGTTTGGATTAAAAATAATAGGGGTTAAAGTATGAAATTGCCGTTTTTTTTCTCTCTTAGTATTTTGTCTGTAACTTTTGTGTGAATGAGGACATGGCTAGAATGGGAGTGAATGTTGATATGGCGTGTGATAGGGGAGAGTGGAGGAGAAAGACTCGTTGCGCCGACCCCAAATGAAATTGGGAAAGGGGCAGGATAATGATGATGAGTATTTTGTCTGTAACTATTAAGTTTCAGAGTATTTTAAACAAATAATTACTTCCTCTTAAAATATACCATATTTTTGAGCTCTTTTGATTTGTTTTGATAATTTGTTGTAAGTTTAATTGTGTTGAAATTGGACACGGAGACAACTCTTTTTATGTGCCTCCCGCATACATTATTTGATTTGCATTCACTTAAAAACGATAAATAATTTTTATGAAGAGTGATATCACACATATTGCTAAAGCTTGTCTAATGATACATGCCAACTATTATTATCTCTGGATTTGTCGTTGTGGAGAAATCTGAAAAAATGATAGTATAGAAAATGCAGACTTCCCTAAAATCTCCATAGAAAACAGGAATTTAACCCCTAATATAATAGAATCTGCCCCCATACTTTTCTAGCCCTGCTCTTTGTTAATATATTAAATTTTTATATTCTACGGTTCTAGGAATTTATCGTAAGCAAAGTAATTTATGGGTCTGAAGTTACGATGCACTACTACTGATTTAGAGTAATATAATATTTACAGGTTGTTTACCTTAGTAGATGGACATATAGGATAAAACGTATTCTCTTTGTTATCCCGTAAATAGGATAGATACTTTGATCTATGAATGGAAAAGTTAGTAAACATATTTTCATCTTTTAACTAACTAGTCAACAGGCACAAAACGAGACACAAGAGAAACATAAATTGTTTGTGAAAGCCGGTGTTCGCGGTGCCCTCCAATGGGTTAAATTACGTAAATCTTCTTGAGTTGTATAGCCAGTTTTGAGTAGTTGAGTACTGATTAAAATGTCTAATTTTAAATAATCTTTTGTGAGTAAACCAAAGGTGATAAAAAGGTTATTTCAAATCGAACTAACAGAGAGACGTTACTTTTATTGCTACAGACTAACTTTCATTGAGAAGTAAGAACAATCCATGACTTACTAAGCCGTGTCCCATCCGCCATTTTATTCTGTCTTTGGCTTCGGCTTTTTTCCATTAAGGTCTTCTCTTTATTCTTCGTCTCTGCTATGAGTGTTTCCTGCCAGATCTGTTATATTGCCCGTGGTTCACATGGATAGTACTTTTTCTCATTGGAACACTAATTCGGCGGTGGAATGGGCTGTTTTAGTAAAAATAATTATCTTTGAATTATGTAAAAGAAATTTCGCAAGAAAAGATGGCGACGTCCAGAAAAATACATAAACAATAATAATAAATAATAACATTGACATTGATGGAATAATAAGAAAACAAAACGCTTAAAATCAAATGTAAAATATCAGCTCAAAAATCGCATTCCCACCATTAAGTCTGACGGTTTCTTTCACGCTTTTATGGGATTTGGATGAATGGCCAATCATGATAAAAGAATTTAGTTTTGTGAAAAGCGGTCAAGTGATTTTGTTTGTGGAATTCGTCCACGAATAAATTATATTTCGCACAATCAACATTATGGCAAAACGTAAAATTATCGTCTCAGGATAAATTATTTAAAATATTTCATTAGAGTAATGAAATTAGATGTCAACATGCATGTGCGGAGTCACTAGACCATTCTTGTGACTAGGAAGATTGGGAATGAGAAACCATTACAGAAAAATTACAGAAATTACGATTACAGAAAAAACAAAAGAGACAGAATGATTAGGAGCAATAGGTTAGCGTGGTACGGACATGTAATTAGAAGGGATCAATGTCTTATTATAAGAAGGATGCTTAGCATAGCTTAGCATGGATGTGGACGGACCTAGAGTGAGAGGCAGACCAAAGAAGCGATGGATCGAATGCGTGAAGAATGATAAGAGAATAAAAGAAGTGGATGCTGAGCTAACAGAGGAGAATGGAAGAAGAATACAGTCATGTTGTGCCGACCCCATCTAGAGTGGGAAAAGGGGCAAGAACAAGAAGAAGGTAAGCACCGGGCAATGAAATAAAATCTCTGACAAGAAACCGACCTAAAAGGAATTTTTATATAATATACAACTGTTAACATCGAATATGTTGAAACTATTCACCTAAATTCCTAATTTTCCAGTTAAGATTCTATCGACAGATAGATTGGACGAAAGCTTATAAATTCTATTCCGGTTAGTCGATTATTCGATGTGATCTTCGATTAGAAGTTTGCTTCAGCGGTATTGCACGAATACTAAACATGAAAATCCATTATTTTTTTAAAAGTGGTTCTGCAAATTAATTTTGGCGTTACATCAAACATACCTATTTTGTTTTCCGATGTTTGGGGTGGTATGGGGTCCGTTATGATATTTACACTCATTTGAGAAAAGAATATAAACAAATTTTACTAAGATCTGCATGTAGTCATAGATGTGAGTTATGTAACACGATAAAAATTTTGCATTAATGTAGATTTTTAATAGACGTAAAGGATCTAAACTCAAAAGAAACAAAAGCAAAGTTATTCTTGTTAAATATTGTTTGTATTTTACAAAAAAAATATAAATTATTTGTAATCCATAGAGAGTATGTATCCATAAAAAGAAGGTGATGAGTACTCATGAGGCACATGTAGCTAAAAAGTCCAGTAGCAACGCAGCGCCCGCGCCCGCATGCGTAGTGGTCTCCATCCGTATAAGATCGATATTCCTTTTCATATCAAAGATTCGCATCGATATTTATCACGCATGCTATGCTACATGTTAAGGAATGGATGGTCTTGCTGCGAAAGCGCCCGTGAACAAAATATCAGTAATATGGGTATTTCCAATACAAGAGTGATATGAAAAAATATAAAATGTGCCATACATGCCTAAAAACTATGAAGGATGCCCTCGATTTCTCCAGGATCCATCATCAGATCTTGACTTCATGACAATGAGACCAACTAGAACTTATACCCTTTTAAACAATGATTTTTTTTTATCGGTCAAAGCGAGGTCTTGAGTAATCGGGGAACGTATCTAAAAAAAGCAACATGAAAGTTTTCGTCGATTAGATAACCTCCTCCTTTTTTTGAAGTCGGTTTAAAAGGCATTATTTGAATTAGCGTACTCCTTAAACCACACCATCGTTTTCCTTCAGCAGCTATTTCGGCTAAACGTACTCAAATCTATCATCATCATCAACCTGCTGGACATAGGTCTCCCCTAATGCTTGCAACCGCTCTCGATTTTCGGTCGTTCTCATCCAACCAACGAATATCGTCATCCCATCTTGTCAGGGGGCGTCCCACACTGCGTTTGTCGTGTCGCGGTCTCCACTCAAGAACTAAGAGAAAACACTTTGCCTTTGCTTCTCGACAATATAATAAAAGAGGGTGAACCTCTCGAAGCTACTAGTATGTAATAATATTAAGGAAAAAAATATGAATTTTGTATTGACATTATTTTAACATACGAGTTTTCTGATGTCTAAAGAGAGTCAGTGTGAAAGCGACAAAATTAGAGAGATAGAGAAACAGTAGGTGAAAAGATAAATAGATAACTCTAATCGAGAAGATAGATAACTCTAATCGTAACTTTTCTATTAATGTTTTCACACAGTGAATCTAAAATGGATATGCGGCAGAGGTTATAAACTCATATTTCGCCTATATATACAGTTTACAAATTGGAAAAATAATAAAGTAGGTAGGTAGCCACATCTCGAAGTCACAGTGGACATTGGTCAAAGTAAAGGCTTATCTGGACTTAGACACTACTGCGAGGAATAGTGTTTTGATGCTTACTTAATTATTAATTTGGTTAATTAACAACAAGTTCGAAGATTTCACCACCAAATAGAAGATTCCCCAGATCATCCTGATCATATAGAAAAATCCAACACTTTCACTGATATAAAAATCTTGTTGCCTGTCCAAAATGTTGCGTTTTTTACAAACCTTACAATCCAGTTACTTCACTAAAAATTAAACTTTCATGAGATCCTATTCGCATGTCTGTAAATTTTAAATACATAACAATCAGTCCGTAGGGCCACGTACATCCTCGAGGCTACCTTAATAAAACTTATAATTATGAACATGTCTTAGGCCGCAAAAAGTTCTAAATAGCCGCTAAACTAAGTTTCAACATTTTTGCTTCTGCGAAAACTAATAATTAGAGACACCTGGCGTCAGTTTTCCTTTGCATTATATGCTGTAAAACTAAATTTAGAATGCTTACCATTTCTTAATTTTTAACGATAACAGTTATTGACATTTGACCAATAAAGCTATGATATGAAAGTAGATGAGAAAGAATGAAGAAAAATTGGGTTGATTGTGTGAATGAGCACATGGTCCGGTCATGGTCTAGGTCCGGAGTTAGTATAGCGAGTGAACGTGAAGAATGCAGAGGAATGACATTGAGCCCAAAGAAAACTGGATATGACAGGGAAATTATGACAGACTTAACATATTAGATATAGAGCCTACAACAATGCGAGAATCATGGTTATGACACCCGACGAAAATAAGTCTAATAATAACAAAATAAAAAAAAATTGAAACAAAAACACAATCATCATGCCTCTATTCCCGAAAGGGTGGGCAAAAAAGTTAAACAGACATTTCGACTGATATGTCTAAGTCCCTATGGTAGCGAGCCTGTATGTGACTCATTTCAACAGAACAACAGAAGAAATCAAAACCGGGTTCATTCTACATACCAGAAACTGTAGAGATAGAAATTAAACTCTATCATTTTCTTGTTTTCTCATAACTCTTCCATAAAGACACAACTAACTATCAGTGAACGTTTTAACTAATTCGTGTCTGGGAAATCGTTTTTTTAATTATAAAGTTTGTACCTATATTTATCAATAAGTTTTTACTGTGGGGGAATGCGTAGCTTAAGTTCTTGTTTGACTTATAGATCACGTGTCTTTTACCGATCCATAGGATAGCATTGTTCACAGGGTTTCGAGTGGGTCTGCAGCTTTTAATTCGTCTGCTAAACTAAAGAGTCACTAACAGGCGTAATACTGGCAATGATTAGTTTTTATCTAGCAATTTTTTTAGGATTATCAGAGTCATTCACTTTTGAACCAATATTCGGGAAATTCATTTATTTATATGTCATACACGGTATCTACACTGAATACGGTTTGGGACCTCGCTGGTATTAAGCTGTTCCTAATTGGGATGAAGTGCACGTTTTAATTAATAAGGAAGAATGAATAGGACCAGGTATATTTAGCTACCGGCTAAATATGGCTGGCTATTCAACCTGGCTACTGGCCACCAAACTACGTACTACGTACTGGCTACCAAAATAAAAAAATTAATAGAAAAATAAATTTTGCCATAAAACTTAAAGTCGACAATTCTTTAATACACAATAACTATTTAATAATAAAAATTAATAAAATGTGGTGAGAACAGTAGGCCGATTCTACTAAATTTTTTTTATCTGAAACGCATGAGGAACGCTTATGTTCGAACGTTATTGGTATTCTTCTAGTAAAACGAATCCGTGCGTTTCGGTTGCTTTCGGTTTCATTCGGTTCCATTCACTTTGCTCTTTTACATAAATCAAAAACGTAAAGCAAAAGCTTACATTTCAATCATCAATGTTTATTCTGCTAAGCATTCTTTCTTTATACGCATTGGTTACGCAATTGTAACGATTCGGGAACGTCCGGTCAAATTTATAGTAGAATTATTGGGGTGCAGTTATGAATATGAGACTAGGTGGTAATGTAGAAAGAGGAAGACCGAAGAAAAGATAGATTGTGTGAATGAGAGCATGGCTAGGATGGGAGTGAATGGTGATATGGCATGTGATAGAGGGGAATGAAAGAGGAAGACACGATGCGCTGACTCCCAATTAATTATTTTGCCCTGCCCTGGAAAAGGGCAGGCAAATTATGATATATACATACATATAATCACGACTATTATCCCTTAATGGTTAGTCAGAGACTTGGCAAAACCAGTCGGCTACCATAGTCCGCGCTTCACCAAGCAGTGACTGCACTCAGCGTGACAGATGGTGAGCCCGTCGCCGCTATTAGCTTTGGATGGTTGTGCAGTTCTAAGTCCATTAGTCGCCTTTTACGACACCCAAGGGAAGCGATGGGTTGGTAGTAACTGTATTCTTTTCAAATGATGATGATGAATAAAAAATATGAAATTTTGGAAATATAGACCGTATCCAATAAAAGTTAAGTTAATACATATAAAACAACAAATACCTCCGTTCTAATCGTACAATGCCGATGCCTCCGTGTTTAGTTTGTCGTTTTCCATGATTTACAGCTTTTATACATTAACTATTAAATGAAAAAAAAACACGTATATTCTTTTCTAATCAAGAACCATACAAAACAATCTAATAACTAATTTAAAAAACATTCATACACATACATACAATCACGCCTGTAATCCCGAAGGGTAGGCAGAGTCCAAGGAGCACTGTGTGAATTTAAAAAATACGTAATATTTTTTTAAAGTAATATGACTTAAGTCTGGGGATGAAGGCTTTACCCGATTTGTATTTACCTCTTAGTACATCTAAGAAACATTTATTGTGTCTCGTTTTGTGCTCGTTGACTAGTTGTCCAACAAGTTAACGCTAAGGCAAAGCTAAAGCTGGTCAATATCAATTGATCCTATTTTGTATAATATTGACATTAGACATTTTCCATTATATAATTTTATAGAACGATCGAGCGCCAGTTCACCTGATATTAAAGTATTAAGTCTCTTGAGCATCCTGGCCTGCCTAGTCTAGACTATCACAATCCCTATTAATGCTATTTTTGAAGGATCCCGGGTTATACGGAAACGAGAAAACATTATCAGCTGGAAGCTAAATCCAATCTATTACACGTGGGACACACGGAAAGCCTTTCGATCTAGCCACTTACATTAAAATAATGAAAAAAAATCTGAAGTTCGAAAATGGAACTCTTAATGAATATTTTACCCGTGGACATTGCTTTGTACAGTGATTTCAGCGAATATAAAATTGCAGTAATTGCGAGGGAAAATAATATAACCTCACAGGCAAAATTAACCGGCCACCCTGATTTCCACGTTTTTTTGACTTACATTGAATGATTTTATAAATCAATTATAGGGTGGGCTTGGGTACACTTTAGCAATAAAAAAAGCAATTTTCTTTCATAAGTAAATATTTTTTTTTAATTTTGATTATAATTATTTTTTATAGTATGTTGATGATGATCTGAAACGAATATATGCGATGTCTGACCATTGATATAACGCTATATCATTGTGTTTTTTTTGGGTTAAATTCCCACTAGGGGCCAATTGTTTGTGAGACGAATACAAGCGACCTATGAAGCTTATTAAAGTTAGTCGATAGATGTGAATGTCAGAAGAATATATGCATTATGATTGGTCACATTGTAAAACGTAAAACATACTCGTACTTTTACACCAATTATGGTATTGAATTTATTGATCACTAGCTGTTCCCCGCAACTTCATCCGCGGATTTTTAACTATACCACGGGAACCCTTTAATATTCCGGAATATAAAGTATGTTAGATGTTGACCAGGGATATAAGGTATCACCATGCAAAATTTCATTGAAATCGGTCCAGCCATTTCGGAGATTCTCCCATACAAAGAGACAAAGAAACAAAAAAACTACGCCATCCGTTCACAAAACTACCAGGAAGCCTTGTTCTGAGAAGAACGGGCAAGAAACTCAGTAAGTTTCTACCCGACCTTTACATAGCAACATTAAAAAAAAGGCATATACTACACCGTCATTGAAGTTTAAAATAAAATAATAAAAAGACGTGGCACTCGGGGACTGCCGCGGTAAAGCTATTGCATAGCATTTTGTATCAACTTATGCAATTATAATTTTATTTATTTATTTTATTCATGCAGTATTTCCTTTTCTTTGATATTAATTCAAGTTACACTTTTTGAGCGTGGTGACCGATAAGAAAACAAATTTTTCTATTATAAAATAAATAAAACATTATCTATACACCAAAAACAAAGGTACTGAATAGTACACGTGCTTGGTTTGATGGTTTCTGTTATATACATAATGAAGAATGAATTTATTTATATATATTGAGAATCTAAATTTATGTATGTATATAGAGTACTCACTCATTTTCTTTCAATATTTTTTTTGGTGACTTTATTAATAATAAATGCACTTTGTTCATTCATATTCACGCACACAACGCCGTGTCGAAGACTGCCGAACTGAAACGACGATAGACGATGCACGGCCTTCAAGCCACACCTCCTTGCGCATCGGAGTGGGGAGCGTGAGGTTTTTTCGTTACGGAATTTCTGGATTAGGTCCCCGCGCTCAAGGCCCGCGATAGAAGCTATGCAATAGCTTAAAAATTAAAAATAAATGTTTTGGTATTTTCCCTCTTTTTGCATCCCCCGGACTTGATTTTAACCATTTATTTCTATGCACAGACATTCGACCTCTACAGTTTTATTAGATTTTGGGCATATTAATTAATAAATAATGTATTCTATAATGAGTTTTAAACGGTGTTAAAAAAACAATTGAATCTTTAGATTGACTTTATCGATTTTTTTATATGTAATAGGTAATAATCTAACCAGTATACACCATTTTCTTTTTGACATCCCATAACTTTAAGGTTATATTCTCTATGTAAATATATAATATATAAAAAATATACACTACATTTTGTGGTGTAAAACGAATAGATTCGAAGATATCATTAATTTCATCGTTAAATTAGTCCACCTGCAACTAGTCTTTAATTTTGCCACGTTTTTAATGACACTTGTAAATTAAATAATTTGAATTTCGAACACACCACGGTCATTGTTAAAGCTACGTCTGGCGTGGTCTGGCGCTCTGGATGAATTTTCATTCGTTACTATTGTAAAATGTGCGAGGTTGCCATATTTAAAGTTAAGGCGTTTTACGAGCAGTTAACTAACTGTGACTTTAACGATTTATTTTGTATGAAAAGTAAAAAATAAAAAATGGTTAAATATAAAATTTATGCTTATGCCATTTCATTCTTTTAAGTGGTCTCATCAACACCATAGAGTTGTTGTTGTAAAATTCTCCAATGTAGGGAAGGCAAAGGCCTTTTCACCGCCACCATTTTTTATTTAGTTCATTTTCTTATTACTTTCATTTCTATGTATAAGTTTCGTAAGGTTCAATTTTCTTGATATTTTTTCCAAAATTTTCCTTGATCATTAAATAATCTTTGATATTTGGCATCCATTTTCTTTTGCTTGAACAATGAAAATGGAATACAGCATGAGAATAATAATGCGAAACCCGAAATCGCCGAGCATGCATGAGAACTGAGAACTGTAATGAGAGTTGATGAAGCGAAAGAAATATGCAAGGATCGTAGCAAGTGGAAGAATGTAATCTCTGCGTACCCCTGTGGGAAAAAGGCGTGACTTATGTATGTATGTATGTATCTGCGGCATTTTGCTTATGCGATAAAAATCGTAAAAAAAACTTATAAAAATATGAGTCAAACCAACAAAATAAATAAAATTTAAAAGTACTTGTAAATTTTTTCGAAGGATGCTGTAGCTTATTTTGAAGTCTCATTAGACCTGAACCATGTAGGGCGTCTTGCAGGAAATTTAATTGGATATTTAAAACTAGATTTAGTAAATTTTTAACATTTTCACTATGGCTAAAATGTCAAAAAATGACTAAATCGAGTTTCAAATCTCGATTTTAATTTCCTGCAAGTGGGCCATAGGTCTTAAACCGATCGTAAACGCGTGCGCTATAGTTACATAATTTGTGAAAAAAGTATAGTGTCTTTATTTGACGACCTCCATGGTCAAGTTTATGGGTTCGATCCCCTGTAGTGGTACAAATGTTTGTGTGATGAATACAGGTATTTATTTTTCGCAAGATCATCAATAAATTCCTATCTAGGGTATGAAACACTATGCCGAACTTAAACAACGGAAGTTCGTCGCGATTACACCTGCAATGCTATTTGAATTACTGACGACACACTATACCGAAATTACGTCGGGCGTAAGTTCAGCAGTGATTTGGCGGCAAGCAATACATTATACGCGACCGAAGTTCGGCATAGTAAGTTTGACACAAGGTGTCTATACACACCGTGCAGAAGGTGCGCGACCAAATTTTTGCAGCTGATTTCACGTTCGGACGTATTCGGATGATATAAAAAAACACCCTAAGTGTCGATATTATTCAGTTGCGCAACTTTTTGTGTGTCGCAGTCGTGACAATCGAACCAAACTTTGGTCGTGAATAATATGTTGCTTGCCACCGAACCTTTGCCGAATTTATATCCGGCCGAAGTTCAGCTGTACGCTATTCGCGGCATAATTTCGGCATAGCGTGTCTTCGGTAGATTGCAGGCGTAATCACGCCGAACTTCCGTCACGTAATTTCATCATTAGGCGAGTTTACTTGCACAGTTTGGAGGGGTTCTCAAGATTATTGGCACCCATTATAACTTATACCTTGGAATTTTTTGACTTGGAACGGCAAAAAGAAAAAAAAAGAAAATTCTTTTGCTTGTTCTCATTTTGGTCCATGAGTCTTTAGACTAAAATGTTCTTAACACTTTCGCCAGACACACCCGCCAGTATTTATCAATTAAATGGTTACAGCCAATTATATTTGACGGCATATAAGGTGATCAGTCGCTGTTTGTATAATTAGTATTTTGCATTTTAGTTTATAACATTATACATATTATATTAGGTCCTTACCTATGAAATTGGTGTTTTGTATGGAGATTTTGGGGAATTCTGCATTTTCCATACTAACATTTTTTCAGTTTTCTTTACAACGACAAATCCAAAGATATTTGGCATCTATCATTAGACAAGCTTTAGTAATATGTGTAATATCACACTTCATAAAAATTATTTATCGAAGTGAATGCAAATAAAATGATGTATTCGGGAGGCACTTAAAAAGAGTTGTCTCCGAGTCCAATTTTAACACAATTAAACTTACAACAAATTATCAAAACAAATCAAAAGAGCTCAAAAATATAGTCTATTTTTAGACGAGGTAATTATTTTTTAGGAATACTCTGAATCTTAATAGTCACAGACAAAATACTAAGAGAGAAAAAAAACACCAATTTCATAGGCAAGGACCCAAAATATATAGACTTTTCCAGAAATTCCCATGTCGCTTTGTCTTTAATTTAATTAAATAGCAAATATTAGCATTCTTGAAACGATGCAATAATAACAGTAACGTAATTGTGTATTTTTAAGCAATTGAAACACTTAATAAATAAAATATTAGCTATAGTCTTTAAACCGTTAATATTTCCTCCCTCATACCCATTATAATTTTGATAGGTAAGATGTAAAATATATTTTTTTACTAAATACACACTTAAAATTATTAGTGTACAAAGACGTGTCTTCGAAAAGACAGATCTGGTAATCTGATTAAAAAGTTATATAAACGCTTTTATTACATTGTTAAGAACCTTTAACCCTACAGTAAAAAAACAAATGTATGTTTATAATATTCCAGGATAATGAGAAAGTACAGCAGTTAGTTGTGATAGCCAGGCTATGCAAACTTCCTTAATTAATTATCACAATAGTCTGCCTCTAGTAAATACTAACCTAATAACATAAGTCGCTGTGTGCAGAATGATTTGCATGTTTCAATAGCATATTTATTGTTTTTATGATAAATTATTAGTAAGCAATTTTTTTATGTATATGTCTTATATTTTAGAATTTAAAACAATTCTCATAATTACCTACTGAGAATACTGTCCTTAGTTGAAGATAAGCTAATATTTAAATCTTTTTTTATTCCAGAAACGCACAAACTAGTACAAAAGAAATTCCAAGATAAGAAGAAAGTTTCCTCCGATGTTTCAGAAGATACCACAACAACCAGTAAAGCTTTGTACCAGTCAACAGAAGAAAGTAATATTCTAAATGTTCAACACTTGCAAGATGTAGAAACTAAGAAAGTGGTCAGTGATGTGCCTTGGAGAAAAACAGATCAAACTGAGCAAATACTTGAGGCAACAGATGATAAATTAGAGATCAAACATTGGCGCAAACCACGACAAGAAGAAGCAAAATCAATTCAAAAGCTATCTGCCACAGAAGATTCAAATATATTAACATTAAATATAGACGAAACAGAAGATAAAGTAAAAACGCAAGAAAGCTTAGAAACAAAACATTGGCGAAAACCAAAAAATATTAAAAGTACTGGAAAAGAGAAAACATTAGATACCGACGATTCAATATCACTTAAAACTACGAACGATAATGTAATCGAAGAAAACGTTAAGTCAGATGCCCCAGAAATAAAGTCATGGAGAAAGCCACGTCCTTTAGAAAAACCCGAATATTTTGATAGAACCCAAGAGACCGACGATTCTACAGTAAAAACTGTTACCCAGGAGGAAAAACTGAAAATAGGCAAACAAATTCCTGAAAATGAAGACATTAAAGAAAGAAAAGATAGAAAAGAAAGCATCCCGTGGACTCAAGAAACTATCCGATTGCGACCAACAAAAGTAGAGAAAACGCAAATTATAAGGGAAAAAGTAGAGGATGTCTTGCTTAAGCCTGTACGTAAAGAATCAACACAGAACATTGAAACATTAGTTGTTGATGAAACGCTTACTCAAGAGGAAGAGACCGTTGTGCTGAAAATATCTGATACAGAAAACCTGAGTCAAGATAGAAAAATGCCATCATGGGAAAAACCAGTAAAGTCTGAAGAAACAAACATCGAGGAAGTCACTTGGCGCAAGGGAAAGAAGCAACCGAAACAGGAAGAGCCTAAGGAAGAAGTTGTGTTGAAGCCAACACCGAAGCAGAAGGAACCAGAGGAACAGCAACCAGAGCAGGTGCATCTGAAACCAATCAAAAAAGAGAAACTCATTGAAGAGGTTAAACCAGAAGAAACTAAGTGGCCAACTGGTAAGAGGCGACCAAAAGAAGAGGAACTCAAAGAGGAAGTCGTTCTAAAGCCAATGCCTAAGCAAAAAGAACCCGAAAAACAAGAACCCGAGGAAGTACAGTTGACACCAATTGAGAAACCAAAGCCAGTTGAGTATACAAAGCAAGAAGAGGTCATATGGCGCAAGGGAAAGAGGCAACCGAAAGAGGAGGAACCTAAGGAAGAGGTTGTGTTGAAGCCTGTGCCAAAGCAGAAGGAGCCAGAAGAACAGAAAGCAGAGCAGGTGCATCTGAAACCAGTCAAAAGAGAGAAACCCATTGAAGAGGTTAAGCCAGAAGAAACTAAGTGGCCAACTGGTAAGAGGCGACCAAAAGAAGAAGAGCCCAAAGAGGAAGTCGTTCTGAAGCCAATCCCTAAACAAAAGGAACCCGAAAAACCAGAACCTGAGGAAGTTCAATTGACACCAATTGAGAAACCAAAGCCAGTCGAGGATACAAAGCCAGAAGAAGTCACATGGCGCAAGGGAAAGAGGCAACCGAAAGAGGAGGAACCTAAGGAAGAAGTTGTGTTGAAGCCTGTGCCGAAGCGGAAGGAGCCAGAGGAACAAAAACCAGAACAGGTGCACCTCAAACCTGTAAAAAAGGAGAAGCCGGTTGAAGAGGTTATGCCAGAGGAAATTAAGTGGCCAACTGGTAAGAGGCGACCAAAAGAAGAGGAACCTAAAGAGGAAGTCATTCTTAAGCCAATCCCTAAACAAAAGGAACCCGAAAAACCAGAACCTGAGGAAGTTCAATTGACACCAATTGAGAAACCGAAACCAGTCGAGGAGACAAAGCCAGAAGAAATCACATGGCGTAAGGGTAAGAGGCAACCGAAAGAGGAGGAACCTAAGGAAGAAGTTGTGTTGAAGCCTGTACCAAAGCGGAAGGAGCCAGAGGAACAAAAGCCAGAACAGGTGCACCTCAAGCCTGTGAAAAAGGAGAAACCCATTGAAGAGGTTAAGCCAGAAGAAACTCAGTGGCCAACTGGTAAGAGGCGACCAAAAGAAGAAGAGCCCAAAGAGGAAGTCGTTCTAAAGCCAATCCCTAAACAAAAGGAACCCGAAAAACCAGAACCTGAGGAAGTTAAATTGACACCAATTGAGAAACCAAAGCCAGTCGAGGATACAAAGCCAGAAGAAGTCACATGGCGCAAGGGAAAGAGGCAACCGAAAGAGGAGGAACTTAAGGAAGAAGTTGTGTTGAAGCCCGTGCCAAAGCGAAAGGAGCCAGAAGAACAAAAACTAGAGCAGGTGCATCTGAAACCAGTCAAAAAAGAGAAACCTATTGAAGAGGTTCAGCCAGAAGAAACTAAGTGGCCAACTGGCAAGAGGCGACCAAAAGAAGAGGAACCCAAAGAGGAAGTCGTTCTTAAGCCAATTCCTAAGCAAAAGGAACCCGAAAAACTAGAACCTGAGGAAGTTCAATTGACACCAATTGAGAAACCAAAGCCAGTCGAGGAAACAAAGCCAGAAGAAATCACATGGCGCAAGGGTAAGCGACAACCAAAGGAGGAGGAACCTAAGGAAGA